>CP125973.1:99590670-100190670 GCA_030063025.1 Avena longiglumis | reverse complement strand
TTATAATTCTTGTTCATGATAAAGTTTATATTCCATGCTAGAATTGTATTAAGCGGAAACTTTGATACTTGTGTGGTTTGTGAACAACATCGTGTCCCTAGTACGCCTCTATGGACTAGCTTATTGATTAATGATGGTTAAGGTTTCCTAACCATAGACATGAGTTGTCAATTAATAATGAGATCATGTCATTGGGAGAATGATATGATGGACAGACCCAAATCAAGCAGAGCAATTAGACCGTGTCATCGTGTTCATCTTTGTGAAGCTTTTTTCTTATGTAAAATATTGTATTACTTAGACCATGAGATAATGCAACTCCCTGGTATCGGGAGAAAGCTTTGAGGTCATCAAATGTCATCCTATGAGAGGGTGGTCATAAAGGTGTCTCTCAGGTGATCGGAAAGTACTTGTTGGGTTGTATGTATCGAGATGGGATTTGTCCCTCCCAAGTTGGAGAGATATACTCCGGGCCCACTCGGTAATCGATATCAACACCGCTTGCAAGCAAGTGGTTAAGGAGTTAATCACAAAGTGATATCGGATTACGGAACGAGTAAAGTACTTGCTGTGAACGAGATTGAACTAGGTATTCCGATGCCAACGATCAAATCTCGGGCAAGTAAAATATCGCGTGACAAAGGGAATATATATGGGATTAATTAAATCCTGGCATCGTGGTTCATCTGATATGATCATCGATGAATATTGGGAGTCAATATGGGTTTCCAGATCCCGCTGTTGATTATTGATAGAAGATCATGTCTGCATATTCTCGAACCCGTAGGGTCACACACTTAACGTGTCTCGACGCTAGGATAGAATGGATAATTGGTTTATGAATTTTTGTTCGGAGTCTCAGATGAGATCCAGGACATCACGAGAGGTTCCGGAATGGTCCGGAGAATAAGATTCATATAAGGGAAAGCGGTTTTTGGATTTTAGAATTGTTTCAGAATGTTCGGTATTGTATCGGAAGGTTCTAGAAGCTTCCGGATTGGGACCAACGTGGCCCCACTTGTCGGAGGGGGGCGTGGGCCTACGAGGGAGTGCCCTGGCCACATTGGGCCAGGGGCACAAGGCCCCGTAGGCCCAGCCGGCCAAGCCCTAGGGGAAACCCTAGGGAGAGCTTCTAGAATAGGGTGAACTTGCCCCCACTCCACCCATGTGGCCGCCGGCCCTAGGGCTTGGAGGAGGGGCAAGGGCAGCCGTCCATCCCTCTATATAAAGAGGGCAGGGGCGCACCCTTCTCCCACACCCCAAAACCCTAGCCGCCATACTGCTACCCCCTCCTCTCTCTCTCTCCCGACCGCGCGTAGGCGAAGCCCTGCCGCAGAAACTCTCCACCTTTGCACCACGCCGTCGTGTTGTAGATCCAATCTATCTCTCCACCCCACTTGCTGGACCGAGGAAGGAGGAGACGTCAAGGTGTCGTACGTGTGCATCTCTCGGAGGCGTCGCCACTTGCGGCATTGGATCAGATCGGATCGCGAGGAGGAGAAGGCTAGTACGACTACATCAACCACGTTCCGTTGAACGTTCCGCTGTGCGAATTCTTCAAGGGTATGAAGATCTCATCTATCCCCCCTCGTTGTTTGCATCTCCTAGATTAGATCTTGGCTTCCCTATTTGCATTCGTAGAAAATTTTGATTTACTATGCTGCGAAACCCTTCAAGCACACCCACCAAAAATATTTTAAAAATTCAAAACTCAAGTTCTTGCGGCCATTTCATCAAACACTTGGAGACAACAAATCAAACTGGTCAAACTTCACTGTTTTGAGCCGTAATTTGGCTAAGCATTGTTCACCATTGATCACCCTTGTCTCCCCCAGTGCCAACCAGTGCCTTGACCACCCCTAGACCCTACCCTTTGCACCATGCCATGCCAACCCGAAGGAACCCTTGTCAGCCGACCATGGCTAGCTAGCCAGAGAAAGCACCAAGCCTAAACAACATGTCTAGGCCATAGGCCACCGTCCATCGCCACCCCTGTCTAGCGCTCGAACCCTGCCAGCCACTGGACCACACGCCCAAGACATGCCAAGCTTCTCTGAGAGCATGCTGAGAGCGCGCCAGAGCGCCACCCTCGACACACGCCCACAGACCGCGCGCCGCCCTCGCCGCGTGCACGGGTGATCACCACCGCCACGAACCCCGTTCCGCCCATGCCTCACAGCCCACCGCCGTCGAAGACGCCTCTGCCAAGTGAGCACCGCACTTTCCCGACCGTTTGCCACTGCCCCTACACGCGCATTAAAGCTCTAGAGCATCGGCAGGAGACCACCCGTCGAACGCCAACCTCGGCCATGCCTCTATTTGCCCCTAGCCGTGTCGCCTGCCCATCCCTCTCGGTCTCGCCGTCGGTCCTATAAAAGGAGGCCACCCCCGCTCGATTTCTTCACACCATCTCACTCCCCTCACCTCACTGATACTTCCACCCCTTAGCCGGAGCAAGGCGAGCAGCGCATTGCCAGAATTTGGCCGGAGCTCGCCGCTGCAGAGGAGAAGAGGAGTCGTTGATTTCCTCTACCCCCGGAGCTGCCGCGACCACCCCTGAGTTCGCCGTCGTTGACTTCGTCGATTGCCCGCCTCGCCGTCGTCACTGGAGCCCCAGTATGCCCCCTATGCACCCCCACCGAACCTCTAGGGTTCGAGCTCGCCGGTGACCTTTTCATCGTCGACGACGACCCTCAGCCGTCGATCTTCATTCTAATCCAACGCACCACACCGCCCCGTAACGCTTCGCGTGTTATGATCCAATGACCAGTAGACCCCCCTGTCAGTTGCGCCCCGCGCTGCGGAGTGACACTGGGCCGTACCATTAAACCTTCCCGCGCAGCCCACTCGTTTGAATTTAGATTTTTCTATTTAGATTCAAACTCAGTTCTATACCTAGTTTCAAAAATCAACCCAGCTCGATTCAGTAAACCAAATTGCATGAAACCAATTTTGTTAGAAAGGTATTGAAATGCTTAATCCAATACCATTGGATTCAAATCATTTGGATCTGTAGATCAACCTTGGTAAAAATAACAAGGCAGAAGCTTTTCTGCATTCAAACATTTTTCAAATTTCAACCATAATAGCTTTTGAGTTGATTCCAACTCTCAAAAATCACATTTGACCATACCTTTCAGAATATGTAAAAATATATGGGTTTACTTACAAAAATAATGTTCAAGTAATAAAAGAATGCCACATAGGCATTTCTAGTCACTTTATTTATTTAAAATAAAAGGTTAAACCTTATTAAATTGTGACACCACTTTAAATCACATTCCCATGTACTGAAATATGTGGTGATGACATGTGTCAACATGATCCCATGTTTGGTTTGGAGAATATTAAATCTTAAGTAGTTTTTCAATGAGTAGAAATTACTTTTCTAAAAATAAAATAAATAAGACAAATGCTTTAATCTTGTAATGAAGGTGATGATGCTAGATCATCTATAGAAACCTTTTGTGTGATGATTGAAAGTAGTAAAGTATTGTTTGGTGATTGTGTACCACGTATTTATTCATAGATGCTAGTACCGACCAAGGATATGAGGAGGAAGGAGGATACTACGAAGAAGAAGCCGAGGAGAACTTCAACCACTTCTCTGCACAAGGCAAGCTAACACTTGCAATTATGAAAGTAGATAACCTATGCAATGCACTAAACATGCTTGGTTAGACATATTTGATGATACCCCCTCCTAGTTTTACTTGCAAGTTTTCTACTTTATTTCTTCGTCAAAGCTATTTCTTAGAGTTTATTTAAGTGACTTGTAGATTCTAGGAAGATAATTGAAGGTTGCATAAAGAGCATTAAATTTGGCCTAAGCTAGAAAATCTTGATGTCATCCTAAGGCATGAGATGGTACTTAGTTAAAACTCCACTTGTTTACCACCCCTCATTAGTACTTACCCCACTTGTAGATGCTAGTGCTAAGCATAAAATTTGATCAACTTTAGATGGGAATACTTGGTGGAAAATGGTTATGAAAACCTTAGAATGATGAGTCATTCTACTAAGATGTTTTGACATGTGTTTCCGAACACCATATGATTTTGGTGATGAAAATGTTGAGGCATGAGCCTTAGCCCTTTATAAAACTGATGGTTGTCTGGATGCGATACCATTCCAATTTTACCGTACAACCACAGTTCCCGAAATTTGGGTAGGGCTTGACTGGAAACTTATATACCTTAGTATGGGTTCCCTCACAGCCAAGGTCTAAGCTGAGGCTACCTTGTGAAGATTGTCCACCTGTGCAGTACCCAAGATGACAGTTGGTCATGGTTGGGAGGCCAAACTCACAGGAGAGGTGCCTATACTAGGGCATGTAATTGAAAGGTTAGGATTGATTATCCGCATACTAAGTATGGTGAATTCAGGATTTGTTCCTGACGGATGTATCGAATGTTGTGGTGAAAGTGTACAATCTCTACAGAGTGTCAAACTATTCGAATAGCCGCGTCCGCGGTTATGGACAGTTGGAGTGGCCATACTGTTCCCCCGTCAGATGTTTTCAAAATGACTTGTGAAATGAATCGAGAACTTGACTTGACAACAACAGAGTTATGACATGAGATACAAGTTCCCACTTAGGTGTTATAAAATTTTACTAGCTTTCTCTTGCTTCTGAACTTAGTAGAGGTAAATCTGGCTTTTTGCAAAACAACCCTAGTGCTTAGTGTCCTACTAAAAAAACCACCTTCACTTGTTAGTATTAGTTTGCGAGTAATTAAAGAGTGCTCATGGCTTTTCCCCTAGTTATTCCCGTGGCTAGACTATGAAGAGGAGTACCAGGATGATGGACCCCAGGAAAGTTACGACAACTAGGATCATCTCCCATCGTCAGCATTGCCTGTGACCCCGAAGATGGAGCTTCGCCTATGCTACCTTTATTATTACGTATTTCTGCTGCTTGAGTTGTATTAAGAACCGGATCATGAGATACTTATTTGTGTAATACCTTATGTATGGTTTGTAATGGATGATGTACTGTGATATCCAAATCTGTTATGTCTCACAAAAATGGTAATCCTGGGATTGCGATGTATGGCATAACAGGCATCTGGGATTAAAAATCCGGGTGTTGACACTGAGTTAACAGAAAACATACCCAGCACGACGTCTGGCGCTTCTTGGGCTTCTTCAACATGCATGAGAAAGAGACGGCCGTTGCGGTTGAGTGAATTCCCTGGGGAAAACCTTCTTCCGGGCTGAACACGACGCTGCTGCTGAGCTGGGGCATTTGCATTGGGGGCTGAGGCAATCTTCTTGGGGCACTCAATTGAATAGTGACCTTTGGTTCCACATTCATAACAAGTCACCTGAGACTTGTCCTTTGCTGCAACAGGCATAACATTGCTTCTAGTCCTTGGGGCAGTGTTGGTGTTGGTGGCGACATTGTTGTTGTTGAACTTGGGCGGTGCACGGTTGAAGTTTACGGGGTTGCCAGGGTTGTTGTGGTTTCCTTCAGGCCTAGGTTTTCCACGGTTGGGATAGGTCAGATGGTTCATTGGGGGTCTGTTGGTTCTTGGGGCAAATCCTGGAGATGGGTTAGGGCGATACTTTGGTGTATGGTGGGTTCCTGGTTGATGCATCATACGACGCTTGCGGTTCTCATTATCTTGGTTGATCTTTCCTTCCATATGAATGGCAGAGTCAACTAAGGCTTCAATATCCGCAAAGGGGATATTGACTAACACTGTCTGCATCTCATCGTGCAGACCATTCAGGAATCTCTCTTTCTTCTTGGCTTCAGTGTTGATCTCATCAGGGGCATACCTTGACAGAGATAGGAATCTGTCACGATACTCTACCACAGTCATTATTCCTTGCTTAAGCTCCTTGAATTCATGTCTCATCCGCAGAATCAAACCGGGTGGCACATGGGTTCTGCTAAACTTGAGTTTGAATTCATCCCAAGCCATCATTTGTCCTCCATTCATGGTGCGAACACTGTTCCACCATGCTCTTGCATCTCCGGCCAGATAGTGGGTGACAAACAGTACTTTCTCATTGGTTTCCACTCCTGCAACTTCCAGATTGTTCTCCATGGTTTGCAGCCAATCATCAGCGTCTAGGGGCTCTTCGGACTTATTGAAAACGGGTGGATTGGTGTTCTGGAAATTCTTGATCTTAGATCCATGGTTGTCCTGATTTCCATGGCCTTGATTGTTTTTGGACTTCTCCCAACACATGGAGTCCTTACTTGATTTACATGTCTAGAAGGGAGAATGGGTTTGCGTGAGGGAGAGGCGAATTATCACTTTAATGTTGGAAAGATGAAGGCTCATGAGATGTTGGTGATACAACAAAAGGAGGCTAACCAGGCAATTCGGAAGGAAGGATAAAATCAAACCACCAATGAAGAGGTTCTTTAGTATATGAGGAGGATGGAAGAAGGAAGAAAGGTTTAAATAGAGAGGCAAAACCAGTTTTATCAGGAGACATTAAAGGTTAGGCAAGAGAAGAAATTCAAGGAATTACATACCAGGGTTAAACTAGTGGAATTTTTAGAAACCAAACCCTGGATTTTTTCCATAGTTAAAGAACCTATGGAGGCGGAGAATCAGTTAATGGATACATCCCATAAGCTTAAAAGCGTGGGATGTAAGAATGAAGAAAAGGTGCGCTATGCAACTTATCTATTGACAGGAACCGCATCCATGTGTTGGGATAAGTCCAAGTTCGTGATCCCGGAGGGAGTTTTCAGTACCTGGGCTGAGTTCAAAAAGAAGTTTCGAGAAGAATTTGTTCATCGGAACAATGGGAAAAGGAAGGATAATGAAGCCTTAGAGAAAAAGACACTTCCAGTCATGAAACATGTACGAGAGTTTAAACGTTTATCCAAGTACATTAGTGAGAAAGTAAACAGGGAGGCGAAACGACAAAAGAAGTTTATGAAAGGACTACAAGAAATTATGAAGATGCAGCTCAAGATTGTGCGTACAAAGGAGTTCCAGGAATTGGTGGATAGTGCACATATATCAGTAGATGATGAGATTGATGCACCTGAAGGAAGAGAAAAGGAGAATCCAAAAACAGACCACAACATGTCACGTCCGAGGACATATGACAAAGAATGGTCTGGATCCACATATGACATACAAAACAGAGAAGTTATGTCACAACTGTGGAATTCGGGGCCACGTGTTGAAGGAGTGTCCAAAACCTAAGATAGTATGTTACCAATGTGGAGAATCAGGACACATGAAAAGGAACTGCTTAAAACCGCAGTTAATTCATGGATCGACAGCAGGAGTAATAGAACCAATAATGGGATTATCATCTAATCAAAATTTCAGCCTAATCTAATCGGAGAAAGGAATGTAGGAGTATTTCAAGGGAAATGTAACAAGTGTGGAATCCTAGGACACAAGAAATCATGTTGTCCGGAACATCAGGAGGATTATGGAACATTAATGGGAAGAGACATAACATCCAGCAAATTACCATCAAAAGAGGGTGTAGGTGAAGAAGGTACATCTTCAGGAAAACGGAAGCATGAAACTATAAATGAAGTCAATAACAGCGGCAACCACAACAAAGCAAGTGGTAAGTCAAGGCATTATTAAATGATATAAATTATCTTATACATGCACTTAAGGAGTTGGAGAATTTGCATCGCTATTTTCCAAGTATGTGGGTGTACCATCTGTTCCTCATAAAAGCATTAGAAAATCTCAAGGGGGGAGTGAATAATGAAGCATTGAGAGTTGAGATCCGGAGTAAGGTTTAGAAGAAAGCCAAAACATTCTTAAAAAGTAAGTCATAAGGACTAATTATACCATAATTAGATTAATATTAGAGTTAAGCTATATTTAGCCAAAGTATAAACTAGAATCTTACCTTAAGGAGACTTTCCAAAAACTTAAACACTTAAATGTCCTAATTTGAAAACATTCAAAAGGATCTGATCATGGCAGAAGTGCTAGATTCAAAAGAAGTTTATATATCAAATGGGATTAGAAGTTGGCTCATTTCAAAACAGAAGAGGATCCAAGGAAAAGCTTGAATTAAGATACAACAATTATCTTCCTCCCGGATTTAAAAGAGTCACCAGGATCTGAAGAAGTCAATTTTATCTTCGGAAACATAAGAGGGTGCGAACTTCGAGGACGAAATTTATTTTAAGGGGGAGAGTCTGTAACATCCCAGTATTAGCACCTGGAAATAGAGAGAACACATGTGTGTGCATTGCATTCATGCATAAGAAAATCCGGAAAATTTTCGCGCAAAACTAAAAGAGCTATGGAGGGATCGGGATCTCTCTTGTACTGACGGTAACTTCGGAGCAAGTGCGATAGATTTCGACATGACCTTTGTAGAATTCTTTGTTTCGGGGAAAATTTGTTCAAACATGTATTTGAATTTCAAATATGAAATTCAAATGAATTTATAAAAATTCACAAATAGGAAATGGAAATATTTAATAACTTGAAAATAAATGATTACATAAATGATATAAAAAGGATTCTTTATTACATTTATCTTTTATAATAGATAAATAAAGTAAAGTATTAGGAAACAAATAAGTAGAAAAAAGAATTACATAATAGAAATAAATAACATAATTCTTTATTACAAAAATATATATATGTCATTGTCTTTACAAATGAATTGAAAAATAAGAAGGAAATAAGTAAACTTTATTGAATTAAATACAAAAATACAATGTTTTTATGATATTCAAACAGAAAATAAAATTACAATATTTATTACAGAGAAATTCCTAAGATATTGTTCTCTTATGTTCTTCAACAGTTGATTCTTTCTTTCTTCTCTTCATTTCCTGCAAACACAACAAAAAGAAAAAGGAAACAAAATAAAAGAAGGATTAGATGGTTAGTTTTGCTCTCACAAGTGAACAGTGAAATGCACTGTTAAAATTCATCATTGAGCTAATCTGTAAGGGGCAAGTTTCACCAAATTGAGCATCTGTTCTTATCTAGTGAGGGCCTCAGTACAACATCATAGGCTTGGATAGGGGCAAGTTTCACCATGGCAGTAAAAATAATAAGATAAAGATTCCACAAATATCAAGTGTTCACTTGATATCATCCACACCAGCAGGTCCCACTTGCAAGCAGCTTGCACATCAACATGCAGGTATCTGTTGTCAAAACAGGAGCACACCAGGGGAGGATAAGAAGGAACCAGCCGTGGCAGTCACTGCTGCTAGCTACTCCTTCCACCCCAGCTCATTTTTTAGCACTAGAACTCCCAAGCCCACACATAAACAACCACAAGATCACCAATCTAGACCAGCACCATCAACCAACTCTGGTTGCTCTTTGGAGCCATCCAAGAATTAGTCTCAGGAGAAGAAGGCAAGGCCATAGTTGCATCAGGAGTAGATCAAGAACAAGTGAAGTATAGCAGCTAGGTAGAGAAGGACAGGAACATGAAGCAATAATTGAATCAGATCATCAACATCAAATCAAATACATTGGTGTGATCCAACCAAATCCAGAAATTATTATCTACACCAGGCAGCAGGTAAATGAAAGTACCACCAGATCATATAGCATTTGTTTTCATAGTTGCACCACCAGGTTCAAATAAAATAATGGCTTTGTTACAAATTCATCCTAATCCAGCTAACCTGCAACTAGAGTTTCATCTAGGAGGAATGGTTATGGTGATACTCTCAGTGTTGCAAACAGAGCTTTGCAAAATCATCATAGAGTAATAGCAAGTCATATAATAACATCTGTTTTTATTCCTTTCCAATCAAGGCCTCAGACTGTGCATCACTGGCCATATCCCACATCATCCACTACTGTGCAGACATAATTGCAACCAAACTCTGAGCAGTCAGATATGCTAGCTCAGTCACCTACTAGGCACACTCCAGGAATTGGAGGTACCATAGTGGCAGCTTAACTGACAATCTGGAAATGAAAATTTAACCAACCCAAATAAGATCATCTTCCTAGCTAATAGTAGCTAGAAATCATCCAAGGATGTACTGTGTCATAGTAACACTACTTATGATAGCATTCAAACTTTTAAATTCAAAGTGAATTTACCAAAGCTTCAGACCAGCATCATAAGCATTAACTCTCTATGGATTTTACCCAGCTGTGCAAATAACAATTCATCTACCTAAAGTACTATTGTGATCACTCCCATAGGGAGGCACCACAATAGCCACCAAGGGAAGAGAAGCCACCAAAACACATATACAAGATAAAGAAAACAACTATCACTTTTTAATTCATCTGCTAAGCAAGCAAGACAATTATCCAATCATCTTCCTAGTTAAATCTAGGAATCAGTTATAATCATCTGACTATCATATTGACAATATACACATATTGGTCACTTCCTCACCTATGAAGAATACAAATCATCTTCCCAGATCATCTGATCTAGGAATCATTTATTTAGTTATCCAGCAATTAAGTAGATAAAGAAATCTACTTTAAATATTCTAATTCCTGATGGCTCAAGATCATGCCTTTGTATAATATGATCATCAATAGATCATTCAAAACATCTGCAAGCAACCTTTTGTAGATCATTAACCATTATGGTATTCACAATCTCTTATGCAAATAATCAGAGAGGGAAATTTTAAATCATTTCCCTAGTAAAGAATCCAGGAATCATATCTTACCAATTTTCTAGGATCTAGATGGGCAGAAACTAATCAAATCATCCTACTGAAATAAAAGTTCAGTAACTAAGGATGAAATATCTCCAATACAGCCAAGCCTAAGATATTAGCCCAGGTTAAGGTAAACACAGCAACAAGTACATCATTTCTCTATCTGACATCACCATTTCACTAAGCACCAAAGCTTGGGATGATTCAATCATCCAGATATAATCATCAGAGCTAGTACAACATCCTTAGTAGTTAAACACCAAACTCATAATCTATGTATAACATGAATCAACAGGAGACATAAACACAACTACCAACCTTAACCACATTATCATCAACCAAAACCATCAGCACGAAGGCTGGTCACAGAGAATAGAGGGAAACAAAGAATGGTTGTATGTACCTGACACCCATGGCACAACCACAATGGTGTGGCGAGGTAGAGCCCGCGCGACCGAGGTGGCGCATCACAGGGAAGGCTTCATAGTACACCATCACCAAGACCAATTGCAACATGGCAGTAGAGAACACCACAACCTAGACTAGCATCAACCTCACCACCAAGGCGGCACAGGGAGCAACCATGAGGGCCACAACATCCTATACCGGCCTAGGATGTTGACTACAGCGAGTGGCGGTGCCGAAATCGACAGTTTCCATACCGGTGGCAGAGCTAGGGTTTCTGCCGAGTGCGCGTGAGGGTGCGTGCAAGCCAAATTGGCGGGAAAAAAGGAAGGGGAAGAGGTGGCGAGGTAGCACCAGGGTGTGTCGGCCGTGGAGACAGCTAGCGACGACCGGAGTAGAGGCCGGCGATGGCGACGCCACGCTGCATCGCTAGAGAAGTGTTGGGGGCGAGGTCTAGAGAGCCCCTTTAACCAATCGAATCAGATGGTCTAGTCGGCCAGGAGGTGGCGGAGCTCCGACAACCAACAGAGGTAACCGCAACATCCTGCATTGCCAGAATTGAGCCAGAGACGGCGGCACCTCGCTGCATCGCGTGAGAGGAATCGGGGTTGAGGTCAGGGGCGTGCGTGGAGTGCTTGGGTGCGAGGAGGAAGAGAGAAGGGCCAGGGCCCAGGGGTGAGATGGTTGGACCCAACCCCAAACTGGGCCAACCTATTGGGTCAAACCAATTCGGTTTAGTTGGACCAAAACCATTTTTCACCAATTAGGCCACCACCCAATTAATTATCCATTATCAAACCATTTTATTTTCAATTTAATAAATCTATAAAGTATTTCCAAACAAAACAAAAGCATACAAAAAGCTTATAAAATCTTAAAAATTACAGATGATACATCAAAGTATTCACAAAAATAATCTCTACCTAATAAAAATATAATCTTACTTATTTAAGTTAAATAAAATGCAAATAAATATTACCATCATTAAAACCTTAGTGAAATTTCATAAAATAAAGAGAGATTCTAAAAATGAATAAAAAACATTTTTTGTGTATCAAAATAACTCTACTATTTTATAAAAATACTAACTTAGAGTTTTACAAATAAAATATAAAGCAAATATTTAAAAACATTCAATTCTTTGAAGAATTTTATAAAAATAAAGATAATACTTAAAAATAAATAAAATTCATTTTTAAGATATTTAATAAGTATATTATACTAGAAAAATACTATTTATATTATTCAAAAACATTTTAATAACCTTAGATAATAAAACTCATATACTTATTTTACTAAAATAAAATAACCACTTTGTTAATTCTCTAAAATTATTTACTAAGAAAGAAATAATCACATTTCTTAGTAAAAACACTAAATCCTTTAAATTTAATTATTAAGTCTAATTCCATAATCATAATTCATAATAAAACTTAGGTATAACTATTAACTTTTAAATACTCTTATTAAATCTTAAATTCAAATTAAACTCCTTTCAAATAAATATTACCATCATTAAAACCTTAGTGAAATTTCATAAAATAAAGAAAGATTCTAAAAATGAATAAAAAACATTTTTTTGTATCAAAATAACTCTACTATTTTATAAAAATACTAACTTAGAGTTTTACAAATAAAATATAAAGCAAATATTTAAAAACATTCAATTCTTTGAAGAATTTTATAAAAATAAAGATAATACTTAAAAATAAATAAAATTCATTTTTAAGATCTTTAATAAGTATATTATACTAGAAAAATACTATTTATATTATTCAAAAACATTTTAATAACCTTAGATAATAAAACTCATATACTTATTTTACTAAAATAAAATAACCACTTTGTTAATTCTCTAAAATTATTTACTAAGAAAGAAATAATCACATTTCTTAGTAAAAACACTAAATCCTTTAAATTTAATTATTAAGTCTAATTCCATAATCATAATTCATAATAAAACTTAAGTATAACTATTAACTTTTAAATACTCTTATTAAATCTTAAATTCAAATTAAACTCCTTTTAAATAAATATTATATATCACTCATGTATAAGATGGTGAATAATCTCCATCTCTTAACCACTCTTAAAATGACTCTAAACCCTAACAAATTTATAAGATCATCTCATTATGCTCCCATTAATAAATTGCATATTATTAAATTCATATTTCACTTAAATTAAAAGGGATCATCCATAATCATATTTGTCAAAACCCTAAAATTAGATGATATTCTAAAACTCATTATATCTTAAAATTCACTTCTATTTTTATAGTTAACTTTGGTCTAAACAATCATAAACATCTCATTTGAAGTTTATTCATGTTTTTTAAAGTTAACTTTGGTCACTCGTACCATCAATTAAAATATGATAACTTAACATCATTCATAACCATCACCGACCCTAATGTAAAACCCAATAACCCCAAGACTGATTAACTTTAACTAAACACTAGTTTCTTCAAATGTTATTCTTTTTGCCACTTCACACAAACAAGTCTATAATAGTTCCTTCAGCTCTTAAGAACTCAATCCAAGGACTTTTTATCCTAGTCACCAGATAACAATTAATCATAATCACATTACTATATCCGTACTTGTATATTTTGGATTGTTAACACTTAAGTTCCTTATCAATGCCATTGCTTATGAACTAAACTTAAAGATAAACCCAATATTAAAGAAGATACCTAAGATCAACTTATTTATAATGTTGAGGGTTTCACTTTGGGAATTATAAAATTGCATAGCATTATTTATGCATAATGGCATCTTGCTTCTTTAAACATTAGTCCTTACTGGACCAATGATGCTGATTTCAGATATTGGATATTCTATTATCTCGAAGACCGTGAGTGCATAATCTTGTAATCACAAAAGGCAAGTTCACACTTGCTCATGTCCTTTGATTATTTTCTGTAAAGTATTTTGCAAATCCAGTGTTGTCATCACCTGCATTTCAAAAAGGTCAGAAAAACTATTTTCATAATAATATGATTATAGGTTATTTACCATGAGGTAATAACCAACTATGAAAAGTTCCAGTGGGAAAGGGACATACTATCTAGGACTTAACAAACAATGTCGTCAATGATTCTTGCACCGTATATTATGCGTTAACCATGAGATTTGGAATGGGACAGAGAAGTCAGCTGGATCGGCTCTCTCTCGCATGCCAACGGGTGACCGGGCCGTTGTTGCAACTCCTCTTGTAGAGGGTTAGCAGGTTATGGGTGGGATCCCTCAACGTCCCACGGCTTCTGGTTTCTATGAGGGTTGTACACCTTAGGATGATAATGGAAACACGTTTTATCCTAGGCCTGATGTGCAATCCGTCGGGTATGCGGGGTCGCGGAGAAGGACAGTGATTGGCTTGGATCTTAGTCTGGGCCTCACACCAAGGAAGTGTTAACGATCCTATAACTCGGATGTGCAACAAAGCTAAGATCTCTCATGGGTAAAGCAACGCACCTCTGCAGAGTGTAAGAACTGTAACTTGTTACTCCCTGTTCCGGAAAGGAGTTATGAATGCGGCAGGAAAGAACCTCCATGAAAGTTCTAGTAAACCTGTGAAGGCTGACGGACATAGCTTTTCAGAATAAAAGCAACCTTTGAAGAAATGTTTTCGAAAACTTGCATTGCCTACGACTTATAGTCTATGGCTGTAGCTAGTGCATCATACACTCCTCTTTAGTGAACTTGTTGAGTACGCTCGTACTCAACCGTATCTTCTTAACCCTTGCTATATCTCGAAGAAACCAATAGCGTTCCTAGGAAATAAGTTACTTGAAGAGCTAAAGATATCTGATGGAGATCAACGGAGTCGAAGTCCTTACCGGAAGCTAAGGAAGTCAAGCTGAAGCGTAGAATATAAATAAAACTCCTAGAATCTAGAACCTACTTCTGTAGAACCATACTAATATTAGTACTTCTAAAGTAAACTCCAAGTGGATCTTTCTGGTTCTTTATGTATAATATTCCTCACTATTCGAGGAAGCTCTTTGGATCTTTTGTAATATGTTATATGTAATCTAAAGTGTTGTCTTGGACCCGTGATGTTTCTATTGTACCACTCTGAGGGATATAATGCGAATGGAACGATGTTCCATTGGTGTTATGTCAACGACTATAGTATACTACATCATGCAGTGGTATGCTGGGTCACCGCACGGAGCCCCGTTGATTTGCATCAACTTTGGTTCTTCTATAGACAGTATGGAGGAATCCCGTTGGTTTCGAATAGGTTCTTCTTTGGCGCTAGTCTTTTTTTGGTGGGGTTGTATTTTAACAGGGTTTTCTATGCTCATTGATTTTTAATGATTTCCTTCTGATGTTCTATAGATTTGTTGTTGCAAGTTTTATGTGCTATAATGGTTCTTGTAACAGTGAAGAGAGGAGAAGAGCTTTCTGCGAGTTATCACTTCTTTTTGTAGTGTTTTTGTATTTTACTTGTAGTGCAAGAGTCTTAGATTTTTAAGTTAACCGCCTGACGTTGGTTGCATTAATTTCACACTATTCAAGCAAAATGCATAGCATCCTATGTACCTATGATGAATTTATATATGTTACTTGCATCATAAGTTGCAACTGAATGTTTCTATCAATAGCAACAATAATTGGATCTGTTGTTTTCTTCATCTTAAATTGCTATATTGTTTGTTCAAACATCTTTCTTAGAAGATACATGTAAAATCTAAAAACTGGTTGATTTTCTTATTGGTTTCAGAATATACCCAGATCAACATGGTAATTCAATGAGGTATGTTTAACACCAGTAGATACTCGAGGATTCCCGGTCATACTGTTATGTTATTGTTGACTTGAATATAGGGTAAGATTGCATTTTCCTCCACGTTCAAATTATAGGGGAGTGTTCTAACTGAGGATTGTTTCGCACCATTCTTAATACTAGTTGCAATTGGAATGTCGTTTTGTTTTGTGGTCCCTTCTTGCTATAAGTTGCAACTAGACATGGAACTGGCTTTCTCAGTAAGTTGAAACCAAGATTGTTTTGTGGTCCTTCTTACTATGTGTTGCAACTGACTTTTTATCAGGAAGTTACAACCCGGTTTGCAACTGAGGATTGTTTCGCAGACCCATTTTACTATGAGTTGCAACTGGCTTTTTTTCAGGAGTTACAACTTGGGAATGAAATGTCATTTTATTGTTTTGTGCTCTCTTCTTACTATGAGTTGCAACCGGACTTGCAAATTTCTCAGGGAGTTACAACAATCCTTGGTGATTTTTTTACTATGATTTACGACTAGACTTGCAACTTGCTTTCTCTCGGGAGTTGAGCCCTTCTTACTATGAGTTACAATTGGACTTGCAACTGGCTTTCTTGGGAAGTTGCAAATGAGGATTGCTTCATGGTTTCTTCTTACTATGAGTTGCATTTGTACTTGCAAATAGCTTTTTCGCAGAGTTGCAACTGAGAATTATTTTCGGGATCATTTCTTATTATGAGTTGAAACTAGCTTTTATCGGTGAGTTGCAAACGGGGTTGCTACTAAATATTGTTTCATGGTCCATTTCTTTAGTATGAGTTGCATATGGAATCGTAACTAGTTTTCTTGTGGAGTTGCAACCATTTTGCGGTGATCTTTTACTATGATTTGCAACTAGACTTGCAACTTGCTTTCTCTCGGGAGTTGTTGTTGGGTTGCAACTAAGAATCTTTTCATGACCCCTTCTTACTATGAGTTACAACTATACTTGCAACTTTCTTTCTCGGGAAGTTGCAAATGAGGATTGCTTTGTGGTACCTTCTTCTATGAGTTTCATATGGACTTGCAAATGTATTTCTCATGGATTTGCAACTAAGGATTGTTTTCCTGGTCCAGTCTTACTATGAGTTGCAACTGGCTTTTCTCGTTGAGTTACAACTGAGAATTGTTTCGTGGTCCCTTCTTAGTATGAGTTGTATTTGGACTTGCAATTGGCTTTATCGCGGAGTTGCAACCCTTCGTGGTAATTTTCTATTATGGGTTGCAATTGGACTTGTAGCTTTCTACTAGGGTTGGAACTGAGTATCATTTCGTGGTTTCTTCTTATCAAGACTTGCAACTGGCTTTTTTGGCGAGTAGCCACTAAGGTTGCAACTTAGGATTGTTTTGTGGTCCATGAGTTGCAACTGGTTTTTCTCAGGAGTCGTAGTTGGGGTTGAAACTAAGGATTATTTCAGAGATATTTCGTCGTCCCTTCTTACTATGAGTTGAAACTGGATGGATTTTTCTCGGCTAGGGTTGCAACCTGAGGATTGTTTCACGTCTCTTCATACTATGGGTTGAACTGGACTAACAACTAGATTTTTGTAATCCGAGTTACAATTTGCTTGCATTTGAATTTAATGACATTTTCAACTTGAGTACATTTGGGATTTAAGTACCGCCACAACTTTCTTGCAACTAGATTTTCTAATTCTAGTTTTCTCTTATTTTATTACCTCCCTTTGAATGGATTTTATTTCAATGACCCCAGGGGGCTCTAGTTATGTATGCATGTGGTTGGGGAGGAGCTCGACCTCCTGTGGAGGCGCCATGAGTGATAGGTCTGTGGAGGCACCATTAGAGATAGGTCTGAAACTCATTCTTGCTACAGTTTAGGCTCTAGAACATGGGCTTTACTTTATTAACCTGGGCCTTCCCTTTTTTGATTAGCCTAGACCTCCTCTTCTCTTTTGGTTATACACGATGATTTAGTGCCTTGATAAAAAGTTATGATTTAGTGGGTGAGGTCGGTTGGATAGACAATGGCTACAAGTACCGGTCGATGGACTGTAGCACATGATCATGACATTTTTGTTACATATTTTCCTCACAAAACTTCAAATCCCATACCAATTGCTCTATTTTTAGCCAAAGGTGGATCAATCAGTTCTAGTGTGATAAGCATAACAAGAGCACAGTGTTCATGATCTTAGAAGGCTAGGGCGACGCTCAAGCCAAACAATTGAGACTCCGTCCACTATGTGTCGTGGCGGCACCGCTCGATATTTCCATGGAGAGACTGTACCGCCGACTCTCATGTAGCCATGTCGATAAGCGAGAGGACACTAGAGAGCTCATTCCACCGATCGTCCCTCGCAAGGACACGATTATGGTCAGAGTCGACATGATAAATTGTAGAGTAATATTGATAAACCATCACACAAAAATTGCATCTAAACATGTTAGAAGAAACGTTTAACACGGTTTATATGTATTATTTCACATTTAAATTAATTTTTTTGACGCAATTTAAATGTTGTAATATTTTATATACACATTTTTATGATCTCTGTATTGAGGACCCCGGGTCCTAGTTTCGTCCCGAGTAGCCGAAATCTCAAGACCGGCTCTAGTTAAGGTATGTGCAATAGACGTATATGTCTGTGGATGCCAACCATCTAAACACGATTAATCGGTATTATACAAAAGAATATATTTAACAAGATTTATCCGATTCGGCTATAGGGATAGGGGTGAGAGAAATTAGGAAAAGTCTCACTCCCTAGCGCCCTTTTCTTGTACGGGCACTCCGTGATGCCCTTTGTCTACACATGTACTCTCTCTCTTTGGGATTATAGGTCCTACCCGTATATCTAGATTGCTAAATTGACTAATAAAATATAAGTTATATAGCATCTAAAGTTTCTATTGTATAATTTTTGTGTTATTCTATTTATATTTTATTGGTCAAATTGACAACCTAGTTAACCGTGCGTGACCTATAATCCCAAACAAAGGAAGTAATGACTAATCGAAATAATGAAGAAAGAAAATGTTTTCTATACAATAGTCTATAAAGAGCCGTACAGTTAAGCAAACTGCACTAGTAACACTACATGTTAAAAAACCACGAATCAAATGGCCTAGTGAACTAACTAGCAAAAGGACAAAAGCCAGCTAGATAGAACGTGACTACGGTAACATGACCGAGGGCACCCACAATGTTATGCCAAAAATAGTTCTATATTGCCTTTTTTGATTATGGAACTAGTTCCCAGCGTTGTGGGGCTAGTTCTAAATTGAAGAAAGTGGCCAACTAAAGCATGTCCGTGCGCCGGTTCCAAAATCCAATCTCCAAATAAAATAATATATCCCTTCCAACGGCCAACTGCTGGGATTTCAGATTCCAACCGTTACACACTTCAAATTACAACTGCCACCAACATCACTAAATTTACAGCCGTTGGGAGACAAATGAAGAAAAAATAAATCTAAAACTAGAAAAAACATTTTGACGTTGCTCACAAGGCCTATATATCCAGCTTCGTACAAGCACTACACCACCAGCTAGAAACACACCTTTGTGCAAACATGGATAACTCATCCTCCTCCGTGAGTTATACACACATGTTAAACTCCTCAATCTCATCCCGTGATCCTCAATCTCATCACGGTAGCAAAAGGACATAGCCCAGGCGCACGTGATTCGCAAAAAAAAAGGCCCAGACGCATACAGAACACGCTTAATAACTGTGACGACCATAGAATCGGGAGCGAATAAAAATCACCGTAAATAAAAGGATAACATTAGTTAGCTGAGAATTAAGTTAATTCGCAGCTAACTGAGCACTAGTCACTTCCAAAGGGAGCCAAGGGGCGGCTATGGTGGTTCAAGTCTACATGCATGACCGCGATGTATGCAAGCAGCCGGATTGACCTTAATTTCTTGGCGTGGAGTGAGTTGGTCTATCGCTCTCATAACATATGAAAACGTTATGATTGATCATGATACGCAAGAATGAGCTGGAGTATGCACGTACTTCATCTGCTTCAAAATATAAATATTTTAGATTTTTTTTAAACACACGCATCTAGAAGTCTTTTAGTAGGTATATTCACCCATTTTATTTTAAACCTACACATATCTACTTCCATGTCGTTTTATGTATGCATACATAAAATCATCAGATTTTACTTACTTTTTCTGTCCCATTTTAAAGAACATATATTGTAAATCATACAATCCCAAAACCTCTTAGGCGTAAAAAAAAGCATTTAATTTCAGAGGAAGAGGCAATTAAAATATAAAGTTTGGAATTTGAAAAATAACAAAATCTAATAAAGTTTGGGATTTGAAAAATGCATACACAGGTCCACACTCTTATTATTTTTTTATAACTCAAAACATAAAATATCTAAAATTGATATTTTGCATGTTTGTGAGGAAAATTATTAGCTAAAACACTAAAACAAGTCTAGATACATTTTCTTCACAAATCTAAAATATCTTATATTTTGAAACGGAGAGAGTACTTCCAAATAGATATTTTGTTCATTTTTTAAACTAACAGATATGATTTTCGATTTTTAAAAATAGCAAGAGCACTGGTGCTCGGGAGAAATTCTTTTGTCTCCACTCGTACGTGGAGTAGATAGGAGAGCGAGAGCATAAATTCTGGATTTGGTGCAGGAACCTCTCGATTTCTCAGTCTCAGGCACCGGCGTGCCGTCACGCACGGTGGTTGGGGCCTTGCCGCCTTGGGGGCAGTTCAGCGGTTGTCCTTGCCGCCGCGACAATCGCGTGCTCCGCCTCTCCTCGAATTCATATATACGCAATTCTCTTTCTCTCTTCCCCCGGTCTCCAGCGCTCCCACGCGCGACGCGATCCAAGACCGACTGAGCGAGCGAGCGAGCGCGCGCGCCACGGAGGCGGCGGCAGCGGCTAGGGCTCATTCTCGTCCCCGCGTCGCATCCGGGCGCTAGCAACCCCGGACCCCCGCCATGTCGGCGGCCGCCGTCGCCGGCGGCGAGTCGGCCGTCGAGCTGTTGCGCCGTGCGGCGGCGCTTGTGCCCGTGGAGCACTACGCCCTCGCGGCCATCGCCATCTTGTCGGTCCTCGGGTACCAGTTCCTGGAGCTCCACGTCCTCGGCGACCTCTTCCGCGGCCTCCGCGGCGGCCGCGTCGACCTCGTCTTCCACCCCGCTTCCGAGATCTACCACTGCGTCGCCTCCAAGTGCCGCTCACTCCATGGCAGGTATGTACGGCCATCTGTCGGGACATTGTAGTTATTATTACTTTGTCTGTACTCTGTCGACATGACATCATTGGTGCGTTGAACCGTGATGTTTCTGTGATTCCTGTCCTTACTTCCCAAAAGGTGGGTCAAAATTGGTAGAATCGACAGAATCACATTGTGATCGTACTGTAATTGGGATGGATTAAATATAGGCACAGAGGTTATGGTCAGAGTGTGGATTCATCTTGTGATTATGCAGGTACCTGGCGACTCCATGGCTCGCGAGCCCGCATTTGCAGACATTGTTCCTGGGAATCTCTGGGAGACCACCTTCCTTCACGTACAAGAGGTTAGACTAGATCCTTTTTTTGAGATGAGTTAGTACGACTCTACGAGTGCATTGTAATCTTGCAAATTCACTAATTCAGTTTAGTGTCAAATCCAAGTGGACTCTACACCGCAAGTTATTCTGCTACTT
The DNA here is from genome assembly GCA_030063025.1 of Avena longiglumis. NCBI lineage: Eukaryota > Viridiplantae > Streptophyta > Magnoliopsida > Poales > Poaceae > Avena > Avena longiglumis. The sequence continues at coordinate 100,169,221 of CP125973.1, read as the reverse complement.
TATACAGCATAAATTCAAGTGCACACTGGACTGTATATTCTGCGTCGAACAAAAAAAAGTAACTTGTGTGGTTTAATTTGACTGTCAGTAAGTTCTGCTACACTGCTTCTGTTGCTATTCATCATGTGTTCTCAAAAACAACAACGGAACAACATTTATTTGGAATTATAGAATGTGAAAAAATATATGTCTCAGTCAGCTTGAATGGCCTCCAAAAGAGTTGGGCATACTTTCATCTTCTTATTTAATTTCTGAAGTTAATTCTTGTGGGCATACATTTTTCTGTTGACAATGGCCGTGTACATCCTCTGTACTGCAGACAGTTGTACACACTTCGTGATGGTGGAACCCTTGCTTTGGACTGGCTGTTGGCCTCTGATTTGGAGGGTATGGGCTCACTGACTGTAGAACTGTAATATCCATTGTCATATATGGTGATGTCTAATCATTTTAGCTATGTGGCAGATGCAGATGGGATCATTTCTCAAGATGCTTCGACGCCCCTTGTAGTTGTGGTCCCTGGATTAACTAGTGATTCTGATGCTGCAGTTAGTCCCTACCTTTATTGGATGTTGGTCCATATGTGTTGCTAATTTGAAGGCCTCTTTGGTTCATGATTGGATAACTTATTATTTTTATTAATCATTCTAAAGATGTAGTTATTTATCGCAGTATGTAAAACACTTGGTCCATTCCATGGCGACAAAAGGCTGGAACGTTGTCGTAAGCAACCACAGGGGTCTTGGTGGTGTGTCCATTACAGTAAGTTACCGAATGTAAAATTTCAATTATTTGAATTTCACTCTCTAGCCTCCATGTGCACTTAAGACTTTGCTACACGATTATGAATTCGTGATTGCTGTCTGGAGCTTGTTCGTCATGCGTAATTTGTAACCAAGATTTATATCTGTTGAGTCATAAATCTGATTACCGTAAAATGATCATAAACTGGCAATGAATGAATTGATTTGGTAAGTAACCATCACTCAACACATTGTTTGTTCTCCTGGCAGTCAGATTGCTTCTACAATGCTGGATGGACGGAAGATCTCCGAGAAATTGTTCATTATCTCCATCACAAGTTTCCAGAGGCTCCAATGTTCTGTGTTGGCACAAGCATAGGTGCCAATGTCCTGGTACCTTCTCTTAATCTAAAGTTTCCTTCTATTTTCTGCCACTACAATTGTCTATTCAGTAGTGCTACTGCTAGTTTCCCAGTTTACCATGTACCAACACCACTGGGCGTTGGCTCTAGAAATTTGCATAACAATGATCTGATGTAATGGTGGTAGCATTTTCTCACTCAATGTGTTTTGTGTTTGGGCAACCATTTAAGTTTGATTTAGTTTTTAAATTATGTCTCCTTTCTATAGTGAGCCTGAAACCAGAATGAACCTGGTTGTGTAGGAAAGAGTCCGAAACCAGCCAATCTCCAAAGCTAGCACATATGATGTTAAACTATCTATTATTTCTAAGAAAAGTAATACTCTGTTAGTTTATTTTAAGACGCATCCACAACTAATGAAAAACTTACATTCTTTTTCGTTGCCAATAACCCCCTAACATTGGCTACATATGTATTCTTTTTCTTTGCCAATAACCCCCTAACATTGGCTATGTTTGCAGCAGTCTGTTACTCCAGGTCTCCTTTGAGCTTCTTTTGAATGCATGATAGTGTGTTTTGGGGATTTTGGGTTGTGTTTTCATGCACACATCCACTTTTAATGATTGGTCATTTGAAAATCCTTGTTGGGTTATCACCAACTCCCATGCTACTCTTTCTCAGAATCCCTAAATCTGCCACCTATCCACACGCCACACTAGAATAGAAATATATGCCAAAGTATGTCACTGGATCTTAGAGAAATCATAATTGATGTACTAACATGTATATTGGATCCACATATTTTCCCAGGTCAAGTATCTTGGAGAAGAAGGTGAGAATACTCCTGTGGCTGGTGCTGCATCTATTTGTTCTCCATGGGATCTTTTGGTTAGTTGCTGCACCTAATTCACTACATTACATATACTTATAACCGCATATCCAAATTTACTTGCATGCTTGTTTTGGTAGAAATTTGTAGCAACTTTTATCTCAATAATTTTCAACTTAGTTTGACCAATCTTTCTCAAATGCCTTAAGAATTGAAGAGTCATTGCTCACAGAATCTTTTGTTTCGAAATGGAGAGCCTTGCTTCGGTGTCCCCCCCTCAAGGGAAAAGTTGAGGAAAAAACCGGTTTTGAGGGTCCGATGGTGTGTTCCGGGTTAGATTAGGAGCCAATCTATTCCGGTATTTTTTTCTACCGTTGTACGTATTTGAGTCTGGTTGTACATGGCGTCCGTAGGGGTAAGCAAACTGCCGGTCCCACCCGTGGTAATTCCGATCCAGATCGCATCGGTTATGCACGTGCGCCTTCTGAGCTGTGGATTTTGGTCGTCAGAGCAGCTTCACTCGTTTGGCGTTTCAAAGCCCAATTTTGATGTTATTTAGCGTCGCACGGATGTAATATTTGGCTTGTGAACAACCAGTTTCTCACTCATGTTTTTAGGCCCAGTTTCTGGTTTTGGCCAAATTTTAAGCAAACTCGGCGAAATTTGGACGAATAACGATTTCGTTAATACATAAGCGAGTTCGTACATATTATGTCAAATTGACATACAACCGAATTTTGACTGCATTAGGATAAAAGAAAAACATTGAAATAGCTACTAGGCGATGTCGATGCGGACGGGCACCCCGTTTACATGCCGAAGTTCTGGTAGAAGACGGTGTAGTCGGCGTCCTGGATGCCATCGTCATCGCTCGACGGCTGCGGGGAACACGAGCTACCCTGGCCGGCGTCGCCGTAGCGCCATGGATGAGACGAGGGATTGGTCTCGTCGTTGTCATTGTCGAGGACGATAAGTGGCGCGCTACGGTAGGCCTTGCGCCGGTAGCGACGCAGCGCCTCGCGTTCGATCGCTTCCCGATGACGCCGAACGCGGTTGGCCTTCTCTCGCCTACAGAGGCGGCGTCGGGCCCGCATGGGTGGCACATCGTTCAGGGAGCGCTCTAGCGCCATCTTCTTCAGGACGAAGGCATCCTCGTCGACGGGAACCGCCTAGTCTGCCGGCTCGGGCATTGGCATGCGCAGGCGAAGCCAGCCGGTCGGCGGCGATGGCGCGCGGCCTTCGTTGATGACGTGGCTGCGTGAGCGTGTCCTCAGCGGCGAGCGCATCGGTGACTCCATCTCCCGCATCACCGGTCGGAGCGGAGGCATGGCGATTGTGTCGGCGCCGAGCCAGACAAGCGCAGCGCCGACGCCGAGGAATACGAAGAAAGGGAAGCCATCCTCCTCGGTAGCTGTTGCCGCGATGGCGTCAGGCGGCGATGGCGAAACAGGAGGATAGCGAACTTAGGGCGGCGCTAAGCTCGAGTAGCGAAGGCGAAAGAGGATTTTCTTAGGACGCATTTTCTTAGAGCTTCCATCGCCTCCGATCGGCGGCCGCTGCGCCGCCCGAAGTCCGAGACGGACTAGGCGATCCCTCGACGAGGACGACTTCGTCCCAAAGATGGCGCTGGAGTGCTCCCTGAACGACGTGCCGCCCATGCAGTTCCCGACGCCGCTGGTCCATGGCGGTCGGGGCGCGAGGAGGCCAACCGCGTTCAGCATCATCGAGCAGGCGGCGCGCCGTTGCCGCGGCGGCCGCTTACCGTGCCGCTTATCGTCCTCGACGACGACGACGAGGAGGCCGGTCCCTCGTCTCAACCATGGCGCTACGGCGACACTGGCTAGAGGAGCTCGCGTCCCCCGCAGCTGCCGAGGGACGACGACGGCACCCGGGATGCTGACTACGCCGTCTTCTACCGCAACTTCGGCATGTGAATGGCGTGCCCGGCGGCATCGGCATCGCCTAGTAGCTATTTCAACGTTTTTTTCTTTTAGCCTAATGCAGTCAAAATTTGGGTGTATGTCCAAATTTAACGTAATATGTATGAACTCGCCTATATTTGTCCAAATTTCGCCGAGTTTCCTTAAAATTTGGCCAAAACCAAAAACTCAGCATGGGAACTCGAGTGGAAACTGACCGTTCTCAGACCGAATGCTACATCCGTCCGACGCTAAATAGCGCTAGAATTAGGCTTAAAAACACAGAACAAGTGGAGGTGCTGACGACCAAAATCCACAGCTCTGAAGGCCCATGACACAGGCGGTATCAGCAACGATCGTGTGTGACCAATGCGATCTGGATCGGGATTACCACGAGTGGGACCGGCAGTTTGTTTCCCCGTACGGATGCCATGTACTACCAGACTCAAATACGTACAACGGCAGAAAAAATAACGGAGAGGACCCGCTCCTAATCTGACCCGTAACACACCATTGAACCCCTAAAACCGGGTTTTTTCTAAACGTTTCCCTCAAGGGGGGGACACCGAAGCAAGGCTCCGAAATGGATTGCTCACAGAACCTAAGAGCAATCTCTCTGATGTTTTAATTTAGTGGTAACTTGGTTAGCCTGGCACTTGGAGAACTTCCTGGAATTAGTTTTGCTTTACTATTTATAGATACATTGACCAATTCTCTTCTCTACAACTAAGTCTGTACTCTGTCCTTGCTAGAATGTAGTGCATTTTTCAAAAATCAAACAATGTAAAGTTTGATCAAGTATGTAGAAAAAATATCAACATCTAGATTACCAAATCAATACCATTAGATTCATCATGATGTATATTTTTATATGGTATACATTTGGTATTGTAGATATAGATAATTTTCTGAATAAACTTGGTCAAAATTTACATCGTTTGACTTTTGAAAAAACTTATATTCACTACATTGTGGCAAGGAGGGAGTACAATAGTTTCCACAGTGGAAAGCCAAACTAGCCCTTTAGCATCATTGTGTTTTGTCATTTAATAACTTTGACTTTCTAGGTGGGTGACCGGTTTATTTCACGTAAGCTTGTGCAACGGTTTTATGACAAAGCCCTTGCATTTGGGTTAAAGGGCTATGCAAAGCTGTAAGTATCCATCCTTCACTAAACATTTGTACACGTCTCTTTCTATGGAATCTACAGCTTTTAGGTTATGCATATCTTTTTTTTTCTGTTGGCTTTGTGCCATATGCTCTTCCTTTCAGATCTCTATTATTTGTATATTCTGAACCTAATTTTAGTTGTTCTTTCAAACAAATTACTAAAATGCTCACTTGAATAGAAGCTGGACCACGTGTGTGCGACCTTAGTTCAGCACAATACCATTGCTTTTGTAGTTTTAATTAGGAAAAAGTCCATTTCAAACCCTGAACTCATAGAGGTTCGGCGATCTAAACCCCAAAATCGAAATCCCGGTCGTTTACACCCTGAAGTATTTAATCCCGGTCTAAATTGAACCCTAAACCTGTTTGGGGCACCGGGATCCTGGCTGGGAATACCTATTGTCTCACTGACCAAGTGGGCCCATATGTCATATTCATCTCCTATCTCAACCTATATCTCCTCATTTGGAAAAGAAAGAAAGCAGGTACCGTATTGTACATGGGGGACAATTTGGAGCTTGGAACCCATGAGGCGACGGCCTGCTGCAGCTTGGAGCGGGGGCGTTGACCCCTTCGCCGGCTGTCAGAGACTCAGAGCCACGGAGCTCGTCCAGCACAGTCCGCCGTGCTTGGAGCGACGCAAGCAGAGTGCACGCACGATGTGCTGGTCGCCGGCCTTCACGCAAAATTCTAGGCAGTCTCTAATTTTCCCAGCTCCTCCATGTTTTCCATCTCTAGTGGTGTAGACTCTGTTGCCGTACTGCCGTGTTGCCGTACTGCCGTGGAGAGGAGAGAGCCAGAGGAGCTCGACCTGGAACAACACTGTTGGGCGATGAGCTCCTCCGTCCACTGCTCTGGCGCGGCATGTGTGCAGCCTCAGATAGCAGCAGCCTGCGCGAGCACGGGTCTGCGTCAATCTGACAGTCTCAAACAGCAGATTAACCCAATTTTGCTCTCCGGATGGTTTTCTATCTAATGAATAATCTAATCGGGTACGTACAGATCACAGACTAATGGATTTGGTAGGAAAATTATTGACTAACTCAAAAGATTCACCTGCAAATTTTTAATCAATTTGAGTTTCTCCCCGGAGATGCTTGAGCTTGCTATAGCTGCCACTGAAGTGTGGCTGCCCAAGGCCATGCTGCTCGTCGGAAATGGCGAGCCGAGTCCACCGCTAGACAAAGCGAGAGTGGCCAGGACCATGTAAATGAAATAGATAATTACGTAGGGATTTGTTTGTAAAAAACTGCATGCTGCCGTCGGTCAACGTGGTGAAACAGGTACAGGGTCTAATTTAGACCGGGATTCCATATTTTAGGGTGCAAACGACCGGGATTTCGACTTCAGGGTTCGAACAGTCTAACCTCTACGAATTCAGGGTTTGAAATGGACTTTTTTCTTTTAATTATTTTATAGCTTGTTCATGCATGTCTATATCTTGTAAATGTAATGGTTGATAGTGATGAGCAAGTGAAAAATTATATTTTGTACAGAGTTCTGCAGACTGGTATGATATGATATATTTCCAATACCAATCACCTCCACGGTGTACTTGTGCTTGGTTTATGCTAGTATAATGCTCTGTGTTTTCACTTTTGGGTTGCCCGAGTCACTGGGTGCAAGTGGTACACTTCTGATCTGGTCTCAGTATGATACTACTTCTTGCACAGTACTCACAGGCATTCATGACAGTGGATACAACTTGTAGCCTGTAGCAATCAAATGTGCAATTGAATAACATGGCTATTCAGCAAGATGACCCTTTCTTTATATGCCTTGCGTTTTCCCTACTTGCAGACATCAACCTATTTTGGCACGACTTGCGAACTGGGAAGGTATTAAAAAGGTTCGACGCACTCTTCTGCAAAAACAAAATCCTAACACCGAATAAGTTTACGGGATTTACTTTCAACAACCCTTCAGTAAAATTAGTCATTTCCATTTTATGGAGGTAGAGTAACTACTTGTTGACATGTGCGGTTATTTATAATTTGTGTAAAGAAAAATATTGAAATTCAAACTGCCAGGAGTATGACTATGTACTTCTCTACTTCATAAGTGATAGAATTTGTGTAGGGTAGCTCTTCATGACTCGTGATATGCATTACTTATGTTCTGTTATTTCTATTTTACCAGTCATCCTCTATCCGGGATTTTGACCGCCACGCCACTTGCATTGTTGCAAAATATGAGGTACCTTCCTGGCACATGCCTACCTTTGCTGTTCCAATATCAATCAGATGAGAATCTCGTACTTTTACTGTTGCTTTCATGGCATACCCACCGCTCTATAATAAATCATAAGATTCAGAACTGCTGCTGTAACAGCTAAATAGTCAATGCTGTTGTATAATGTGATAATCTCATCACTCACGTACTGACTTTTTATTTCTCAGACTGTGGATACTTACTATCGCCGGTGTAGTAGTGCTAGTTATGTTGGTAATGTGTCAGTTCCCTTGCTTTGTGTCAATGCTTTGGATGACCCCCTTTGCACAAGAGAGGCAATTCCTTGGGACGAATGCAGGTGTGTTTTTAGCCTCGTCGAAGTTGTTCTCCTCAATATCCTCTTTTTATGTGTTCATCGGAAGGATCTCTGTTTGATTTAGAGCGAACAAGAACATTGTTTTGGCAACTACACTGAATGGTGGCCATCTCGCATTTTTTGAAGGAGTAACTGCTGGAAGACTATGGTATGGCGATTGCACTAAATCTAATATCTAATCCATCCATGTTATGAGTTACATATTTCTGTTGCATGTATAAACCGTTTATTGGTAATTTCGTAGGTGGGTTGGAGCTACGTCAGAGTTCCTCGGTGCTCTGCATGACAGCTCTTACATGCATCGGGAAAAGGTGCGGTCCCAATTGGAAATATTTCAGCCCTTTTAAAATGTGTTTTCCGTAATGGGGGCATCTGCTCCTGTGTGCCAAAACGGTGCCTCCTCTTTATCGTTGTTCAGGGATGAAAAAATCTATCTTGGTGACTTAAATTTCGTTATGGTGGTTAAATGGTTTAATCATGTCATAATTGAATGCAGGCAGAAGATCATGTTTTGCACTCTTCACTGGAGTCGTCTATTGATAAGAGCCCATATGTCAATGTCCTGGGAGATGGACTGGTAGCTCCAGCGACAGATGACGTGGTGAATGAACTGAAACTGGATAACGGGGTGAATGGTACACAAGAGAATGAACACGCCAAGGAAGCTGAGAATAGAAGTGGCAGCATCGAAGTAGATGCAGTGCCTGCCCAAAGCCCTGCAGGATCTGCAAAACAGCAAGGGGAGATGGCTAATATGATCCATGATGCCATTGCTCCTGTAAAGAGATCCATAAACCGACTGACTCGATACCAAGGGAGGTCAGTCTGGCTGCTCGCCTACATAGCTTTTGTTACATCATGGCCGCTCCTTGGCTCCCTAGCTTTCATCGTGTTTAGGAAGAAGTTCAGGAATCCCTTTTCTGCAAAACAGTAGAGTAAATAAGTAGAGACTGCTCTCTGTCCACACGTATTTCATTCATCTGGATCATGGTCTGTACAGACATTTGATCCCACTTTAGTTCCCAAGTCCTATGTAAGCCTTGGTGCAAAGGCCAGAAAATAATAAGCAAATTCTTCTCTGTTTTCTTGGTTCCTCTTCCTGTAATAGCTCTGTAAACAAACTAGTTGGAATTTATGAAAAGTTCAGGCCGGCGTAAGCCCGCCGTAGTCATGCTAAAAAAAGTAGTTGCACTCTGCACCCCATGTCACATGGCACACTTCCAAGTCTTCAAAAAATGTGAAATAAATCATGAATATAGATTATGTTGTTATCTAGTGCATCTGTAAATTTTCATCCAAAAATATGATATGGTATGGCCTACAGCAAAATGAACAAATGCTGTATGCATAACACAAGATATTATTCATTTATGTCTTTTCTCTTTTACATAGGTCACAAATTATATAGGGTTGAACCAAAATAAGTGAACTTGCACACTAAAAAAATGTTAAAAAAAATGAAATATCTTATATTTTAGAACGGAGGGTTAACTGGAAGAGAAAAGGTCTATCTTGTTGATTTCCTCTTTGGGCGCTGGAAACAAGTGGTTGGTCGGGATGTTTTGATGATTTCGATCAAAGTTATCGTGACGAGAAAAACGGTGTTTGCATCGGTGGTAGCTTTGTCAACCAGTCAGAACCCAAGAGACACCGGAACAGTTGGCTGACACGACGTGTCCCCTCCCTTCACGTGGCCGTGCTGTCGCTCCCAGGTCCCAGCAACTCATTTTTCGGTGGGGGCCGATTGATTCGCTTGAATCTTTTGCTAATACGAGCTGCAGTACGTGCACGATTTCGGTGCAGTCGGCATATACTATCTCTTTCAACCTCCCTTTCTTCTACCCACAAAACAAAAAAAAAATCCATTACATTCTTTTCTACCTTTAATTCTTGGCCTCGCACGCAAGCGTGCGCAGCCTCCGCCCTCTTTTATTCTGGGCCTAGCAACACATATCCCCCTGCCTTTTCATGCCGATAAGATACAAGATATCGCTAATTTTTTTTTAAATAATACATCTTTTTATTTAATTTTACAAATAATACACGAAATCTAAGGGGCCGTCTGCTTTTGAAAAGACGACGGGAGCTGGCCTTTTTTTGAAAAGACGACGCGTTGCTTCTTTGGTTGAAAAGACAACGGGCTGCATTGGCCGATGGCAGTATGAGATTAGCCCGGCTGTCGTCTTTTGAAAAGACGATGGAGATGGTAGTCTTTCGAAATAAAGAAGGCGGCATTGATCATGCACGCTATGTGCTTTTTAGCATGTCCAAATATATTTTAGGGGTCTGTAGTCCGTTCAAAAGACGAAGACGCGGAGTCTGTCGTCCGTTCAAAAGACAAAGGCGTCATCGTCTTTCCAAAAGACGAGCCCGGGTTGCACTCTCCTTGTCGCATGCCCGGTCGTCTGTTCAAATAAAGAAGGCCGCGGTCGTCTTTTGAAATAAAGACGACACGCTGGTCTTCTTTTGAATTAAAGAACCCACACGGTCGTCTTTTGAAAATAAGATGGCCCGTTAGATCTGCAAATTCCTCGTTTTGTGTATTATTTGTAAAACTAAATAAAAAAATGTATTATTTAAAAAAAATAGCCAAGATATCGTTTCCCTGCCAATTATATTGACTCATGATTATTTTATTTCATTTAACCGGGATGGATGACTCATGGTTCTGATTTAATTTTGTTGGGAGATATACTTGCATCTTCCTCTTGAGTGACTAATCTATTCTGTCGTGGTCACGCAAGCCGCTCTGACTTGCATTTTTAGAGGCGTTATTATTGATCACCTGGTGAATCGTGATTCGCCGTCCTGTTGCGTGACGTGAAGCAATTTTCTCGCTGATTTCCGAAGATCATCACCTAAACAAATACAATTGTCAACTGACTATGATCCCGGCGAGCGAAGTTCCCACTCAACTGGGAAATACTGTATTAACATGCTGCGGACCCTACTACGGCCACAAATGCAAATCCAAAATACAGCATCGGATTTACTACGCTGCAGAAGCGAGTTTGGCAACACGACCTGCGTGGACGTGATTATTTTTCCTCTTCCGAGCAGAGGGCGTCCAGGAAGGACCCACGGTGATCTGGACCGCTGGGACAAGAACGGGGCCCATGGGCAACTGTGCTTCCACTGTACTGTGTGTGTGTGTGCGTAAGTGTAGCATTTCTGCATGTGCTGCGAGTGACCTCAGCGATGATGTCAAATAGAGCGCGGCTCGCGTGGTTCTTCTCGGGCGTGTCGCCCACCGTGGCAGACCAGCGCGGTGTGATGTCTCTGCCGTCGTGTCTTGAGGGTCGGATGGCACATATCACTCCCACCGCTCTACTATCTCCACTTCTCTTTTTCTTTTCCGAATTCTATCTCCGTTTCTCTCTTAGTTTTAAAATATAAGATGTTTTAGATTTGTAAAAGAAATATATCTAATTTATTTTTAGTGTCTAGATTCACTCTAAATTCGAGTAAACCTACATATTAAAAATAGTCTAGATACATTTGCTTTATAAACTAAAACATCTTATATTTTAAAACGGAGGGATTACGATTTACATGCAAGAAGATTATATGGATGCATCCGAAGATGCTTGGCTTGACTCTACCATGAAACAGGGCAAAGCCTTTCATCAGAAGGTCGAAAACAATACCCATTTTCTATAAAATGTAACGAAAAACCTTATAAAAAGTTGAATGCAACAATTCCGAAATACTTGCGGCGTCGGTCTTTGAAAGATCGGCATCATCGACTAGAGGGAGAGATAAACGAGCGATTTCGATAACTTAATGAGAGTCCCTTTTAGCAAGTTCTTTTCTACTATTTCTTGCCTACAAACACTCTAAGTATGCAAACTTAAATTTACGGGAAAATTAGACTATACAGAGTAAATCAGCTGAGTTGGAGAGTATCGTAAACACATGACATAGGCCGAAGCTTTGGATTGTTGATCGCAACCATACGTCCTTGTTGGTGGATGATCGCATACAATGTGCGCGGTCGTAAAGGTCCATCTATCCCTCTCTGGACACCAGTTCATGCTTAACCAAGTTATTTTTTCGAGACCTTGTAGGAGATCTATGTGTCTTTATATTAAGCTTAAAAGGAGTAAACGATGCCAAATGGCTACAACACCACACACACACGCACCCAAGACAAAGCCTACAACACACCCCTCCAACAGCAAAACGACGAAAAACGCCTTACCCAACCTCCAGCCAAGACTGGCGAGGAGAAGGGACACATGGTCTTAAGACCATGTCACAACCAAACCAGACACTACAACAACACAACAACGGCTCCAAGATTGCCCGTACCAACGTATCCCTATTCATTCGCCTAGAGGATCGGCTAGCATATGGTATGATTTAATCAAACGTGAGGAAGCCGTGTACAAAGTTTGTTTTGAATAACTCACAAAAATCGTGTGGGCTGACTCCTTCATAGCTCCGCCAGTGTTTGGGTGTAACCTTTCAATGGATGAGTCCTGCCTCCCGTGCTCCTATAGTCCTATTGCCAATTATTGGTGTAACCACTTCATTTACATGTGGATTCGAGTTGTTTTCATAAAAAACTTCATATATGTATATATTATTTAAATTAAAAAACGCATGTAGTACCAAGAATCATAATTCTTTGGGACGCTATGCATGTAAATCTTCCGAAGGAAGGACAGCAGATTAGCCTAGTAGCTGCATAGTAATAATCTTTCCGTATATGTTTTAACATCCACGCCAGATATGGGAATGGATAGGAATGCTTACATAGGATAGACACACGAACTCATCAGCAAGTAAAAAGAAAGAAAGAAACGCTAACATGAGTGCGACGTTGATTGAAAAATATACTCGGAACATGACAACCACAAAAATTGGCGCACCACAGCAACCAAAAGGGGGGAACTAGTCTATGTGGTTTAAATGTCCACCAGTTCAGCAAATCGCATTGTACATCACTGATATTGTCCATACAATAAAACACTACCTCTGCACCATAACATAAGACGCTTTGGTAGGCTATTTAGCAATCTATTAAATCTTCCTACTGGTTGCTCTTTCCGCATACGTCCCTTGCTATGTTGGAGTACATATTTTCACCCACTTCCTAAATAATTTGAAGGAGAACAGGTATGTACAATCGATGAAAAGGAAAAAAAAAACATCGACAATAATCCTGAGACTAGCTGATCACATCTAAGGCTAGGAAAGGCAAAGTTTCGGCAAAACAATTCGATTCCCCTACTTCCACAACCCATCCCCCCCCCCCCACACACACACACTATGTGGATTGGTATTCTCCTCTTAGATTCTCTACCGCGTTAGTTGCAAGGGGTTTAGAAGGTCTCTCGGACATCGCTAACCCTAGTATTTAACACCGGTTGCAGGACCGAGGGTTTCCGCTCCACAAACAAGTTTGGTCCCACACTTACCGATGAAGGAGCGTTCTCTAGAAGATGGTTGGCTATCTTTGGGTGAATGCAGTGTAGCATGCTGGTGCTATCATGACGCCACCATCGGGGTGGCTAGGTTTCCGGAGCCGAATAGTGTCGTGCGCCGCAAGCTAGACGGAGAATTTAGGTTTTGGGTCCGCATCTGCCCTTGGACTATATATTACCCCTTATTGTAGGTCCAAGTTGACGAAAAAAATGTGGAACAACTATATCTTGAATTTGTACCGTGCGCTATTTGCAGATTTGAACTTTTTCTAAAAAAGCAAAAAAAAAGACATTGAGAAAATTTTCTGATTAAAAAAATATCTTTTCTCTATCGAGAGTCAAACTCCATGTGCTCCTCCACTCTCTATAGACACCTCTCCGCCGTCCCGTACCATTCTTTCCTCTTTCGCCTCTCTCTCCTATAGTCTCTACCACCGCGTCACCGGCGAAACCTCAATCCCGCCGCCCCCTCCACCATCCTCTCCGCCTCTCGCGCGCGGTCGCCGTTCCCGTTCTTCCTCGTCACGGCATCACGTCCCTCCCTGTCTCCACCCCGTCCGCGACCCTTGGCCATTGGGTTTTGAGGTATGAGCTTGTTTACACGCAGTGATTAGCATCTAGATCCGTACCTAGTCCTGTGCTTACAGATCTGTTCCATATGACTAAGTTTCCTAACGTATTTTGCTGCAATCGAGGGGAATTCGTTAGCGGCAGCAAATCAAGTTAGGTGAAATGATTGGAGAGGATGATGCGATGGTTAATTTTCTGACTAGTCAGCGCTTAGTTGTTCCGTGCACGTATTCATGTATTCTTCTCTTCCCCTGTGCAAATCATGGATTCCTTTTATCTGCTCCCTCGCCTCCCGCTATAAATTTCTTCCTAAAGGTTGGGTACTTTCTTGCGTGTTACATGTGTGGAAGAGGCAGGATCCTTGTGTCTTATGCAATTGGAGATACGCATAGTTGTCTTGTTTGCTTGCTTGTTTTTTTCTGATTTTTATCCCTTTGAACTAGAAAGGTTCCATTTTTTTAGGAGACTAGTCATGGTTTCAGCACATCAAAAAGAAATAGTAACAAAGAAGGGACAATACCAATCATGGTTTCTTTCCAACTATGCCATGTCTAGTTTGGTATATCCTGCCTTGTTCAGCTTCATGTTCTAACGATTTTTTTTCCCTGCAGGGTTTCAGGCTTTTCCTAAATATAATTTCTCGTTTGGGGATGATCGTTCTATGAGATAGAAGAGAGGGCAGGCTGAAGTAGAATTTGAGCTCTGGTGGATCTAAACGATAAGTGGCATGAGAAGAAGTTCGGAAATCTCCATGCAAGCTTCGTCATCAATGGCAAGTGACGCATCCAGGAATGCTGACCCTATCCAACAGGGTGTACGTTACAATTCCATGGACCTGTCTTATTTTGCAAGACCTGGCCAATCAGTCCCTAGCTGTCCTCCATTCTTTGCTCCTCAGTCTTCCAGTTTTGGCCTTCCTGATGACAGTGGAGCTAAAGTGGGCGACCCGTTTGAATCGAATCCTTCACTGAACACTCCTATATCAGATTGGGATCCCCAGGCAATGCTGAGCAACCTAACCTTTCTTGAGCAGAAGATCAAGCAGGTAAAAGATATTGTGCAGTCCATGGGTAATCTAGGGAGCCAAGTTGTTGGTGGTTCCTGCGAGCTCGCAGCAAAGCAGCAGCTTGTCACTGCTGATCTCACTTCTATCATAATTCAGCTTATCTCAACAGCTGGCTCTATGCTTCCTTCGATGAAGAGCCCTCTGCTTAGCAGCAATCCAGCTGTCAGGCAACTCAACACATATGGTTCTCCCATGGGCTTTGGCTCGGTTGGCAATCAGCGGCCAAGCACAAACAGGGAAGAGACAATTCCTGACTTGACCAAGACTGCTGACTATGAGGAGCTGATGAATACCATTAATACAACTCATGATGAGAAGGATGAGCTGACCAAATGCCCAAATCCTTGTAGTGGGGAAGCGTCTGAACTGATTCCTATGGAAGACCATGACGTGAAGGAGAGCGATGATGGTGGTGAGGGAGAGAATCTCCCCCCTGGTTCTTATGTGGTCCTGCAATTGGAGAAGGAGGAGATTTTAGCACCACACACTCATTTCTGTGTGATATGTGGCAAGGGTTTCAAGAGAGATGCTAACCTACGGATGCACATGAGGGGCCACGGAGACGAGTACAAGACTCCTGCAGCTCTTGCCAAACCCATGAGAGATTCTGGCTTAGATCATACACCAGTTACAAGGTACTCTTGCCCATTTGTGGGTTGCAAGCGGAACAAGGAGCACAGGAAGTTCCAGCCTCTCAAGACAATTTTGTGTGTGAAGAACCACTACAAGAGAAGCCACTGCGACAAGAGCTATACCTGCAGCCGATGCAACACCAAGAAGTTCTCGGTCATCGCAGACTTGAAGACTCATGAGAAGCACTGCGGACGTGACAAGTGGCTCTGCTCATGTGGAACCACCTTCTCGAGAAAGGACAAGCTGTTTGGGCATGTTGCCCTTTTCCAAGGGCACACACCTGCTCTTCACATGGATGATCTGAAAGCAACAGGAGCATCGGAGCAGCCTCAGGGGAGCGAGGCGATGGACGACATGGTAGGGAGCGCGGGGTACAACTTCCCTGGCAGCACGTCCGACGGCATCCCGAATCTCGACATGAAAGTCGATGATACCCGTGGCTATTTCTCGCCGTTGAACTTCGATCCGTGCTTCGGCGCGCTCGATGACTTCACTCGCCCTGGGTTTGACATCTCCGAGGACCCCTTCTCCTTCATGCCCTCGATACCAGGGTCATGCAGTTTTGGGCAGCCTGGCGGGGACAGCTGATGGAGGTCGTTACCGTCGAATCGTTATGTGTGATGTTATATGTATGACGCTGGCCTAGTTCTCCCTCCATTCAGGGAGCCATTCTGGTCCATGCCTCTTTTCGTAAGTGTACTTTTTATGTTGTGGTGATCAATAATGATCAAGAACTTCCGTATAGATTTGAAATAGCTCCAGTTGTGAGGTATATATATAGTTTTGTCATCTGTGCTGGCGCCTTGCGTGTAGTGCAACCCTGCAATGAATACCCTGACATAGCTGGACGGAAGGACAATAAAATAGAAATCCTTTTCAGGCTGAGTGTAAAAGGAGTTTCTTATGATGGGAAACATTGTGTACAATCCCAGTTGAGCAAACCCAAGATGGAAACTGCCATATAAGAGCGATAAAAAAAGAACAGTTGGGGATTCAATTCTCTTTTCTACCGGGACCTATTTGATCAGCATGGAAATTTAACCTGTTTTGTGTGAAATTTCTGCTTCTCACTTCACTTGGAATTTTTCTCTGGGTTCTGCATACCAAGACTGCAGGTGTTCTGCAGAAACCTAGTTCGAACACTCTGAACAAATTGTCTAGTTGTCAAATTTCCTTTCTAGTATTTGTTCATTTTGACTTCAGCTCTTACTATGGATCCGAGGTAGAGAGTTTCAGCACTATGAGTGAATGAATCCCTCTGCATCAATTCATTAGTAATTTTGTGTCCATTCTTCAGTGAAGCTTACCAAAACAGTTTTGGCACCATCAGTGCCCTGAATCCCTCTGCATTCTTCTCTTAGAGAAAGCCTGGTGGTATCAGAAAGCAATTCATTTGCAATTTTCCATTCTTCAGTGAAGCTTAACAAAATATCGCTACACGTGGATTGTGCTATAGGTCGCGGGCGATACATTTGGCGATGCCACATGTGTCAGCATTTTCATATGCTGCAGCGCTATCTACCTTCCAAACTGCTATGGCAAAAAAGAGTAGTTGCTCTGCTCCAGGCCACTTAGTGAACATGTGCAATAACTAAATTGCAGCGAGGAGTGACCAAAGGCACACCTTTGTATCATTTTGAAAACGAAATCGTGGGCGTTGTTCTGACAGACTTTGATCTTGTGATGGATTGGTTACATGTAACTGTAAGCAAATGTAATATTCATGATAATGTTTTAATAAAGAAGCCACAGACTGCGCCCATATTGTGGGAATTTCTCCCCTCTGCAAATAAATTTCAGTTACATCAATGTGTTCAACTTCGTCACATTTTGATGGAAAAGAACATCAGGAACACATCAGCGCATCAAATGATCATCGGCCAACATATTTAGCAAGGCAAGTAACCACATAAGGAGAAACACAGAAAGCTCTGGATTCCTCATGGTCCTCGTGGATGGACACATGGCATCAAGACATCAACAGGCACCATCCAAAGCATGAAAAGAGTTTGTTGGCTTAACCATCGGTAAGGTAGCAGTTGGCATCTATAGATATTAAAAAAAAGGCTCAAAGTATCATTCACATGAGGCAAGAGAAGGAAAGATCCTGAAAGTTTTTGTTGTAACTAAACAATTCAACTATATAACATGACAGGTGTTGTCTCTATAAATAGTTCATAATCTGCTGATCAACTGAATGCGTATCAATTATAGTACTCAGATATCCAGATGTATACTAGAGAATATGTACATGAGTGCTCCTGCCAGATAATAGTCCAATGTCCAGCCTTGGAAGAACTGCTGGCACCCTACTCTAGTTCCCAACAACTATCTCATCGAAGTTCCAGTCTCTAACAAGATCCCTTGAAACAGCACGGCTCCGTTGAAGGCGAGGAGCACCCTCAATTCCTTGGCCAGTAGCCATTGCAGGGGTCACCTTTGATGTTCCCACAGCCATAATTTGCCGCGATAGGCAGGCAACAGCAGCTCCACACCTGTTTTCCCCCTCTGAGCTTGAGAGTGAGTAACTTCTGAAAGAGTTCGAGGGGCTGCTGCTCATGCCATGGCATACTAGACATGCTAGATTCATGATTATGGTAGATCTGAAATTGCCAATTACTGCATTAGAAGAGGTGACTATCAGATATATATTCCATTACATGTAAACAATCCTATCAAATTCAAGGCTTGCGTTGTACTAGTATGTAATGACAGGCAAAACAAAGAACCAGTAGTGGAGCTCTTATGAGGACAAGGAGGGTTGTGGTCTCCCTATTTAGTTGCATAACTCATTAACTTGTTGAATTATCTAGATTAAAGTATTGACCAATTTGGAACTAGCCCTCTCATCTCATGACTAAAAGATATTTGTTCTGACTGCTTGAATTATCCCTCTCAGCTCAACAATAAACGTACAACTCGGGATAAGCTCTTGAATAAACAGACCCAACCAAAAACAGCAAGCCCAAGACATGTCCTTTAGCAAAATTGTTGTTCCAGTAAGCAAATAACAAAGCATATCAGGCGGTTCAAATTACTTTTTGTAATGACATGTACACATATTATAGTCAATAAGTCATGATGTTCCATCATTATTAATCTGTTGTACAGATCCCTTTTTGCTCTTTTCCTCCTTATTTACAAATCTCTTGTACACTTGTAACATAAACAACAAAAATAAAAATAGTCCTACTGTTTCCGTAAAAAAGAAAGGATTGGCATTAACTCCAGATTGCACTAGATCAACTGTTGGTAATGGCAATGTGTGACTATGAATACTCATTGCTATGCAAGTTCAGAAGTTTTGAAGAGATAAACTATAGTACTGTACTATATTGTTCAATCCAGATGCAATGCAGCGTGAAAACCACATAAACAACAGCTCTTGAAAGATTGATGAATAAAAAGGTAATTACAAATTTATAAGCATCCAGTTCACAGAACTGGGGATCTAGACTTAGTTAGCACCAGGCGAAAGAGTACGCATTATGCCATTAGTACAGAGATCAAACTACCTATAAATTGAGTAGGAGAGTAGTTTGACAAAAGCATAAATTAGTTTAGCGAAGATGAAACAAGTATTTGAAAGATTATTTCACAGCTATCGCAATTTCAACAACTCTAAGCAGCTTACGACAGTACACAATGTTCCATTGCTCCTCGCGATGGGCAAAAAACAAAATGCTAGTGCCACGACTCGTCTAAATTTTCACAATTAAAGCATCCAGAAACTCGAGTAACGGGCGCGGATCTAATGGTGTGCTGGGTTGTGCGCCGGCTCGCCCAGAAATTGTTGAGGTCATTGGGATTTAACTAATCACTTGTTGAAAAGAACCCCGTACCTGAAAATCCAATGGCCAAAGATCGCGGACGGGGCGGAGACAGCAAGAGCGCGATGCCGGCGATGAGGATGAACGGGAACGGCGATGACGATCGAGAGGTGGAAAAGGGGGGATTGAGGCGTCGGCGGCGAGGGTAAGCTACGGCACGGCGCGGCGGATGTAGGCCCCCGGAGGATAGGTCAGGGCTAGGGAGAGGAATGCACGCACGGGACGTGGGGAACTTGTATTACAGCTTGGAGTTGGAGGAGATGTATGCACATAATTTTTCTCTCCTTCCGTTTCTTTATTAATTATTAGAAGTTCCTTTTCCAGAGTCTTAATTGCTTTCGGAAAATCTTCAGAGTCTGTAGGCTAAACGATCACCGTCGTGCATGAACTTGACACCGTAAAACTTTGCTGGGAGGAGCAAATACGGCTCGAACGTGGAGGTTTTTTTTTGACATGAACATGGAGGCGTCATTGAAATGATCAACCATGAGCTTGTCATATTGCCACCGATACTGAGAAACTTGGTAGTACTGAATAATGTAAGAGTGTGTACTGAAAATTGTATCCCGCTAATAGACTATATGCTCTAACTCAAATTTGACAAAACTGGTTCAAACTATGCAATACTCAACATCACGTAACATGATAAAATTTCAAACGTATAATTTTAAGCATTCATAATCTAATTTAGACATAGTTTGTGGTCCAAATGCATGATCAAACATAGAACAAGTTCGTAAACAAACACAGAGCAAACAAAAGCAAGATAACCGGCATTCCAAGATCGTCACTCCTCACCGCTGACCTAGAAGTCGTCGTTGGCCGAACCTCCTCCTAGCTACTTCTATGGTGGTGGCGCCCTAACCGATCCTCCGTTGCAAGATGCTCGCCGTCCTAATATCCCAATATGCTCCCGTCTTCTCATTCATTCCATTTGGATCCATCATAATGATCATGTTCTCCGTGGCTATCATCTCTTTGCCTCATCTGATTATCCTCGAGAAGAATCCTACTATCCTCGAATTCACTCTTTGCGCTTCTTTCTCCCCAATTTCGTGTCATTATTCCCTTCCACTTGTTGCCACCTCGCCGGTTTCTCTTGTTGCCTCTTATCAGCGAACTCCATATTCAATTGCAAATCTTGAGCCTCTATCTCCTTCCTTGTATTCATCAACTAATCGAGCTTATATTTCTAATGTCTGTAGTCTTGGCATCTCTCTCTGCATTCACCTTTTGTTTGAATTTTTTACTTTCCATCTGACCTCCCCTTGCCTGTCCCCGGAGTCGGACTTGTTGGAATATGCCCAAGAGGCAATAATAAAGTGGTTATTATCATATCTTTATGTTTATGATAAATTTTTACATCCCATGCTATAATTGTATTAATCAGAAACATTAATACTTGTGTGTTTTGTAAACATGAAAGAGTCCCTAGTAAAGCCTCTTGTTAAACTAGCTTGTTGATAAATTGATGATTATGGTTTCCTGATCATGAACATTGGATGTTATTAATAACAAGATCATATCATTAAAAGAATGATATGATGGACACATTCCTATAGATAAGTGTAGCATAAGATCAAGTCATTTAAATACTTCACTTGCTATAAGCTTTCAAATACATAGTAACCTAAATCCTTCGACCATAAGATCATGTTAATAACCATCACCGGATGGATGCTTTGATGACATCAAACACCACTTCGTAATTGGGTGGTTATAAAGGTGGCACTGAGTATTCTGAAAGTATGTGTTGAGGCACATGGATCAAGTATGGGATTTATCCATCCATATAACAGATAGATATACTCTGGTCCCTCTCGGTGGAATATCATCCAATTGGCTTGCAAGCATGTGACTGGCTCACAAGGGATCACATATCACATGAACGAGTAAAGAGTACTTATCGGTAATGAGGTTGAACTAGGTATGCAGAGATACCGATGATCAAACCTCGGATAAGTAAAGTATCGCAAAACAAAGTGAAATTGGTATCGTATGTAAATGGTTCATTCGATCACGAAGTAATCATAGAAATATGTGGGAGCCATATGAATTTCCACATTTCTCTATTGGTTATTGATCGGAGAAGAGTCTCGATCATGTCTGTATAGTTCACGAACCGTAGGGAGACACACTTAAGGATTCAATGTTGTTTAGTAGATATGAAATGTGAGTAAGAGACCGAATGTTGTTCAGAGTCTCAGATTGGATCTAGGACATCATGAGGAGGTCCAGAATGGTCCATATAATAAGATTCATATAAGGAAAGTCCAATTCCAGAGTTCAGAAATGTTTTCGGTGTTTTCACCGGAATCTTCTAGAAGGGTCTAGAAGGTCCATTACTCCGGAGAGGGAAGGGTACATGGATGTGTCATGCCAAATTGGAATGATTGCATCATGTCCTAGGTCACTTGGATGGGCAATGGGAAGAGAGAAATCAAACTCTAGTTTGAAAAGTCTAACGCCGGTTTGAAAAGTCAAATCCCAACAGGGTTGCCTAGTGGAGGGAGGAGAGGAAACCCACTTAGGGAAGGTTTCCCTCCCTCCCCTTTCTGCTGGCCTTAGAAGAGGAGTTGGGGATGACTCCCCTCCCCCTTGCCGCCTCTCCTCCCATAAAAGGAGGGAAGTGCGAGACACCCCAAAACCCTAGCCGGCTGTCGCCCGCTTCCCAAGTCGCTGTCGCCTAGGGCTCCTCTAAAGTCGCCACCGCCTAAAACTTCCTAGCTGCTGGCCACCTCCAACCCCTTGGCCTCTAAACCCTAGTTTCCAAGGGCCCTCTATACTCCATCATACCCGCTCCGGCTTAGGCGAAGCCCTACGGGATTTCCCTCTACTTCCACCACCACACCGCCGTGCTGTTGGAATCGCGAGGAGAGATCTACAACCTTTGTTGCCTGCTGGAACAAGGGAGAGGAAGGTCTTCATCGAGTATTATGCGTGTGACCGACTGCGGGAGCGCTGCCGGAACGCGGCGCCGGAAGGATCATCTACATGATCTTGAGATCGGCAAGTGAACTACTACATCACCCACGAGAATCCGATCTCGTTAAACACTTTGGATCTTCGTGGCTTAGTACTCTATCAACTCGTTGCACTGATCTAGTTGATTAGATCTTGGCTTGTGTGTGTTTATGTGATAGAATTTTTTTGTTTTCCATGGTATGAACCCCTTCAGTGGCATCAAAGCTGTGTCTGTGCGTAGATATGTTGCACGAGTAGAACACAATGGTTATTGTGGGTATTGATGCTTTTGTTGTCGATTGCTTTTTGTGTACTTTTCATCTTGCGGGATGTTGGGATGAAGCGGCCCGGGCTAACCTTACATGACATAGTTCATGAGACTTGCTCCACGCTCGACATGCAACTTGTATTGCATAAGTGGCTTTGTGGGTGTCTGTCTCTCCCACCATAGTGAAGATTCAATTTACAATGGGCACTTGATAATACTTGTATCAACGTTGTGGTTCTTGTTCATAAGTTAGAACGGTTCTTATTCGAAAGCCCCAAACCACATAAAACATGCAAAGAAAATTAGAGGTGTCTAACTTTGTTTTGCAGGGGTGTGTTTTGATGTGATATGGCCATGATTGTGATTATATATGATGTATGCAATGATCCTCATTGTAAGTTGGCAACCGGCGGGAGCCTTATGGTTGTCTTTAAATTTCGTTAAGACCTGGGTGTATATTATTCAAAGTAGTTGTAATAGTTGATGCTGGTGAACGACAACCATGGAGCAACTCCATTGACCTTGAAGCCACGCTGGTGATGATGGAGATTAAGTTCGTGCTTGGAGATGGAGATCGAAGGCGTAAAAACAAAGGCGATATCATATCACATATTATGAATTGCATGTGATGTTAATCCTTTTTATGCATCTTATATTGCTTAGATTGCGACAGTAGCATTCTAAGATGATATCTCTCACTAAATATCAAGTAATAAAGTGTTCGTCCTTAGTAGGCACCATTTCTAAGACTCATCATTTCGAAGCATCACGTGATGATTGGGTGTGATAGATTCTACGTGTGCATACAACGGGTGCAAGCCAGATTTGCACATGCGGATACCAAGGTTAACCTTGACCCGCCTAGCATGTACAAACATGGTCTCGGAACACGAAATACCGAAAGGTAAAGCATGAGTCATATAGATGATATGATGAACATGTTGATTGTTTGCCTTTGAAACTACATCATCTGTCGTGATGATCGGACTTGGTGTAGTGGATTTGGTTCGTGTGATCACTAAAACAATGTGAGGGATGTTGTTTTGAGTGGGATTTTAACAATAATATGATTAAAAGTTGAACACTATTTATCATAAATTAAATCAAAGTGAATTTGCATAGTTGTCGTAGTCATTGGCATTCGTTTACCACTTTACGCTTAGTTATAATTGAGATAATAGAACTATAGAATTCTGGATAGTTACTTTACGAACTGGTATCGTATTGTTTTTAAGTGTTAATCTAAAGTTTAAAAATCCTATTGCTAACTTTCAGCAAGTCTCGTTTACTCCATGAAGTTTAATAATAAGTATTAAATCAAGAGTAACAACTCCAGTGTTAGTATCTAAGCATCATGTTTGTCTCCATGATACTTGATATTCAAAAGATTGTTTTAATATCAAGGTTATCTAGGAGCTAAAAGAATTTTTTAGAAACCATCATGTGTGGAAGATATTGCGATATCTGAAACGAAGTTTTGGTTGCAACATGATAGAGTATAATATGGCAAAAATTATGTTCTCATATTTGATGAGAATCTGCAAAAGGTTGCAGACACTAGTCGTCCTAATCCTCCAAAAGGTTTTGGAGAGCAACATTATACTCACAATTCACCCTCATAAGCTAAAGTAGCTTCATCATGAAAATTGCCATGATAAGGATGAATATAAGATGTAGGCAAAATGTTTACTACACTAAAATATTAATAAAGAATGAAATTTGAAAGAACACCAAACATTTTATGATGGTGATCTACTTCAAAGTGCAAGTACAAAGACATTGGTATTTAACTATACACGCTTTGGACTATGTGTCATGTGTATGGCTCCACTGTTGATGTTAATATATTCTTTTAAAAGGAAAACGAAATGTTGAAAGAGAAATCTAAGAAATATTTGGCGGAAAATAAAAAACTAGAATTGTTCAGCTTAGGTATATAGATGATATACATGTTATGGTTGTATTCATTGCTTGTTAAACAATGTGGTTCTTAGGTATTGGATAATGAATTTGTTGGTGTGAATTATCATACGAAACAACACGATTCATGAACTGCAATAGCCTAAGTAACTAGCAAGAAATTATGTGATGATGTTCATTGAGAACAAATAAAGATGTGTTTCTCGTTGACATCAAAGCATGCCTTCAATATTTGTTTTAATCAGGTATTATGAGAACAAAAGGTTGCTCAAATAATTTCCGTATTCCATAATAGATAGATGATATACAAGTCTAGTTGGAGAAATCACATCCATAAAAATAATGCTAAAAATGTCGAAAGACAAATGTTTGAAAGATCACTTAGGAAGTGACATCGCCGTTTAAATTATATTGGAAAAAAAATGAAGAAACTACATGTTGATGGAATTTTTGGAGTCTTTTGATTTTTGATCAAATGACGCTTGTGAAACTTTTCTAGAGATAATTAAAACTTCGTTCATAGGCCAAAAGGAAACGAATGACTAACTTATTGGAACTTGCACATATAGATGTATTGAGCCCATTATGTATAGTCAAGAGCGATGGTTTTCAACTTTATATGCTTTCTCCGAAAATTTGAGCGAATATATGAATATTTACTTAATGAGGATGAAGTGTGAAACATTTGAAAATGTTCGAAGACTTTCAAGATGAAGTGGAAAATCAATGTAACAAGAAAATAAAGAATTTAGGATAGGATCACAAAGGAAGATATTTGAGTTACAAGTTTAGCAAAACATCTAAGATTTGAGGAATCGTTCCAGAAATTTACGTTTCCCAAAAACACCATAGTAGTATGGAGTGTTCGAGATATGTAATGAAACCTTGTTTGGCATGGTAAGATCAAATGTGTAATTTATAAAACTGCCAATATATTTTAAATATTAAAGCTTTAGAGACTACCGCTTTTTCACTGAAAAAAGCTTCATCATGATCCGTTGAAATGCCACCATATAAAGTTATGGTTTGGGGTGAAACTCAAGTTGTTCTTTCTTAAACATTGGTATGATATGCATAAGTAAAATGTTTACAGCCAAAGTCGGATGAGCATGTCTTTGTAGGTTATTTGGAATAACCGTTGGGTGTTCCTCCATAACACCAAAGACAAAAGTGTTTGTCGCTTAGAACGTCAAGTTTCTTAAGAAGGAATTTTTCGTGAAAAGTTAAAGTGGGAGGACAATAGAACTTTGATTAGGTTAAAAGAACCATAGCTATATGTGCTGAGTTGCATATCACCGGAAAGTGTCCCGGAGGCAACAACAATGCTCATGGCTCACATGCCTCAAAGCTTGTGGTCACGGAGGTCTAAGTTTCTATTGAACCAAGTAGGTCGGATAAACAATCAAATACCAAGATTTGAGAGTTAAATCATTATTTGACAATAATGAACCGACTACATGCAAAGAAGCGATGATGGGCCCTGACTCCATCAAAATGGCTTGAAGCCATAAAATCCGTGATAGTTCCATACACAAGAAATCAAGCTTTGAACTTGGAAGACCCTCCGGAAAGGTGTAAAACCTATCGGTCATATATGGATTTATAAATAAGACATGGATGTCTCACATCTATGAAATAGTCGACATGTCGGGAAAATAGTTTACGACAACATTCAAAAGATTGACTATGACAATATTTGATCTTTCATAGCTATATTTAGTCTAGACGAATTAATGTAGCAATCACAACATATAATTTTGTTATATGGTAGTTGAACAAACAAAACAAAGTTCTTCGAATAGAATTGTTACCTAGGACGTGTACATGACATGATCCAAAGGGTTTTGTTGATTCAAAGGATGCTAAAAGAGCATGCATACTTCAATGGTTAATGTAAGCATTGTGGAGTTGGAATCTTCACCGTGATAAAACTGTTAAAAGGTTTAATTTCATCGGAGACGATGAATATGCTTGCATTTGCAAGAAATTAAGTGGGAGCTCTAAGACATATTTCTAATGCATTATGTGAAATAAATATTATTGATTGGAAATGATGTATCTTTTATTGACACGAGTGAAGAATTTCATCTCGATGAAAGACTTAGGCAAAACCCGAATGTTTGGCATCAATATCTATATGGATAGATTGAGACGCTAATATGATTGTGCCAATTGTACATAGATGAGATATTAAATGAGTTCAATATGGAAATGACAAGAAAGGTCCTTGACACATAGAAAGGATTAAATCGAAATTCAAGTGTATCGACACTTGGTAAGTGAAACAAAGATTCAAGTATTTTTTATACTTGATGAATGAAATCACAAAGAGTATTTTTCAATCATATTGTGATATGTACACATCCAGATTTGTCCTATACTCTAAATGTTATGAGCAAATACCATAATGATTCATAAAGATGATCATTGGACAATAGTAAGGATATTCTTATGATCTTTTGAAAGAACTAAGAATATGTTATTTTTGTAGAGGTGACAAATAGATAGATAGTTCATTATAAAGTATTACATTGATACTAGTTTTGTCACAAAGTACAAATTAAGTTTATCTCAATTTAAACTATGGGTGGCACAATGTAATGGAAAGGAGATTCCATAGTGGATTTGGATGAGTTCCAAAGTTAAGACATTGTGACAGATACTACAACAAAAGGCTAAGTATATGTATACTATTGTTGAAGCTAAAGAGGGCATTTTTTCAAGAAGTTTGTTATCAAACTAGGTGCGGTTCACAACGGGCTAGTACTATGAAGATATATTGTACAACAATTTAATCCCATGGGAACTAAAGGTCTCACCAAAGGACCAAATTTATACAAAGCCATCTCATTAGAAAATGAGTGATGCATAGAGATGCAAAGACATGCAATTACACACGGACCTTAAAGTGTCGGATATGAAGGTTATTTAACCACTAGCAATAGTGTATATACAACACCGAAAAGCCATAGGTGTTGAATGCACAAATGTTTGAAACTAGATTATTGACTCTAGTGTAAATGGGAGACTGTTGGAGATATGCCCAAGAGGCAATAATAAAGAGGTTATTATCATATCTTTATGTTTATGATAAATGTTTACGTCCCATGCTATAATTGTATTAATCGGGAATATTAATACTTATGTGTTTTGTAAACATGAAAGAGTCCCTAGTAAATCCTCTTGTTAAACTAGCTTGTTGATTAATTGATGATTATGGTTTCCTGATCATGAACATTGGATGTTATTAATAACAAGGTCATATCATTAAAAGAATGATGTGATGGACACATTCCTATAGATAAGCGTAGCATAAGATCAAGTCATTTAAATAGTTCACTTGCTATAAGCTTTCAAATACATAGTAACCTAAATCCTTCGACCATAAGATCATGTTAGTCACCATCACCGGATGGATGCTTTGATGACATCAAACACCACTTTGTAACTGGATGGTTATAAAGGTGGCATTGAGTATTCTGAAAGTATGTGTTGAGGCACATGGATCAAGAGTGGGATTTGTCCATCCATATGACGGATAGATATACTCTTGGCCCTCTCGGTGGAATGTCATCCGATTGGCCTGCAAGCATGTGACTGGCTCACAAGGGATCACATATCACAGGAACGAGTAAAGAGTACTTATCGGTAACGAGGTTGAACTAGGTATGCAGAGATACCGATGATCAAACCTTGGATAAGTAAAGTATCGCGAGACAAAGGGAAATTGGTATCGTACGTAAATGGTTCATTCAATCACGAAGTAATCGTAGAAATATGTGGAAGCCATATAAATTTCTAGATTCCTCTATTAGTTGATGATCGGAGAAGAGTCTCGATCATGTCTGCATAGTTCACGAACCATAGGGAGACACACTTAAGGATTCAATGTTGTTTAGTAGATATGGAATGTTAGTAAGAGACATAATGTTGTTCGGAGTCTCAGATTGTAACCAAGACATCACGAGGAGGTCTATAATGGCCCGGAGAATAAGATTCATATAAGGAAAGTTCAATTCTAGAGTTCAAAAATATTTCGGTGTTTTCACCGGAATATTCTAGAAGGGTCTAGAAGGTCCATTACTACAGAGAGGGAAGGGTATATGGATGTGTCATACCAAAGTGGAATGGTTGCATCATGTCCTAGGTCACTTGGCTGGCCAATGGGAAGAGAGAAATCAAACTCTAGTTTGAAAAGTCAAATCCCAACATGGTTGCCTAGTGGAGGGAGGAGAGGAAACCCACTTAGGGAAGGTTTCCCTCACTCCCCTTGCCGCCGGTGTTGGAAGAGGAGTTGGGGAGGAATCCCATCCCCCTTGCCGCCTCTCCTTCCCATAAAAGGAGGGAAGGGGTGCCCCCTTGCGAGACACCCCAAACCCCTAGCAGGCTGCCGCCCCCTTCCCAAGTCGTCGCCGCCTAGGGCTCCTCTAAATTCGCTGCCGCCTAGCACCTCCTAGCCGCCGGCCACCTCCACCCCCTTGGCCTCTAAACCCTATTTGCCAAGGGCCCTCTCTACTCCACCATACCCGTTCTGGCTTAGGCGAAGCCTTGCGGGATTTCCCCTCTACTTCCACCACCACACTGTTGTGATGTTGGAATCACGAGGAGAGATCTCCAACCTCTGCTACCTGCTGGAACAAGGGAGAGGAATGTCTTCATTGAGTACCATACGTGTGGCCGACTACGGGAGCGCTGCCGGAACATGGTACCGGAAGGATCGTCTACACGATCTTGAGATCAGCAAGTGAACGACTACATCACCCACGAGAACCCGATCTCGTTAAACGCTTTGGATCTTCGAGGGTTAGTACTCTATCAACTCTTTGCACCAATCTAGTAGATTAGATCTTGGCTTGTGTTTTTTCATGCGATTTTTTTTTGTTTTCCATGCTACGAACCCCTTCAGGACTCGGCCTTTCTTCATCCCCATGTACCTCCTCCTCCTCCTCATCATCATCAGCATCATCAACATCAACATCAACATCATTGCCCAAAGAATATAAGGGTATTGATCTTAATCTCTTCAAGGGAGTATTTTCGTCATCCCTATTCTTCCTCTTCTCACTATGCTCAAGCAATTTCCTACATTTTCGGTACGCATATGGCTTGCCTTTGAGCTTTTCCATTTGTGTGTACCTCTCTTGTGCAATTGGGTCCTCCATCATTATTGAATGAAAAAAATAAGATTGTTGCATAAAAAAGGTGGGCACATTCATACAATCCACATTAACAAATACAAATGAGCACTCATATATTCATCACTCGCACAACCACGCGCCACATTCTTCAGTTGCTCCAAACAACTGGATAATCGATGCAACTCTCATGATACTTTTCTGAAGGTCATGTACAAATATCATTGACCAAACCAATGGTTCCTTCATAGATGGTGGAAAAATTCCTTGATGTGTTGCCAATAGTTGTTACTAGGTTGATCTGGCACACCTAGTGTTACACTCTCCCATACCTTCACCAAGGGACCATGTTTATCATTTTATAATTCAATTGCCTTTTTTCTTTCTTCTTTCTTTGATTGATAAGTATCGAACACACCCTCCATGTAATCATGGAGTCATTCAATCCAGTTAATCCAATGACATATCTAGACTGAATACAATCAAATATATCACCATGTTCATATATAGAAAGTGATGATGCCATGCAAATCAAAACTGCACAATACGATTTCATAATTAATAACCCGAGAACAAAATTTACCACATATATATTTGATGACCCACAAGTATAGGGGGTGTATCGTAGTACTTTCAATAAATAGGAGTGTCAATCCCAACGAGGAGCAGAAGGTGCTGAACAGTGATATGGAGCAAGAAATCCCTGTGAATACTTAGCAAACGGATTTTTAGTGGTTTTCTAACAAGGCAACAAAACAAAGAGCAAGTAACAGAAGTAACGAACAAACAGAGCAAGTGGTACAATCCTTTCTTAGCAAAGTACAAGCTGGTGGAAATACTTACAAGGACCAAACGTTCTCGAGAACACATGGAAATTCTATCAAGTGCTTTCGCTTCAAACAGCTGAGTACTATTCTATGGTGTTTGTAAGTGTTGTGTGGGTGAACATGTGCTAACATACCGCCCTTCCTAGGACTAATACATACTTGTGTTTAAACCCCCTACAAACATCTGTAACTACAGGAAAGTAATTAAGATATAAATCTAACCACAACCTTAAACTCCGAGATCCTGCGGTCCCTTGTGCAAAGGTGTCCTAACGGGGGTTCAGGATTCTGTCACTCCGGCAACCCCACAATTAGTAGCCAAATACACAATGCATTCCCCTAGGCCCATAAATGGTGAAGTATCATGTAGTCGACGTTCACATGACACCACTAGAAGAATAGCACCACAACTTAAATACTAAACCATTGAATAATAACTTATCACAGATTCACTACTAACAACATGACTTCTTGCGGTGACCCAGCATACCACTGCATGATGTAGTATACTATAGTCGTTGACATAACACCAATGAAACACTGTTCACTACTATTACATCCCTCAGAGTGGTACAACAGAAACACAGCAGGTCCAATACATGGCTAAAGGTTACAACTCACTCTATACACAATATACAGAGAACACTATAGGTTAAAGAGATAAAAAGAATCTTCTTACAAAGAAGAATCAGGGATAAACAACTCAAAACTATCATACTAGTAAGACTAGTATCTTAACTAATTGTCTGGCATTGCTGCTATTGCAATACACTATAGAAATAGGTTCTATGGCTAGAGCTTATATTCCTATCTAATAAGTAACTTCGTCTTCACTTGAGTTGATGTATATGTTGACTTTCTTGACTGCATTAAGGAGATTTAGCTTTTGATGATGATTCCTAGAGCATAACTTGATGTAGGCGTTGTCTATATTGGCTTTAGAATCTAGCAAGGGTTAATAAGATACTTTGAGTACGAGCGTACTCAACAAGTTCACTAGAAAAGGAGTGTTTGATGCACTATAACTACATCCACAGACCGTAGGTCGTAGGAATTGCAAGTTTTCGTAAACATTTCTTCAAAGGTTGCTTTTATTCTGAAAATCTATGTCCGTCAGCCTTCACGGGTTTACCAGAACTTTCATGGAGTTCCTTTCCCGCCGCGTTCGCAGCTCCTTCCTGGAATAGGGAGTAACAAGTTACATTTTTTACACTCTGTAGAGGTGCGTCACTTTACCCATGAGAGATCAACTCCTTGTTGCACAACCGGGCAGCTTACCCGTCCACAATTCCATGTTGTGGGGCCTAGTAGATGATCCAAGCCAATCACTGCCCTCTCCACGACCTCATATGTCTGCACGATCCTTCGGGGCTAACTCACCTCCGTTAAGCCCCCTTCCGGGCAGGCTAAAACCCTGATGAGTTACCGAAGACTCTATGATCTGGTGATGTCCGGACGGGTACCATTTAAATGGACTATATCCCTAAACACCATTCATAGATAATCTAGACACCAAAAGTGTGGGGCGTAAGGGTGCCCACCCATATGTTGGATCCACACAAGGAATCACAACGTCACGTTAAGGTCGTCTTGCCTCCATACAAGAGGAAAAGGATACATCTGACTTCTTCGTCCCATTCCAAATCTCATGGTTAACGCGTAATATACGATGTAAGAATCACTTGCGACATTGGTTGTTAAGTCCTAGATGCTATGTTCCTTTACCACCGGAACTTTCATAGTAGATTATTACCTCATGACAAATAACCTATGAAAATAGTGTTTTCGAAACTTTTTCAAATGCAGGTGATGACAACACTGGATTTGTAAAATACTTTACAGAAAATAATCAAAGGACATGAGCAAGTGTGAACTTGCCTTTTGTGATTGCAAGATTATGCACTCACGGTCTTCAAGACAATATAAGATCCAATATCTGAAATCAGCATCATTGGTCCGGTAAGGACTAATGTTTAAAGAAGCAATATGCTCTTATGCATAAGTAATGTGATGCACTTTATGAACGCGAATCCCTGGGATAACATTGTTCTAGGGTTTGGATACTAGAAATGATGTCTTTGAAATGTGTTGTACTTTTAGATAAGTGTTACACTTGTGCTTATTATTAGAGCTTGCGAGTGTGTGTGAAACAATATGTAATTATACTATCATACAACAATAAGATACAAAATTGTGGAATGCTATTCAAAGATTACTTATATAAGAATTACCTTATCTTTAAATCTTGCTTTACAAGTATAGGCATTTAGAAGAAACTTTAAGTAGTAACAATCCTGATGTATAAGTAAGGTTTAAAGCAACGTGATTATGATTAATTGTCATATGTTGACTATGATGAAAGTTCTTAAGTTTAGTTGTTAGTATTTGGGAGTATTGTCTTAAGATTTGTTGTTTGAAGTGGCAAAAATAATAACATTTGAAGAAAATATTTCTTTTCGAAGGTCTAAACAATCTTTGTGGTTAGTTGAGTCTGGTCGATGTTATTTGTGCTTGCTTGAATAGTTTGGACTTGTGAGGCTTTATGACTTAACTATAACAGACCAAAGTTAACTATAAAACATATAACAATGTCTTTAGTATTATATTTAGAGTCTTGTAGACTAAAGTTAACTTTAAAACATAGATGGTTTGAAAGTGTAATGCTTATGACATTTGTACATTGTGTACTTGGTAATGTTTCCTTAAGGTTACTTAAGAATGGTTATATTTTTACTTGGTGTAGTGGTTTCTTGATTTTATAATGGAATAATATTATTGACCTTTTTATAAATGAGTGGTTATAGTTTGTAAACAAAGAAATAATATTACTTAACTACTTATGGATTCACTATAATGTTGTGATAGTTTTGTAGACTGATGGTTGAATTATATAGAAAAAGATTGGATTTAGTTACAATTATTCTTGGGGTTTTATAATTGTTTAGGACCTTTTTAGAAAATAATTACTCATTTGGTTGAAAGATAATTCAATAAAATTGTATTTATAATGTTTTGAACCATTATGTCTTCATAATATGAATATTTAAGACTAATACTATTTATTAGACTTAATTGACTAATTTTTAGAAATATTAACAAATTTTATTTACCCTTATATGAATTTTTAACTAAGGAAATAGGTTTAAATTTAAATTATTAGGGTATTAAGTTTTTTATTTACTTTAAAAGTGGAGTATTATATTTTTAACAAGTAGACATTATTTTTGTGATCATTTTGATATATTACATTTATTTTTGTGATTCATAAATAATAAGATGTGATTTTTATAAGATTTATTACTTTATAAATACTTAATATATAATAAATACTTATTTAAGTGAAGTAATAATGCATGATTATAGTTTTAAAGTATTTTTTTATTTTTCTAAGATTTTTGGTATCTTATTTATATTTTTTAAAGATTTACCAGTTTAAAATATGAATTTTCAAAGTATTAATACTTATAAAATATTTATTAAATAATAACTATCTAAATTGCCAACATAGCAAATTTTTATAATGGTTTAATGTTATAGATTTTATTTTTCTAAACAGTTTCATCTCTAATACATATTTTTCTGTATTATAAAACAAAAGTTATGGATTTAATAAGATTTAATGATTTTATTTTATTTCTGGAATGTTTAAACTTGGGTTTATATTCTTTCTTTATTTCTTAAACAGAAAATAACCTTTTGCACCGGGGCTAAGCCTACCCGAGGTCACTGACCTGTGGGCCTATGGCCACATCATCAACCACGCGAGACAGAGACTGGGTCAAATTGGCTGACTAGGCCGAGCGTGATGTTGGCATGACGTCATCGGAGCTTGATCCCCTCAGATCGATGATGGATCAGGTGATTTGGTGCGTGCGCGGGGCTGCAGTGAGGTTTGTTGGAAAGACGACGATGCGAGGAGTCTAGGAGTGGTGGCACCGCTAGCAGATGATCGTCGGAGGATGGTCAACGACGGTGGACAACGGCGGCGGTGTCGGGTGCTCGTGGTGTGAACAAACTAGAGCGAAATACAGAGAGCAAAAGGTACTGGAAGATCCAGTGGCTCACCCTGGTGCAGTGGTGGTGTCGGCGAGGACTGGTGCAGTCGGAGGCGAGCTCTCCGACGAGGATTCCGACGAACTGCCGCAAAGAGGAACGACAAAATTCGCCCTCTCCAGTGCTCCCCTTGATGCAAGATTCCACCCAGAGGATCTACGGAGGACGGGGCATCTCCATGGCTACTTGAAGAGAGTGGTAAGGTTTGGCTCGACAGTGAGGCGAGCTAGGGTTTCAGCACTGATAAATAAATTGAGAGAGAGAGAGCTGCAGATGGGGAAATGGGGATGAGGACGAACAAACAGCGTCTTGGCGTTCTTATCCCTTCCTTCCAGAAGCGGTAGCACGCATCACAGCGCGGCGGTCCATCGACGGCGGAGCTCCGCCCAGCGAGCTGCTTCCAGTAGGCGAGGTAGACGACAATGCGACATTTGCGGGAAAAAAAACCTGGAACATTTCCTCTCTTGATCCGCAGTCCCCACGCCGGCCCACTCGTCAGTCACTGAGCGAGAGGATCCGGGCTGGTTACTAGGCCGAGGTGGCTGCTGCGGGCTGCTCGTGAGCAGTGGATAAGGAGTAGGAAGTTGGGCCATGGGCCAGATTTGGTCTCCTTCTGTTTTTTCTGGTTCTTTTTTATATTTTGTTTTATTTACAGGTTTGAATTTGCATCTTTAATTTGAACTTTTCTAACAAAGTTTATTGCTGAATATTTGCAGCAACAATTTATATTGATTGAGATTTAATTTGTAAATCTTAATGATAAATATTTTATATTTCTTTATTTTATTTATATGAATCCCTTTTAATATTTTGTAGAAGCCTTTATTATTAATTTTCTTTCTATACTAAATCATGGCTTTATTATATGATATTTACTTATTTGTTTATAAAACTTAATTCTAGTTAGCTCATAGTTTGAATAGAAATTTTATATAATGATCCTATATCATAATGTGATGCATGATATACAAAGGAAATTAATATGGTTAATATTATTCCCATTAATTTATAAAATGACAATATATATATTCTATTATGATAAGCATAGAAGTTTAGGGTTTGAATTGTAAGTGCTTACCCTGGAGTTTAGGGTCCTTAATTTACTTCTATTCTTTTGTTGATGTGAGTAAATATTTAATAACTAAGCATATTGTCATCTGTTTGTGATCTTTAATGATATCACCTTTTAAAATAGAAAGTTACATCTAAAATGTTTTATGGAAAAGAATTGATAAAAATACTCCTAGGCACATATAATTATGATAATTGGAATTGACAGAGATGTGCTTCAGTGATTTGCTCTATAAATTATTCCTATAGAACACTGTGGAAATCATATGATTTATCTAATAGATGAGATGGATATTAAGCTTGATTATAGATTTAGGGTTTAATGTTTACCAATAATTACTATCTTCAATAATTTATAATTCTGGACTTCTAATTAAGGAATTCCTTTCCTAGATATACTACTTCTTCCTATCCAT
This sequence comes from Avena longiglumis, assembly GCA_030063025.1. NCBI lineage: Eukaryota > Viridiplantae > Streptophyta > Magnoliopsida > Poales > Poaceae > Avena > Avena longiglumis. Next base: position 100,133,468 of record CP125973.1, on the reverse strand, counting down.
CATCATGGTTAGCATGATGAGATTTACTTCATAAAAATATTCTTATCCACCTTTTATTCTACTAAACCCATTGATAATTCCAATGAGCTTGACACTAAAGCTTTTATAGTTTTCTCATATCCATACTTGGTTATATCCACTACTCTACTGTTGATAACCTCCAATCCAATAAGTAGTTCCTTCAAAATCCACTCATACTCTTCCTTAATCATCCATCACTAATGTTTCTCTAGTAGATGTATACATCAAACTACCTTTCTATCAAGCTTACTATCCTTTAAAAGGAATAACACTACTTCCATAAATCCTTGCTATACTAGCTTTAATTTAATCATACTATCTCACATTTAATTTACTCTAATAAATCATATTCCAACCTCACATTATTTTAATGTGACTTTTAATGACTACTCTAGGCTAACTTATCTATACTAAGGTTTCAATCATGTTCTACCCACCAATGCCACTTATACATGATATAAGTATTCAATCTTGGTGAGTAAGGTATGATCATTAAAATCCTTTAATCATTTATAGCTTAGATTTTCAGTTGGCTAATCAAGGCTTTATCAATACAACCTTACAATTGTATTGGAATTATCTTCTTAGTATCTTTAATTGGATTAAGGCTGTTATTCATGGACTTTGCCCACTTGATCCAATAGAATTATACTGGTAACTATCTTCAGGATTCATCCTTGTAATCTTCTTTACTACTGTATAATTATATATCCCAATAACTCTTCTATCCTTTCAGGAGTGAGTTTAACTCCATCAATTATCACATTGATTTTATTCTTCTTCAATCACTCCCATCCTATAGATGATATCTAAAACTAGCATTACTATTACCTCTTCTTAGTTGTTTCTTTATAGGCACTTAAGTGTAAGCTATGTTATGGTCAAGAGTTGATAGATTGAGAACTGGTGAATCAATAGTTGATTTCTCAACATTGATGAACAACAGATATTGGAATATAGCTCAATAGAGATGATAAGGATTGATATGGAAAGAAAGATATATGGTGAATGATCTAGACTTAGTTTCTTCCCTTCCCAATATCACTAAAGAGTTAAAGTTAGGTATTACCATGATACTCATGGTATAATTTGATAAGAAATAAATAAGTCAAGGGTAAATTATTACATTCTTAACTTGGTATTCATGGGTTGTTGTGATGAATATTAGGATATGATCCCTTAAGGATCAGATATTAGTCATTTAAGCAATGCATTATGATTTAATTGTTATTATATTTGATCTACCCTTAGATCAAATTATGATTACCCAAAAATAAGATTTTAGCAAAGTCAAATTGAAACTTATCACAGTCAACTTGATGACCTACGTCAATTTCATCAAGTTGAGAGAAGCTTCAATCATTTTAACAGGTTTTGTGCAAAAGCGTGAAAATTATTCATATTTTCTATGCATGAATGCAATGCACACATCTGGTTTCAGCTTATTTCTAGGCTCTAATGCTGGGATGTTACAGACTCTCCCCCTTAAAATAAACTTCGTCCTCGAAGTTCGCAAACTCTCACGTTTCGGAGTAAGGAATTGACATGTGTGGGGTTACGGTATTTCTCAAATCCATGGTAACCTTAATTGGAAATACTTGTAGTATTCTATATCCTGATTAGGTATCCTAATTCAACTCTTTTTATTTAATTATTGAGCTTTCTTACTATATTATATAAGGTCTAGGAAGTCTCACTAAAATAGGTTTTAAATTTCTTTTATTGTTATCTTACATTCTTCTAGGAGTACTTTCATAATGATGGCTTCTTTTAATCCTATGAAAATAAGACTTAAGTTGTCATAGGTTAAGATTTCTTTCCTAGCTTTTACTCTAGGATTCAGATAACAGTACTTCTTTTTACTGTTTTACTCTCCCCCTTAGGGTTTACTAATAGTCTCTAAACTGCATATATGGTAACCATTGTTTTTAACTAGAATGTTGGTCTCTATTCAGCTTATGCTTTACCTAATTAGGGTCTTATGAAATATTGTACGGTGTATCCCCACAATTGTGGATCTCCGAAACGAATCTTTCATCATTATATGTCTTACTTACTATTGGACATTTTCGCTTGGATAAGTCTAACTTTGCGAAGCATCTCGAAAGACGATTGCTTTAAATTTTATACTCCCTTAGGTCTTACTTAACTTAGGCCAAATTTTATGCTCTTTATGCAACCATTAAGATGATCTGGTTAACTATGTCAAGCAACACCGGTTGCGAACAAGATACCAACTGTGGATCGGAATGCCGACTATGGATTAAATACCAGCGGCGGATCATCCTGGGTGGTAGGTATTACCTTACGGTTTCCGACCTACTACTGGCATTCTCTCTGGATTGTCAGAGCTTAAATACCATTTTTCTCCAAAGCTTATTCTTTGTACTGATCCATGATGCTTCCATGAACTAGGTATTACTATTTCATTAATTCCTTGGCAACGTTGCCTACTTTGAATGAACTTTAAGTTTATTACTTCTTGTTGCTCCATACATCTTCTACACTAAACTTCCTTCTTAAATCTGGCTAAGAATAACCTGAACATGATTTATCCTTCAAACTATGCTAATACTCCTTATATTTTGTTTTATCCTTCATAGAAGTCTCCATCTTGGTCTTTGGAACTCGTCACTCCTTTACACGAATTCCCATTCCTATCTAGGTCTATGACATCAAGTAATAACTGGGTGTTACATCATGCATTTGCACACCTAATTAACTTCATGTATAGATCTAGCCAATCAAGAAGATTCAAGAAAATTCAAAAGTCGATAAACAACAAAACATATACCATGTATTATACATAGGTTTTAAGTAATTTACAAATGTACTAGATGTTCCAACCGTTTGCCTCTCACATATATTACACAACTATCTTACAAGAACTTCATGTTCTTGTCAGTATATCCTCACTTATTTCGACAAACCTTTCAAACTACAATACGCATTACCCTCTATGTACATTATTCAAGCACTCATCCCTTGGAATGCTGTTCCTTTCTTACTTTCATCTTCCTCTAGTGCTCCCAGGAATTCCGTCCATGATGACGTGAAGTCCTACGACTGCCTTCTGGAGCGTAAGAGCATCCAGGAGGTGCGTATTCTTGATTAGAAGTACCGCGACTAAGATTAGTCATTGAAAAATGACTAGAGTTGGCGTAATCTTCTACAAGATATTCCTGGTTTTTCGGCAATGCTTCCTCAAAGTAAGTTGGCTCCTTAGACTTTTCTTGGATCCAGTCGTACATATTGGTATAGTAGCTATCGGAATACTCTTCTAAGTCGATTGGATTAGTATCACCCTGTAACATCCCTAAATTCATATTCCAAAACTCATTCATATCATCTAAGCATTCATCATAATTTAGGGTTCTTCTCAAAAACAGAAGCTTGTGCTATGATTTCATGTGAGTGAAATTTCACTCATTAGACCATCACTTTTTGAAACTTAAATGTTAAGGAACTTGTTTGCTTGCCCCACTATTGGAAAGATTGAGTGTAAAAGTTTAACCAAAATGTTCAAATTAGAAATAATTCCCAAAACCTCTATTTCAAACATTTGCAAAATGGTGCATAGTCTCTGTTTGTTTGAAATCCAAGTCTGACCAAGCCTTTGCAAGGAAGCCCCACAAGTTTTGACCTATTTCTAAGACCAATTCACCCCTGCAAAACCCCAAGAGAATTTGAATTCAAATTGTATTTGAAACCATTTGAAAACATAACCAGAAAATCGAATTAGAAAAGAAAAAGGACTAGACAAAGGAAAAGGGCCGAGCGCCAGGTTTCTGGCCCAACAGAGGATCGAGCCCAATTAGCCCACCCGGGGAGTTCCTTTTCTTTTCTCACGCGCGAACGCACACACCACCCGACAAACAGACCCCACCCCATTTCGCCGACAAGCGGCCCCGCCACTGTCATCGTCTTCCCCAAACCCCGCCCGCGACCACGTCGCAGCTGCAGTGACTGCCGGTGATGGCGCGGCTTAATTGGGCAATTAAACACAGGCGTTTCCTGTCGAGGCACCGGCTATAAGATCCCCACCTCCCCACGATCATTTTCCCCCAGTCAATCTTACACTCACGCCACCAGTCGCCCACTCGCTCGAGACCGCCGCAGACAGAGCCAACTCCGGCGATCGATTCAGGTGAGCTCCGTGCGCCCCTTCCCCTCTGGATTGTTCGAGACACTTAGCAATCCTCTTGCGCACCTTCTAACCACAACAGAGCATCTGTCGCCCCTGTGTCGCCGTGCTCGCTTGACGCCGTAAGCACCCGACGACCACCCCAACTCCGGCGAGCAATCTCAGTAAGTTCCGAGCGCCCCTTGCTTTCTTATTCACCCAAGCATGTTCGCAATTGTCCTGCGCATCTCCTAAACCCATTGGTTCGTGTTAGGGCGACGCAGAACCTCGGCAACGACTCCGACAACATCCACCCGACGCCAGACGCAACTCCGACGAGATCTAGAACCCATCTCCGAGCGCCCCTCCGCAAGCCAGTACCACGTCGAGCTTCAGCAGCCTCCGGCGAACCTGCTAAGCCCCTTCTTTCCCTTGCGGACGATCTAGAACGCCGGCGCCACCGTAGTCTGACACGCCGCCGCTAGTCAACGCCGCCAACGCCTCCCGTTCGTGGCTTGATGGTTTGGTCCGTTGGATCTGCATCGTAGGGCTAGGATAGATCTAGGCCAAAGAGGTACGCGCGCGTCTGGATCGTTAGATCTAAGTTAGATCCTACGGCCTGCGACTGCCGATCCGCGCGAAGCGGTACGCACCAGTAAGGTTGCGACGCGTGGCAGGGTTTAATTCAAAAACAGAATTTAAAACGAGATTTTGATCCAAACTTCAAACTGCTATAACTTTTGAATGCCACGTTAGATTTTTACAAATTTTATACCGTTGGATTCAGTGAAACAAGACCTTTCTGAATGTCCAATTTGTTTAACAAATAGTAACCATTAAAATGACTTTATTTGTGGAATCTTGTTTAAAGCTATTTTGAGTATAGTTTTATTTTGGTAATTAGTTTTACTGTTAAATAAGTTTTGATAGGGCAAATTTTGTGTCCTGTTATGTTTCAGTATCATGCACATGCTTGGTAGAATTTTCAAAATCACCACTTAATAAAATTCTTGCATACATGCATTCATATTATTTTTGATTGTATATAATGGTGTGTAATTGTATGCTATAATTTTTGTGTAGATTTTGCTAGTGATTGTGATTGTGAAGAGTGCAGCTCTCCCCACTACCAAGGCAAGTGATATTTTCATGAATATTTTTAACCTATGTTTTGAACTAGCATTAGATATTTTGTTTGCATGTTATTTTGTCTAAAGCTAAAATTGGGAAATCCTATGTAGTTTAGAATAGTAGAATTGCTAAGGAATTTTCCCTATGATAAGTTGCCATGCCTTGCTTAGCCTAGCTATATAGCAAACAAGGGTTGGTGAAAAACTACACTTACTATGATGAAAATATTTCTAAGTCATGAGACTTATACTTTCCTAATAAAACCACTAAGTCAAATGAACCTCCTGGGTGGAATGGAAGAATGGGTTATGTTGAGTGGTTACACAAGGCCATGGACTTGGGTTGTGTATCTCACTTGTGGTAAGCCACCCAGCACAAAGGGATTTGGAGGCCAAGTGTTGAGAAAGCTTACGGTCAACCACTTGGCAATATGGGCTGCCTTGATCATATAGGTTGCTAGAACTTAGTCATTTGGACAGTTGGTGGTAGATGGGATGTTAGGTTGGAACGCGTCCATTTGACTAAGGAAAGGCTTCTGAAAGGTCCTGTCTTGGGAAACCAAGTCTGATGGGGAAAGTGCACAACCTCTGCAGGTGGAAAACCTAAGTACTTAGCCTAGTCCAAGGCAATGGACACTTTTGAGCATCAAGACATGGAAGCTACAAGAATCTCATCACTCCAACTTCTAAGTAAAAATTTGTGGGTGAACAAGGGTGAAGACCCCAATGTCTATTGGTGGTTCTTTGGGAATGTTTTGACAAAGAAAACTTAGTGATTTCAACTAATAGGTAAAACCTATTTTCAAGCAAAGCAAGCCAAGCTACACTTAGCCAAAATGCATATAGTAATATAGTCCACTTAAAAATATACTAAGGTATCACTTGTCAATACTATTCCAAAGTATTGACCCTGTGGTCAGTAACTTGTGATGTTGCAGGTTACTCCGATGATGATTAGGAGTCATGAGTCTACACTCAACATGCTTGCCTGTGGCACATGAAGATGAAGACTTGTGTTTATTTGCTAATTCCTTAAACTCTTGTATTAGGCCTATGGCCATGAGTTGTAAAAGACTATGTTTTATCTCTGGAATGAATGTAATAAACGACCTTTGTATCTGTGTACTTCATCTTAAACTGTGGATGCTAGCATTGATCCAGGGACTAGCATTGCAATCACAGGGATCCTTTCCTTTATAAAGGAGGGGTCTAACAGATGGTATCAGAGCACTGTGTTGCCTGTAGGATTATGACCCTAGGATTGAAAACCATCAAGGAAAAATTTTCAACTACTTCTACACTTGTCTATTCTTCTCGTAAAACTTTTCTAATCTTTTCATTCTCAAATCCATTTGTAGATGAACTCCGTCAACGAAGCCGTGAAGAAAGGACCACTCATGACCATGACCTTGGAGTGTGAAACTGAGTTTCCCAATATACTCAAGGACCTTATGGTGGCAATGGAAGCACATGGTGCAGATGTGTACAAGGGCTTTCCAGTGATGGATGAAGGAGTGGAGTATTGGTGGGTGCAACTTCACTTGTACAAAAACAAGGAAGACAACCACAAGGAAAGGGGATTCTGCATGTACACCAACACTAAAATGCACACCACATTTTTTGAGTCAGCCAGAGATGCAGCTTGGAGGACTATCAAAGAACTAAGTGCTAGAGTCAAGTGCAGAATGCTCAACCTCCAAAAAGACTTAGAGAAAGAAAAGGAACTTACCCAAGAGTTGGAAGCCACCAACCAAGAGTTAAGGGGAGACATAATAGACTTAGTGATGGAATCATGTGAGCAAGATAGGTGGATTGCCTCTAGGAACATTGTGATAGCCACCAGATCCAGTGAGATAGGCCTATAAGCACACTTTGTTAGTGACCACCATCTATCACCTTATTTTCCAAAATGATACCTTAAAATAAGTTGGACCTTGTTTGATGTAATGGATTTATGTATGCATGACTTGTGTAAGGATTGTGTTCCATGGATATGTATGAATGTTTGTCTTGTTTTACCTCAGATTGTGTTGTTCTAACTTTTTCATTCTTATAAATAGATGCATATTGCCATCAGCACTGTTGAGGAGTTCCAGGTTACTCGTTTCGGACCCCGTATCATTGAGCTTACCACTTTTCTCGATCTCCCTCTTCCCACCATCACGGTGTACCCACTCACCAAGTTCGAGAGGAAGGACCTCTGGGGCTTCAAGGTGAACCATCCAGGACGCCAGACTGAGCCTACTACAGAGGCCATCGTCTTCAAGCTGATGCACGACGACAGGGAGAGAGGCATGGAGGTAGTCATGCAGGACCTGATAGGACGCTTGTTAGGCCGTCACTCCAGACAGGTTAGGGGCACTCACTTCCACGTCTTCGGAAGGCGTGATGTTGATGGAGATTCCATCGACTTTGAGGACGACTCAAGGGACACGGCAGAGCCGATACGTCTCTATCTCCAGGACTTAGAGACTCTCCTCAGGCACGTGGACACGGATAGGACGAATGTCATGCTTGGCAATGACGAGCTTTAGGTGCAGCTACGCGAGAAAGACAAGCTTTTCGCACAGCAGGATGAAATGATCAAGGATATGGAGACAAAGTTCGAGGCCCAGGACCGCAAGTTCAAGAGTCAAGAGAAACGCGTCCAGGATAGGAACAAGAAGATCCGGGACATGACCGAGGAACTGAAGTCCAAGGATTTCGAGCTTGATCAGCAGCAGATGGTTATTGAGAGACTTCGCTCCCAGAAGAGGGCTCTCAAGGCCAAGGTCGATTCCTTGACCACTACGATTGAGGAGAACAAGACCGCGATGGAGAACGCAGGTCTTACCTTCGTCGAGGAGGAGATTGATGCTGATGAGTAGACTTGAGTACTCGTTTATCTTTCATATTCGTACTTGTTATTGTGAACTTATTATTGGACCATCCGACATGTGGATGGCTTGCCACTTGTGTGTTTTACTTCATGAGCTTATTATGTGGTTGTTGAACTTGTATTCTTATGTTGTTTGTTATGTGTTTGCTTATGATGTATTGTGCATAAAACATCTATGGGTATCTCATTCTTATCTATTTGAACAAACCACAGATGCCTCCCCGTCGCGCAAACCCCAACCCCAACAACATCACCCCGGAAATGCAACAAATGATGAATGCGCAAACACAGCTTATGCAAATGATGAAAACATTCATCCAAAACCAGAATAACAACAACAACAACAACAACAACAACCCCAACAACAAGAACAACAACAACAACAACAACCCTCCGGGTTTTTATATGCTCACCAGATTTCTGCGTCTAAGGCCAGCAAAGTTTTCGGGAACAACTGATCCCATGGTAGCCAATGACTGGCTACGTTCGGTGAACAAGGACTTAGTGACCGTGGGCTGCACGAATGCTGAAAAAGTCATGTTCGCAACACATCTGTTGGAAGGACCAGCCGCCACATGGTGGGACAACTTCCAAATCACCACTCCTATTGATGAGGTGACTTGGGCTATCTTTGAAGATGGCTTCGATCGCTCATATCTCATCGTGAATGATGAGCCTAAAAAGAAGGAGTTTCACAACTCAAGCGCCACAGTGGTGAGTACATAGAAGAGTTCAACAATCATGGCGCTACGCACCGGATGAAGTTGATCAGATGCCAAAAGAAAAGAAAAGTTCTTGGAGGGTTTGAATGATGAGTGAACCTACAGTTATGCATGGCATATGTTCCAACTTATCGTCTTTGTGTGACAAGGCTGCTATTTTGGAAAGTAAAATGAAGCAAGTCGAGAATAGGAAGACGAAACACTCAAACAAGCTCGGGATCGTCACAAACGATCTCACTATGATGACAGTGGCAGCTCAGGATCCCATAAGCATGGGAAATACAACAAGCACCACAACCACAACCGTCATGACAACAAGCATCATCGCAGTCATGACAATGACAAGTATAAGAACCACAAGAGTGGACATAAGAACCACCACAGTGGAAATGGTAGTGGAAGTGGGAGTCACCGCTAAAAGGACATCGATCGTTGAATGCTTCAAATGCAAGAAGATGGGACACTATGCAAATGAGTGCCCCGAAAAGAAATTTGAAGGACCTGTCAAGCCCAATCCTTTCCAGAAAGGACAGGTTAACCACATCAATGTGGAGGAGGTCTATGAGGAGCCTGATGCCGTTGCTGGTAAGTTCAGACTCAATTCAATTTCAGCATTTGTACTCTTTGATACCGGTGCATCTCATTCATTCATATCAAAAGCATTCGTTGAAAGAAATGAACTACCGGTAGAGACCATTGGGTGTCCTATAAGAGTAAGTTCTCCGGGTGGAGAAATGATAGTAAACTCAGGATGTCATGACTTAGTCATAGAATTTGGGAAACATAAATTTCCAGTGAACCTAATAATTCTGAATTCCTAAGGATTGGATGTGATTTTGGGAATGGATTGGATGGCTAAGTATGAGGGAGTATTAGATTGTGCCAATCGTACAGTTACACTCACAACCCCAGAAGGAAAAAGAATAAAATTTAGATCTAACTTTGAATCCAAGGGAAGTAAACTGAATTCTCTTAAGGGGGTTAGCATGGACAGTGTGCCAATTGTGTGTGAGTATCCGGATGTATTTCCGGAGGAGTTACCAGGAATGCCACCAGATAGAGATGTGGAGTTTCTGATAGATTTGGTACCAGGTTCTGGACCAATAGCTAAGAGACCGTACAAAATGTCAGTTGATGAACTAAAAGAACTCAAGAAACAGCTAGGGGAACAGTTGCAGAAAGGGTTTATTCAACCAAGTTCTTCATCTTGGGGAGCCCCAGTATTGTTTGTGGAGAAAAAGGATAGAACACAAAGATTGTGTATTGACTACCGTTCTCTCAACGAGGTGACCATCAAGAACAAGTATCCTTTGCCAAGAATCAACGACTTGTTTGATCAGTTAGAAGGAGCATGTGTGTTCTCGAAGATTGATCTTCGGTCAGGCTATTTTCAACTCAAGATAAGAGAGCAAGACATACCTAAGACAGCATTCACCACAAGGTATGGATTGTATGAGTACACTGTGATGCCTTTTGGTTTAACCAACGCTCCAGCATACTTCATGAATATGATGAACAAGGTATTCATGGAATTCCTTGACAAGTTTGTGGTCGTTTTTATCGATGACATCTTAGTCTACTCCAAGAGTAAGGAAGAGCATGAAAGACACTTACGCTTGATACTTGAAAAGTTAAGAGAGCATAAACTTTATGCCAAATTCAGCAAGTGTGAGTTTTGGTTAGAAGAAGTTGGTTTTCTTGGTCATGTTATGACAAAGGATGGTGTCGCAGTGGATCCTGCCAAAGTTTCAGCGGTGACCGAATGGGAATCTCCCAAGAATGTGAAAGAAGTTCGTAGTTTCCTCGGCTTAGCAGGTTACTACAGAAGGTTCATTGAAATTTTTTCGAAGGTTGCTAAGCCAATGACGGAATTGCTAAAGAAGGACAAGAAATTTGCTTGGACTGAAGGTTGCAAAGTCAGCTTCCAAGAGTTGAAGAAGAGACTTGTGACAGCACCAGTTCTATGTCTGCCAGATTTGGAAAAGGATTTCCAAGTATATTGTGATGCGTCTCATCAAGGTTTGGGTGCCGTACTTATGCAAGATGGTAAAGTCGTAGCCTATGCTTCGAGACAACTCAAAACTCATGAAGTAAACTATCCTACTCATGATTTGGAGTTAGCCTCTGTAGTCCATGCACTCAAAACATGGAGACATTACCTTTTGGGTAAGCGGTGTGAAGTGTTCACCGATCATAAGAGCTTGAAGTATATCTTCACCCAGAAAGAAATTAACATGAGACAAAGGAGATGGCTAGAACTTATTAAGGATTACGACTTAAGCTTGCAATACCACCCCGGTAAAGCGAACGTAGTAGCCGATGCTCTAAGTCGTAAGACGTTTGTAAATGGCCTTACAAAAGGGGAATTGCCAGATGACCTGTGTAAGCAATTCAAAGAACTTAGATTGGAGATTGTGCCAGAAGGACATCTCATGTCCTTAGATGTTCAACCCACTTTATTGGACAAGATCCGAGAAGTTCAGAAGACTGATAAGGAAATTGAAAAGATTAAGGAAAATATAAGTCTAGGGAAAGCTAAGAGTTTCCATATAGACAAACAAGGTACCTTATGGCACGGGAAACGTATTTGTGTTCCACAAGATCCGGAGTTGGGTAAACTGATTCTACAAGAGGCTCACAACTCTCTGTATTCTATTCACCCGGGAAACACCAAGATGTACATGGAAATGAAAGAAAGATTTTGGTGGAACAATCTCAAAAGGGACATCGCCGAACATATTGCTTTGTGTGATGTGTGTAGCAGAGTAAAAGCGGAGCATCAGAAACCAGCAGGTTTGCTTCAACCACTGCCTATTCCTGAATGGAAGTGGGAAAATATTGGTATGGATTTCATTACCGGATTACCAAGGACCAGGTCAGGGTATGATTCCATATGGGTGGTAGTGGATCGCTTAACTAAAGTGGCTCATTTTATACCCGTGAAGACAACTTATACAAGTGCCAATTTAGCAAAAATCTACATGAGCAGAATTGTATGCCTTCACGGTGTACCTGAGAGTATTGTGTCAGATAGAGGAACTCAGTTCACTTCTCACTTTTGGAGACAGCTTCATGAATCTTTGGGAACGAGGTTGGAATTCAGTACTGCCTTTCATCCCCAAACTGATGGACAAACGGAAAGGACTAATCAAATTCTTGAAGACATGTTGAGAGCCTGTGCTTTAGACTATGGAGCAAGTTGGGATGAAAGCTTGCCTTACGCAGAGTTATCTTACAACAATAGTCATCAAGCTAGTATTGGAATGGCACCATTTGAGTTACTCTACGGAAGGAAATGTACCACCCCATTACTATGGAATGGTGTGGGAGAGAGAAGTTTATTTGGACCTGATCTTATCAAAGACGCCGAAGAGAAGGTCAAATTGGTTAAGGACATGTTGAAGGTAGCACAGGTCGACGAAAAGCTACGCAGATTCTAAGCGAGAGAAGTCACCTACGGTTGGGGATAGAGCTTATCTCGGGGTATCACCACTCGTGGAGTGAAAAGATTTGGAGTCAAAGGAAAGTTGGCACCAAGATATGTTGGGCCATTCAAGATTCTAAGTTGCAAGGAGAAGTTGCATATGAAGTTGAATTGCACGAATCCTGTCACCGTCCATAATGTATTTCATGTGAGTCACTTAAGAAATGTCACCCAGAAATGGAGGAAACTTCTCTGAAGGATACCATACCTTTGGAAGAAGTCCAACTAGAAAGTGATCTCACCTATGAAGAAAAGCCTGTCAAGATTCTTGAGACCGCAGAAAGAGTCACAAGAACAAAAACTATCAAGTTTTGCAAAGTACAATGGAACCATCATTCCGAAGAGGAAGCAACATGGGAAAGAGAAGATGATCTTGGAAGACCACCCTCACCTATTTGCTAGCCAATCCGAATCTCGAGGGCGAGATTCATCTTAAGGGGGTTAGATTTGTAACATCCCTAAATTCATATTCCAAAACTCATTCATATCATCTAAGCATTCATCATAATTTAGGGTTCTTCTCAAAAACAGAAGCTTGTGCTATGATTTCATGTGAGTGAAATTTCACTCATTAGACCATCACTTTTTGAAACTTAAATGTTAAGGAACTTGTTTGCTTGCCCCACTATTGGAAAGATTGAGTGTAAAAGTTTAACCAAAATGTTCAAATTAGAAATGATTCCCAAAACCTCTATTTCAAACATTTGCAAAATGGTGCATAGTCTCTGTTTGTTTGAAATCCAAGTCTGACCAAGCCTTTGCAAGGAATCCCCACAAGTTTTGACCTATTTCTAAGACCAATTCACCCCTGCAAAACCCCAGGAGAATTTGAATTCAAATTGTATTTGAAACCATTTGAAAACATAACCAGAAAATCGAATTAGAAAAGAAAAAGGACTAGACAAAGGAAAAGGGCCGAGCGCCAGGTTTCTGGCCCAACAGAGGATCGAGCCCAACTAGCCCACCCGGGGAGTTCCTTTTCTTTTCTCACGCGCGAACGCACACAGCGATCGTGACAAATGCAGACCCACCCCATTTCGACATCGTCGACAAGCGGCCGCCACGCTGTCATCGTCTTCCCCAAACCCCGCCCGCGACCACGTCGCAGCTGCAGTGACTGCCGGTGATGGCGCGGCTTAATTGGGCAATTAAACACAGGCATTTCCTGTCGAGGCACCGGCTATAAGATCCCCACCTCCCCACGATCATTTTCCCCCAGTCAATCTTACACTCACGCCACCAGGCTGCCCACGACTCGCTCGAGACCGCCGCAGACAGAGCCAACTCCGGCGATCGATTCAGGTGAGCTCCGTGCGCCCCTTCCCCTCTGGATTGTTAGAGACACTTAGCAATCCTCTTGCGCACCTTCTAACCACAACAGAGCATCCTGTACTGCCCCAGGTCGTCGTGTTCGCTTGACGCCGTAAGCACCCGACGACCACCCCAACTCCGGCGAGCAATCTCAGTAAGTTCCGAGCGCCCCTTGCTTTCTTATTCACCCAAGCGTGTTCGCAATTGTCCTGCGCATCTCCTAAACCCGTTTGTTCGTGTTAGGGCGACGCAGAACCTCGGCAACGACTCCGACAACATCCACCCGACGCCAGACGCAACTCCGACGAGATCTAGAACCCATCTCCGGCGCCCGCAAGCGCATTACGCCGAAGCTTCAAAGACCTCCGGCGAACCTGGTAAGCCCCTTCTTCCCCTTGCGGACGATCTAGAACGCCGGCGCCGCCGTAGTCTGACGCGCCGCCGCTAGTCAACGCCGCCAGCGCCGCCCGTTCGTGGCTTGATGGTTTGGTCCGTTGGATCTGCATCGTAGGGCTAGGATAGATCTAGGCCGAAGAGGTACGCGCGCGTCTGGATCGTTAGATCTAAGTTAGATCCTACGGCCTGCGACTGCCGATCCGCGCGAAGCGGTACGCACCAGTAAGGTTGCGACGCGTGGCAGGGTTTAATTCAAAAACAGAATTTAAAACCAGATTTTGATCCAAACTTTAAACTGCTATAACTTTTGAATGCCACGTTAGATTTTTACAAATTTTATACCGTTGGATTCAGTGAAACAAGACCTTTCTGAATGTCCAATTTGTTTAACAAATAGTAACCATTAAAATGACTTTATTTGTGGAATCTTGTTTAAAGCTATTTTGAGTATAGTTTTATTTTGGTAATTAGTTTCTTGTTAAATAAGTTTTGATAGGGCAAATTTTGTGTCCTGTTATGTTTCAAGATCATGCACATGCTTGGTAGAATTTTCAAAATCACCACTTAGTAAAATTCTTGCATACATGCATTCATATTATTTTTGATTGTATATAATGGTGTGTAATTGTATGCTATAATTTTTGTGTAGATTTTGCTAGTGATTGTGATTGTGAAGAGTGCAGCTCTCCCCACTACCAAGGCAAGTGATATTTTCATGAATATTTTTAACCTATGTTTTGAACTAGCATTAGATATTTTGTTTGCATGTTATTTTGTCTAAAGCTAAAATTGGGAAATCCTATGTAGTTTAGAATAGTAGAATTGCTAAGGAATTTTCCCTATGATAAGTTGCCATGCCTTGCTTAGCCTAGCTATATAGCAAACAAGGGTTGGTGAAAAACTACACTTACTATGATGAAAATATTTCTAAGTCATGAGACTTATACTTTCCTAATAAAACCACTAAGTCAAATGAACCTCCTGGGTGGAATGGAAGAATGGGTTATGTTGAGTGGTTACACAAGGCCATGGACTTGGGTTGTGTATCTCACTTGTGGTAAGCCACCCAGGCACAAAGGGATTTGGAGGCCAAGTGTTGAGAAAGCTTACAGTGCAACCACTTGGCAATATGGGCTCTGCCTTGATCATATAGGTTGCTAGAACTTAGTCATTTGGACAGTTGGTGGTAGATGGGATGTTAGGTTGGAACGCGTCCATTTGACTAAGGAAAGGCTTCTGAAAGGTCCTGTCTTGGGAAACCAAGTCTGGTGGGGAAAGTGCACAACCTCTGCAGGTGGAAAACCTAAGTACTAAGCCTAGTCCAAGGCAATGGACACTTTTGAGCATCAAGACATGGAAGATACAAGAATCTCATCACTCCAACTTCTAAGTAAAAATTTGTGGGTGAACAAGGGTGAAGACCCCAATGTCTATTGGTGGTTCTTTGGGAATGTTTTGACAAAGAAAACTTAGTGATTTCAACTAATAGGTAAAACCTATTTTCAAGCAAAGCAAGCCAAGCTACACTTAGCCAAAATGCATATAGTAATATAGTCCACTTAAAAATATACTAAGGTATCACTTGCCAATACTATTCCAAAGTATTGACCCTCTGTGGCTGTAACTTGTGATGTTGCAGGTTACTCCGATGATGATTAGGAGTCATGAGTCTACACTCAACATGCTTGCCTGTGGCACATGAAGATGAAGACTTGTGTTTATTTGCTTATTCCTTAAACTCTTGTATTAGGCCTATGGCCATGAGTTGTAAAAGACTATGTTTTATCTCTGGAATGAATGTAATAAACGACCTTTGTATCTGTGTACTTCATCTTAAACTGTGGATGCTAGCATTGATCCAGGGACTAGCATTGCAATCACAGGGATCCTTTCCTTTATAAAGGAGGGGTCTAACACACCCCCATATGGTCCATAAGGCTCTCTATGGTTATAGTTGGTCTCTTCTCCGTTACCTTTATCACAAGGTATAGGATTTCCTATGGTTCCACCTTAAGATTCTTCTCCCCATCCATGCTTGTTTGGCTCAGGGTTAGTTGGAATAACTCCAGCCCATTCCTGTTGTTCGGAGTTGTACTTGGTCCATAGATCTTCAGGTGGCTTGAATTCATTCTGGTAGTAGGCATAGTTTTCTGAGTGTGGATCATAACACTCAGTTTCGTCATACACTTCTCGTGAAGGTATGTATTTGGGATGCCTAGCTTCTTTATCTAACTTCTTCCTACGTGCCATTGCCTTATCAGGATCAGTAAAATCCTCAATGACCGTATCCAGTTCCTGAACTAATACTTGGTGAGTGTTATGATAAGTGTTTAACAAAGACCGATAACGATTCATATACTCTACAACTATAGTAGGTTCAGTTTGGACTAAAGTAGAGTGATCTAATTCATGCTCTGGGTTTGAGGTTTCATGGGGTATAATGGTGTGAGTACTACCTTCTAGAGCTTGGGATTTTTGTTCTCGAATCATGGTTATGGCTGTTGCTACGGCAATCTGATATGCATATGCCATGCACCTTGCCTCTCCTGATGGCATTTCTCCCTTAAGTCCTAACTTCTTGGGTAACATGATCATGACACGATATTTAGCTAATACCTGCCCATCATAGTAACTGTAAATCTTGACCAAAAGTCTTGATTCACAATCCAAACTCCATAGAAGTTGTCGAAGATTATCTGTCAAACCCCCTCCATAGTCATTTAGTGTCTTATTCATCACTTGAACATTATGAGGTGGATATCGAGGTGCCATGTGGAACAGTAGATAAGAAATTATCATCAGTCACATAGAGTTAAAACTCTTGGGTAATGATCGGAATTGCAATCATACTAAAGAATTATCGCACTAGCAACATGACAGGATTATTCTCAAGTGAATATCCCTCATATCACTAGAGAACTCTTTATTCTTGCAAGTATAAGTCCTACAGGTTCTACCCATTTACTAGGTTTCCAACCTAAGGTTAAAGCATATGCTCTAATACCAACTGCGGTGACCCATCATACCACTGCATGATGTAGTATACTACAGTCGTTGGCATAACATCAATGAAACACCGTTCACTACTATTACATCCCTCAGAGTGGTACAACAGAAACACAGCAGGTCCAATACATGGCTAAAGGTTACAACTCACTCTATACACAAGATCCAGAGAACACTCTAGGTTAAAGAGAGAAAAAGAATCTTCTAACAAAGAAGAATCAGGGATAAACAACTCAAAACTATCATACTTTAAGACTAGTATCTTAACTAATTGTCTGGCATTGCTGCTATTGCAATACACTATAGAAATAAGTTTTATGGCTAGAGCTTATATTCCTATCTAATCAGTAACTTCGTCTTCACTTGAGTTGATGTATATGTTGACTTTCTTGACTGCATTAAGGAGCTTTAGTTTTGATGATGATTCCTGGAGCATAACTTGATGTAGACGTTGTCTGTATTGGCTTCAGAATCTAGCAAGGGTTAAGAAGATACTTTGAGTACGAGCGTACTCAACAAGTTCACTAGAAAAGGAGTGTTTGATTCACTATAACTACAGCAACAGACCGTAGGTCGTAGGCAATGCAAGTTTTCGTAAACATTTCTTCAAAGGTTGCATTTATTCTGAAAAGCTATGTCGTTAGCCTTCACGGGTTTACCAGAACTTTCATAGAGTTCCCCCGCCGCGTTCGCAGCTCCTTCCCGGAACAGGGAGTAACAAGTTACAGTTTTTACACTCTGCAGAGGTGCGTCACTTTACCCATGAGAGATCAACTCCTTGTTGCACAACCGGGCAGCTTACCCATCCATAATTCCATGTTGTGGGGCCCAGTAGATGATCCAAGCCAATCACTGCCCTCTCCGCGACCTCATATGTCTGCATGATCCTTCGGGGCTAGCTCACCTCCGTTAAGCCCCCTTCAGGGCAGGCTAAAACCCTGATGAGTTCCCGAAGACTATGACCTGGTGATATCCGGACGAGTACCATTTAAATGGACTATATCCCTAAACACCATTCATAGATAATCTAGACACCAAAAGTGTGGGGCGTAAGGGTGCCCACCCATATGTTGGATCCACACAAGGAATCACAACGTCACGTTAAGGTCGTCTTGCCTCCATACAAGAGGAAAAGGATACAACTGACTTCAAAGTCCCATTCCAAATCTCATGGTTAACGCGTAATATACGACGCAAGAATCACTGTCGACATTGGTTGTTAAGTCCTAGATGATATGTTCCTTTACCACCGGAACTTTCATAGTAGATTATTACCTCATGGCAAATAACCTATAATCACATTATTATGAAAATAGTGTTTTTGAACCTTTTTCAAATGTAGGTGATGACAACACTGGATTTGTAAAATAATTTACAGAATATAATCAAAGGACATGAGCAAGTGTGAACTTGCCTTTTGTGATTGCAAGATTATGCACTCACGGTCTTCAAGACAATATAAGATCCAGTATCTGAAATCAGCATCATTGGTCCGGTAAGGACTAATGTTTAAAGAAGCAATATGCTCTTATGCATAAGTAATGTGATGCACTTTATGAACGCGAATCCCTGGGATAACATTGTTCTAGGGTTTGGATACTAGAAATGATGTCTTTGAAATGTGTTGTACTTTTAGATAAGTGTTACACTTGTGCTTCTTATTAGAGCTTGTTAGTGTGTGTGAAACAATATGTAATTATGCTATCATACAACATTAAGATACAAAATTTTGGAATGCTATTCAAAGATTACTTATATAAGAATTGCCTTATCTTTAAATCTTGCTTTACAAGTATAGGCATTTAGAAGAAACTTTAAGTAGTAACAATCCTGATGTATAAGTAAGGTTTAAAGCAACGTGATTATGATTAATTGTCATCTGTTGACTATGATGAAAGTTCTTAAGTTTAGTTGTTAAGATTTGGGAGTATTGTCTTAAGATTTATTGTTTGAAGTGGAAAAAAGAATAACATTTGAAGAAAAGATTTCTTTTCTAAGGTCTAAACAATCTTTGTGGTTAGTTGAGTCTGGTCAATGTTATTTGTGCTTGCTTGAATAGTTTGGACTTGTGAGGCTTTATGACTTAACTATAACAAACCAAAGTTAACTGTAAAACATATAACAATGTCTTTAGTATTATATTTAGAGTCTTGTAGACTAAAGTTAACTTTAAAACATAGATGGTTTGAAAGTGTAATGCTTATGACATTTGTACCTTGTGTACTTGGTAATGTTTCCTTAAGGTTACTTAAGAATGGTTATATTTTTACTTGGTGTAGTGGTTTCTTGATTTTATAATGGAATAGTATCATTGACCTTTTTATAGATGAGTGGTTATAGTTTGTAAACAAAGAAATAATATTACTTAACTACTTATGGATTCACTATAGTGTTGTGATAGTTTTGTAGACTGATGGTTGAATTATATAGAAAAATATTGGATTTAGTTACAATTATTCTTGGGGTTTTATAATTGTTTAGGACCTTTTTAGAAAATAATTACACATTTTGTTGAAGGATAATTCAATAAAATTGTATTTATTATGTTTTGAACCATTATGACTTCATAATATGAATATTTAAGACTAATACTATTTATTAGACTTAATCGACTAACTTTTAGAAATATTAACAAATTTTATTTACCCTTATATGAATTTTTAACTAAGAAAATAGGTTTAAATTTAAATTATTAGAGTATTAAGTTTTTTATATACTTTAAAAGTGGAGTATTATATTTTTAACAAGTAGACATTATTTTTGTGATCATTTTGATAAATTACATTTATTTTTGTGATTCATAAATAATAAGATATGATTTTTTTAAGATTTATCACTTTATAAATACTTGATAAATAATAAATACTTATTTAAGTGAAGTAATAATGCATGATTATAGTTTTAAAGTATTGTTTTTTATTTTTCTAAGATTTTTGTTATTTTATTTATATTTTTTAAGATTTACCAGTTTAAAATATGAATTTTCAAAGTATTAATACTTATAAAATATTTATTAAATAATAACTATCTAAATTGCCAACATAGCAATTTTTTATAATGGTTTAATGTTATAGATTTTATTTTTCTAAACATTTTCATCTATAATACATACTTTTCTGAATTGTAAAACAAAAGTTATGGATTTAATAAGATTTAATGATTTTATTTTATTTCTGGATTATTTAAACTTGGGTTTATATTCTTTCTTTATTTCTTAAACATAAAATAACCTTTTGCACCGGGGCTAAGCCTACCCGAGGTCACTGACCTGTGGGCCTATGGCCACATCATCAGCCACGCGAGACAGAGACTGGGTCAAATTGGCTGACTAGGCCGAGCGTGACGTTGGCATGACATCGCCGGAGCTTGATCCTCTCAGATCGATGATGGATCAGGTGATTTGGTGCGCGTGCGGGGCTGCAGTGAGGTTTGTTGGAAAGAGGACGATGCGAGGAGTCTAGGAGTGGTGGCGCCGCTAGCAGATGGTCGTCAGAGGATGGTCAACGACGGTGGACAACGGCGGCGGTGTCGGGTGCTCGTGGTGTGAACGAACTAGAGCAAAATACAGAGAGTAAAAGGTACTGGAAGATCCAGTGGCTCACCCCGGTTGCAGTGGTTGTGTCAGCGAGGACTGGTGCGGTTGGAGGCGAGTTCTCCGACGAGGATTCCGACGAACTGCCACAAAGAGGAACGGCAAAATTCGCCCTCTCAAGTGCTCCCCTTGATGCAAGATTCCACCCAAAGGATCTACGGAGGACGGGGCGTCTCCATGGCTACTTGTAATAGAGTGGGAAGGTTCAGCTCGACGGTGAGGCGAGCTAAGGTTTCAGCACTGATGAAGAAATTGATAGAGAGAGAGAGATGCAGAGGGGGAAATAGGGATGAGGACGAACAGACGGTGTCGTGGCGGTCTTATCCCTTCCTTCCAGGAGCGGTAGCACGCATCACAGCATGGTGGTCCATCGACGGCGGAGCTCCGCCCAGCGAGCTGCTTCCAGTAGGCGGGGTAGACAATGATGCGACATTTGCGAAAAAAACCCTAGAACGTTTCCTCTCTTGATCCGCAGTTCCCACGCTGGCCCACTCGTCAGTCACTAAGCGAGAGGAGCCGGGCTAGTTACTGGGCTGAGGTGGCTGCTACGGGCTGCTCGTGAGCAGTGGATAAGGAGTAGGAAGTTGGGCCATGGGCCAGATTTGGTCTCCTTTTGTTTTTTCCTAGTTCTTTTTTTATATTCTATTTTAATTACAGATTTTAATTTGCATCTTTAATTTGAACTTTTCTAACAAAGTTTACTTGCTGAATATTTGCAGCAACAATTTATATTGATTGAGATTTATTTTGTAAATCTTAATGATAAATATTTTATATTTCCTTATTTTCTTTATATGAATCCCTTTTAATATTTTGTAGAAGCCTTTCTTATTAATTTTCTTTCTATACTAAATCATGGCTTTATTATATGATATTTCCTTATTTGTTTATAAAACTTAATTCTAGTTAGCTCATAGTTTGAATAGAAATTTTTATATAATGATCCTATATCATTATTTGATGCATGATATACAAAGGAAATTAATATGGTTAATATTATTCCCATTAATTTAGAAAATGGCAATATATATATTTCTATTATGATAAGCATAGAAGTTTAGGGTTTGAATTGTAAGTGCTTACCCTAGAGTTTAGGGTCCTTAATTTACTTCTATTCTTTCGTTGATGTGAGTAAATATTTAATAACTAAGCATATTGTCTTCTGTTTGTGATCTTTAATGATATCACCTTTTAAAATAGAAAGTTACATCTAAAATGTTTTATGGAAAAGAATTGATAAAAATATTCCTAAGCACATATAATTATGATAATTGGAATTGACAGAGATGTGCTTCAGTGATTTGCTCTATAAACTATTCCTATAGAACATTGTGGAAATCATATGATTTATCCAATAGATGAGATGGATATTAAGCTTGATCATAGATTTAGGGTTTAATGTTTACCAAGAATTACTATCTTCCATAATTCATAATTCTGGACTTCTAATTAAGGAATTCCTTTCCTAGATATACTACTTCTTCATATCCATCATCATGGTTAACATGATGAGCTTTACTTCATAAAAATATTCTTATCCACCTTTTATTCTACTAATCCCATTGATAATTCCAATGAGCTTGACACTAAAGCTTTTATAGTTTTCTCATATCCATACTTGGTTATATCCACTACTCTACTGTTGATAACCTCCAATCCAAAAAGTATTTCGTTCAAACTCCACTCATACTCTTCCTTAATCATCCATCACTAATGTTTCTCTAGTAGATGTATACATCAAACTACCTTTCTCTAAAGCTTACTATCCTTTAAAAGGAATAACACTACTTGCATAAATCCATGGTATACTAGCTTTAATTTAATCATACTATCTTACATTTAATTTACTCTAATAACTCATATTCCAACCTCACATTATTTTAATGTGACTTTTAATGACTACTCTAGGCTAACTTATCTATACTAAGGTTTCAATCATGTTCTACCCACCAATGTCACTTATACATGATATAAGTATTCAATATTGGTGAGTAAGGTATGATCATTAAAATCCTTTAATCATTTATAGCTTAGATTTTCAGTTGGCTAATCAAGGCTTTATCAATACAACCTTACAATTGTATTGGAATTATCTTCTTAGTATTTTTAATTGGATTAAGGCTGTTATTCATGGAGTTTGCCCACTTGATCCAATAGAATTACTACTGGTAACTACCTTCAGGATTCATCCTTGTAATCTTCTTTACTACCATATAATTATATATCCCAATAATTCTTCTATCCTTTCAGGAGTGAGTTTAGCTCCATCAATTATCACATTGATTTTATTCTTCTTCAATCACTCCCATCCTATAGATGATATCTAAAACTAGCATTAGTATTTACCTCTTCTTAGTTGTTTCTTTATAGGCACTTAAGTGTAAGCTATGTTATGGTTAAGAGTTGATAGATTGAGAACTGGTGAATCAATAGTTGATTTCTCAACATTGATGAACAACAGATATTGGAATATAGCTCAATAGAGATGATAAGGATTGATATGGAAAGAAAGATATATGGTGAATGATCTAGACTTAGTTTCTTCCCTTCCCAATCTCACTAAAGAGTTAAAGTTAGGTATTACCATGATACTCATGGTATAATTTGATAAGAAATAAACAAGTCAAGGGTAAATTATTACATTCTTAACTTGGTATTCATGGGTTGTTGTGATGAATAGTAGGATATGATCCCTTAAGGATCAGATATTAGTCATTTAAGCAATGCATTATGATTTAATTGTTATTATATTTGATCTACCCTTAGATCAAATTATGGTTACCCAAAAATAAGATTTTAGCAAAGTGAAATTGAAACTTATCACAGTCAATTGATGACCTACCTCAATTTCATCAAGTTGAGAGAAGTTTCAATCATTTTAACAGCTTTTGTTCAAAAGCGCAAAAATTATTTGGATTTTCTATGCATGAATGCAATGCACACATCTGGATTCAGCTTATTTCTAGGCTCTAATGCTGGGATGTTACAGACTCTCTCATGTCCCGTGATGTGTTGTTGTCGTCGCTTTTTTCCTTTAGCTAAGGTTTAGGTTTTAGACGGCCGCCACATGTAGATTTCTAGAATCGATGCGTGTAATGATGAACTCGTTTGTATCAACTCCTATTTATATCTATGAAGTTAGTATCTAGACAACTTCTGCGAATTTCTTTTTAAGCCTGGTCATAGTGGGGAGTAACTTAGACTAGTAATATGCTTATGTTACTAGTCTAAGTTACTACCTTCATACTCCCTCCGTTCGGAAATAAGTATACATCTAGCTTTTGCCTAAGTCAAACATAACCAAATTTGATCAACTTTATAGAGAAATATAAGAACATATATTACATCAAATTGACATATTATGAAACTAGATTTAAAAATAAATCTAATGGTAACAATTTAGTGTCATAAATGTTGGTACGTTGTCCTAAAAAATTAATCAAACATAGTAAAGTTTGACTTAGGACAAGGCTAGAAGTATATATTTGCGGACCGAGGGAGTAGTGAGGAGTGTCATATGTGTGATAACATAGAAAGCTTCATTAACTGATTTGTAGACTCACTTTGCATTGAGAAATGTGATGTGTTGGTAACATATGTTACTCCATTTGCCCCTTTCCTTATTAATTGCTTGCATCACTCTTTTTGTCTAGGTGACATGCATGTTACTACTTATGTTACCCCCACTATGAGCAGCCTAAGAGCAAGGGCAATAGTAGAGCCAACTGTTAGCTATAAGCTATGTCCATGTCATCTAGAGTCAATCTAATACTAGCCAAGATGTACAATAGTTAGAGATAAAAATATACTACTTTATCAATGTATGACCCACTTTACACTCTCACATTATGCCTAGAAGCACGTGCTGTAGCTGGCTCTTAACTAAGAGTCCACTCTGCTTCCCTTTTTTTTTCTTTTTCATCCAACTAAGCACAAATATAATATTTTAAGTCCTATAGCCCGCTGACTGGGTTTTATTGTACTCGCACACCGTTGGGATATCAGGGATCCTATAGGATCTGTTGTGCCCGGGAAACCTCGAATCGCTTTATCCGGGATATGTGCTAGAGATGCTTACCCATCCAACAAGTGCCTCTGGTACACGATCGATTATGTGTATCACTCAAAATAAAGATCACTCCTTAAAAAGCGAAAAATCAGCCTACTAATTTCCGGCTATCCAAAGCGGTTTGATCCTTTGATGATTCCTGAGATTTTCTATGTGAAGCAGTAATTGATTCCTTGAAGATCACCTACTAAACTTCTTGCAGTCCGATTGCAATTCACCATTGATAACTTAGTCCAACAGAGGATTAACGACTTGTCCGGCGAAAAGCACAACACCGGAGTTAGCCTTCTCCTGACGGATGATAAACAGGAACGGGTGATCGGCGACGAAGTCCACGACCATCTCAGGATCTGACGGCATGCCAAACCCCAGCACCTCCAGCTGAGTGGCTGCAGCTGCAACTGTACCTTTCTCGTTAACGTGCACGGAGCACTGGTGTATGACGGACGACACGGCCAACTCCATCATGGAAGAGCCGTCGTCCAGTTCCAACATCTCTGAGAAGGACTCGCCGGCCGTAGCTGGGGTGAACGGCAGCTGCAACCCGAGGTCCTGAAGGATCCCTGATGCCTCCACCCTCAGCGAGGCCTCGAACTTTGGGATCCTCAGATCGCCGACGGGGACCCGCCTCTCCGGCACGTCGAGGAGCGGCGCCGGATCGTCGGCGAGCGCGCCCAGTAGCCGCGGCAGCCCGTCGCGGTCGTCGGGTAGGTAGATGCACATGGAGTAGCGCCCGGCGTAAGGCATCCGCAGTACCTTGAATCCTGGATGGACGCCGATGCACATGTGCGCGTGCAGGGCGCTCCCCGCCCTGAAGGGCGCGCGCACGACCTGCCCCGGCGAGACGTAGAAGTCGCCGTCCTCGGTGAGGTTCTTCTCGAAGGGGTCGTACCAGTAAGCCCGGAAGTAGAGCGCGTTGGCGAGGACGATGGCCGTGGTGACGCCGATGGAGCCCTCGTTGAGGAGCGCCTTCCACCGGCCGCCGGTCTTGGCCTCTAACCAGGCGTTGATCTCCGATCTGGCGTTGTCGGGGCTTGAGCGGAAGCAGACGGATCGCGCCGCCGCGTCGTACGTGGACGCCGCCGCAGCAGCGAAGGAGGGTTTTAGGCGGAGCGAGGAGTCGACCCAGATGCCTGTGGCGTACAGGAGCTCTGCGCTCAAGTCCGGCTCCTCATCATCTTCGTCCTCGTCGCGGCAGGTGGGTGGTGCTTGGGTCGTGCTACTTGTTCTTGCGGTGGTGGCGATGTGGGAGGCGAGGGCGGCGTGCGCGTCCGCGCCGGCGGGGCCGAAGAAGGAAACGATCTGATCGCGGTGGGGGGCCGTGGCGCCGGCGGCGAGTAGGGAGAGGATTGTGTGGAAGGACGAGGGAGAGAAGGCGAGGTTCTTGTCGGTGTGACGGAGGTTGAAGTGGACGAGGAGTCGAAGGGAGAGGGCTGCCTGGTCCCTGATGGCATCAGCGAGCTGCTGCTGCTGCACCGCCATTGCGAGCGTTTGCTTAGCAGTTGGCTCCTCACCTGTGACTATTTATTTGGTTTTTAACCCTTTTGTTTTTTAGAATCATTTTGGTTTTTAACTTATTATAGGATCTTTTTACATTGATGAGGATACAGCCTATGTACAGGTAGTCGTAGTACAAATCCCAACACGATACGTATTTGGTTAGAAAATGATGTCATTTATTAGAAAAGATCCCAATAAGATATGCTACTCCTTCCGATCCATATTAGTTGACTTGAATTTGGCTAGATTCGGATGTATCTAGCACTAAATCATGTTTAATACATCCGAATCTAGACAATCGAAGTCAAGTAATATGAGTCGAAGGAAGTACTTTTTTTAATAAGATATGCTACTTAATCACTTTAGCTGTTTGACAGTCGATTGTTTTTCACTTTGATAGAAATCGAATTTCCCGCCCTTTTGGACCGTGTTTCAGATTCACCTTGTGTCACGCTTCAATCGTGATTTGTTTTGTGAGATCATTGATGGGCCTTATGTGTATGTATACTAGCTGAATGCCCGTGCGTTGTTACGGATGTATAAATACAACTATCGTCAGCATATTTTGCAAATGTATCAACTCTCACTTGACGGTTGTTTTCTCTTAGATGGATAGACAAGTGGATGGTGCTTGAGCACGAAGGATACGTGTTGTGACCATAACGATTTCATGTGACGGTTCAATAGATAATTATAAATATGTGACATGCAAACTTATATGGCTAAACACCAAGTAGTTATGTTACGGATGCCACTTTTAATATACTATATATGATATATGTTGCCATGAAGGAAAAGTAAGAAACATATATCGTAACATGATAAAGACTTTAATAAGTGTACATGTCAAAGTATGTCTGTTCCATTGTATGCAAAAACAAAATAAGCCAATGTTGCAAACATGTTGGATGGCATGCAACTAAAGACGCCTTGTCCATGGCATCACATTGAGTACATCATGAGATGGGAAGATGTCCATGCTATTCTAAACATGATGTATGAGAGGAGAGAATGTTTGTCATCCGCATTCGATAGAATAAAAGATGCAGAATTAACCTTTTATTTATGTCCTTTCCACGAAAGAAGTACTACTCAGTAGTGAAGACATAGTGAGATCCTAAGTTTGAATAGGTCACGAATCATGAAATCTCAGCCATATTGATTTGTGTATGTGCACGCCGCCGACCGAGCCATCCGGCTTACGTAATTTCCGTATCTCTCTAATCCAATCAAAATCAAGGTTAATTTTAAAGTGCGGGACGAGAGCGTGTTGGGATGCGGCTTGAATGTGCCCAGCCCGCCATATGTGTGACCGGTGCACGTGGTGTCCATCTGGAGCTTCCCAGCCTTCTTTTGTTTGCGCTCGTGCTTTTATGTTGTATATAAAAGAATTACTTTCAAATACAGAGCCTGAGAAAATTTTGGGTTCCTTTTCGTACATGCTCAACATCTTATTCGTTGTTCGTGTCAAGGACGTGGCCAAAAAATATGTGCTTTCCCGACCGGCGTGACTCCAATCGAATCATCCTCCATAAACACAACCACCTCATGCCCATAGCCATGGAGTTTACATGCTTTGCCGGTTGTAACCGAAGACATGACCGGTGATCTAGCTCACTACCTGAGTCACCGTCGGCGGAAACCATAGTTTGGTGAAAAAGGAAAGGAACTTTATCTACCTAGAGGTGTTGTTGCCGCATTGCCATGGACGAACATGTCACAATGGCATCGGGCTGCATAAGTTATCTCTGGCATTATTCTTGCCAAGTGATGGCTATACGCGTGGTTGACGTGGAGCCTGTTGGGAACCCCAAGAGCAAGGTGTGAAGCAGCACAGCAACAAGTTTTCCCTCAGAAAGAAACCGAAGTTATCGAAACAGTAGGAGGAAGGAAACGTCACACAGGTGTTACAAGCAACGCAGAGACCTACACAACACAAAGTCAAGACTTTGCCCCAACGAATCAATAAGGTTGTCAAGCTCACCGTTTTGCTATAATAAAGGATTAAATGTATGGTGTGGAAGGTAATGATTTGCAGCAAGTAAACAAGTAACAGTGGAAGATGTATCAATGGTAAAGATTGGACCGGGGTCCATAGTTCACTAGAGGTGCTCTCCTTAGATAAACAACATGGCATGAAGGGTAAACAAATTACAGCAGGACAATTGACAGGAACTGAGCAAGGCATAACAATGCAATACCAGGCAAAAAGATCCTATGAGATTCGATTGGGCAATACAACAATATACATAGACCGCCATCCAACTGCATCTATGACTAGAAGTCCACCTTCAGGTTATCATCCGACCCCCCTCTAGTATTAAGTTGCAAGCAACAGACAACTACTTTAAGCAAAGTGTGTAAGGTAAACAATCCACTTGTTCCATGAACAAGAGACCATTGTTTTCTCCCTAGTGGCAACAACACATCTACAACCAAAGAGATTTATGTCACTTCCCTTGGAAACTAGAAGCATGAACCCACTATCGAGCATAAATACCCCCTCTTGGAGTCACTAGCAAATACTTGGCCAAGATAGATACTAACAATGGAGAGCATGCAAGATCACAAACAACCCAGACATGATAGAATCAAATAGACAAAACCATTAATCAATCTGACATAGTAATGTCAATATCCATCGGATCCCCGCAAATACAACATGCATGATTACAAATAGATTAGATCTTGATCATGAATGGATCTGACAAGATCAACACATGAAAGCACAAGGAGGAGATACAACCATCTAGCTACTATATGGACCCATAGTCCAAGGTGGAACTACTCACGCATCATACCGGAGAAGAAGGCCTCCGGGATGATCTCCACTCCAGCAGGGTGCCGGGAAGAGCTTCAGATCCCCCTGATCTAGGGACAACGGTGGCGGCTATAGAAGGTTTCATGGGGTTTTGATCGGGTGCCTAGGGTTTCTGCATCGGGGGCTTCTTATAGGCGAAGAGGCGAGGTTGGGAGGCGGCCATGGGGCCTACACCCTACCCAGGCGCGGGGTGGGCCCACCCGCGCCTAGGGGGTATGGCGTCCCTGGTTCGCCTCTCCGTCTCTCCTCTGTACTTCGTGTCGCCCACGGTAAAATATTGACTTTGGCTTTTGTCCCGTCCAATTCCGAGAATATTGATTTTCTGCCTTTTTGGAACCAAAAACAGAAGAAAACAGGCAACTGGCACCGTGGCAACTTGTTAATAGGTTAGTTCCAGAAAAGATATAAAAACACCTCAAAGTGTAGACAAAGAAAAGCAAAGTAGATACTAAACAAGCATGGAGCATCAAAAATTATAGATACGTTTTCGACGTATCTAGCATCCCCAAGCTTAACTCATGCTCGTCCTCGAGTAGGTAAGTGATAAAAGAATAATTTTTGAGGTGACATGCACCATCAAAACCAAGATCAAACCATTTGCAAGCAGTGAATATGGTATCAAAGAACTCTAAACATATGCATGAAATGCTACAAACAAAGATCATGAATAACATGCATTGAAAGACGTTTATTTGTTTCACATACAAGAAAACATGGCATATGGGCAATCAGCTTATCCCTCATAGAGTAGCAAATGGATGCATAGGACACCTTCAAAGTTCACAAGTAATATCACAATATGCATCAATCAATAAGTTCTGGGACACTGCACATAGAATGACAACTATGCTCTCTTAATGGTGCCTAAATGTAGAAGGTGGAGACTCAAATAATGGAGGAAGAAAGGCCCTTCACAAAGGGAAGCAGGGATTTCAAGTTTCAAAAAGAGCTTCCAAAAATTATGCTACTTGTTAGCTTTCAGCCCTCATTGCCCCTATCATAAGCATCTTGAAGTGATTTAGGTTAGAATGAACAAACTATGGAGTATATGCTTGACAAAGTATAGGTTGGCAATCTCATGTCCCTTGAATACGAGGGCCACACCTCATGCTACTCAACTTCAGTCACCTGTAAGTTCTTGTCATTGTAAGTACATGCATATCATAGAGAACCGCCAACGGGGTACCCCTTGCACATGATACAAGAGCTATCCCATAACCAAAATGACAAGGTAAGCAGACAATGAGCATCTCAGCGATCTTTTTATTTACTATGTGCATAGCTTTTTATTGAGGATGCTTCATAGATAGCTCATTATGGTGATGTTGCAAGTTTCCACCATGATTAGGCATGGCTTAGGCTAGCGGCCTAGGGGTTTCTTTAACACAAAATACATACTCCATGCACTTACAAGTTCCCTTTTTATTTCACACCGGTGACATCCATAGACAAAAGAGCATGATATCAACGGAGTACAAAGTACAAGTGCAATGTTGAAAACGTTCCCCATGACAGCATGGTTCTAATAATTCCAATGTATAAGTGCAAGCATATACAACATAGATGACACAATGGTTCAAGTTTATTAGGGGCAAAGAATATAAAGTGTGCCATCAAGTTCGTGAGAGCTTTAATCACTAAGTTTTCTCATAACAAAATACTTTTTAATTGGAAGATAGCTGAAAACAAGAATATACTTGGAATGCTGTAACACACCGTGCATAGGAATTTATAGTGGACACTTTGGAATAACTTGGTTTCTTGGGAGTTGGAAGCATGAGTAGAACTTACTCATACAATTGGAGGCTAGCAAAAGATTGGGAGCAACCAACTAAGAGAGCAATAATGGCCATAATCATGCAGAGCAACAAAACATTACTAATCAAAGCATAGAGTGGTACTACAAGTCAAGGACTAAATGATTATAGAGGCTATGGTGACTTGTTCATAGTCATAAAATGGTGTGATCATGTGCCAAGTCAACCAAACACAACATCAAAGGAGAATACCACAATACTATGCTTTTGCATGCTAAAACAATGCATAATTCTTTCAAGGCACACTAAGCAATCCCAATTGTTTGGAACAAGACATGCTACATCAATAATCACTAAGAATAAGGTCAAAACAACACCTAGCATGTCATGCTAAAGTCTAAGTCACAGTCAATGCAAGCTCCTCTTGCACTCTCAAGCAGGAACTTCCTACTCCTTTCCAACACCAAGCAACTTATTTGAAACAACACCGCGAGAACGGGGGTCCAAACTACTTTATTCAAGCAAACTAAGCAACTAAAAAAAGCAAACAAAAACTAAGACACTCTAATAACAACACACCATGCATGAAATAATAAAAACGAAGTGTCTAAATAGACCTGAGCTTTTTAGTGATGAAGAAGGGGATGCCTTGGGCATCCCCAAGCTTTGACGCTTGTACCTCTTGGATATTTCTTGGGGTGACACCGGGGTGGCATCCCAAAGCTTGAGCTTTCGTCCATTATTCATCTTATTACATCATTCTTTCTCTTCACCTAAAATTTTTTCCTTCATACAAAACTTCACACAATCTTCATTAGCAACATTAGTGTAATCAAAAGATAATAGACCTTTAGGCAAAGCTTTGGAACAGCAAGACTTTTTACTAAAAACATAATATACTGTAGCAACTCCTTCAAAAATCTCAATTCACCTAAAGAGAACTCAAAAAGGAATCAATAAGAAGCAAATGGAAATAATGGCAGAAATCTGTCAAAACAGACCAGCAGGTAGAAACCAATTTTTTAGAAAATCTTCTGTTCCTCAAATCAAAAAGTGTTGAACTAACGAAAGTTAGATAATATTCTGGGGGATTCATTCATAAATGTGCAGCTCAATCCGACTTACAAAGACTCCTCACGAATTTTTATGGTGGAGGACAGAAATCTGTTTCGGGACAGCAACTCCCAAATCTTACTTCCCTCTCATTAGAGGTCATTCTTGGCACAAAAAGCAAACAAAAAGGATAAGGAGAGGTCATTACTGAAGTAATAACTTCCAAGAGTCAAGGAAACTCTTGGGTTATCTCCCAACAAGTACTTTTCTTTAACGCATTTAAGTTAGGCTCGATAGTTTGAGAAGATGCTCACATAAGAAATATGAATTAAAGTAAAAGAGAGCATCAAGAAGCAAATTCAAAACACATTTAAGTCTAACCCACTTCATATGCATAGAAATCTTGTACACAAATAAATTCATGAAGAACAGATTGGCAGGCATAGGAAGATGAAACAACACTAACTTTAAAACTTTCAGCACATAGAGAGGTATTTCAGTACCATGAAAACTTCTACAACCATATTTTCCTCTCTCGTAATAATTTTCAGTAGCCTCATGAATAAACTCAACAATATAGCTATCACATAAAGCATGCTTTTTATGATCTACAAACACATAACCTTTATCAAGCTCAAAAATAGTGGGACTAACCTTTAGAAGTTTTACCCAAAGTAGATATTTCAAAAGGATCCATAGGAACATAACATTCATACTTCTTTGGTAAGCATGGGGGGACAATCAAATAATATAATAGGTAAATAGTTACTCTCATTAGAAGGTAGGCATGGGTAGATCCATTCTTCCTCCTTTTGTTTATCACTCTCCTCCTTTTTTTTCATCTAATGAGCTTCCAGTTTCAACAATTTCTTCTTCCATAGGCTCCTGCAAGGCATTAGTCTCTTCCATTTGTGGGAAGCATCTATTACAATTGTACATAGCATGGAAAACAAAAAAATTCTACCGCATGCACACAAACAAGCCAAGATCTATCTACTAGATTGTAGCAACGAGTCGATAGAAGAACTCACCCTTGAAGATTCCAAAGCGGTTAACGAGAGAAGATTCTCGTGGGTGATGTAGTCGTACACTTGCCGATCTCAAGATCGCGTAGACGATCCTTCCGACGCTGTGTTCCGGCAGCGCTTCCACAGTCGGTCACACGTTCGGTACTCGATGAAGACCTTCCTCTCCCTTGTTCCAGCAGGCAGCGGAGGTTGTAGTTCTCCCTCGCGATTCCGGCAGCACGATGGCGTGGTGTCGGAAGTGGAGGGAAGATCCCGCAGGGCTTCGCCTAAGCCGAATGCGAGTTATGGTGGATTAGGGTTTCCCGGAAAACTAGGGTTTAGAGATCCGGGAGGAGGAGGAGGTGTCAGCGGCGGATAGGGCGGCGGCGTGGCGGCGGCGCTGGGCGGCGGAGGCGCGTGTCGGCGGCGATGGCGGCTCGTGGAGAGGGCTTGGAACTTGTGTTGTTTGGGGCAGCCCTCCCCCTCTATTTATGAGAGGGAGGGGCAGCCTTGGGAGGGGTGGGTTTGAATCCAAACCCAAACCCAAGTTTGATTGAGAGAAGGACTTGTTTCTTCTCCCACTAGGAAACCATTGTTCCAGTTTGATTTTTCAAACTTTCCGTTTGACTTTCAATTTAGAGCTTTATTTCTATCTTGCATATGCCAACACCAAGTGACCTTGGACATGATCCAATCATTCCACATACCCATGACACATTCATGGACCATTCTCCTTTCGGACCGGTGAACCTTCTAGACCCTTCTAGAACCTCCCCGATGAAATCATCGGAAACTTTCCCGAACTCCAAAATAGGACTTTCCTTATATGAATCTTATTCTCCGGACCATTACGGATCTCCTCGTGATATCCCGGATCCCATCCGAGACTCCGAACAACATTCGGTATCCCTACTAACATTCCATATCTACTAAACAACATCGAATCCTTAAGTGTGTCTCCCTACGGTTCGTGAATTATGCGGACATGACTGAGACACTTCTCCGATCAATAACCAATAGAGGAATCTGGAATTTTCTATGGCTCCCACATATTTCTACGATTACTTTGTGATCGAATGAACCACTTACATACGATACCAATTTCCCTTTGTCTCACGATAGTTTACTTATCTGAGGTTTTGATCGTCGGTATCTCTGCATAACTAGTTCAACCTCGTTACCAATAAGTACTATTTTATTGTTCCCGTGGTATGTGATCCCTTGTGAGACAGTCACATGCTTGCAAGCTAATTGGATGACATTCCACCAAGAGGGCCCAGAGTATATCTATCCATCATATGGATGGACAAATCCCACTCATGATCTATGTGCCTCAACCCATACTTTCCGAACACTCAATGCCATCTTTATAGCCACCCAGTTCCGGTGTAGTGTTTGACGTCATCAAAGCATCCTTTCGGTGATGATGATTAGCATGATCTCATGGTCGAAGGAATTAGGTTACTATGTTTCAGAAAGCTTATAGAAATTGAACTATTAAAATGACTTGATATTTATGCTACGCTTATCTATAGGAGTATGTCCATCATACCATTCTCCTAATGATATGATCTTGTTGTTAACAACATCTCAATGTTCATGATCGGGAAACAACGATCATCTATTAACCAACAAGCTAGTATTATAAAGAGGCTTTACTAGGGACTCTATTTTAGTTTACAAATCACACAAGTATTAATGTTTCCGGTTAATACTGTTATAGCATGAATGTAAACATTTATCATAAACACAAATATATAATAATAACTACATTTATTATTGCCTCTAGGGCATATCTCCAACAGTCTCCCACTTGCACTAGAGTCAAGTAATCTAGATTACATGGTAATATACCGAACACCCATGGCGGTTTGGTGCTGGTCATGTTTTGACCTTGGGAGAGGTTTAGTCAACGGATCCGCCACATTCAGATCTGTGTGTACTTTGCAAATCTTTATGTCACCATCTTGGACATGCTCTCGAATAGCGTGAAAACGTAGCTTGATGTGCTTCAGCTTCTTGTGTGTCCTTGGTTCTTGCGCATTGGCTATGGCGCCCATGTTATCACAATAGATAGACATTGGGTCCAGCGCACTTGGAAGCGCACCGAGCTCTGTAATGAACTCCTTCATCCATATCGCCTCTTGTGAAGCCTCAAAAGCAGCTATGTATTCCGATTCAGTTGAAGATCTCGCCATAACGCTTTGCTTTGCACTCCTCCAGCTAACTGCTGCACCATTCAAAGTAAATACGTATCCAGATTGAGATTTAGAATCATCTGGATCGGTGTTCCAACTAGCGTCGGTGTAACCATTAACAACGAGCTGTTCATCACCTCCATAAGAAAGAACCATATCCTTAGTTCTTCTCAAGTACTTAAGGATGTTTTTGACCGCTATCCAATGATCCACTCCTGGATCACTTTGATATCTGCTAGTCAAACTAACAGCATATGCAATGTCGGGTCTAGTACATAGCATGGCATACATAAGAGATACTATTGCTGAGGCATAGGGAGTTTTACTCATCCTTTCTCTATCTTCTGGCGTTGCAGGACTTTGAGTTTTACTCAAGGTCGTATTGGGCAACATGGGCAAGAACCCTTTCTTTCTATCTTCCATTCCAAACCTCTTTAGAACTTTGTCCAAATATGTACTTTGTGACAATGATATCAGGCGTCTCGATCTATCTCTATAAATCTTTATGCCTAATATGTAAGCTGCTTCGCCAAGATCTTTCATTGAAAAACTATTATTCAAATAATCCTTGACACTATTAAGAAGGTCTACATCATTCCCAATCAACAATATGTCATCTACATATAGTATTAAGAATGCTACAGAGCTCCCACTCACTTTCTTGTAAATATAAGCTTCTCCATAAGTTTGTATAAAACCAAAGCTTTTGATTACCTTATCAAAATGTTGATTCCAACTTCGAGATGCTTGCTTCAATCCATATATGGACCGTTGAAGTTTGCATACCTTGTTAGCATCTTTAGGATCGACAAAACCTTTGGGTTGCATCATATACAACTCTTCATCAATGTCTCCATTGAGGAACGCCGTTTTGACATCCATCTGCCATATCTCATAATCATAATATGCAGCGATTGATAACATAATCCTCACAGACTTCAGCTTTGCTACTGGTGAGAAAGTCTCATCGTAGTCAATTCCTTGAATTTGTCGAAGCCCTTTTGCGACAAGTCGAGCTTTATAGACAGTAACATTACCATCAGCATCTGTTTTCTTCTTGAAAATCCATTTGTTCTCGACAGCCTTCCGGCCATCCGGTTAGTGCACCAAAGTCCATACTTGGTTTTCGTACATGGATTCAATCTAGGATTTCATGGCTTATTGCCATTTATTGGAATCTGGGATCATCATTGCTTCCTCATATGTCGCAGGGTCATCGGTGTTGTCCACCAACATGACACTCATAACGGGATCATACCAATCAGGAGTGGTACGAGTTCTCGTTGACCTACGAGGTTCCGTAGTAACTTCAACCGAAGTTTCATGATCATCATCATTAGCTTCCTCTCTTATTGGTGTAGGCGCCACAGGAACTACTTCTGGTGCTGTGCTACTCGCAAGTTCGAGAGAAGGTTCAACAACCTCGTCAAGTTCTACTTTCCTTCTAGTCACTTCTTTCGAGAGAAATTCCTTCTCTAGAAAGGATCCATTCTTAGCGACGAAGATTTTGCCCTCGGATCTATGATATAAGGTATACCCAATAGTTTCATTCGGGTATCCTATGAAGACGCATTTTTCCGCTTTGGGTTCAAGCTTGTCGGGCTGTAACTTCTTTACATAAGCTTCGCAACCCCAAACTTTAAGGAACGACAATTTAGGTTTCTTCCCAAACCATAATTCAAACGGTGTCGTTTCAACGGATTTAGATGATGCCCTATTTAAAGTGAATGCGGCTGTTTCTAATGCATAACCCCAAAATGATAGCGGTAAATCTGTAAGTGACACCATAGAACGAACCATATCTAAGAGAGTTCGATTACGATGTTCGGACACACCATTACGCTCTGGTGTTCCCGGCGGTGTCAATTATGAAAGTATTCCGCATTTCTTCAAATGCTCGCCAAACTCGTAACTTAGATATTCACCTCCACGATTAGATCGTAGAAATTTAATCTTCTTGTTACGCTGATTCTCTACCTCACTTTGAAATTCCTTAAACTTCTCGAAAGTTTCGGACTTATGTTTCATGAAATAGATATACCCATATCTACTTAAGTCATCCGTGAAGGTAAGAACATAACGATAACCACCGCGCGATGCTACACTCATTGGACCACACACATCAATATGTATGATTTCCAATAAGTCTGTAGCTCGCTCCATCATACCAGAAAATGGAGTCTTAGTCATTTTACCCATTAGACATGCTTCGCATCTTTCAAGTGATTCGAAATCAAGTGATTCAAGAAGTCCATCGGAATGGAGTTTCTTCATATGCTCCACTCCAATGTGACCAAGACGACAGTGCCACATATAGGTCGAGTTATCGCTCAATTTCAAACGTTTAGCTTCAATGTTATTAATGTCTGTATTACTACAATCGAGATTCAATAAGAATAGACCATGTATCAAAGGTGCATGTGCATAAAACATATTACTCATATAAATCGAACAACCATTATTCTCGGACTTAAACAAGTAACTGTCTCGCAATAAACATGATCCAGATATAATGTTCATGCTCAACGCAGGCACCAAATAACAATTATTTAAGTATAAAACTAATCTCGATGGTAGATGAAGAGGTATCGTGCCGACCGTGATCACATCAACCTTTGATCCATTTCCAACGCGCATCGTCACCTCGTTCTTCGCTAGCTTCTGTTTATTCTGCAGTACCTGTTTCGAGTTACAAATATGAGCAACCGAACCAGTATCAAATACCCAGGCACTACTACGAGTACTAGTGAGATACACATCAATAACATGTATATCGGATATACCTTTCTTCTTGATGTTGTCGTTCTTCAAATCCGCCAAGTACTTTGGGCAATTCCGCTTCTAGTGACCTTCTCCCTTGCAGTAAAAGCACTCAGTATCAGGCTTAGGCCCAGCCTTGGTCTTCTTCGCCGGCGCGGTAAGTTTCTTACCGCCCTTCTTGAAGTTTCCCTTTTTCTTAGACTTGCCTTGCTTCTTGAATTTGGTGATATTATTGACCAACAACACTTGGTGCTCTTTCTTGATCTCCACTTCTGCAGATTTCAACATGGAGAAGAGTTCTGGCAACGTCTTGTCCATGTTTTGCATACTGTAGTTCATCACAAAGTTCTTGTAACTTGGTGGTAGTGATTGGAGGACACGGTGAATCCCCAAAGAATTAGGAATCACTATACCCAAACTTTGGAGCTTGTTTGCGTGCCCAGACATCTTAAGCACATGCTCACTGACGGAGCTGCCCTCTTCCATCTTGCAGTTAAAGAACTTTTCAGAAGCCTCATAACTCTCAACTGCTGCGTGAGCCTCAAATATCATTTTGAGTTCATGGACAATATCATGTGGGTCATGGTTCTCAAACCTTTTCTGAAGCTCCGATTCCAAACCATACAATATAGCACACTGAACTGTGGAGTACTGATTCTTCCGAGTGAGGTAAACATTCTTTACTTCATCGGTAGTAGTAGTTGCAGGCGGGTTCATAGCATGGAAAACAAAAAAATTCTACCGCATGCACACAAACAAGCCAAGATCTATCTACTAGATTATAGCAACGAGTCGATAGAAGAATTCACCCTTGAAGATTCCAAAGCGGTTAACGATAGCAGATTCTCGTGGGTGATGTAGTCGTACACTTGCCGATCTCAAGATCGCGTAGACGATCCTTCCGGTGCTGCGTTCCGGCAGCACTTCCGCAGTCGGTCACACGTTCGGTACTCGATGAAGACCTTCCTCTCCCTTGTTCCTGCAGGCAGCGGAGGTTGTAGTTCTCCCTCGCGTTTCCGGCAGCACGATGGCGTGGTGTCGGAAGTAGAGGAAAGATGCAGGGCTTTGCCTAAGCCGGATGCGAGTTATGGTGGATTAGGGTTTCCCGGAAAACTAGGGTTTAGAGATCCGGGAGGAGGAGGAGGTGTCGGCGGCGGCGGCGGCTCGTGGAGAGGGCTTGGAACTTGTGTTGTTTGGGGCAACCCTCCCCCTCTATTTATGAGTGGGAGGGACAGCCTTGGGAGGAGTGGCTTTGAATCCAAACCCAAACCCAAGTTGGATTGAGAGAAGGACTTGTTTCTTCTACCACTAGGAAACCATTGTTCTAGTTTGACTTTTCAAACTTCCCGTTTGACTTTCAATTTAGAGCTTTATTTCTCTCTTGCATATGCCAACACCAAGTGACCTTGGACATGATCCAATAATTCCACATACCCATGACACATTCATGGACCATTCTCCTTTCGGACCGGTGAACCTTCTAGACCCTTCTAGAACCTCTCCGATGAAATCATCGGAAACTTTCCCAAACTTCGAAATAGGACTTTCCTTATATGAATCTTATTCTCCCGACCATTCCGGATCTCCTCGTGATATCCCGGATCCCATCCTAGACTCCGAACAACATTCGGTATCCCTACTAACATTCCATATCTACTAAACAACATCGAATCCTTAAGTGTGTCTCCCTACGGTTTGTGAATTATGCGGACATGACCGAGACACTTCTCCGATCAATAACCAATAGAGGAATCTGGAAATTCATATGGCTCCCACATATTTCTACGATTACTTTGCGATCGAATGAACCACTTACATACGATACCAATTTCCCTTTGTCTCACGATACTTTACTTATCTGAGGTTTTGATCGTCGGTATCTCTGCATAACTAGTTCAACCTCGTTACCGATAAGTACTATTTTATTGTTCCCGTGGTATGTGATCCCTTGTGAGCCAGTCACATGATTGCAAGCTAATTGGATGACATTCCACCGAGATGGCCCAGAGTATATCTATCCATCATATGGATGGACAAATCCCACTCTTGATCCATGTGCCTCAACCCATAATTTCCGAACACCCCAGTTACGGTGTAGTGTTTGACGCGATCAAAGCATCCTTCCGGTGATGGTGATTAGCATGATCTCATGGTCGAAGGAATTAGGTTACTATGTATCAGAAAGCTTATAGCAATTGAACTATTAAAATGACTTGATCTTTATGCTACGCTTATCTATAGGAGTATGTCCATCATACCATTCTCCTAATGATATGATCTTGTTGTTAACAACATCTCAATGTTCATGATCAGGAAACCACGATCATCTATTAACCAACAAGCTAGTATTATAAAGAGGCTTTACTAGGGACTCTATTTTAGTTTACAAATCACACAAGTATTAATGTTTCCGGTTAATACTGTTATAGCATGAATGTAAACATTTATCATAAACACAAAGATATAATAATAACTACATTTATTATTGCCTCTAGGGCATATCTCCAACAAAAATATTCAAAAATATAGCTATTTTATTCCTTGTAGTTATCAAAGCAAAATTTAAGTATCTCATAAACCTCATATTCATAAGGTGCATCATCAATATTTTCAAGCAAACTGGCAAGTTCAAAAGCACCCTTGAAGGCAATAAATTCTTCAATTTGTTCCACATCATCAAAGTCATAAGTTCCTTTAACAAATAGGATATGGTAACATTATCATTATACTCACATTAAAAAGAAAGGTGTTTATACCTCCTACAGCAACAAGATTTATCAAAGCAATAAGTAACATTATAAGTAGAGCACACGTCTCTAGCAATAGTATTCAACTTATCAATTTGTTCCTATAAGTTTTTCCATTTTTGTGACAAATGGTGTTCCTTATAATAAAACTTTTTTCTTCCGTGAACCCAACTTTCCAATAAGAACTAGTTTCAAAGAAACCATCCATTGATATAAAGCATGACCAAGCAAGGCAAGAACAGACTAGCAACTAGAGTAATTTTGTGTGTGTTTTTAAATAAAGAAAGCAAACCAAACTAGACTAATTTTTTTGGAGTTTTCGACAAAAAGAGGCAAAAAAACCAAGCAAAAGAAACTAAGCAAACTAAAAAAAAGTAAAGAGAAAGGTTGAGGAGAACTCCCCTTGTGAAGACGTCCTTAGACTCCCCGGCAACGGCGCCAGAAAGACTTGATGGCTATACGCGTGGTTGACGTGGAGCATGTTGGAACCCCCAAAGCAAGGTGTGAAGCAGTACAGCAGCAAGTTTTCTCTCAGTAAGAAACCGAGGTTATCGAACCAGTAGGAGGAACGAAATGTCACACAGGTGTTGCAAGCAACACGGAGACCTGCACAACACAAACTCAAGACTTTGCCCCAACGAATCAGTGAGGTTGTCAAGCTCACCGGTTTGCTATAACAAAGGATTAAACATATGGTGTGGAAGGTAATAGTTTGCAGCAAGTAAACAGGTAACAGTGGAAGATGTATCAATAGTAAAGATTGGACCGGGGTCCATAGTTCACTAGAGGTGCTCTCCTTAGATAAACAACATGGCATGAAGGGTAAACAAATTACAGCAGAGCAATTGACAAGAACTGAGCAAGACATAACAATGCAATACCAGACAAAAAGATCCTATGAGATTCGATTGGGTAATACAACAATATACATAGACCGCCATCCAACTGCATCTATGACTAGAAGTCCACCTTCAGGTTATCATCCGACCCCCCTCTAGTATTAAGTTACAAGCAACAGACAACTACTTTAAGCCAGAATACGCGACGGAGGAGGCTCACCAGGGGGCCACACCCCTGGCCGTGCGGGTGGGCCCACCCCGCGCCTAGGGGGTGCAGCCACCCTGGTGTCCCCCCTGACTCGCCTCTTCGCCTATAAAGTACTCCCGATGCAGAAACCCTAGGAACCCGATCAAAACTCCATGAAACCGTCTGTAGCCGCCGCCACCATCGTCCCTAGATCAGGGGGATCTGAAGCTATTCCCGGCACCCTGCCAGAGGGGATATCATCCCGGAGGCCTTCTTCTTCATCATGCCAGCCTCCGGTATGAAGCGTGAGTAGTTCCACCTTGGACTACGGGTCCATGTAGTATCTAGATGGTTGTATCTCCTCCTTGTGCTTTCATGTATAGATCTTGTGAGCTCCGTTCATGATCAAGATCTAATCTATTTGTAGTTATGCATGTTGTGTTTGCGGTGATCCGATGGATATTGAGATTACTATGTCATATTGATTAATGGTTTTGTCTATTTGATTCTATCATGTCTGTGTTTTTTGTGATCTTGCATTCTCTTCGTTGTTAGTAGCTATCTTGGCCAAGTAGTTGCTAGTGACTCCAAGAGGGGGTATTTATGCTCGATAGTGGGTTCATGCCTCTATTTTCCAAGGGAAGTGATAGAAATATCTTTGGTGGTAGATGTTTTGTTGCCACTAGGGAGAAAATAACGGTCTCTTGTTCATGGAACAAGTGGATTGTTTACCTTACACACTTTGCTTAAAGTAGTTGTCTACTGCTTGCAACTTAATACTGGAGGGGGTTCGTATGATAACCTGAAGGTGGACTTATAGTCATAGATGCAGTTGGATGGCGGTCTATGTATATTGTTGTATTGCCCAATCGAATCTCATAGGATCTTTTTGTCTAGTATTTCATTGTTATGCCTTGCTCAGTCCTGTCAATTGCCCTGCTATAATTTGTTTACCGTGCATGCCATGTTTGTTTATCTAAGGAGAGCACCTCTAGTGAACTATGGACCCCGGTCCAATCTTTACCATTGATAAATCTTCCACTTTTACTGTTTACTTGCTGCAAACCATCATCACCTTCCACACCATACAGTTAACCCTTTGTTACAGCAAATCGGTGAGCTTGACAACCTCACTTATCGTTGGGGCAAAGTCTTGAGTTTTATTGTGCAAGTTTCCACGTTTCTTGCAACACCTTTGAGACATTTCCTTCCTTCTACTGGTTCGATAACCTCAGTTTCTTACTGAGGGAATACTTGCTGTTGTGCTCTTAGCACCTTGCTCTTGGGGTTTCCAACTAAGCGCTCCCACGTCAACACCGGGCGCCAACAAGTTTTCTGGCGCCGTTGCTGGGGAGGATAAAGACGTCTTCACAAGGGGAGTCCTCCTCAACCTTTGTATTTAATTTGTTTTTGGTTTGCTTAGTTTCTTTTGCTTGGTTTTGTTTTCCTCATTTTATCAAAAACTCCAAAAAAAAGTTTGGTTTGGTTTGATTTCTCTTATCAAAAACACAAAAAAATAGTTCCTACTCTAGTTGGTGGTCTGTTATTGCCTTGCTTGGTCATGCTTTCTATCAATGGATGGTTTCTTTGAAACTAGTTCTTATTGGCAAGTTGGGTTCACGAAAGAACAAATGAATTATTATGAGGAACACCATTTGTCACAAAAAGGGAAACACCTATGGGAAAAATTGATAAATTGAATACTATTGCTAGAGAGGTGTGCTCTACTTATAATGTTACTTCTTGCTTTGGTAAAGCTTGTTGCTGTAGGAGGTATAAACACCTCCCTTTTTAATGCGAGTATAATGATAATGTTACCGTATCCTCTTATGTTAGAGGAAATTATGACTTTTATGATGTGGAATAAATTGAAGAATTTATTGCCTTCAAGGGTGCATTTGAACTTGCCAGTTTTCTTGAAAATACTGATGATGCACCTTATGAATATGAGGTTTTTGAGATACTTAAATTTTGCTTTGATAATTAAAAGGAATAAAATGTCTATATTCTTGAATATTTAAATAGATACTTTCCACAAATGGAAGAGACTAATGCCTTGTAGGAGCCTATGGAAGAAGAAATTTTTGAAACTGGAAGCTCATTAGATGAAAAAGAGTAGGAGAGTGATGAACAAAAGGAGGATGAATGGATTATCTACCCATGCCTAACTTCTAATGAGAGTAACTCTTTATCCCTTACATTATTTGATTGTCCCCCATGCTTACCAAAGGAGGATGAATGTTATGTTCCTATGGATCATTTTGAAATATCTACTTTGGGTAAAACCTATGAAGCTTTTAATCCCACTATTTTTGAGCTTGAGAGAAATTATGTGTTTGTATATCATGAAAAGCATGCTTTATGTGATATATATTGTTGAGTTTATTCATGATGCTACTGAAAATTATTATGAGTGAGTAAAATATGGTTTTAGAAGTTTTCATGGTATTGAAACACCTCTCTATGTGCTGAAAGTTTTGAACTTACTCTTGCTTTATCTTCCTATGCCTGTCACTTTGTTCTTTGTGAATTTATTTGTATAGAAGATTCCTATGCATAGGAATAGGGTTAGACTTAAATGTGTTTTGCATTTGCTTCTTCATGCTCTCTTTTACTTCGATTCATATTTCTTATGTGAGCATCTTCTCAAACTATCATGCCTAACTTAAAGGCGTGAAATAAAAGTACTTGTGGGGAGATAACCCAAGAGTTTACTTGAGTCTTGGAAGTTATTACTTCAGTAGTGACCTCTACTTATCATTTTTATTTTGCTTTTTGTGCCAAGAATGACCTCTAATGAGAGGAAAGTAAGATTTGGGGGGTTGCTGTCCCGAAACAGATTTCCGTCCTCCACCATAAATATTTATGAGGAGTCTCTGTAAGTCTGATTGAGCTGAAAATTTACGAATAAATTCCCCAATATGTTATATAACTTTCGTTAGTTCAACACTTTTTTATTTGAGCAATATAAGAGTTTCGAAAAAATTGGTTTTTACCTGCTGGTCTGTTTTGATAGATTTCTGCCATTATTTGCATTTGCTTCTTATTGATTCCTTTTTTTGTTCTTTTTGGGAAATCGAGCTTTTTGAAGGAGTTGCTACAGTAACTTGTGTTTTTAGTGAAAGTTTTGTTGTTATAAAGCTAAACCCAAAGGTGTATTATCTTCTGAATACACTAATGTTGCTAATGAAGATTGTGTGAAGTTTTGTATGAAGGAAACATTTCAGGTGTAGAGAGAGAGAGAGAGAGAGTGATGTAATAAGATGAAGAATGGACAAAAGCTCAAGCTTGGGGATGCCACCCCGGTGTCACCCCAAGAAATATCCAAGAGGTACAAGCGTCAAAAATTGGGGATGCCCAAGGCATCCCCTTCTTCATCA
The DNA here is from genome assembly GCA_030063025.1 of Avena longiglumis. Classification (NCBI taxonomy): domain Eukaryota; kingdom Viridiplantae; phylum Streptophyta; class Magnoliopsida; order Poales; family Poaceae; genus Avena; species Avena longiglumis. Next base: position 100,088,487 of record CP125973.1, on the reverse strand, counting down.
ATAAAAAGCCCAGGTCTTTCTAGACACTTAGTTTTTATTGTTTCATGCACTGTTGTGTTGTTCTTGGAGCGTATTAGTTTTCATTTGCTTTGCTTAGTTGTTTAGTTTGCTTGAATAAAGTAGTTTGGACCCCCACTCTCGCTATGTTGTTCCAAATTAGTTGATTGGTGTTGGAAATGAGTAGAAAGTTCTTGCTTGAAAGTGCAAGAGGAGCTTGCATTGACTGTGACTTAGACTTTAGCATGACATGCTAGGTATTGTTTTGGCCTTATGCTTAGTGATTATTGCTATAGTATGTCTTGTTCCAAACGATTAGGATTGCTTAGTGTGCCTTGAAAGAATTATGCGTCGTTTTAGCATACAAAATCATAATATTGTGGTATTCTCCTTTAATGCTTTGTTTGGGTTGACTTGACACATGCTCACACCATATTATGACTATTAACAAGTCACCATAGCCTCTATGATCAATTAGTCCTTGACTTGTAGTACCACTCTATAATTTGATTAGTAATGTTTTGTCGCTCTGCATGATTATGGCCATTATTGCTCTCTTAGTTGGTTGCTCCCAGTCTTTTGCTAGCCTCCACTTGTATGAGTAAGCTCTACTCATGCTTCCAACTTCCAAGAAACCAAGTTATTCCAAAGTTTCCACTATAAATTCCTATGCATGGTGTGTTACAGCATTCCAAGCATATTCTTATTTTCAGCTATCTTCCAATTAAAAAGTATTTTGTTATGTGAAAGTTAGTGATTAAATCCCTCACAAACTTGATGGTACACTTTATATTCCTTGCCCCTAATAAACTTGAACCATTGTGTCATCTATGTTATATATGCTTGCACTTATATATTGGAATTAGCAGAACCATGCTGTCATGGGGGCCGTTTTCAACATTGCACTTGTATTTTGTACACAGTTGATATCATGGTATTTTGTCTATGGATGTCGCCGGTGTGAAATAAAGAGGGAGCTTGTAAATCCATGGAGTTATGCATTTTGTGTTTGAGAAACGCCTAGGCCGCTAGCCTAAGCCATGCCTAATCATGGTGGAAACTTGCAGCATCACCATAATGACATCTATGAAGCTTTCTTCTTATAAAAAAGAGACATTGAAAAGAGGAAAGAGAGAAAACAACACCATTTTCCCATGGTAAAAAAGAAGATTGCTGAGATGCTCCTTATTTGCTTGCCTTGTCATTTTGATTATGGGATAACTCATGTATCATATGCAAGGGGTACCCCGTTGGCGATTGAAAGAGCATTTTCTATCCCTCTATTTTTTATGTTTGATAACAACACACTTATCAGTTTAATCATGTTCTAAGTGTATCACAGGTTTGATAAGAGTATGGCACAAATATTGACCTAACCAATTACCCTTGCGAAAAACCAATGTGACAACCGGTAGTACCGGAAAAATGTCCGGTACTACCGCTTGGTACCGGTACTACCGGGCCTAGTACCGGTTGGTCCCATGAAAGGTTGATAAGGATGAGTTTTCCTCAGTACCACCCGGTACCGCGGAGCGGCACTACCGCTCCAACTGGTAGTACCGCTTGAGACAAGCGGTACTACCGCTTGGACACGGTACCGCCTCGAAGACGCGCCTGAGGAAGGACCACCCCTCTCATTCTTGCTCAGTACCAAGCGGTACTTGGGACCGGTACTACCGCCCTGACCGGTAGTACCGCGTCTTACGACCGGTACTACCGCTTGGGGGTGGTACCGCAAGGGTATACCGAGCAATACTAAAGATGGCTCGACCAACTAAGGCATCTCCGGTACCTGGTCCGGTACTGGACCGGTAGTACCGCTTGCAAGCGGTACTACCGCTTGAGTAGCGGTGCACTTATTGCTCCAACGGCCAGATTTCTCCAAAGGGGTATAAATACCCCTCCACCTACCTTGGGACAAGCTGCTCATTTGCATTAAAGTCAAGACCACCATTGGATCCACCCAATCCACAAGATCTCTTCAATCCACCACCCAAAGTCCTTGATCTTTGGGGAATCAAAGGAGGAGGCCTTGATCTACTACTTCACCAAAAGAGATCTTCATTTCCCCCTCATTCAATTGAGGGCCCCTTTGCTCTAGTGTTTTCTTGGAAACCCTAGTTCTTGTTTTGGTTCTTACAAGCTTGTCTTTGATTTCTTTGACAGCTTGCTTGTATTTGGGAGCCTCCGATTAAGTTGTGGATGTGTGCCCCAAACTTGTAAAGGTGCCGGCTTCCACCTTGAAGGTTGCCGATATAGTGGAAGGTGAATCGATCCTGTTGGGGTGAGATTCATCGGAGAACAAGGGAGGCCTCTCGTGGCGTTGGTGGTTTGAAACCACCCCCTCTCCAAACATAGACGTACTTCCCCTCAAAAGGAAGGAACTACGGGAAACAAATACTTGTGTCTCCGCGTCCACCACTTTGGTCACTTCTATCCTTTACCGCACTTTACTTACTTGTTCTTACTTTGTGTTGTGGTAGCTATTGCATAATTGTCATATAGGTAAATTCACCTTAGTTGCATTATCTAGAGAATTTACCTTATTGTCAAACCTAATTTGAAAAATAAGAAAAATTGAAGTAGCACCTATTCACCCCCCTCTAGGTGCCCATACAATCCTTTCAATTGGTATTAGAGCCTCAACTCTTTATTTGGGATTTACCGCCTAAGAGAATATGGGTAGCCAAGAAGGGGAAGGTGATGGTGGGCATACTACGGTGACCATGGAAGATCTCAAAAACTTGGAAACAAGATTGAGCTCTTCCTTGGTCAACGAAGTCAAGGAGATGCTTGAGCAACTTCTTAAAGACAAAGATGGCTCATCATCCCTTTCTCCTCAAGGGGATCCTCCATCCGATTTACCTAAAGGGGATACTCCCATATCCCCCAAGGATAGAATGGTTAGGGGTAAACAAGACAACACTAATTCCTCCACAAAAAATGATGGTGGGAAGGGTGAGCACCGTGTTTCATGGTACTCTCCCGACCCTCCAATCCCTCACCCTCATGTATACAATAGAGGTGACCCACCTAAGCTTGAATAATCCGCTACCTTTGCTCAATGGAAATCACTAATGAGAACTCATATGCGCAGCTCTTGCATTGAACTATGGAACATCATCGAGCATGGACTCTTTATTGGGGATCCAAACAACTTGACAAGAAGAGAGGTTGTCAATAGTCAACTCAATGCCACTACTTTGCATATGATTCAACAAGGATTGGGGACAAAGGATTATCCACACATTGAGCACTTTAGCATTGCCAAGGAAGCTTGGGATGCCCTCACTGTATTGTTTGTTGGAAATGAGAGTATGAGGAGGAACCGATATGATGCTCTAAGCAATGAAGCCGAAGGCTTCTACATGAAAGAAGGTGAAGATCACGAAGACATGTACCGAAGGCTCAAGACCACCGCCACTACTTTTAGAAATGTGGGTGCCTCACATGTGGATGATGCATGGATAAAAGGAAATATGTGAGTGCACTCATGCCTTTTGAGCCCACCGACTTGAAGATCCTACAAGGAAGACACAACTACCATCTCATGACCTCAAATGAAGTTATGCAAGAGATGGCCGCCTTCAAAGTAGCCACTAAGAATGCCAAAGATGCTCGTGCTCGTGCCCTTGGTATGAGCAATGTTGTCAATTTTGCGTTGAAGGCCAAAGTTGTGGACCATGGGGATGAAGATTATAGTGATGAAGGCCTCTCCATGGACCATCCCGATGAAGTAAAGATTGCTCATGGTCAATATATGGCCTTCTATGCAAAGAACTTTTGAAAGAACCCCACCAAGGCCAAGATGGAAATGCAACGGAGAAGCAACCCAAATGGGAAAAGAGAGAATACCACTAGGTTGAGAACTTGCTTCAATTGTGGTGACCGCTATCACTTTGTGGCAAGTTGCCCCTATTAGAAGAGAGAAGATCATGGTGGTAATTGTGTGATGAATAAGACTCTCAAAGGATCTTACAAGAAACCCTTCATCAAGAAGAATCCCATCAACAAGAAGTCGGGAGAAATTGTCTTGATCACTCATGAAGAATACTCCTCCGACGATGAAGATGATGAGGAAGAAGAAACGTCTAATAATATGGCGGCCCTAGCCACTACTTCTACTCTGACTTTCTCACTCTTCGATTCTCCAAATGAGAATTCCCCCATCAAGAACGTCACTTGCCTTATGGCAAGAGGAATGGAGGTATCCTCATCTTCTCACTCTACTCTCTTAGACAATGATGAACTTGATGATGAGATGTCTCTTGATGTTAAAAAGGAGTTAATTGCCTTTGATGAGTTTATGACTAACCTACAAGGAGATGCTAAGATACATTTTGGAAACATCTTAGATCAACTTTCCCATACACAAGAGCTTCTAGATGTAAGATGTAAACTTGGGCATGAACACATGATTGATCTAGAGGCTTTAAACAACGCTCTAGAAGAAGAACAAGAAACTAGGTTGTCACTTGAATTAAAACTTGAAGGGCTTGATGAGGCAAATGACACTATTGTTAACAAACTCATCAAAGAGCGTGATCATGCTATTGCTAAATACAAAAGGGCTAAAAAGGACAAGATTGAGTTTGGTGTGGTTCATGAAAAACTTGCCGAGGACTTTAGTTTGCTTAACAAGGCTCACAAGGCTTTGGAAAGTGAACTCTTGTCACTCACAAAGTCCCAGGAAACGCTTCAAACTCAATTGGCCAATATTCCTTCACCTAGTAACTTCATTTCATCTAGGAGTACAACTATTTTTGAAGAAAATGCTAGGTTGAAGGGGGAGCTTGCCAAGGCCACATTTCCACAAGGCAACAAGTCCATTGATGATCTCTTGAGTAAGCAAAGACCTTGTGGTGAAAAAGGGGGCATTGGTTTTGTTTCCAAAACCAAGAAGAAGAACAATAAGAAGAAGAAGGCCAAGCCCTCACAAGAGACCAACAAGACCATGGTGGATAGTAAGACCACAAGTGGTAAAACTATGTCTCATAATGACTTTGCGGGAAGTGTTAACCCTCACTATGTTCTAATGCATGATTATTATGGTGATGTGTATGCACAATATGTTGGCCCTTATGATGGTTATATTGCTTGGTCTATTTGGGTTCCCAAGACCCTTGTTGCTAACAAAAGAGGACCCATTGAAAAATGGGTACCTAAAAATTAGCTTGATCTTTTGTAGATTTATGCTTCCGGAGGGTCAAAGTGGGTGCTTGATAGTGGTTGCACAAGTCATATGACCGGAAGCTCGTCTATTGTCAAGGAGTTAAAGCCAAATGATGATCAAATCTCCGTGACATATGCCGACAAATCAAAGTCTAAGGTAATGGGTTTCGACAAGGTAGTGGTTGCTCACGACATTACAGTCGTGAACGTCATGCTTGTTGAGACCCTTGGATACAATTTACTTTCAGTCCTTTCTCTTCGAAAGATGGGCTTTGCCGTCTTTATTGATGTTGATATTGTGGTCCTCTTGTGGAGCAAGTCTCTCAAGGTTGCTTTCGTTGGGTACGTCGAACATGACTTGTATGTGGTGGACTTTTTGGAGCAAGCCACTACAGGTCCGATGTGCTTATTCGGAAAGGCCGATGTGGGTTGGCTATGGCATCGTCGACTAGCCCATGTCAGTATGAGAAATTTGCAAAGTCTCCATAAGGAGGGCCATATTGTTGGACTAAAAGAAAATGTTTCCTTTGCCAAAGATCGTGTTTGCAGGGCATGTGTTCTAGGGAAGATGCATGACACTCCTCACAAGCCTAAGAACCGTATCAAGTCTACCAAGATCTTAGAACTCCTCCATGTGGATCTCTTTGGTCCTCCATCTCATGCAAGTCTTGCTGGGAAGAAATATTGTTTGGTGATCGTCGATGACTTCTCAAGATACTCATGGGTATACTTCTTCAAGTTAAAGAGTGAGACCCAAAAGACCTTTATCGACTTCATCAACATGGTCCAACGACAATACAATCTTCCCGTGTTGATCATAAGAAGTGACAACGACACCGAGTTCAAGAACTACACCTTGAATGATTTTCTTAGTGATGAGGGGATAAAACATCAATATTCCGCTGCATACACCCCTCAACAAAATGGTGTGGCCGAAAGGAAGAACCAGACTCTTATTGAGATGGCTAGGACCATGTTGGCGGAGTTTAAATCTCCATACAACTTTTGGGCCGAAGCCATCTCCACCGCTTTCCATGCTTCAAACCGGCTCTACCTCCGCAAAGAAATCAACAAGACTCCATATGAAATTCTTACAGGCAACAAGCCCAACATATCTTACTTTCGGGTGTTCGGTTGTAAGTGTTTCTATCTCATAAAAGGTGTTCGTTTGTCCAAATTCGAGTCTAAAGCATTAGAGGGTATTTTTGTTGGCTATGGTCTCAAATCTCACACTTATAGAATCTATGATAAGCTCTCCGGAGCCGTCATAGAATCTTGTAGTGTGACCTTCGAAGAATATGATGGTCCCTAAGGGGGGCGTGTTGATGCTTGTGATGCAGATGATGAAATGCCTTGGGATGCCATAGGAAGAATGGGTGTGGGATATATCTGCCCTGTTGAGGAACCCCTTATGGCGGATCGAGAAGAACTATGCTCCACTCAAGTGGAGCCCTCATCTTCACAACCTCAACATGCTCCATCCACCGAGGAGGACAATGACTCAAGCCAAAGACATGATGTGGACCCTCAACATGGTGATCATAGTGACAACTCTAGTCAACGGGAGATTGATTCATTCGCCAGGATGTCAAGTGGTGCCAAGGAAATTACTCAAGGAAGATCCGTACAAACTGCTTTGAGACAAGCTCAAATTGATGCTAGAAGAGCACTTGATCAATACCAAGGTCAATCTTTGCCTCCCAATGTAGAGGATGATTCCAATGATGTCCAAGGTCAAGATGATGGTCAATACAAGGATCAAAATGATGAAGAGGGTCCCCCAAGAAACAACACGAAGATCCACGCTCGTCGCGAAGCTAGAAAAGAAAGAATTTTGGAATTAAGAGACCACGCTCTACAAAATGTTGTTGGTGATCTAAGGAAAGGCATTTCCACAAGAGCACAATTGAAGAAGTTCAGTGAACATCAAGCACACATCTCCATGATTGAACCTAAGAAAGTGTGGGAAGCTCTTGAAGATTCGGATTGGTTGGAAGCTATGCACAAAGAGCTCAACAACTTTGATAGAAACAAAGAATGGAATTTAGCTGAGAAGCCAAAGGATTGCCGCTATGTTATTGGAACAAAGTGGATATTCAAAAACAAGCAAGATGAGCATGAATTATAGTAAGGAACAAGGCTAGATTGGTTGCACAAGGGTATTCTCAAATTGAAGGCATTGACTATGGAGAGACGTATGCACCCGTGGCTCGCCTTGAGTCCATCCGTATCCTTCTTGCTTATGCGGCACATCATAACTTCAAGTTGCAACAAATGGATGTAGAAAGTGCATTTCTTTATGGTCCTTTAAATGAATTGGTATACGTTAAGAAACCCCCGGGATTTGAGGACCCCAACTTCCCAAACCATGTCTACAAACTTGATAAGGCACTCTATGGGCTCAAGCAAGCCCCACGCACGTGGTATGACCACCTTAGAGAGTTATTGTTTGACCGTGGATTTGAGGTTGGGAAAATTGATCCCACTCTTTTTACTAAGAGAGTCAATGGGGAGCTTTTTGTATGCCAAATATATGTTGATGATATTATCTTTGGCTCATCTAACAAAGCTTTTAATGATGAATTCTCAAAGCTTATGACTAGTAGGTTCCGGATGTCTTTGATAGGGGAGTTAAGAGTATTTCTTGGCTTTGAGATCAAGCAAGTTAGAGGAGGGACATTCTTCAATCAAGCCAAGTATACTCAAGATATGCTCAAGAGATTCAAAATGCAAGATTTAAATGGAGCTCCTACTCCCATGGCTACAAAGACTCATCTAGAACAAAATTCAAATGGTAAAGATGTGGATCAAAAGGTATACCGGTACATGATTGGTTCTTTGCTTTATCTTTGTGCATCTAGACCCGATATTGTGTTGAGTGTAGGTGTGTGTGCAAGATATCAAGCGGCTCCTAAAGAAAGCCATTTGATGGCGGTCAAGAGAATCTTTCGATATTTAGTTCATACCCCATTTTATGGTCTTTGGTATCCTCGAGGCTCAACATTTGCCCTTTGTGGATACACGGATTTGGATTGGGCGGGTGATAAGGATGATAGAAAATCAACATCTGGGGCTTCCCAATTTCTTGGTAGGTCCTTGGTATGTTGGTCTTCTAAGAAGCAAAATTGTATATCTCTCTCTACTGCCAAAGCCGAGTATGTGGCTGCCGCTAGTGATTGCACTCAATTTCTATGGATGAGGCAAACTTTAAAGGAATACGGTGTCCATTGTGACAAAGTGCCTCTTCTATGTGACAATGAAAGTGCCATAAAAATTGCATACAACTCAGTGGATCACACAAGGACAAAGCATATTGAGAATCGTCATCACTTCATTAGAGATCATGTTGCTCGAGGTGATATTGATCTATCCTATGTGTCAACCAAAGATCAACTTGACGATATCTTCACAAAGCCACTTGATGAAGAAAGGTTTTGCTACTTGAGGAATGAACTAAATATCGTAGATTCAAGGAGCTTGACTTGATTATCTTACACTCTCACCTAATATTCGGCCCATATTTGGTTTATGTGTAGGCATGGACATAGGGGGAGTGCGATCCTAATTGATTGGACCATCCCTCCCCCATTATGCGCAAAGTAAACAAAATCATTCCTCTTAATATCATTTTGTGATATGTGAGCTTAATGATGAGTTTCGGTAATGGACCCAAGATATATCTTCGTGGTGCCAAGCCGAGTATACTAAAACATGGTGGCCTAGGCCACCGCCCCCTCTCAATCGAGAGGTTGATGTTCTTACTCGTGTTTGTCACTTTTGAATTGGTTTTTACTCATGTTTGTCATCTTTTGAGTTGTTTCATTGATCTTAATCTCATGCACTCTAGTTTAGTTTTTGACATCCTTTTCTCGATTTTTTAGAGTGCATGTGCTTCCCAGTACCATTATCTCAACCCAAGCCTCTCTACTCCCTCACAAAAACCCTCTCTCAATCTGCACAAGAATCACCCATTTTTCCTGGCCTTGGAATCAGATGGGACCGGTACTACCAGTTGGATGAGCGGTACTACCACCCCTGGGAAGTTCCCAGGTCGTACCCTGGAAACTACTCCAGGAGCGGTACTACCACCCACACGCCCGGTACTATTGGCCACCTGTACTACCGGTTGCTGGACCGGTACTACCGCTCACAAGCGGTACTACCGCTTCCGGCACCGGTACCCACGTTCTCCACTGATACCTGCGCCGCCACCGGAGCCCTTGACGCTGCCGGTGCCCTGCCGCGCCCTCCTATCCCCGAATCCTCCTTGGATTCGGCCTCTTGGCGGTCTCCCCCTCCTTTCCACCGCCATGGATCCCGATACAACCGCCCTTTCTCTCTCCATTTAATTTCCTCATCGGATCTAGGTTTTGGCATAGATTTGTGAAGAAGTTGACATGTTGTAAGGTTGTACTTCCATATACTTCCCTTGTTGCCTAGAGAGTCGTTTATTTATAGATTATTGCCGTCCTTTTGGTCCGTTTCTGTAAGGTTCCCAACCTTTAATAAGGTAGAGATCCCTGTGTTTACAATGCTAGTCCCTGGATCAATAGCTAGCATCCATAGTTAAGATGTAATATCAAGAAACAAAGGTCATATTACAACTTTATAACCAGGAATAAAATAATTTATTACATCTTACATAGCTCATTTGGCTATCTCATTACAATGCAGCAGAATATAACAATAGCATGGGGTCCTTCATCTTCAAAGTGCCACAGGCAGACATGTTGGTTGTAGACTTGTAATCCTAGTCATTAAACTTCACTAATATCAAACAAACCTGCAACATAACAAGTTACAGCCACAAGGGTCAATACATTTGAATTGTATTTGCAAGTGATACTATGTTAGTATAGTTGAGTCTATCATCTATATGCATTTGGCTAAGTGGAGCCTAGGCTTGCTTTGCTCAAAATATATTTTCCTTATAATTTGAAAACACTAAGTTTTTGCTTGACAAAAATCACCCAAGGCATCTCCCAATAAAAATTGGTGATCCTTCAACCGTTGTTCAACCATAAGATTTTACTTAGAAATTGGGATGAGGAGATTCTTGATAGCTTCCATGTCTTGATGCTCAAATTGTCCTTTACCAGGGACATGGCTAAGTACTTAGATTTTACACTCTGCAGAGGTGGTGCACTTTCCCCACAAGACTTGGTTTCCCAAGACAAGATCTTTCAGAAGCCTTCCCTTAGACTAGAATGGACGCGCTCCAACCTATCATTCCCCTACCACCAACTGTCCATTTGGCTAAGTTATTGCAACCTATATGATCCAGGCAGAGCCCATAATGCCAAGTGGCTACACTTGAAGGTTCTCAACATTTGACATCTCAAATCTCTTTGTTCCTGGGTGGCCATCCACAAGTGAGATACACAAAGGTAAACCATAGAAATGGGCCTTGTGAACCACTCAACACAAACCATTCCTTCCATTCCACCCAGGTGATTCATTCACTTAGTTGTTTTATTAAACAAAACACAAGTCCACAGACTTAGAAATATTTCCATAGTATGAATATATATTCCACCCTTGTTTTCTACTAGCTAAGCTAAGCATGATAGTAGTAGGAATCTTAACTTAGGAAATTTCTACTAAGGTTTAATCTACTAGGATTTCCCATGGCATAGTTTATACTTAGCAAAAATTCCATGCAAGTCCTACTTAGAAATATCACTAATGCATAGTGAAAATAATGGGACAAAAGTATGAAGCATCACTTGCCTTTTTGGTAGAGAATATAAGTTCACTCCTTGTCTTTGCAATGATCACACTCTTCAATTCACTACAATTCAATCAAGCAAGGCACAATTTCAATCTACCATTCAAGCAAACATCACATAAAATAATATCAACAAAACAATGCATGCAAGCATGCCAAACTTTGTTTTATTTACAAAAGTGGTTTATAATAGGTTATAAACATTATAAAACACTTATTAGTCATTTTATAAAGTGGCAAAACTATTTGCAAAAGATTCTACCTATAAACCATTTTTAAACCAAAGTATTATTTTATGTGGTGAAGAAATGTTTTTAATAAGGCAACAATCTATAGGGTTCACAAAATATGTTTTCAAACCATAAAACCTTGTGTTTAGGGTCAGAGAGTTTATTACAAAACATTTCCCAAAGGTTTTCTTCAAAAAAGCATTTTTAACAAATAAACCAAATTTTTATTTGACTAGAAATGGTTTAAATCAAAGATTCATTATTTTGCTTCACCAAATATATTTTTGAAACCACAAAGTGATTCCTATGGTCAGTAGGTTCAAAAAAAAACCATTTGCCAAAGGTTTTATCTCAAAAATCATTTTATAACAAATTTTATATTCTAAACATGCATACACAAGTTTCTGCAAAAACAATCAATTTAACAGAAGCTTTTTACTAAACAAAGTGCATGATCAGAAATTACTTGTTTTGCTGAATCCATTGATATAAAATTTACAAAATTTGGACGTGTGGTTTGAAAGTTATGAATTTTTTAAATTGGAACATCTAATAGACATTTTTGTTTTTATTTCAAACGGACTGGGCCACGTGGCGCTTTCCTATTGGTGCGTACCGTTTCGCGCGGATCGGTCGCTGTGAGGCGTTAGATCTAAGTTGGATCGAGCGGCACAGAGACACTCGTACCCTTTTGTTTAAGTCAACCTATCCTAACCGTGCGATCTAGATTTGATGGCTGCGGTGCCCTGACCAAGGATTGGCGGCGCAATCTAGCGACGAGCGGCGGCGCGGCTCTGCCGCCGGCGGTTATGGAGGAGCAGGAAGCAAGGGAGGAGGATAGATGGCTCACCAGGTTTGCATGAGGTTGTAGAAGCTCGACGTGCTCGCGAGAAGGCAAGGGGTGCACGAGGATGACCAAAATTTCTCGCCGAAGTTTTCCTGGCATCGGGCACGCACTGGCGTTGTGGTTGGCGAGGCTACAGAGCACGGTAGGACACGAAACAAGTGGCGTTAGATGCGGACAAGTTCACTGGTCACAGGCGTATCTTTGGAAAGACGAGGGGCAGTCAGATGGCTACCAGGGAAGTCATCGGAGAGGGAGTAGACGGCGGTGATGTTCAGTCGAGGAGGTTGCCCACGTCCTGGGTCAAGCGCGGAAAGTTGAGGAAGCAGAGAGATTCTCCAGGGTCTGGGGGTCACGCTTGGGTGCTCGAGGAGGCGAGGGGCGACGAGGGGCTGCCGGAATCGGCCGGGAAAGCCGTCGAAGACAGAGGTGATGTCACAGGCAATACTGACAGCCTAGGGGCTCCGGTGGTGTGAGGATTGGGGGAAAGAGAAGAGGAGAGTGTGGCGATTAATACTGCAGGGTCACGGCGAGGATTAAACGCGGCATTTAGGAGAATTGATCACGAGGATTCATCGGCAGAAAACGGCCAGGGTGTGGTCTTCGCGGGCGAAAACGATGAACAGATCTATGGGGTCGGACGATCAGCGAGAGAGGGAGTGGGGAGATGGGGTCCACGCGTCGGTGACTCAGCGGGTCGATTTCTGAGTGAAAAACGGTTCGTTCGGGTGAGGGGGAGAGGTGGGCTGGACTGGGCTTAATGGGCCTGCTGGCTGGGTCGACCTTGTTCACTTTTTTTTATACTGCTTTTTTTTCTATTTATGTTTCTATTATTCTGTTTTGATTTGGTTTAATTATTTCAAGCATCAATTTGAATTAAAATTTCTCTAACTTTGTGAGGATTCAAACATTGATTAACAACACATTCTGAAGTCAATTTTTAGAATAAAACTTTATTCTTTTTGGGGTCTTCTAATTATTTAAAATAGGTCCTTGTATTAATTCATTCAAGATTTAATAATGTTTTTAATTTCCATTTGAATTCTAAGTCCTTCCAAAACCTTCAAGTAAGTTTTATTTACTTATTAGGGTGTCAAAATATTCACCTAGAATTATTTGGAATATATTTAATATGATTCATAAATCATTTGAATTGGGTATTTGTTTTAATTCCAATGGAATTAAATATAGTTTTAATTCCCTAAAGTTTATTTGGAAGGTTTCTTTAATCTTATTTAAGTTGAATTAAACCACTTTTATTTCACTTGGGTAAATTCCAAAATACTATTTTCTCATGAATTATATAATTATTCTTGTTAGAGATTTGTCTTTATTAAAATAGGGATAGAATGGTTAATGCCATTTTATTTTATTTTGGAAATTCTTTATCCCTTTTATTTTATTTGGATTTGGATTCTATTCATTCCATTTTCTTAATGGATTATGCCAAGATTTAATTTGATCTTTAAATATTCCTTATTGAATAATTTCCTTCCTTATCTTATAAAATCCATATCTTTTTATTTATAGATCCAAACTTGGTGATTCCAATTTGTAAAATCTTATTTGATATTTGTTTATACTTTTAAATACCTTTAGGATTATTTGTTCACCATTTTGTATGGATTTTAGTTAAGTGCTTTATTAGCTTTGGAAATTACTTTTCCTTCTCTTATTAAATTCATAGGATTTTATTCATGGCTCCAAAGTAAGTGAAACCAATTATATGGTTTTATAATATTTCTAATATTCATTCTTGATCATTTTGAAATGTTTGTTTGACAATTTCTATTTGGATCAAATCCCTGGTTTTAGAGATAGCTTGGAAATGATTTTCTTCCATTAGGGTTTTAAGGTTTTTGTTTATTCCTCAAGTGTTTAAATTTCCAGATGCATTCATTGAGGAATGCATTTCTCTTGATTTGAATTTAGTTGGATTAAAATGTTAACCAAAGTTTGTTCAAGATGGGATTTTTAAGTTTCCATTTAGAAACAAAAGTTTCTTTTCACCCTAATTTTCAACAATTGTTTATTTTGTTTATTTATTTTTCACATAACAAGATTTAGAAAATCTTGGGATGTGACAGTTTCTACCAGATCTGACGAACATATACCGTTCAACCGGTAGTACCGGAACTTTTTCCGGTACTACCACTTGCAAGCGGTACTACCGGTCGTCAGGTCCGGTAGTACCGGTCCCAACTGACATCAATTTCTGTTAAATATTGGGTTCTCTCTTTTGCTCCTTTTGATTCTTGTGCCCTTACCCCCTTGCTGTCCTCCCTCGTGCTTTCACAGATGCAGGTGCTTCTAGGGGTGCGCGCAAGCGCTCCAAATCTAGCCGTGAGATTGTTGAGGAAGATACGAAGTCTGAGGAAGAGGTTATGCCATAGCCAAGACGTCGTTCCAAGTTGCCTGCCACTCGAGGTGGCCGTGGGGGTCGTGAGGGGGTTACCAAGCGCTCTGCTGGGCGTGGCAGCGCTCCTCCTTCTCGCCCCCTTCCTCAGGGCGTACCAAAAGTCTCAGCTCAGGGCCATCAGGGCCAAGGAATCTGTCCGACATCTCTGAGTCTGAGTTTCGGGCTCTCAGGATTGACAATGCATACTCCCGCAACCATGACGAGGACAGAGAAGACTGTCTATTCTACAATGATTTCCAAGAACGTGTTTATCATGAGGTTCTTTTGACCAATATTCAGATGGTGGTGCCTCAGCAGTGGATTGACATGGAGCACATCAACAAGAACCTTGACTACTTTGCTGAAGCTAAGGAAATCTGCTCTCACCTAGGCTTATTCCCCATTATGGAGTTCTAGTATGACTATGAGCCACTCCTTATTGCACAGTTCTATGCCACTGCACATTTCCACACTGGCCTCTCTCGGAAGATCACCTAGATGACTCAAGGTGCAATCAAGGAAGCCACACTTGCAGATTTTGTTGCAATGTTGGGGTATGAAGATCGCGGCCGGGACACTCCTTGTGGTTTCCGCTATCACATGCGGGATCACCCCTCCAAGAAGGATGTACTTACACCTCTGTATATCCAGGGCCGCGGGATTGCTGGCAAGATCAAGGATCTTCTCCCCACGTATGACATTCTCCATCGCATTTTCTGTGAGATTGTTGCTCCTCGTGCGGGCAACAAGGATGAGATACATGGGTTCTCTGTAGACTTGTTGTTCAACACCTTCCTCAACCGCGACTCAGGCACTCCTCTTGATGTGTCAGACTACATATGGAATGAGATGGTTGCTGCTGCACACTCTCGGAGGGTTCCACCATTTGCTCCATACATTATGACCCTCATTGTGTCAAAATGCCCTCCCATTGCTAGGACACTATCCGCTCGTCCTCTCATTGTGCATAGGCCCAAGGCACTCAAGATCAAGACACATGCTAAACCCCGCGTTGTGGCGGAAGAGGAGGAAGGGGATGACTCTGAGGATGCTGACAGTGGTCTGACACTCACTATGTTGTCTCCCGCCGCAAGAATGCCAAGCCCACTTGGGCCAAGAGGATGGAGGCCAAGCTCAAGAAGATTTTCTGCTTTCAAGTTGACAACCAGAAGCGCATGTATGAGGAGCATGTGTATGCCAAGAAAGCTAGTGCTCGGCAGAAGAACATGATGGCTGCCCAAGGTTTGACCGTCTCCGAGGGGTCCGAGACCAACATCACTCCAGAAGAACAGTGGATCTCTCAGCACAGCCATTGGGACGATGATGTCTCTTCCTCGCACCGCGCCCCACCCCCCTACGAGGAGGACTTTGATGATGATGAGGAGGAGGATTGACTGTCGGGACGGTAGTCTTGCACTTGTCCCTTTTTTGCGTCTTGATGCCAAAGGGGAGAAGTTGCACTTTAGGCACGGGTGTTGCATGGGAAGTCACAAGCTCGTTCTTATTTTGATCCTTTTATTGCTTGTGAACTTCGATTTCCCTCTATTTATGTGTGAGACTATGTGGTTATGTCGTGGATCCATCTTATGAGACTATTTGGTTTATTTCATGGATCCATCTTGTGATGATATGCGTTATTCATTGCCTATATGTTTCTCATCACAAGTTATTGTGCAAAGCTATGATTTCAAATGCTAGTATCTATATTTGTGCACCTATGTTGGGTTTGTAAAATAGAGGGGGAGGTTTGTTTCTACACATCTAGGGGGATCCCCGTCTCTATTTTACAAATCCCATGAGTTTCCTAATAAAATCATCTTGCAAAATTGTATTGTCATCAAACACCTAAAAGGGGGAGATTGAAAGAGCATTTTCTATCCCTCTGATTTTGATGTTTGATAAGAACACACTTATCAGTTTAATCGTGTGCTAAGTGTATCACAGGTTTGATAAGAGTATGGCACAAATATTGACCTAACCAATTACCCTTGCGAAAAACCAATGTGACAACCAGTAGTACCGGAAAAATGTCTGGTACTACCGCTTGGCACCGGTACTACCAGTCCTAGTACCGGTTGGTCCCGTGCAAGGTTGATAAGGATGAGTTTTCCTCAGTACCACCCGGTACCACGGAGCGGCACTACCGCTCCAACCGGTAGTACCGCTTGAGACAAGCGGTACTACCGCTTGGACTGTTGGAATTATGCCCTAGAGGCAATAATAAAGATGTTATTATTATAATTCTTGTTCATGATAAAGTTTATATTCCATGCTAGAATTGTATTAAGCGGAAACTTTGATACTTGTGTGGTTTATGAACAACACCGTGTCCCTAGTATGCCTCTATGGACTAGCTCATTGATTAATGATGGTTAAGGTTTCCTAACCATGGACATGAGTTGTCGATTAATAATGAGATCATATCATTGGGAGAATGATATGATGGATGACCAAATCAAGTAGCAATTAGATCGTGTCACCGTGTTCATCTTTGCGAAGCTTTTTCTTATGTCAAATATTGTATTCCTTAGACCATGAGATAATACAACTCCCTGGTACCAGAAGAAAGCTTTGAGGTCATCAAACGTCATCCTATAAGAGGGTGATCATAAAGGTGTCTCTCAGGTGATCGGAAAGTACTTGTTGGGTTGTATGTATCGAGATGGGAGTTGTCCCTCCCAAGTCGGAGAGATATACTTCGGGCCCACTCGGTAATCGATATCAACACCGCTTGCAAGCACGTGTCTAAGGAGTTAATCACAAAGTGATATCGGATTACGAAACGAGTAAAGTACTTGCTGTGAACGAGATTGAACTAGGTATGCCGATAAAGGGAATCTCGGGCAAGTAAAATATCGCGCGACAAAGGGAATATATATATGGGATTAATTGAATCCTGGCATCGTGGTTCATCCGATATGATCATCGATGAATGTGTGGGAGTCAATATGGGTTTCCAGACCCCGTTGTTGATTATTGATAGAAGCTCATGTCTGCATATTCTCGAACCCGTAGGGTCACACACTTAACGTGTCTCGACGCTAGGATAGAATGGATAATTGGTTTATTAGTTTTTGTTCGGAGTCTCGGATGAGATCCAGGACGTCACGAGAGGTTCCGGAATGGTCCGGAGAATAAGATTCATATAAAGGAAAGCAGTTTTTGGATTTCGTGTTTTGGATTGTTCGGTATTGTACCGAAAGCTTCTAGAACCTTCCGGAGTGGGACCAACGTGGCCCCACTTGTTGGGAGGGGGCGTGGGCCTACGAGGGAGTGCCCTGGCCGCATTGGGCCAGGGGCACAAGGCCCCATAGTCCCAGCCGGCCAAACCCTAGGGGAAACCCTAGGGAAACCTTCTAGAAGGAGGGGGAAAACTTGCCCCCCACTCCAACCCTTGGGGCCGCCTCCCTAGGGCATGGAGGAGGGGCCAAGGGGGCTGGACATCCCCCTATATATAGAGGGCAGGGGCACAGCCCTCCTCCCCCTCACCTTCAACCCTAGCCGCCATACTGCTGCCTAGCATGTACAGACATGGCCTCGGAACACACGAACCGAAAGGTTAAGCATGAGTCATATGAATGATATGATCGACACTTTGTTGTCCACCATTGAAACCACATCTCTTCTCATGAAGATCGGATTAGGTGTGGTGAATTTGGATCATGTTCACTAAACAACTTGAGGGATGTTGAATTTAGTGGGAGTTCATCTAGTAATTTGATTAAGTTGAACTAGTTATCATGAACATAGTCTAAATTGTACTTGCGAATTTTGTAGATCAAATGGCTAAGTCCAACTTCAACTTTAACCTTTTTGCTGAGAAAGAAAAGCTTAAGAACAATGGGTCTAACTTCACCAACTGGTTCCGCAATCTGAGAATCATTCTCTCTGGCGGACAAAAGGACTATGTCCTTGAGAAAGCGCTAGGTGACGCCTTCGTAGATGCACCGATCGATGAGAAATCTGTTTATCATCAACAAGAAGGATGATTATGGTGTGATTAAGAGCACCATGTTGTTTGCTATGGAATCGGACCTTCAAAATCGCTTTTAGGAGTTCCCTGCCCTTTGAGATTCTTGAGGAACTGAAAACTATGTTTCGACTCAGCCCGCTCGAGAGATATGAGATCCCTGAGAAATTCTTTAACTGCAAGATGGAGGAAGGGAGTTCCATTAGTGAGCACGCCATTAAGATGTCGGGCTACACTCAACGCCTTGAGCAACTGGACTGCAAGATTCCAGAGGAGCTCAAGATTGACAGAGTTCTGCAATCACTCCCTCCTAGCTACAAAGGTTTTGTAGTTACTCATAATCAGATTGGTTCCACTGATACGATCACTGAGCTTTTCGCTAAGCTGAAAGTTGTGGAGGTGGACATCAAGAAAGATAATCATGTGTTGATGGTCAACAAGCCCCCCAACTTTAAGAAAGGTAAGGGTGCAAAGAAGTCCTTCAAGAAAGGCAGCGTAAGCGCTGCTCGCCGAGAAGAAGCTCAAGTCCGACCTAAGACGGACACCGAGTGCTTCTATTGCAAGGACAAGGGTCACTTGAAGCGCAATCGTTCAAGTAATTAGCGGACAAGAAGGCTGGCACCATCAAAGGTATATTTGATATACATGTTATTGATGTTTTCCTTACTAGCCCTCGTTGTAGTGCCTGGGTATTTGATACTGGTTCAGTTGCTAATATTTGTAACTCGAAACAGGAGCGAAGGAATAGACGGCGGCTAGCGAGGGATGAGGTGACGATGCGCGTTGGCAACGGATCAAGAGTTGATGTGATGTCCGTCGGCACGCTCTCCTTAGTTTTACCTTCGGGATTAGTTTTAAACCTCAATAAATGTTATTATGTGCCTGCGTTGAGCATGAACATCATATCTGGATCGTGTTTATTGCAAGACGGTTATTCATTTAAATCGGAGAATCTATTTATATGAGTAACATCTTTTATGGTCATGCACCTGCTATGAATGGTTTATTTCTTCTGAATCTCGAAAGCAATGAAACACACATCCATAACATTGAGGCTAAGAGATGCAAGGTAGATAGTGATAATAAGATTTATTTGTGGCACTGTCGTCTAGGTCATATTGGTGTAAAACGCATGAAGAAACTCCATTCTGATGGACTTTTGGAGTCTCTTGATTTTGAATCATTTGACACGTGCGAGCCGTGCCTCATGGTCAAGATGATCAAAACCCCGTTCTCCGGAATAATGGAGCGAGCAACGGACTTGTTGGAAATCATACATACCGATGTATGCGGACCAATGAGTGTTTCGACGCGCGGTGGATATCACTATTTTCTCACTTTTACTGATGACTTAAGTATATATGGGTATATCTATTTAATGAAACATAAATCTGAAACGTTTGAAAAGTTCAAAGAATTTCAGAATGAAGTGGAAAACCATCATAACAGGAAAAATAAATTTCTACGATCCGATCGTGGAGGTGAATATTTGAGTTACGATTTTCTCACGCATCTTAAAGCAAGCGGAATCGTTTCGCAACTCACGCCACCCAGAACACCACAGCGTAATGGTGTGTCTGAACGCCGGAATCGAACTCTAATAGATATGGTGCGATCGATGATGTCTCTTACAGATTTGCCGTTATCATTTTGGGGTTATGCATTAGAAACCGCTGCATTCACTTTAAATAGGGCACCATCTAAATCCGTTGAGAGGACACCATATGAACTGTGGTTTGGTGCTAAACCTAAGTTGTCGTTTCTTAAAGTTTGGGGATGCGAAGCTTACGTCAAGAAGTTGATGCCGGACAAGCTCGAACCTAAAGCGGAGAAATGCGTATTCATAGGATACCCTAAGGAAACGATTGGGTATACCTTCTATCACAGATCTGAAGGCAAAGTGTTTGTCGCAAAGAACGGATCCTTTCTTGAGAAGGAGTTTCTCTCGAAAGAAGTGAGTGGGAGGAAAATAGAGCTAGACGAGGTTATTGAACCTTCTCTTGAGTTGGAGAGTAGCACAGCACCTGAAATTGTTCCAGTGCCGTGTGCACCAACAATAGAGGAAACTAATGACAAGGATCATGAAGCTTCAGACGATGCTACTACTGAACGTCGCAGGTCGACAAGGTCGCGTGCCCCTCCCGAGTGGTACGGCAACCCTGTCTTAACTGTCTAGTTAGTAGACAACAGTGAACCTACGAATTATGAGGAAGCAATGATGAGCCCAGACTCTGAGAAATGGCTAGAGGCCATGAAATCCGAATTGGGATCCATGAGCGAAAACCAAGTATGGACTTTGGTGGACCCTCCTAGCGACCGAAAGGCCGTTGAGTGCAAATGGATTTTCAAGAAGAAAACTGACGCGGATGGTAATGTTACTGTTTATAAAGCATGGCTTGTCGCGAAAGGGTTTCGAAAAGTTCAAGGTGTTGACTACGATGAGACTTTTTCTCCCGTAGCGATGTTTAAGTCCATTCGGATTTTATTAGCAATTGCTGCGTTTCATGATTATGAAATATGGCAGATGGATGTCAAGACTGCGTTCCTCAATGGCAACATTGATGAAGAGTTGTATATGATGCAACCCGAAGGTTTTGTCGATCCTAAGGATACTGATAAGGTGTGCAAACTTCAGCGTTCCATTTATGGACTGAAGCAAGCATCTCGGAGTTGGAACCTTCGTTTTGATCAAATGATCAAGAGATTTGGATTTGCTACAAATTGCTACGAAGCTTGTATCTACAAGAAAGTGAGTGGGAGCTCAATGACATTTTTGGTACTATATGTGGATGAAATATTGATTATCGGAAATGACATTAACATGCTTAACGATGTGAAGAGTTATTTGAACAAATGTTTTTCAATGAAAGACCTAGGGGAAGATGCTTATATATTGGGCATCAAAATCTATAGAGATAGACAAAGACGCCTGATAGCTTTAAGCCAAAGTACATACCTAGAAAAAGTTCTGAAAAGGTTCAGAATGGATAAGGCAAAGAAAGGTTCAGTGCCTATGTTGTCAGGTAAGATATTGAGCAAGGCTCAGTGTCCAGCTACGCTAAACGATAGAGAAGCTATGAGAAAAGTGCCCTATGCCTCGGCCATAGGTTCTATCATGTATGTCATGTTGTGTACTAGACCGGATGTGTCCAATGCTATTAGTTTGACGAGCAGATACCAAAGTGATCCAGGAGTGGAACACTGGACAGCCGTGAAGAACATCCTAAAGTATTTAAATAGAACTAAAGAAATGTTCTTAGTCTATGGAGGTGATGAACGGCTCGTCGTAAAAGGTTACGTCGATGCTAGTTTCGACACTGACAAGGATGATTCTAAATCTCAGACAGGATACGTTTATATTTTGAATGGAGGAGCTGTGAGCTGGAGAAGCTGCAAGCAAAGCGTGATCGCGGGATCTACAGTAGAAGCGGAATACATGGTCACGCAGGTTGCGTCAAGTGAAGGAGTTTGGATCAGGAACTTCATCACTGAGCTTGGTGTGGTTCCAAGTGCCTTGGACCCACTGGAGATATTGTGTGACAACACTGGCGCCATAGCACTGGCTAAGGAACCAAGATATCATCCAAAGATCAAGCATATCAACCGCAAGTTTCATATAATTCGAGATTATATAACAGATGGAGATCTGAAGATTAGCAAAGTACATACGGATCTGGATGTCGCAGATCCGTTGACTAAATCTCTTCCACGAGCAAAACATGATCAACACCTTAGTGCCATGGGTGTTAGATTGTTGCGAGAAGTAAACTAGATTATTGACTCTAGTGCAAGTGGGAGACTGTTGGAATTATGCCCTAGAGGCAATAATAAAGATGTTATTATTATAATTCTTGTTCATGATAAAGTTTATATTCCATGCTAGAATTGTATTAAGCGGAAACTTTGATACTTGTGTGGTTTATGAACAACACCGTGTCCCTAGTATGCCTCTATGGACTAGCTCATTGATTAATGATGGTTAAGGTTTCCTAACCATGGACATGAGTTGTCGATTAATAATGAGATCATATCATTGGGAGAATGATATGATGGACATACCCAAATCAAGCAAAGCAATTAGATCGTGTCATCGTGTTCATCTTTGCAAAGCTTTTTCTTATGTCAAATATTGTATTCCTTAGACCATGAGATAATGCAACTCCTTGGTATCGGAAGAAAGCTTTGAGGTCATCAAACATCATCCTATGAGAGGGTGATCATAAATATGTCTCTCAGGTGATCGGAAAGTACTTGTTGGGTTGTATGTATCGAGATGGGATTTGTCCCTCCCAAGTCGGAGAGATATACTTAGGGCCCACTCGGTAATCGATATCAACACCGCTTGCAAGCACGTGGCTAAGGAGTTAATCACAAAGTGATATCGGATTACGGAACGAGTAAAGTACTTGCTGTGAACGAGATTGAACTAGGTATGTCGATACTGACGATCGAATCTTGGGCAAGTAAAATATCGCGCGACAAAGGGAATATATATATGGGATTAATTGAATCCTGGCATCGTGGTTCATCCGATATGATCATCGATGGATGTGTGGGAGTCAATATGGGTTTCCAGACCCCGCTGTTGATTATTGATAGAAGATCATGTCTGCATATTCTCGAACCCGTAGGGTCACACACTTAACGTGTCTCAACGCTAGGATAGAATGGATAATTGGTTTATGAGTTTTTTTCAGAGTCTCGGATGAGATCCAGGACGTCACGAGAGGTTCCGGAATGGTCCGGAGAATAAGATTCATATAAGGGAAAGCAATTTTTGGATTTTGGAATTGTTTTGGATTGTTCGGTATTGTATCGGAAGCTTCTAGAACCTTCCGGAGTGGGACCAACGTGGCCCACTTGTCGGGAGGGGGCGTGGGCCTACAAGGGAGTGCCCTAGCCGCATTGGGCCAGGGGCACAAGGCCTCATAGGCCCAGCCGGCCAAACCCTAGGGGAAACCCTAGGGGAAACCCTAGGGAAACCTTCTAGAAGGAGGGGGAAAACTTGCCCCCCACTCCAACCCTTGGGGCCGCCGCCCTAGGGCTTGGAGGAGGGGCCAAGGGGGCCGGACAACCCCCTATATATAGAGGGCAGGGGCGCAGCCCTCCTCCCCCTCTCCTTCAACCCTAGCCGCCATACTGCTGCCCTCCAGATCTCTCTC
The DNA here is from genome assembly GCA_030063025.1 of Avena longiglumis. Lineage (NCBI taxonomy): Eukaryota > Viridiplantae > Streptophyta > Magnoliopsida > Poales > Poaceae > Avena > Avena longiglumis. Next base: position 100,064,986 of record CP125973.1, on the reverse strand, counting down.
TCTCTCTCTCCCGACTACACGTAGGCGAAGCCCTGCCACAGAAGCTCTCCACCTTTGCACCACGTCGTTGTGTTGTAGATCCAATCTATCTATCCACCCCACTTGCTGGACCGAGGAAGGAGGAGACATCGAGGTGCCGTACGTGTGCATCTCTCGGAGGCATCGCCACTTGCGGTGTTGGATCGGATCAGATCGCGAGGAGGAGAAGCTAGTACGACTACATCAACCACGTTCCGTTGAACGTTCCGCTGTGCGAATCTTCAAGGGTATGAAGATCTCATCTATCCCTCCTCGTTGTTTGCATCTCCTAGATTAGATCTTGGTTTTCCCGTTCGCATCCGTAGAATTTTTTTGATTTACTATGGTGCGAAACCCTTCATGGACACGGTTGTACCGCTCAGCAGTACCGGGCAGTTCTGAGGAAGGACCACCCCTCTCATTCTTGCTCAGTACCAAGCGGTACTTGGGACCGGTACTACCGCCCTGACCGTTAGTACCGCGTCTTACGACCGGTACTACCGCTTGGGGGTAGTATGCAAGGGTATACCAGGCAATACTGAAGATGGCTCGACCAACTAAGGCATTGTTGGAATTATGCCCTAGAGGCAATAATAAAGATGTTGTTATTATAATTCTTGTTCATGATAAAGTTTATGTTCCATGCTAGAATTGTATTAAGCGGAAACTTTAATACTTGTGTGGTTTGTAAACAACACCGTGTCCCTAGTACGCCTCTATGGACTAGCTCACTGATCAATGATGGTTAAGGTTTCCCAACCATAGACATGAGTTGTCAATTGATAATGAGATCATATCATTGGGAGAATGATATGATGGACAGACCCAAACTAAGCGAAGAAATTAGATCGTTTCATCGTGTTCATCTTTGCGAAGCTTTTCCTATGTCAAATATTGTATTCCTTAGACCATGAGATAATGCAAATCCCTGGTACCGGAAGAAATCTTTGAGGTCATCAAACGTCATCCTATGTGAGGGTGATCATAAAGGTGTCTCTCAGGTGATCGGAAAGTATCTGTTGGGTTGTATGTATCGAGATGGAATTTGTCCCTCCCAAGTCGGAGAGATATACTTCGGGCCCACTCGGTAATCGATATCAACACCGCTTGCAAGCATGTGGTTAAGGAGTTAATCACAAAGTGATATCGGATTACGGAACGAGTAAAGTACTTGCTGTGAACGAGATTGAACTAGGTATGACGTACCGACGATCGAATCTCGCAAGTAAAATATCGCGAGACGAAGGGAATATATATATGGGATTGATTGAATCGGCATCGTGGTTCATCCGATATGATCATCGATGAATGTGTGGAGTCAATATGGGTGCAGACCGCTGATTATTGATAGAAGATCATGTCCGATATTCTCGAACCCGCAGGTCACACACTTAACGTGTCTCGACGCTAGGATAGATTGGATAATTGGTTTATGAATTTTTGTTCGGAGTCTCGGATGGGATCCGGGATATCACGAGAGGTTCCGGAATGGTCCGGAGAATAAGATTCATATAAGGCAATGCAGTTTTTGGAGTTCGGAATTGTTCCGGGTTAATCGGTATTGTACCGGAAGCTTCTAGAACCTTCCGGAAGGGGACCAACGTGGCCCCGCCTTCCGGGAGGGGGCATGGGCCTATGAGGGAGTGTCCTGACCGCATTGGGCCAGGGGCACAAGGCCCCATAGGGCCCAGCCGATTCTAGATAAGTTTAAACTCGTTTAAACTAGAGATAGGATTTCTAGATAAGGGAGAGTTTAAATCGTTTAAACTAGAGATAGGATTTCTAGATAAGAGAGAGTTTAAATTGTTTAAACTAGAGATAGGCTTGGAGGAGGGGCAAGGCTGGCCGCCCCCCCTCTATATATAGAGGCGTGGTGCGCCCCCTCCCCCTACTACTCCACACCTTCCTCCAAGCCCTAGCTGCCTTGCTACCGTCCTCTCTCCTCCCGATGCTTGTAGGCCTGCAGCAGAAATTCTCCACCATATACACCACGCCGTGTTGTAGATCCAATCTATCTCCACCATACTCGCTGGTCCGAGGAAGGAGGAGACGCCGAGGTGTTGCACGTGTGCATCTCACGGAGGCACCGCCACTTGTGGTGCTAGATCGGATCGGATCGTGAGGAGGAGAAGCGAGTACGACTACATCACCCACGCCCGTTTAACGTTCATTGTGGGAATCTTCAAGGGTATGAAGATCTAATCCAATCTCTCGTTGTTTGCATCTCCTAGATTAGATCTTGGCTTTCCTCCGTTCGCTCCGTAGAAAATTTTGATTTACTATGCCGCCAAACCCTTCAAAGGTATCGAGCTAGATCTATGCGTAGATGTGTTTCACGAGTAGAATGCAACATGGTTGCGGGCGTTGATGTTTTCTGTTGCAAGCCTCTTGTTTGTGTTCTTCTTATGACGCGGATAGTGAGATTGAAGCGTCCGTGCCAACCTTACGCGACGCCGTCATGAGACCGCCCGCACTTGACGTGTGGCTTGTTCCACACATGCGGCTGGTGGATGCCGTTTCTCTCACTATAGTTGTCATGTGATTAACACCGAGTTTGGCAACCATAATATCACCGCTGTGGCTTTCCGTAGGTAAGAATCGTTTAGCATCTACTCCCATAAGCCACGTAAAACATGCAACAACAAAGTAGAGGCGTCTAACTTGTTTTTGCAGGAGTGTTTTCGTGATATGGTATGGCCCAAGATGTGATGTGTATATTGTATGCGATGATCATGTTTTGTAATGTTTCACGACTTCCATGTCGATGAGTACACAACCGCAGGAGCCATATGGTTGTCTTTATAATTGTGTATGACCATGAGTCAACTTCTTATACGCCATGTAATAGCTTTACTTTATCGCTAAGTAGTTAGCAATAGTTGTAGTTGCTATTCGTGGTGGAGGCAATCATGGTGGAGTGATGGAGATCATGCCGGAACGCACAAGATGGAGATCATTGCGCGAAGATTGGCTATACCATGTCACATAAAGTTATATGCATGTGATGTTTATCCCTTTGTGTATCTTATTATGCTTAGATCGCGACGGTAGAATTATAAGATGATTCCTCACTTAAAGATCAAGATAAAACTGTGTTCTCCCCAAGTATGCACCGCTATGAAAGTTCGTGTCCAAGCATCACGTGATGATCGGTGCTATAGACTCTCACGCACATACAACGGGTGCAAGCCAGTTTACATCGCAGAAATACTTGGGTCTAGCTTGACGAGCCTAGCATGTATGCATGGCCTCGGAACACAAGAACCGAAAGGTTAAGCATGAGTCATATGAATGATATGATCGACACTTTGTTGTCCACCATTGAAACCACATCTCTTCTCGTGATGATCGGATTAGGTGTGGTGAATTTGGATCGTGTTCACTAAACAACTTGAGGGATGTTGAATTTAGTGGGAGTTCATTTAGTAATTTGATTAAGTTGAACTATTTATCATGAACATAGTCTAAATTGTACTTGCAAATACTGTAGATCACATGACCAAGTCCAACTTCAACTTCAACGTTTTTGCTGAGAAGGAAAAGCTTAGAAATAATGGGTCTAACTTCACCAATTGGTTCCGCAATCTAAGAATCTTTACGTGCTGGACAAAAGGACTATGTCCTTGGGAAAGCGTTAGGTGACCCTCGCAAGAATCGCTACCGATGAGAAAGCTGTCTATCAGTCGCGCAAGGATGATTGTGGTGTGATTAAGAGCACCATGTTGTTTGCTATGGAACCGGAACTTCAAAATCGTTTTGAAACCTATCCCGGGCTCTTTGAGATTCTCGAGGAGCTGAAAACCATGTTTCAGACTCAAGCCCGTTCTGAGAGATATGAGATCTCCGAGAAGTTCTTTAACGCAAGATGGAGGAAGGAGTTCCGTTAGTGAGCACGCCATAAAGATGTCGGGCTACACTCAAGGATTAAGCAACCGGAATGCACGATTCCGTGAGGAGCTCAAGATTGACAGGTTTCGCAATCACTCCTCCCAGCTACAAAAGTTTTGTAGTGACTCATAATCGATTGGTTCCATCGATCGATCACCGAGCTCTTCGCAAAGTCAAGGCTGCGAGGTGGACATCAAGAAGGATAATCATGTGTTGATGGTCAACAAGCCCTCCTTTAAGAAAGGTAAGGAGCAAAGAAACCCTTCAAGAAGGGCGGCGGTAGCGCATTGCCCTCGAGAAGAAGCTCAAGTCTGGTCCTAAGCCGACATCGAGTGCTTCTATTGCAAGGACAAGGGTCACCGAAGCGAATCGTCCGAAGTACTTAGCGGACAAGAAGGCTGGCACCATCAAACGTATATTTGATATACATGTTATTGATGTTTTCCTTACTAGCCCTCGTTGTAGTGCCTGGGTATTTGATACCGGATCAGTTGCTAATATTTGTAACTCGAAACAGGAGCTACGGAATAGACGGCGGCTTGCGAGTGATGAGGTGACGATGCGCGTTGGCAACGGATCAAGAGTTGATGTGATGGCCGTCGGCACGCTCTCCTTAGTTTTACCTTCGGGATTAGTTTTAAACCTTAATAAATGTTATTATGTGCCTGCATTGAGCATGAACATCATTTCCGGATCGTGTTTATTGCAAGACGGTTATTCATTTAAATCGGAGAATAATGGTTGTTCTATTTATATGAGTAACATCTTTTATGGTCATGCACCTCTTGTGAATGGTTTATTTCTTCTAAATCTCGAAAGGGATGAAACACACATCCATAACATTGAGGCTAAGAGATGCAAAGTAGATAGTGATAATACTACTTATTTGTGGCACTATCGTCTAGGTCATATTGGTGTAAAGCATGAAGAAACTCCATTCGATGGACTTTGAGTCTCTTGATTTTGAATCATTTGACACATGCGAACCATGCCACATGGGCAAGATGATCAAAACCCCGTTCTCGGTATGATGGAGCGAGCAACGGACTTGTTGGAAATCATACATACCGATGTATGCGGACCGATGAGTGTTTCGACGCGGTGGATATCGCTATTTTCTCACTTTTACCGATGACTTAAGTAGATATGGGTATATCTATTTAATGAAACATAAATCAAACGTTTGAAAAGTTCAAAGAATTTTAATGAAGTGGAGAACCATCGTAATGTAAAGATTAAGTTTCTACGATCCGATCGTGGAGGTGAATATTTGAGTTATGATTTTCTCACGCATCTTAAAGCAAGTGGAATCGTTTCACAACTCACGCCACCCGAACACCACAGTAGCAATGGTGTGTCTGAGCGGAATCGAACCCTATTAGATATGGTCCGATCAATGATGTCTCTTACTGATTTGCCGTTATCATTTTGGGGTTATGCATTAGAAACCGCTGCATTCACTTTAAATAGGGCTCCATCTAAATCCGTTGAGACGACACCGTATGAACTGTGGTTTGGTGCTAAACCTAAGTTGTCGTTTCTTAAAGTTTGGGGATGCGAAGCTTACGTCAAGAAGTTGATGCCGGACAAGCTCGAACCCAAAGCGGAGAAATGCGTCTTCATAGGATACCCTAATGTAACACCCTCAGAATCGGACCTATGCAAGTTTGAGCAAAATTCGCCAAACCCGCATAGAAACGATTCAAAGGTGCCCACCAGGCACTTTCGTGCGGGTGGAAACGAAGTAATAACATTACACAACAGTCCTCGATGGGACCCACAGAACAGATATATATAACAACGACTCAAAGAGTCAAGAATACAGATATACGGTACAAAGATCCAAATCACCTTGAAAACGATGGGAGCGTCCGACTACGGACAAGAAGCAAATGGGGCTAAGAGCCCTGAAGAATAACCGATGGCGTCCATAACCCTGCCCAAAGGCCGAAGGGTAACCTCGCTAACGTCGATCTCAAAACCTGCTTAACAAAAGGGTGCCGACAAAGGCCAAAGGTAAAACAAAGAAGGAGCGTCGATCGAGGCCAAGACACGGCGAGGCTAGAATTGCGGTCCTCGCCTACATAGGTATGGTGGATCAAGCGGCAAAGATGCACTAAACAACCTATAGAGACTCGATACAACCGGCGGTTATCGAGAGGGTAAGAATGACCTATCCGGATCCAACTCAAGCTAACACCAAACAAACCCATCTCGAGTTCCCCTCGAGACCTTCGAGGAAGTCAACCGAGGAACTCACATACTGGCGCTTTATTTATTCATTATCGCGGTAATTACTAGTCGTTTAGATAATCGCCCCGATAAAGTAAGCAAGGCACTTTTATTTAACCATTCCGTTATAGTTGCAACAATTACTAATCGACATGAGATAGCATGAGATAAACCCAATCCCAAAGCTTGTTGGTACTTTTATTCAGCCATTTCGCTAGAAGTTGCAATACTTACTAGTCGATACATTTGTCGCAAGCGACAACCAAGCAAGCAAGGGGCGTATTAATTAGCCATTCCGTTATAGTGAAGCTGATTACTAGTCATTATAAGTCAAATTAATAGCAAGAAACTTTAGTTATGCTTGTCTATGATCGAGATATCAGCTCCAAGTCGTCCATATCCGCGGACACGGCCGTAAAGTTTTACCCGCCGGGTGCACCAATAGCAACACACGCCGATCAACCTCGAAAACCAAATCAAAACCCAACGAGGCTTTCACGACCGAACAATCACAGATTCAGAAATATTTCAGGGGCCACCCTTAAGTAGATCCAACGAAGCTAAGCTGACTCGAGACGGCCTCAAGGTTTGTGGGGCGGAAACGATCGGGAACCCGAAGTGTGGCTGGGCTTGTCGCTACCACGTAAACGGGTCACAATTCCTAACAAAGACAAAGGTGCCCTCGCACAATCAAATAAAGCAAGAAAGCATGGCATAAGCAGGATCGTAAATAAAACCTCAAACTAGTTTGTGGCCCCAAGAAATAAGACGAATCAAGCTCGCTCAGGGGGTCCCATATACCTCCCGGATGTGGATAGCGCGATAAATCAAGGAACAGTATCAAGTACTCGGGGTCTTACGGGACACAAGGGCGTTCGAAACCAAATATTATCTATCACCCACCGATGCCTCTGCTTATTCAATTTTAGTTGTTAAACAGAAATTAAAGTGACAATAAGTAAGCTAGAATCATCTCCAACATCAACATGCGGCAATACATCAGCAACTGTGGCATATGACGATACACATCAGCACTTGAGCAAGCAACTACGACGCGCAAGTCCAACTATCTACCAAACAACAGGTAATAGGGTGTGTCCAAGGCAATATACGGCTGCAGGGAAATTTCACGGGTACGGGACTAAAGCATCGCAACACAGATAGCAATAGATCAACAGGGGGAAATAAAGCACTATAAAAGTAAGATAGGTAGAAAGGGGGAGATGCTCGCCTGAAAACATTGTCGAAGGTGTTCCCCGAAGATCGGGGCGAAGCTCACATCAACTCAACGGCCTTATCCGCGAAGAAGCAAAACACTAGAAGAAACACCGGATGCAATATTTAATAAAACGACAGAAGATCGGCATGATGCATGTATGATGGATGACATGGCAAAGGTGCGATGCAATTAGGTCATATTAAGCGGAACCGGGGTCCCGGCAATTAGTTAGGTGGCTCATGTTGTTTAGAAAACCCCCGCAATTTAAATGTTGTTTTAGCATGGCAAGAGATAGCACCGGGTTCGCTACACAAGTTTAAATGAGGCCAATATAAGGCTAGATTTGCCCGCATATGGGCCCCATATTTAGTTATTAGGTGAATCGGCAGAAGATCCCCAAACCACAAATATGCATGCGAGATGAATGACAATTCAATATGCAACAAGTTGTTATTATGTTATAAAATAGGGTTCTCGGATAAGGGTCACACTTAGGGTTCTCGACGATCTTGGGGGTTCCGGTTCGGGTCGGTCTGGGTCCGTGGTTCGACGGTTCGGTCTCGCGGGACGTTCTCGGATATCGGGTTAGATCTTGGCATCCGGTGCGGGACTTGGGGTCATGTCGACGGTCATGGCGTTCGGTGGAAGCACTTGTCGTGTCGGTCTCGATGTCGGGTGCAAGTTTGGCGTCCGAGGTTGGGGTCTTTGATTCCGTGAGGAAGAGCTTGTAGTTCCGGATCTTCGCCTCGATCATCGAATCCGGAAGGAGGCCTTGGCGTCCGGGTTCGAGAGGCGGACTTGGCGTTGGTCGCGGCATCCTCGGTTCCGTGATGGCGTTCTTGTCGGTTTTGCGCCATCGAGGCGGTCTTGGCGAGGAAGTACTTGGCGTCCCTGGTTCCGAAAGAGGAGCTCCCGTACGCGAGCTTACTTGAAGGAGCATCGCTCGGGATGGAGTTCTTGGCGTGGGTGGATCGCCTCGAGTCGATCTCGGATCTCGGCGTCGGAAGATCTTGAGGTTCCATCGGGTTCGTGAGGTTCAATGCCTTAGGATCCGTGTGGCTATCCTTGGGGTTCAGGCGCCCTGGACGGGCCCGCGAGCTGATGGGGGCCGGAGGGGAGAGGCACGGGTGGTCTGGCGAGGTGGGCCCGACGAGGGCTCAGGGCCTGTCCGGCGCGCGGCAGGTCCCAGGCGGCGCAGCGCCAGTCGACGGGGAGCTGCGGGTGAGGCTCGGCGGGAGACGGGCAAAGGCTGGGCGCCTGGCGAGACGAGGCAACGCCGGCGAGGGGAGGGCGGCGCAGGTGACGGGCGCCGCAGGTCCGGGTGAGGCGGACGAGGCGGAGGGCGAGCCGCGCCAGCGGCGCGGGGGCGCAGGGGACGGGTCAAGGCTGGGCGGCGGGCGAGGCGGTCCGGCCAGGCGAGGCGGTGGAGGCCTGGTGCAGCGAGGGCGCGGGACGGCGCACTGGGACGGCTCGAGGGAGGGACGACGAGGCGGCGGATGCGGATGCGGTGGACGACGGAGAGGGAGGGCTCCTAAGGTGGTGCTGGGAGAAGGGAGGCGAGCCAGGAGGCGAGGCGCCGGTCGTGAGCGAGGGAGCAGCTGTGGAAGAGGAACAGAGCGGGGTCCGCTGGGGTCCGGGTGAGCTGCAAGTGGGAGAGTGGAGGCTTGTGTGGGTCTTGGCGCTTGGCAGGGGTGTGCGTGTGGGGCTGTGTGAGCTGAGTGGGGGCAGGATGAGAGGGTGAGAGAGGAGGGGTGAGTTGGCAGAGGGGGATTGGTCAGAGGGAAGGATGGGGATGAGGTGGCAAGAGGGGATTGGGGGGGGGGAGGGGGAGAGAGAGGGTGGGGAGAGGGTTGGGTAGACATAGGATTTAGATGGGGCTGGATAGGTGAGGTGGCAGGTGGGTATAGTTTGGGTGAGAGGTTGAGGTGGCGGTCTGCCGTTGGTGGGTAGGAATAGATTGGGTGGGTCTAGGATTTAGCAGGGCTGGTTGGGGTGGACCGATAAATAAAATCTGGGGCGGTCGTTCGGGTCGGGTTGGCCCGTTCGACTGCCCCTACTAAAATAATTATAAATTTTATTTGTTTTAAACGGGCCGTATGCAATCAGATAGCGGCCAAACAAAATAATTCCGGAGACCCGGTGTTTGACATTTGAATAAAGATGGGGCGTTTGGAAAACAAATCGGGTGCGGCGAAAATAGTTTTGGCAAACAATGCATGATGATGACGATGCAATGCACAAATTCAACGCGATTTTCTAGTAGTGGTTTTGCGGGATGCCACAATTCGACACCACTAACAATGGATCTCGCCCTCGAGATCCGCCTCATGGTACCGGAAGGAAGGTCGGCGATCTGCGTCTTCTCGCTTCGTGTAGATCCTCGCGACACCACTAACAGTGATTCATCCTCCATCTTGAAATCTGCGACACCACCAACAAAGGGTCGTTGCTCCTGATCGTCACGAGAGCACTCCGGGAACAAAAGGTCGAAGGTGGAGGTATCAACAATAAGCCACCTCTAGCTCCGATGGAAAGGGGAACCGATGCATTCTCATCCACGTCAATGTACAAAAGCGAATAGAAGGGGTAGTCGGCATGGGGGCCAATCCATCACGCACCCAAACTATTACTCCGCACAATCAGTGGAAAAGCGCGCAACCATTCTCGGAATTAGACTGAAGATCTCGACAAGCGAGGTTCGGAAACAAAGGAGGGATGGACATTCTCATCAGATCTGATGTAGAAGATTTCGTCGCGTCGGAAAACACCGGAAGGCACAAACAAGGAACAAAGAATGGTACCACCGTAGACGGATTCATCAGGCCGCTTGAACACCGGATGGTAGAGCGCCGTTATCAAAGAGGAAGCGAAACCCTGAAGGTACGACGGAAACCCAACCACGAGAAATCCTGGACTCGGAGAAAAGATAAGAGAGCAGATTCAAAACACGTCGAGATAAGAGGGGATCAGCAGAGGGTAAGGAGTAAAAATCAGACCTATTCAGAACTATCCAACCGATTTTAGAAAATAGTTTTGACACTCTACGGCGTTAGCTAGGTTATCCTACAGTGGACTTGTGGGTATCGCAACCGAGCTCGATACTCAGTAACACCCTCAGATCGGACCTATGCAAGTTTGAGCAAAATTCGCCAAACCCGATAGAAACGATTCAAAGGTGCCACCAGCACTTTCGTGGGTGGAAGCAAGTAATAACATTACACAACAGTCCTCGATGGGACCCACAGATATATATAACAACGACTCAAAGAGTCAAGAATACGATATACGGTACAAAGATCCAAATCACCTTGAAAAGCGATGGGAGCGTCCGACTACGGACAAGAAGCAAATGGGGCTAAGAGCCCTCAAGAATAACCGATGGCGCCCATAACCGCCTGTGCCAAGCCGAAGGGTAACCTCGCTAACGGCGTCGATCTCAAAACCTGCTTAACAAAGGGTGCCGACAAAGGCCAAAGGAAAACAAAGAAGGAGCGTCAAGATCGAGGCCAGACACGGCGAGGCTAGAATTCCGGTCCTCGCCACATAGGTATGGTGGATCGGCGGCAGCGCAAAGATGCACTAAACAACCTATAGAGACTCGATACAACCGGCGGTTATCAGAGAGGGTAAGAATGACCTATCCGGATCCAACCTGAAGCTAACACCAAACAAACCCATCCTGGAGTTCCCCCTCGAGACCTTCGAGGAAGTCAACCGAGGAACTCACACAGTTGGCAGTTTTATTTATTCGCTATCGTTGCAGTAATTACTAGTCAGGTTTAGATAATCGTCTTGATAAAGTAAGCAGTGGGCACTTTTATTTAACCATTCCGTTATAGTTGCAACAATTACTAATCAGATACAGATAGCATGAGATAAACCCGAATCCCAAAGCTTGTTGGTACTTTTATTCAGCCATTTCGCTAGAAGTTGCAATACTTACTAGTCGATACATTTGTCGCAAGCGACAACCAAGCAAGCAAGGGCGGTATTAATTAGCCATTCCGTTATAGTGAAGCTGATTACTAGTCATTATAAGTCAAATTAATAGCAAGAAACTTTAGTTATGCTTGTCTATGATCGAGATATCAGGCTCCAAGTCGTCCATATCCGCGGACACGGCTTTCGAAAGTTTTACCCGCCGGTGCACCAATAGCAACACACGCTCGATCAACCTCGGAAAACCAAATCAAAACCCAACGAGGCTTTCACGATCGAACAATCACAGATTCAGAAATATTTCAGGGGCCACCCTTAAGTAGATTCCGAACGGCTGACCGAGACGGCCTCAAGGTTTGGGGCCAAGCAGAACGATCGAACCCGAAGTGTGGCTGGGCTTGTCGCTACCACGTAAACGGGTCACAATTCCTAACAAAGACAAGCAGCCCCTCGCACAATCGTAAATAAAGCAGAAAGCATGGCATAAGTACAGATCGTAAATAAAACCTCAAACTAGTTTGTGGCCCCAAGAAATAAGACTGAATCAAGCTCGCTCAGGGGTCCCATATACCTCCCGGATGTGGATAGCGCGATAAATCAAGGAACAGGTATCAAGTACTCGGGGTCTTACGGGACACAAGTGGGCGTTCGGAAACCAAATATTATCTATCACCCACCGATGCCTCTGCTTATTCAATTTTAGTTGTTAAACAGAAATTAAAGTGACAATAAGTAAAACTAGAATCATCTCCAACAACAACATGCGGCAATACATCAGCAACTGTGGCATATGACGATACACATCAGCACTTGAGCAAGCAACTACGACGCGCAAGTCCAACTATCTACCAAACAACAGGTAATAGGGTGTGTCCAAGGCAATATACGGCTGCAGGGAAATTTCACGGGTACGGGACTAAAGCATCGCAACACAGATAGCAATAGATCAACAGGGGGAAATAAAGCACTATAAAAGTAAGATAGGTAGAAAGGGGGAGATGCTCGCCTGAAAACATTGTCGAAGGTGTTCCCCGAAGATCGGGGCGAAGCTCACATCAACTCAACGGCCTTATCCGCGAAGAAGCAAAACACTAGAAGAAACACCGGATGCAATATTTAATAAAACGACAGAAGATCGGCATGATGCATGTATGATGGATGACATGGCAAAGGTGCGATGCAATTAGGTCATATTAAGCGGAACCGGGGTCCCGACAATTAGTTAGGTGACTCATGTTGTTTAGAAAACCCCCGCAATTTAAATGTTGTTTTAGCATGGCAAGAGATAGCACCGGGTTCGCTACACAAGTTTAAATGAGGCCAATATAAGGCTAGATTTGCCCGCATATGGGCCCCATATTTAGTTATTAGGTGAATCGGCAGAAGATCCCCAAACCACAAATATGCATGCGAGATGAATGACAATTCAATATGCAACAAGTTGTTATTATGTTATAAAATAGGGTTCTCGGATAAGGGTCACACTTTAGGGTTCTCGACGATCTTGGGGGTTCCGGGGTTCGGGGTCGGTCTCGGGGTCCAGGGTTCGACGGTTCGGTCTCGCGGGGACGTTCTCGGATATCGGGTTAGATCTTGGCGCATCCGGGTGCGGGACTTGGGGTCATGTCGACGGTCATGGCGTTCAGGTGGAAGCACTTGTCGTGTCGGGGTCTCGATGTCGGGGTGCAGTGCTTGGCGTCCGAGGTTGGGGTCTTCGGATTCCGTGAGGAAGAGCTTGTAGTTCCAGGATCTTCGGCCTCGATCATCGGAATCCGGGAAGGAGGCCTTGGCGTCCGGGGTTCGAGAGGCGGACTTGGCGTTCGGGTCGCGGCATCCTCGGTTCCGTGATGGCGTTCTTGTCGGGTTTGCGCCATCGAGGCGGTCTTGGCGAGGGAAGAAGTACTTGGCGTCCCTGGTTCCGGAAAGAGGAGCTCCCCGTTACGCGAGCGGTTACTTGAAGGAGCATCGTTTTCCGGGATGGAGTTCTTGGCGGGTGGATCGCCCCTGAGTCGATCTCGGATCTCGGCGTCGGAAGATCTTGAGGTTCCATCGGGTTCGTGAGGTTCAATGCCTTAGGATCCGTGTGGCTATCCTTGGGGTTCCGGCGTCTGGACGGCCCGAGCTGATGGGGCCGGAGGAGAGCGGCACGGGTGGTCTGGCGAGGTGGGCCCGACGGAGAGGGCTGGGTCCGGCGCGGCGCAGGTCCCGGCGCAGCGCCAGTCGACGGGAGCTGCGGGTGAGGCTCGGGGAGACGGCGCTGGCGGCACGGGCGCTCGGCGACGAGGTAACGCCGGCGAGTCTTGGGCTGCGGCGGGCGTGACGGGTTCGGCCGCAGGTCCGGTGAGGCGACGAGGCGAGGGCGAAGCGCCAGCGGGCGGCAGGGCGAGGACGGGTCAGCGCCGGGCGGCGGGCGAGGCGGTCCGGCAAGGCGGAGCGGTGGAGGGCTGGTGCAATGAGGGCGAGGACGGCGCACTGGACTCGAGGAGGGACGACGAGGCGGTCTGAAGCGGCGGCGGATGCGGTGGACGACGGAGAGGGAGGGGCTCAGCGGTGCGCTGGGAGAAGGAGGCGAGCCAGGGAGGCGAGGGCGGCCGGGTCGTGAGCGAGGGGAGCGACGCGGGTGGAAGAGGAACAGGGGAGCGGGGTCCGCGGGGGGTCCGGGTGAGCTGCCGCGTGGGGCCCGCGGGGCAGGGAGAGTGGAGGCTTGTGTGGTGCTGGCGCAAGGCTTGGGGTGTCTGCGTGTGGGGCCTGTGGTGAGCTGAGTGGGATGAGAGGGTGAGAGAGGAGGGGTGAGTTGGCAGAGGGGGATTGGTCAGAGGGAAGGATGGGGATGAGGTGGCAAGAGGTGATTGGGGGGAGTGAGGTGGAGAGATAGGTTGGGTAGAGAGTTGGGTAGACATAGGATTTAGATGGGGCTGGATAGGTGAGGTGGCAGGTGGGTATAGTTTGGGTGAGAGGTTGAGGTGGCGGTCTGCCGTTGGTGGGTAGGAATAGATTGGGTGGGTCTAGGATTTAGCAGGGCTGGTTGGGGTGGACCGATAAATAAAATCTGGGGCGGTCGTTCGGGTCGGGTTGGCCCGTTCGACTGCCCCTACTAAAATAATTATAAATTTTATTTGTTTTAAACGGCCAGTAATCAGATAGCGGCCAAACAAAATAATTCCGGAGACCCGGTGTTTGACATTTGAATAAAGATGGGGCGTTTGGAAAACAAATCGGGTGCGGCGAAAATAGTTTTGGCAAACAATGCATGATGATGACGATGCAATGCACAAATTCAACGCGATTTTCTAGTAGTGGTTTTGCGGGATGCCACACCTAAGGAAACCATTGGGTATACCTTCTATCACAGAACCGAAGGCAAAGTGTTTGTCGCAAAGAACGGTTCCTTTCTTGAGAAGGAGTTTCTCTCGAAAGAAGTGAGTGGGAGGAAAGTAGAGCTAGACGAGGTTATTGAACCTTCTCTTGAATTGGAGAGTAGCGCAGACTGAAATTGTTCCAAGGTGCGCTGCACCAACAATAGAGGAAGCTAATGACAAGGATCATGAAGCTTGGACGATCTCGCTCTTGAACGTCGCAGTCGACAAGGTCGCGTGCCCCTCTGAGTGGTGCAGCAACCTGTCTTGATTGTCTTGTTAGTAGAAGACGGTGAACCTCACGAACTATGAGGAAGCGATGATGAGCCGGACTACGAGAAATGGCTAGAAGCCATGAAATCCGAATTGGGATCCATGAGCGAAAACCAAGTATGGACTTTGGTGGACCCTCCTAGCGACCGAAAGGCCGTTGAGTGCAAATGGATATTCAAGAAGAAAACGTACGCGGATGGTAATGTTACCATCTATAAGGCACGGCTTGTCGCAAAAGGTTTTCGACAAGTTCAAGGTGTTGACTACGATGAGACTTTCTCTCCCGTAGCGATGTTTAAGTCCATTCGGATTTTATTAGCAATTGCTGCGTTTCATGATTATGAAATATGGCAGATGGATGTCAAGACTGCTTTCCTCAATGGCAACATTGATGAAGAGTTGTATATGATGCAACCCGAAGGTTTTGTCGATCCTAAGGATGCTAGTAAAGTATGCAAACTTCAGCGTTCCATTTATGGACTAAAGCAAGCATCTCGGAGTTGGAACCTTCGTTTTGATCAAGTGATCAAGAGCTTTGGATTTGTTCCAAATTGCTACGAAGCTTGTATCTACAAGAAAGTGAGTGGGAGCTCGGTGACGTTTCTGGTACTATATGTGGATGACATATTGATTATCTAAATGACATCAACATGCTTAACGATGTGAAGAGTTATTTGAACAAGTGTTTTTCAATGAAAGACCTAGGTGAAGCTGCTTATATATTGGGCATCAAGATCTATAGAGATAGACAAAGACGCCTGATAGCCTTAAGCCAGAGTACATACCTAGACAAAGTTCGAAAAGGTTCGTAATGGATAAGGCAAAGAAAGGTTCAAGACCTATGTTGTCGTAAGATATTGAGCAAGGCTCGGTGTCCATTCTGATAAATGATAGGAAGCTATGAGCAAAGTGCCTTATGCCTCGCCATAGGTTCCATCATGTATGCCATCTTTGTACTAAACCGGATGTGTCCAATGCTCTTAGTTTGTGACGAGATATCAAAGTGATCCAGAGTGGAACCTTTGGACAGCCGTGAAGAACATCCTAAAGTACCTAAATAGAACTAAAGAAATGTTCTTAGTCTATGGGTGATGATGAACTTGTCGTAAAGGTTACGTCGATGCTAGTTTCGACAATCAAGGATGATTCTAAATCTCGCACGGGATACGTTTATATTTTGAATGGAGGAGCTGTGAGTGGAGAAGTCGCAAGCAAAGCATGATCGCGGGATCTACTGGAAGCGGAATACATGGTCCTGCGAGCGTCAAGTGAAGGAGTTTGGATCGAAACTTCATCATCGAGCTTGGCGTGGTTCCAAGTGCATTGGACCCACTGGAGATATTGTGTGACAACATCGCGCCATAGCACTCGCTAAGGAACCAAGATATCATCCAAAGACCAAGCATATCAACCGCAAGTTTCATATAATCCGAGATTATATAGCAGATGGAGATCTGAAGATTAGCAAAGTACATACGGATCTGAATGTCGCAGATCCACTGACTAAACCTCTTCCACGTGTAAAACATGATCAACACCTCAGTGCCATGGGTGTGAGATTGTTGCTAGATGTAAACTAGATTATTGACTCTAGTGCAAGTGGGAGACTGTTGGAATTATGCCCTAGAGGCAATAATAAAGATGTTGTTATTATAATTCTTGTTCATGATAAAGTTTATGTTCCATGCTAGAATTGTATTAAGCGGAAACTTTAATACTCGTGTGGTTTGTAAACAACACCGTGTCCCTAGTACGCCTCTATGGACTAGCTCATTGATCAATGATGGTTAAGGTTTCCTAACCATAGACATGAGTTGTCAATTGATAAGGAGATCATATCATTGGGAGAATGATATGATGGACAGACCCAAACTAAGCGAAGCAATTAGATCGTTTCATCGTGTTCATCTTTGCGAAGCTTTTCCTATGTCAAATATTGTATTCCTTAGACCATGAGATAATGCAACTCCCTGGTACCGGAAGAAAGCTTTGAGGTCATCAAACGTCATCCTATGAGAGGGTGATCATAAAGGTGTCTCTCAGGTGATCGGAAAGTATCTGTTGGGTTGTATGTATCGAGATGGAATTTGTCCCTCCCAAGTCGGAGAGATATACTTCGGGCCCACTCGGCAATCGATATCAACACCGCTTGAAAGCATGTGGTTAAGGAGTTAATCACAAAGTGATATCGGATTACGAAACGAGTAAAGTACTTGCTGTGAACGAGATTGAACTAGGTATGACGGTACCGACGATCGAATCTCGGGCAAGTAAAATATCGCAAGACGAAGGGAATATATATATGGGATTGATTGAATCCTGGCATCGTGGTTCATCCGATATGATCATCGATGAATGTGTGGGAGTCAATATGGGTGCCCAGACCCCGCTGTTGATTATTGATAGAAGATCATGTCCGCATATTCTCGAACCCTTAGGGTCACACACTTAACGTGTCTCGACGCTAGGATAGATTGGATAATTGGTTTATGAATTTTTGTTCGGAGTCTCGGATGGGATCCGGGATATCACGAGAGGTTCCGGAATGGTCCGGAGAATAAGATTCATATAAGGCAGTGCAGTTTTTGGAGTTCGGAATTGTTCCGGGTTAATCGGTATTGTACCGAAAGCTTCTAGAACCTTCCGGAAGGGGACCAACGTGGCCCCACCTTCCGGGAGGGGGCATGGGCCTATGAGGGAGTGTCCTGGCCGCATTGGGCCAGGGGCACAAGGCCCCATAGGGCCCAGCCGATCCTAGATAAGTTTAAACTCGTTTAAACTAGAGATAGGATTTCTAGATAAGGGAGAGTTTAAATTGTTTAAACTACTGCTTGAGTACCGGTGCACTTATTGCTCCAACGGCCAGATTTCTCCAAAGGGGTATAAATACCCCTCCACCTACCTTGGGACAAGCTGCTCATTTGCATTAAAGTCAAGACCACCATTGGATCCACCCAATCCACAAGATCTCTTCAATCCACCACCCAAAGTCCTTGATCTTTGGGGAATCAAAGGAGGAGGCCTTGATCTACTACTTCACCAAAAGAGATCTTCATTTCCCCCTCATTCAATTGAGGGCCCCTTTTGCTCTAGTGTTTTCTTGGAAACCCTAGTTCTTGTTTTGGTTCTTACAAGCTTGTCTTTGATTGCTTTGACACCTTGCTTGTATTTGGGAGCCTCCGATTAAGTTGTGGATGTGTGCCCCAAACTTGTAAAGGTGCCGACTTCCACCTTGAAGGTTGCCGATATAGTGGAAGGTGAATCAATCCCGTTGGGGTGAGATTCATCGGAGAACAAGGGAGGCCTCTCGTGGCGTTAGTGGTTTGAAACCACCCCCTCTCCAAACGTAGACGTACTTCCCCTCAAAAGGAAGGAACTACGGGAAACAAATCCTTGTGTCTCCGCGTCCACCACTTTGGTTACTTCTATCCTTTACCGCACTTTACTTACTTGTTCTTACTTTGTGTTGTGGTAGCTATTGCATAATTGTCATATAGGTAAATTCACCTTAGTTGCATTATCTAGAGAATTTACCTTATTGTCAAACCTAATTTGAAAAAGAATAAAATTTGAAGTAGCACCTATTCACTCCCCCCCTCTAGGTGCCCATACGATACTTTCAGCGGTTCTCTATGATACACATGTACTTACTATGACAAGAACTTACAAGTGACTAAAGTTGAGTAGCATGAGGAGCGGCCCTCGTATTCAAGGGACATGAGATTGCCAACTTATACTTTTTCAAGCATATACTCCATAGTTTGTTCACTTTTATGTTAATCATTTCAGGATGATTATGATAGGGACAATGAAAGCTGAAAGCTAACAAGTACCATAATTTTTGGAATCTCTTTTTGAAACTTGAAATTCCTGCTTCCCTTTATGGAGGGCATTTCTTCCACTTTTATATTGAGTCTCCACCTTCTACCTTTAGGCACCAGTTAAGAGAGCATATTTGCCATTCTTAGTTCTATGTGCATTGTCCCAAAACTTATTGATTGATTCATAATGTTGATATTGCTTGCTCTTGAACTATTTGTATCTAGTCAGTCTTATGAACTTTGAAGGTGTCCTATGTATTTATGCTACTCCATGAGGGACAAGCTGAATGCCACTATGCTATGTTTTCTGTTTGTGAAACAAACAAACGTCTTTCAATGCATTGTTATTCATTATCTTTGTTTGTAATCTTTCATGTTGCATGCATAGTTACTTTATCTTATTGTTAGAACTCCATCTTTCATGCTCATGTTTAGATTTCTTTGATCCTAGCTTTCAATGCTTTCAAATGGTTTGATCTTGATTTTGATGGTGCATGCCACCTAAAAAATTATTATTTTTATCACTTACCTACTCGAGGACGAGCAGGAGTTAAGCTTAGGGATGCTTGATACGTCGTAAATGTATCTATAATTTTTGATGTTCCATCCTTGTTTAGTATCCACTTTGCTTTGTTTTGTCTACACTTTGAGGTATTTTTATACACTTTCTGGAACTAACCTATTGACAAGATGCCACAGTGCCAGTTGCCTGTTTTCTGCTGTTTTTGGTTTCAGAAATCTAAAAAATGAATATCCTAGGAATTGTACGGGACAAAAGCCAAAGTTCATATTTTTTCCTAAACGATACGGAAAATCGAAGACGAGACGGAGGAGGACACCAGGGTGGCCACACCCTAGGTGGGCACGGGCCCACCCTGGCCGCGCCCATAGGGGGTGTGGGGGCCCCCTGGACCTCCACCGACCTTGCCTCCTTCGCCTATAAGAAGCCCCCGGGGAGAAAACCCTAGGGAATCGACCAAAAAGCCATGAAAAGTTCCGTAGCGCCGCCGCCACCGAAGGGGAAATTTAGGGGACAGAAACTCTCTGTTCCGGCACCCTGCCGGGACGGGGAAGTACCCCTGAATCCATCTCCATCGATCTCCACCACCATCTCCATCATCGTTGTTGATTCCCATGATAAGGAGGGAGTAGTTCTTCCTCGAGGCTAAGGGCTTTACCGATAGCTATGTGTTCATCTCTCTCTCTATGCATGATCTTGTGGTCATGATCTTTGTAATCAAGTAGATCTACTCTGCTACTCAAGTGCTTTAATAGATCTCTAGCTCTCCCCACGTGTGTGTAAGTGACAACGTGCATACCTTGGTGGCACTTAGACTAGAAGTTACATAAATACTCATCGTGCTTTAATAGATCTATGTGTTCCCCACGTGTGTGACAGTGACAGCGTGCGCACCGTGTATGGCACTTAAGCTAGATTACATATATATTCATGAGTTATATTTGGAGTTGGATGTCTTTATGAAATTGTGGTGTTTGTTGGAACCATCTAGCGCTCAAGGTGACAGTGTGGGATTATCTAGACGGGGAAGACGGACTTTGAGGTGTGCTTTTGTAGCCTACCGTGGATTGGAGTTTCCAGCCGGAGAGTAGTTCGGGGTAGTATCATGAAGAGAATATATTTATTGAGAGTGTTCACTAGTGAAAGTATGATCCATAGGTCTTGTTTCTAAACATTGAAACACCGTTTGCATCTAGATCTGTTGCATGTTTGCTTGTTTCCATATTTATTTTAGTTTGCCTTTAGTCTCTCCCACGTCAACAACAAGTCATAAGCTCTTTTCTGGCACCGTTACCACTTGTATTTCACTATCTTTTCGTCAAACTAGTGCACCTATACACCTGACAAGTGTATTGGGTGTGTTGGGGACACAAGAGACTTCTTGTATCTTGATTGCAGGGTTGCTTGAGAGGGATACCTTTGACCACTTTCTCCCTGAGTTCGATAAACCTTGGGTAATCCACTTAAGGGAAACTTGTTGTTGTTCTACAAATCTCTGCACTTGGAGGCCCAACAACTGTCTACAAGAATAGAAGTGCGTAGACATCAGTCTTCGACGGGTGGTCGGCCACATCCAGATTTCATGTGGGATGAACACCATACAAACCTCCACTATTATCTATGAAGACAATGTTGCTTGTGTTGCACAAGTCCAAACGGGTTACGTGAAGAGCAATCTTACAAAACATATAAACCCCAAGTTTTTCTATGCACATGAATTGCAGAAGACAAACGAAGTAAAGATCTTGCATACTAAGTCACGTGAAAATCTTGCCCATTTATTCATTACCATCATCTCCTTTTGAGAGATGTGTTGGAATCGGTATGATGAGACTTAGGGAGATGCTAGGTTTAGGGAGAGAGAATCTTCACATACTCATCGCTAAAAATCTTGATCCCGACGATCGAGTAGTTAACTTCATAGTTAATGAATTGTCCTCTTTTCCCCTGAGTGGGTTTTTATGAATTTTATCACATGAGGTTTTTAACGAGGCACTTTGTGCAATATAGCACAAGTATATCGTGTACATGTTCTTCCTATATTTTCGAGTGGGTTTATAGGAGTTTTAAGACATGGATATACAAATAAAATAGCTAGGAGTGTTGGGAAACTTGGACTCTGATAAGACCCACTTCGGTGGCCTCTTTTGCATATATAAAACGAGGAGAAATCGTTATACATACTAGTTTCAAAGAAGATCGATAAAAAGTCATTTTTATGTGTCAATCCATTTTTGTATACTACCTTTCATTGTTCGTTCACGCAGTGCGGACCGACCATGGTCGCACAACAACGTATACTCGGAATGGCAAGTTACGGGAGTTAATTATGCAGCTGGCCACACATGATTGTCGATTTGGTGCTACTAGTTTGTTTGGCGAGGAGGCAGGTGAGAGAGGGAAGGAGGCGTCCGAGGTGGCGCGAGACCCCGTGCGCGGAAGACGCCTTTTGCCCTTTTGCGCACGCAGGACACGAGCAGAGCGCGTGGGGAACGCGCGGTTGGCGCGCCCGGGCGTGTGCTCCTGCCCCGCCGGCACACGCCTAGGATCTGCTACGCTCGCCGGATCGTTGTGGCTCACAGCCAGCTTCACCCTGCCATGCATATGCGTTCCTCCTCGTACGGACGGGAACCAAATGACCAAATCGGTGTCACTTTGGAGTCGGAGTCTGGAACCTGGGTACGAATCGAACATAAAACTACTTACAGCAGTACATTATCCATGCTGTAGATTGAGCTTGAACCCAAGCTGTGCTTTTCAGCCCGTCAATTTTTTCTCGAACGATGAACAGCGACCTGCGCTGCGCAGACCGCGGTGGTAAACAAATTAATGGATCATCAATTCCCTGTCACGGTCGCACGGTATACAGAATAATGGTGTCTCCGGGCACTATCCATGTCAGACCCAGAATGCCACGCTATGTAGAATGCGACGTATATAAATAATTCTGTATACTACTTTGTTTTTGGGAACGTATAATACTCCTGTGCTCTGCTTGATATTTTGACACGAACCTCCCCGCAGGAGATCCCGTGGATGCCCGCGCGACGCAACCGGCCAAACTGGGTCGCAACAACTCCCTCCAGGATCAGGCGGGCCGCATGTAGCCTCCTGTCAAACGCACAGGCACAGGGCCGTTTCCATTATTCGATTCGATGGGTGGCGTGATTCTCCGGCTCTTTGCCCCGGCCGATCGCGTCGCGCGTCACCCAATTTGTGCTTGCGCCGTGCACGCCGTGTCGCTGACAGACGTGCACTGTAAACATCCATGTAAAGGGATAGTCTGATGACTCCTGAGCGCGAGGTAGATTTTCTGGGTGAAAACGACGAGGGGCCTCGCCCTCGTGTCGTACATACTTGTCTGAAACCGTCCGGCGCGTTGCACGCTGGTCCGAGATCCTAAGGGCACGTACAATGCGGTGACGTCAGCCTTCCCTTATCTTTCATGCGTTGGATTTTCTTGGTTGGAGAGAAACAAGAGAGAGGGTTGTCTTCCCATGAGGATGATCTCTTAGAATAAGACTATTTTCCATCGCATATATCTTATCTTCTCTTAGTCAACCAATTTTTACTAAAAATAGTTAATTATTAATTCTTGAGATAGATAAGAGATAATCGTTATCTGAAGTTATATATCGCGCCTTCTAAATGATGTGGAGAGCTAAGAGAAGGCATGCCTTCTCTAGCATTGTACATGCCCTAATCCCTCCCAGACCCGACAGTATATCATGATCGCCTTCCCCCCATCGAACTCCTCCAGTTTCGCCGCCACACACGCAACGCAGCGCACGCACAAGAATGGACGCCACCCGGGCCCTCCTCCTGCCGCGCTCCGACGGCGTCGTCCCCGGCGTGGTCGACTTCCGCGGCGGCCCCGCCTCGCGCGCATCCACAGGCCGATGGTCCGCCGCGATGTTCGTCCTCGGTACGGACCCTCCGATCCAACATACAGAGCATGGTCGATCGATGACTGATCGACGCGTACGTGGATTTTAACTTGTGATGATCGATCTGTGTTCTTGGGATTTGAAGGTGTGGAGATCGCGGAGAGGTTCGCGTACCACGGCGTGTCGGCGAACCTGATCAGCTACCTCACGGGCCCGCTGGGGGAGTCGACCGCGGCCGCCGCGGCGGCGATCAACGCCTGGAGCGGCGTCGCCACGATGCTGCCGCTCCTCGTGGCGTGCGTCGCCGACGCCTGGCTCGGCAGGTTCCGGACCATCGTCTTCGCCTCCATCCTCTTCGTCGTGGTAAGCCCAATTTCCTAAAAGTGCAGTCGGTCTGTCCCCAAATCAGGACTGGCGTAAAAGTGCAGTCGGTCTGTAAATCTCGTGTGTCACGCACGCAAAACCTGATCACTGACAATGCCGGCGCGTGTGTGTCGCTGCAGAGCATGGGCATGCTGACCCTGTCCTCGGCGCTCCCGATGTTCCACACCGACGGCTGCAGCAGCTTCTTCGCCTCGCCGTCGCTCGCCTGCTCCCCGTCCCCGGTGCAGGTGACCATCTTCTACGTGTCCCTCTACCTGGTGGCGCTGGCGGAGGCCGGGCACAAGCCCTGCGCGCAGGCGTTCGGCGCCGACCAGTTTGACCAGCACCACCCAAAGGAGGCCGTCGCCCGGAGCTCCTTCTTCAACTGGTGGTACTTCGGGATGTGCTCCGGCACCGCCGCCACCACCATTATCTCCAGCTACATCCAGGACAACATCGGCTGGGGCCTCGGCTTCGGCATCCCCTGCCTCGTCATGGTCCTCGCCCTCGCCATGTTCCTGCTCGGCACGCGCAGGTACCGCTACTACACCTCCACGCAGTCCAGCCCCTTCGCCCGCCTCGCCAGAGCCATCGTCGCGCTCGTCAGGGGCCCCAAGTCGGGCCAGTCGACCGAGGACGCCGAGTTCAATGCGGAGGAGCACCGGGAGGAGGTCAGCGGCCTGCTGCGGCTGTTCCCCATCTGGGCGACCTGCATCATCTACGCCGTCATCTTCTCCCAGTCCTCCACCTTCTTCACCAAGCAGGCCGCCACGCTGGACCGGAGGATCGGCGCCACGTTCCAGGTGCCGCCGGCCGCGCTGCAGACGTTCATCAGCCTGACCATCATCACCTTCATCCCGGTCTACGACCGGCTCTTCGTGCCCGCCGCGCGGCGGTTCACGCGCCTGTCATCGGGCATCACAATGCTGCAGAGGATCGGGACCGGCCTCGTCCTCGCGATGGTGGCCATGGCCGTGGCCGCGCTGGTCGAAGCAAAACGGCTCGGAGTGGCGAGGGACGCCGGGCTCGTCGACCAGCCCAAGGCGGCGCTGCCGATGAGCCTGTGGTGGATGGTGCCGCAGTACGTGCTGTTCGGGCTCTCCGACGTGTTCGCCATGATCGGCCTGCAGGAGTTCTTCTACGACCAGGTCCCCGACGCGCTGCGCAGCATCGGCCTCGCCTTCTTCCTCAGCATCTTCGGGGTGGGGCACTTCTTCAGCAGCTTCCTCATCTCCGCCATCGACAGTACCACCAAGAAGAGCGGCGAGAGCTGGTTCGCGAACAACCTTAACCGCGCGCACCTCGACTACTTCTACTGGCTCCTTGCCGGCCTATGCGCCGTGGAGCTCGTCGCGTTCGTGATCGTCTCGCGCGTTTATGTGTACAAGAAGAGGGTATCTCATCATGACGACAGTGTTGCCGTCATGTAGATTAGAGAATGGATACAGCTTTTGTCAGGTTCTGATGTATGTATAGGCGTATAGCGTTACACCTATAGTGGATCTTTGTACGGAGTTCATCTGTATCGTGCACATATCAAAATGATAATGATTGACAAATACTGTAGTAGTACTGTAACAAAAATTGGATATGCACCAACGTTTTTTAGGGGATGTTAGAAACAGCTCGCTACAAATTAGAAAAGCCAATGGGCCACTAGGTTGCGAGCCTAGGAGGCCAGGCCAATTCTAAAGCCAATTACTTAGAGAAAGGCCCGATGTACTCAAATTTTTTTTTGAAACTAAATGATGCAGACAACCATTTTTAATGCAAATATTGGTTTCCATAAAAACAATGAAAGTGTGCTCACAAGCATGAGAACACAATAAAGAATGCATGACACCCATAACATAAATTTTATTTCTAAACCTTCATCCAAATGGGCTGATAAATCTACAAGTGGCTTCACACTAAGATCAATGAGAATCACTTTTTTTTCAACCGGGCTAACCCCTTTCAATTAATTGCTTAAGAGAAATACAAAGTTCACTACAAAGAGGAGGGAAAGAGATGAAAGCGAGTTGGGGCACTAGTAGAAAACCTGCCGAAGCTGCTCGATCTCAAAACAACTTCTATAGGGCGAAAACCTAGAAAACCTGCTGAAGCTGCTCGATCTCGAAACAACTTCTACATGGCGAAAACCTACTATCACCAAAACTCAAAAACTAAAATGTACGGTTTTTTAGGAGATCATCATCCGAACACCCAAAACGACAGGCAATATTACAACTAACCCGCCAGATACACTAGCACCAAAGAACAACCACCAAAACTAACATAGTGCAGTGACCCAGCATACCACTGCATGATGTAGTACACTATAGTCGTTGACATAATACCAATGAAACCCCGTTCACTAGTATTACATCCCTCAGAGTGGTATAACAGAAACACAACAGGTCCAAGACATGACTATAGGTTACAACTTGACTCTTTACAAAGGATCCAGAAAACACTCTAGGTTATAGAGAGAGAACACAACTTCCTACAAAGAAGAACCAGAAATAACAACTCAAATCTACCATACTAATAAGATTATCATCTAACTATTTGACTTGCGTTGCTGATACTGCAATACTCTACAGAAGTAGGTGCTATGGCTAGAGATTATATTTCTATCTAATCAGCAACTTCGTCTTCACTTTAGTTGATGTATATGTTGACTTTCTTGACTTCATTGAAGACCTTGATGTGTTGATGACGATTCCTTTGAGCATTAGTTAATGTAGACGTCGTCTGTATTGGCTTCAGAATCTAGCAAGGGTCAAGAAGATACGTTGAGTACGAGCGTACTCAGCAAGTTCACTAGAAAGGATTGTTTGATGCACTAGCTACAGCCATAGACCGTAGGTCGTAGGCTATGCAGGTTTTCCTAAACATTTCCTTAAAGATTGCTTTTATTCTGAAAAGCTATGTCTGTCAGCCTTCACGGGTTTACTAGAACTTCGTGGAGTTCCTTTCCTGCACCGTTCGCAGCTCCTTTCCGGAACACGGAGTAACATGTCATAGTTTTTACACTCTGTAGAGGTGCGTTACTTTACCCACGAGAAACCTTGGCCTTGTTGCACAACCAAGTCATGAACGTGTCCACACTTCCTTGGTAATGTTTTTTTAAACAAGGAAGGACCCGAAGGCCCCAGAAGCTGCTATATTAATCAGGCGGTGGGATACACTTTACAACAAGGCCCCTAGCTAGAATGGGGTTAACAGATAAGGCTGCTACTTTTACATCAAAGACCCTGGGGAGAAAATGAAAAAAGCAATCAAGCCCCCAGTCTTCTCCACCGCGCCTGGAAGACCTCGCCGCCCGGGAGACGGTGCCGCCGCCGGGGAACATGCCACTTGGGGCGTCGCCGTATTTCGATCCCGTGGTGAGATCATCGATTAGCTTCCACACGGGCATTTGCGTGCAAAGATGCGTCGTCTTTGCCTCACGGAAGAAGAGCTCGAGATGCACGAGCAAAACATGGCCTCTTTGACCAAAGATAATGGCGGCGCTAACTCGCCGTCGTTGAGGGAATCGTCGATTCGCAGCTTCACGGATAGGGCGTCGAGCAGCAAACCAGCATCTGCAACTTCTTCCACCTCCACGGTGGCCAGAACGAGCAGTCACCAGAGCCGCCAAGCGCCATGGACGACACCACTTCAAAACAGGAGAAAGCGCCAAGTTCCACCCCTTCCCCTCGCCTCCACGGCCGGCCAGAAGTTGTAGAACAGCGCCACACACATCGCCGCTTCTTCTCTCCCCCTCGCCGCCATGGCCGGCCGAGGATCCGTGGCAGCATGACCCTGCATCAGAAGAAGGTTCCTAAAAGGACCTTTATTAGTGGAGTCACCAGTAGTCGCGCCGCCCGTCGCCTCCGACCATCGGAGCTCTGCATCGAGCAACACCACCACCAGCCACCACGAGTTCTCGGCCCAGAGACCTCAATGCCAACTCCTGGCATAACGCCAACCTACGACAGACCGCCAAAACCAACTAAAACTACAAGAACTATTTCTAACCCTAGATCCGGCGCCCCCCTTTGTCCATCTCCGGCCAGCTATTCCGACGGAGGGGACGCCGGGGCGGCCCGGCCCTGGATGGAAGACTCTCAAGGAGGAAGGGAGAGAGAGAGAAAGAGAGAGAGAAAGAGATAGAGAGAGAGAGACTTCCTTGGTAATGGGGTCCAGTCTAAGATCCAAGTCAATCACTGTCCTTCTCTGCGACCCCACATACCCCATGACTGTTGTACTATCAGACTCAAGGCAGACTTTCCCTCATTAATACGGATTTACCTTAGTCTGATGTGCACGACAACCATTAACACTAGAAATTCGTCTTTTGTACGCCTAGATCCACAATAGGCTTCCTCCGAATACACGGCTTTACCCACGATCTACAACTTACAAAACGCCCAAAACAGTGTCTGTGGCATGCGAAAGGGAGACGCTCCAGCTGACTTTCCCAGAGCCCATATAGATGTCATGGTCAACGCGTAACATACGACGCGAGAATCACTGGCGACATTGGTTGTTAAGTCCTAGGTATTATGCTCCTTTACCACCAGAACTTTCATAGTAGGTTATTACCTTTTGGTAAATAACCTATAATCATATTATTATGAAAATAGTGTTTTCTGACCTTTTTAAAATGCAGGTGATGATAACACTGGATTTGCAAAATATTTGATAGAAAATAACCAAAGGACATGAGCAAGTGTGAACTTTCCTTTTATGGTTGCAAGATTATGCACTCACGGTCTTCGAGATAATACAAGATCCAATATCTGAAAACAACATCATTGGTCGGTAAGGACTAATATTTAAAGAAGCAATATGCTATTATGCATAAGTAATGCTATGCATTTTATAAAACTCCCAAAGTGAATCCCCAATGGTACAGGTGAGTTAAACTTAGGTGATTTCTTTAATAATTGGTTTGTCTTCAATTTTTACTTCACAAGAAAATGTATTTATAAGGAATTTAAGTTTTAACACACAAAATATAAATGTAAAGTATAAAGCAATTTAAGATTAAGGTTAATTTCTATATGGTTACTATGATGGAAATTCATGTATTGGGTTGTTAATAGTTGAAGGAAATTATTATAGAGTGATCGTTTGGAGTGGCAAAAAGAATAACATTTGAAGAAATTAGTGTTTAGGTTACATTAATCAATTTTGAAGGTTACTAGGGTTTACATTAGGGTTTTTGTTGGTTACAAATGTTGCTAAGTTATTATCCTTTAATTGGTTATATAAGTGACCAAAGTTAACAATAAAAACATGAATATACTTCAAATAAAATGTTATGATTGTTTAGACCATTATCAAGTTTTAGGATTTTGACAAGTATAATTATTATTATGGAATTATTCACTTTCAGTTAAAGTGAATAATGAATTTAAGATTTGATGTGTTATTATGAAAATAACAAGCAATTTACTAATGGGAAAATAATTAGATGATCTTAGTAATTTTTTAGGATTTGAAGTCATGTTAATGATGATTAAGAGATAAAGATCATTCACTATATTATATATGAGTGATTGATGTCTACGCACTTCTATTCTTGTAGACGGTTGTTGGGCCTCGAAGTGCAGAGGTTTGTAGAACAGCAACAAGTTTCCCTTAAGTGGATCACCCAAGGTTTATCGAACTCAGGGAGGAAGTGGTCAAAGGTATCCCTCTCAAGCAACCCTGCAATCAAATACAAGAAGTCTTTTGTGTCCCCAACACACCCAATACACTTGTCAGGTGTATAGGTGCACTAGTTCGGTGAAGAGATAGTAAAATACAAGTGGTATGGATATAAGAAAATGGTGCCAGAAAAGACTTTGATGGCGTGGAAGAGACTAAAGGCAAACTAAAATAAAGAAAGCAGCAAGCAAACATGCAACAGATCTAGTTGCAAACGGTGTTTCAATACTTAGAAACAAGGCCTAGGGATCATACTTTCACTAGTGAACACTCTCAATAAATATATTCTCTTCATGATACTACCCTGAACTACTCTCTGGTTGGACACTCTAATCCACGGTAGGGCTATAAAAGCACTCCTTAAAGGTTGCCTTCCCCATCTAGATAACCCCACACTGTCACCTTGAGCGCTAGATGGTTCCAACAAACACCACAATTTCATAGAGACATCCAACTCCAAATATAACTCATGATAAAAATATATATAACCTAGCTTAAGTGCCACACATGGCGTGCACGCTGTCACTTTCACACACATGGGGAAAACATAGATCTATTAAAGCAATTGAGTATTTATGAACTCTAGCCTAAGTGCCACCACGGCGTGCACGTTATCACTTTCACACACGTGGGGAGAGCAGAGATTGGTTTAAGCACTTGAGCAACAGAGTAGATCTACTTGATTACAAAGCTCATGACCACAACATGATCACGCATAGAGAGAGATGAACACATAGCTACCGGTAGAGCCCTTAGCACTAAGAAAGAACTACCCCTCCTCATCATGAGAATCAGCAACGGTGATGGAGATGGTGGTGGAGATCGATGGAGATGGCTCCGGGGGCACTTCCCCATACCGAAAGGGTGCCGAAACAGAGACTTTCTGTCCCCCGAATCTCCCCTTCAGTGGCGACGGCTGAAGGGAATATGCCCGAGAGGCAATAATAAAGTGGTTATTATCGTATTCCTTGTTTATGATAAATGTTTATTTTACATGCTATAATTGTATTAATACGGAAACATTAATACATGTGTGTTTAATAAACAAAAGGAAGTTCCTAGTTATGCCTCTCTTATAAACTAGCTCGTTGATTAACAAGATGATAAAATGTTTCCTGATCATGGACATTGGATGTTGTTAATAACGAGGTCGCAACATTAGTGTAATGATGTGATGCACATTCATCCAAAGTATAGCATTATGATCAAAGTCATTGAGTTTATATTGCTATAACAACTTACGAAGTGATCCTAATCCTTAGACCATGAGATCATGTCAATCACTAACACCGGAAGAGTTTCTTGATAACATCAAACGTCACACCGTAACAAGGTGATTATAAAGATGGGTTAAGAACTACTAAAGTGTTATGTTGAGGCCCATGGATCGAGAGTGGAATTTGTTCATCCCAATGACAGATAGATATGCTCTGGGCCCTCTCGGTGATATCACATTGATTAGCTTGCAAGCAAGTGATTTGATCACTAGAATGTTATATCACGGGAACGAGAAAAGAGTGCATGTCGATGCGAGATCAAACTAGGTATGGAGATACCGATGATCGAATCTCGGACATGTAATATATCACGAAACAAAGGGATTAAGATACTAGCGTAAAAGGTTCTGACGATCACAAGAAAGTCATCGTTGAATGTGTGGGAGTCAGTATGGGTCTCTAGATCCCGCTTCTGATTATTGATCCGAGAGGGGTCTCAATCATGTCCACATTATTCGCGAACCATCGGGTGACACACTTAAGAGACACTGACATCCATTTGGATCAAAAGTTTCATGCCAAAAAGAATAACAAGTGTAGGAATTTATTTCACTAGATACCAAAATGGGTTTTCGGGTGAAATTGCAGAAAGTGTTTTTGCATATGAAATGAAATACTAACAAGGGGTTATATCAGAATTTTTGTCATTAAAGTAATTGACAAAAATCTGAATAAATAAAAGGAGTTTTATTTAATGAGAGTTCGCATTAAATTTGGTGGAAATTTAATGGGAATTTGAGTGGGTTTTTGAGTGGAGGGAATTGAAAGGCATTTGAGTGAGTGGAGTGTCCACCCACATGAATGTGGAAGAGGTGGAGGCAGCCCCCATGGCTGGGCGCCATGCCCCTTGGGTGCCCCCCTCTCCCCTATAAAAGGCCCCCCTCTTATCCTCTCAAAGTACACCTCCTCGTGAAGGATCTCTCTTCCCCTCTAGAATTTATCCCCCATGGTCTCGGACTAGCGAGATACATGTTCCCGGTGGCTATTCGGCAAGAAAGAGTTGTGCTTCCGCTGCATCGCTGGAGCGAGGAGGCGGAGGTTGATCTGTGCCTTGAATGTGTGTGCGAGCACGGATGCGCCGCTGTTTTGCGGCGCTAGGACTTCCTCTCGATCTTGAGATCGACAAGAGATCGTCTACATCAACCACGAGTTTGGACTCATTAAGATTTTTCGGTCTTCAAGGGTATGTTCTCTATGGATGTATATCCGCCCGTTGCTTGTATCTAGTAGATAGATCTTGGTACATAGTTGTTCCCATCGTAGGAATTTTTTGTTTTCTATGCTGCGAACCCTACAGTGGTATCAGAGCCGGATCTATGCATAGATGCTTTGCACGGGTAGTACACATATGAGTATGTGGGCGATGATGATCATTTTATTGCTTCTTAGTTGTACTTTGGATATTGGTGGCATAGTGGAATGAAGCGGCCTGGACAAACTTTACATGTCCTCGCACATGAGACCCGTTCCACGCTTGACATGCAACTAGTTTTGCATAAGTGGCTAGCGGGTGTCTGTCTCTCATACTATAGTCAATATCTAATTTGCAACGAGTTGTCAACAATTTGGTTATCCTTGTTGTGGTTCATGTTCGTAGATAAGAACGGTTCTATCTCCGAAAGCCCTAAGCCACGTAAAATTTGCAATGGATAAATTAGAGGCGTCTAGTTTAGATTGTTGCTAGGCTAGTGTCATGATATGGTAATGTTGTGAGTAGAAGTATAAGTTGATACTATTACAACACACATAACGTGTAAGTTCCATAGACCTTGGCCTTACACATAGAGGTATGATGGCGATCATACCATGATGCACATGATGGAGATCAAGTGCAAGAACCATATCATTTCACTTATTAACATGAGATGTTTTTTGCATTTTATATTGCTTGTTTGGCATTTTATTAGCATAATAAGATGATACCTCATTTAGATATCAAGATAAAAATGTGTTCTTCATTAAGTATGCACCGATAATGTTTTGTCGCTTCAAGACATCACGTGATGATCGGGTGCACTTGAATCCACGAGCATATCTCGGCTGTAAGACGGTTACACACATGAATACTAAGGTTCTTACTTGGCGAGCCTAGCATATACAGACATGGCCTCGGAACACGGACCGAAAGTTTAAGCATGAGTCATATGTTTTGATATGATGACCATATGGATGCTCGCCTTTGAAGATACACCGACTCACGTGATGATCGGACTTGGTGTAGTGGATTTGGTTCATGTAATCACCAAAAAGGCACGAGGGATGTTGTTTTTGAGTGGGAGTTCATTTCTAATTTGGATTAGTAGAACTCAATTTATCATAAATTAAATCAAATTGAATTTGTATAATTTGTTGTAGTCATTGGCATTCGTTCACCACCTTATGCTTAGTTGTAATTGAGATAATAGAACTATAGAATTCTAGATATTTACTTTACGAACTGGTATCGTATTGTGTTGAGTGTCAATCTAAAGTTTAAAGTCCTATTGAAAACTTTCAGCAAACTCTATTTACTCTGTGAAATTTAATAATTGGTATTAAATCGGGAGTAACAATTCCAGTGTTAGTATCTTAAGTATCATGTTTGCCTCCATGATTCTTGATTGTTCTAATATCAAGTTTATCTAGGAGCTGGAAGAATTGTTTCAGAAACCATCATGTGTGGCAGATATAACGATACCTGAAACAATGTTTTGGTTGCAATATGATAGAGTATAATATATGTTCTCATATTGTATGAGAATTTACAAAGGTTGGAGATGCTAGACATCCTAATCATCCAAAAGGGTTTTGGAAAGTAACGTTATACTCACGATTCGTCTTTATAAGCTACATTAGCTTGATCTTGAAAGTCGTCATGATAAGAATGAATTGAAGATGTATGTAAAGTGTTTACTACACTAAAAGATTACGAAAGAATGGATTTTGAAAGAATGCCGATCATTTTGATGACGGTGATCTACTTCAAAGTGCAAGTCCAAAGGTATTATTATTTGAATATACACGCTTTGGACTATGTGTCATGTATATGGCGCCACTTTTGTGTTGGAGATATGCCCAAGAGGCAATAATAAAGTGGTTATTATCATATCTTCACACTTATGATAAATGTTTACATACCATGCTATAATTGTATTAACCGGAAACATTAATACTTGTGTGATTTGTAAACTAAAATTAGAGTCCCTAGTAAAGCCTCTTGTTAAACTAGCTTGTTGGTTAATATATGATCATGGTTTCCTGATCATGAACATAGAGATGTTATTAACAACAGGATCATATCATTAGGAGAATGATGTGATGGACATACTCCTATAGATAAGCGTAGCATAATGTTAAACCCCACCTTTATAAAGGATAGGATCCCTGTGATTGCAATGCTAGTCCCTGGATCAATGCTAGCATCCACAGTTTAAGATGAAGTACACAGATACAAAGGTCGTTTATTACATTCATTCCAGAGATAAAACATAGTCTTTTACAACTCAGGGCCATAGGCCTAATACAAGAGTTTTAAGGAATAAGTAAATAAACACAAGTCTTCATCTTCATGTGCCACAGGCAAGCATGTTGAGTGTAGACTCATGACTCCTAATCATCATCGGAGTAACCTGCAACATCACAAGTTACAGCCACAGAGGGTCAATACTTTGGAATAGTATTGGCAAGTGATACCTTAGTATATTTTAAGTGGACTACAATACTATATGCTTTTTGGCTAGTGTAGCTTGGCTTGCTTTGCTTTAACATAAGTTTTTCCTATTAGTTGAAATCACTAAGTTTTCTTTGTCAAAACATTCCCAAGGAAACCACCAATAGACATTGGGGTCCTTCACCCTTGTTCACCCACAAATTTTTACTTAGAAGTTGGAGTAATGAGATTCTTGTGGCTTCCATGTCTTGATGCTCAAAATGTCCTTTTCCTTGGACAAGGCTAAGTACTTAGGTTTTCCATCTGCAGAGGTTGTGCACTTTTCCCACCAGACTTGGTTTCCCAAGACAGGACCTTTCAGAAGCCTTTCCTTAGTCAAATGGACGTTCAACCTATCATCCCATCTACCACCAACTGTCCAAATGACTAAGTTCTAGCAACCTATATGATCATGGCAGAGCCCATTTTGCCAAGTGGTTGCACTGTAAGCTATCTCCACACTTGGCCTCCAAATCCCTTTGTGCCTGGGTGGCATTCCACAAGTGAGATACACAACCCAAGTCCATGGCCTTGTGTAACCACTCAACATAACCCAATCTTCCCATTCCACCCAGGAGGTTCATTTGTCTTAGTTGTTTTATTAAGAAAATATAAGTCTCTTGACTTAGAATATTTTTATCATATAGTATATGTAACACCCTCGCCTGATAAGGCTGAGTTCATGTGTATAGTGCCAATCCCTGGATCGGTTCACTGGCACACACAGTACAAAATGATACCAAATATAACTGTGCATCATAAATACAACGAATATGATCCAGAATTTACATTATTTATTCAAGTACACAGCGGAAAACGAATACAAGGTAGATCTCCATCCTTCAAATGTGCCACAGGCGAACAATTGTTGAGTGGAGTCTCGCGACCTATGAACGATCACTCGAGATCGATATAACCGCAACATGAAACGTTGCGCCACGAATGGTCAATACATTGAATGTATGGCAAGTAGGCTAAAGTGGTTAACAACAGATCTATCAACTACATGCTTATTTGGCCAAGTGGAGTTCGAGCTTATTTTCATAAAGCAATACAACTTTTCCCTACTTTCAAAATACTTTTCTTTCTTCAAAAACAATCTTCTAAGGACATACCAAAGATAAACCCATGTAGATACAAGACAGTTCAGCTTTTATGCTCCTAAACCCATGTTCATCCATCAAGTTTTAGTAATTAAGAAATTGGAATGAGTGAGAAATATCATAGCATCAGTATCAGGTCGCTCAAATTGTCCATAACCGGGGACACGGCTAATCGATTAGTTTATACACCCTGCAGGGGTTAGTACACTTACCCATGTGACTTGGCCATTTCGTCACCACTCTCATATTGGGTGATGATAGGGAGAAGTCCAAGAAGGAACCGTTCGAAGTAGCTCCCAATCCCGACGCCAGACCGTCCAACCTACAATATCTACATCTCTCGGATACGCGGGTTCGAGTTACCACAACCTCGAGTTCAACCAACCGCCCATTTCATTATTGGCACATGGTTGCACACGAAGCTTCCAAACAAAGAAACCAATCTTTTCTCGGTGTCTGGCGGCATTCCCCACCATAAATACACTCGATGACCCAATCAATGCCATTCCGCCCAGGTGGTTCATTAAAACATGTTGGTTTGTCATTTAGCAAAACATAAGCCTTTCAAAACATATAACTTTTCATGATGTGATTCCCTTCCTCGTCTAAATAGCATATCTAAGCAATCTACCAATACGATGGCTCATAAACAAGGATCGCTAGGGAATAATATGGGACATAGCATAGCATATACACATCAATTCCTATATATGCAATTCTACAAAAACATCTACAATGCATAGGAAACAGTAGGACATTTATGACCAAGATAGCACCACTTGCCTTTGTTGTAGATGTAGTCGATTAGATAATCCTCACAATCCTCATATATATAATGGTTGCACTCGTCATAACCACAATACTTGCAATCATAGTAGTTGCAATCGCTACGTTGCACTCCTCGCAATCTAGCGTTTGAAGCAAACACAACAAACACCATTCAAAACATTGCAAACATACAACAGCGCAACATTACAAGAAAACAATGATGAACAAATGCATGCATGATGATTTAATGAGTCACAATGGTTGCATTTAGTGTTCTGAACATAGTTAGATTACATGATGCATGTGGAAAGTCATTTAATGCACTAAAGCTTTTATTACTAAAGTTATATCGATTTAATATGGTGTATGCCACTTTAATTGAACTAAATATGTTTATGTCATATTAAATTGTGAACTAGATGCTACTGGATAGGTAATGCAATTTAGAGACAGTGGCAATTTGAATCACCTAAAAAGGAGTTATAGAAATTTTCTTATGATTAAAACACTATTTCAATGGGTTTAAATATTTCTGTATGAATTTCTGTTTTAACAGTACCAAATAATTTGTCATGCAATTTCTCTGTATAGCTATTGTCAATACAAAACCATAGCACTTGGATTCACCCTAATCGGAGTTATAGATCTTTTTGTACGATTTAAATAGTGTTTAATGGTTTTAAATGATTCATATAGTTTCTGTTGTCTAAAAATCAAACTAAAATTATATCTGTAATCTCCACGGAATTGTAATTTCAGGAACATATTATTTGTAATTTTCTGAATAGTATTTATTTTCTTATGAATTTATTACTCTAAATAAGCCATTAAACCATTTAAATATTCACGGCAAAACCTTACAGTAAAAGGCTGAACTAATTGCATATTGAGGATCTACATGGAACCAGCTTTCCAACGGTATATCATTTATATTTTTGTGACAAGCAATTAATTTTTAATGAATTTAATGATTTATAAAGCCATTAAAACTAATTAAATTGCGACGGGTTAAATAATCTGCAAAGGCTAGATCCAACCAGATATTATTAAAGTACATTACAGTAGCTTCAAATTGATATATTATTCATATTTTTCGGATTTACAGATAATTTCTTATGAATTTATTAACCTAAAAGACCATTAAAACTAATTAAATTACTGCAGTAACCACGTACAGTAAAAGTTGGATCTAATCTGATAAGATGATTCTACGTGAAATTATCTTCAATTTGATATATTATACGCAATTTTTGGACATGGTATGAATTTCTAATGAATTTTACAAGTTAGATCTATAATATGCAAATTTAAATTCGAACGGAATATTCCAGGGAATATTCCGCTGACTGGACAGGTTGACTTTGCATGCTGACTGGGACTAGATGTTGACCTTACGTTGACGTGGCGTTGATGATGAAGATGACCGGGATGACGACATACATGGCACCGGTTTGATTGGATCTCGACCGTCTGGATAGGATCCGGTGGCTAGAAGAAGAGATTGACCCGATTTTGGCTCAGAATAGATAAGAAATAGATCTGTATTAGAGAGACAAATCCGTAGGTCAAATCGAAAAACTCAGAACATGAAAGTTGTGGGAAATCATAATTCCTACCTTCTCACCAAAGGAATTTGGATTTGAAGAAACGAGCGCGAGTACATCTTGGATTTACACCGTAAGATCTGAAGTATTGCGATACGAAATTCTCCGGCTGTGGTGGATGAAAAGAGGTGAGGTTTGTCGGGATTGAAAGATTCCGACGATCCCTACAACTTTCGTGTTTTGACCGAAAGCAAACGACGAAGTCTAGATGGGTTAAAAAGCGAAACAAGATTCGGGAATAGGTAGATTCGGGATTTCGAGGAGAGAAACTCGTACAGCTATGCCTCCACGAGATTATATGGAGGTTTGAGATGGTTTAGAGATAGGCCTAGGAGTAGAGAACAAGTAGAAACAAACGGAAGTCGATTTGGAGTTGTAGATAAAAAGTTACAAGAGTTTGAGTAGAGATATATCTAACAAAGCAGATTTTGCACGTTTTTCGGAGCAGCTCGACCGTCCCACAGCGCGTGGCCTGCTGGCTGGCTCGGTCCGGTCGGACCGAGTGGGCCGGCCCGTTCAGTTTTTTTTTTCTTTTTCTATTTACTTGTTTTCCTTATATCTTTTGCATACGAACTCCAAATGACATGATTCTTGTTTCTATTTTTTTCTAAAATCGAATAGATTATTATAGGATTAAATTTGTAATCTTTTTACTAGTTTTGAAGTAGTGGGTTTATAAATCCCTGTATATTTCATTTTATTTATATCTTTATGTGTTTGTATTTGTTTCATAACTTTTTCATACTAGCTCCAAATGAGCTCAATTTTGTTTCTAAAATTTTGTAATATTAATTGGATATTTTTAGGCTATAATTTAGCAATAATCGTTGTCTTAGCAACAATGGGTTTTATAAAGTCAATTTAATTTCCTTTTGGAACATTTGGGCGAATCAACTATAGGATTTATATACCGTGATTTGGATTCAGGTTTATTAGAACTTTGCATGGATGAAATGCTTATGAATGCTTCATGATTTTCATTTTGAAATCTTGCACACCAATTCTACAATCCATAATCAATCCATGCCCTTTTGCCTATATGGCTACTTAGGTCTTAACAAAAGAATATAAGATTTTGAATTCATGGTTGAGAGGAATTTCTATTCAAAAAGTTTCTTCTCTTTGAGAATTTTCAACAAAGTCAAACAATCAATCAATCTTATTTATTTATTTCACATTCCAAAAATTAGGAGAATTTTGGGATGTGACAGACTACCACCCTTAAAAGAAATCTCGTCCCGAGATTTGGGAAGGCTAGAAAGAAAGAAAGGTTTGGGATCCATTAGGATGCTACCACCCTTAAAAGAAATCTGACTAGGTCACTTCTCAAGGATTCACTTGGCTCAATTGGTTTTCATTGCACATTCTAATTCCATGATTGATAGTTTCCAATAAAGCACTTTTTAAGCTAGCAAAACTCTCATGGTGGGCAAATAGGGAACGTTTACTTCACGGTGCCCATAATTCACGGTTGGGATTCATCTCACCGTACATTCCTACGCTTAGCAATGGATGCCTTTAGAAGGGTGTAACAATATACCATTCTAGGGTTTAGGCTCAACGTCGACTCTGCTAAGGTTGAAAAGGGCACTCAAGATTCGCAGCCAACAAAGACAAGAGCGAATAATAAGAGTAGTAGGAATGGTGATCAATCCATCCTGCACCCAAATTATTACCCTGTATGAGGATAGGTGAATCACGTTTTTCTATCACTCGGACATTCTCACTTGCCTTGAAGAATGTTTCCATGGGCACGAGCTAATGCTCTATGTATACTCCCATGTATTCAATAAACAAAGCTACTACTAAAACTAAACTATCAATACTTCAACTTTCTGGTTGCGTAATCTACTACATGACATCATGTGGAACACTTCATACTTCCACATTTTTTTTCCAATAGGTGAAGCATTCTCCTTCCTAAATGCATTGTGTTGTCAAACCCTCCACTTAACACATCATTATATCTCCAAGGTTCAAGATAGGAAAGAATAGATTCTATAGGAAAGAAATGACTAAGAAAATAATCCTACCCATAACTATATGAAGCATTCAATGTCACAAACAAGCAAACAATCATAGGTGATTAACTCACAATCAAACAATTGTATAATAACCTTACAGGGGTCTAAATATAGCAGTATATAACCACAAAATAGTTTGAAATCATTGGGAACAATACTAGAGTAAAACATAGCAACATATAAGCACTAAACTAAATCTGTCAAAACAGTACAACAGGTTTCACGAATTTTTCTGACTAACTTAAACTCTCCAGGAATTTTAGCCAATTTTTGTGCATGTACTACAGGTAATTACGCTCCAGATCCTATTTTTTTAGATTTTTCTGAGTTACCAATAAAATATGAAAAATCACGCGGTACTACAGGTCATGCAGAAAACTGCAGCAGTAATTCCACGAATTTCAATCAATTCACACCATTAAAATAATTTTAAACCACACGAAAACTCCAGCAACTTTAGAGTTTCAAAACAACAGATCCTAAACAAGGCATCACACAAAATAGCTCAATACAAACAAGCAAGCAACCTATATCGTCATACCACATAAGTTGGTAAGAACAATATGCTAACACGATAGCGACGATCTCCTAAAGAGATAAAATGTGGTGGTCCAGACCTAACCAAACTTGATGAGAAGTTTATTTATGTCATGTTATTTGTTCTTTACTTGTAAGCCAACTCTCATATAGGTATCATAATAATGGACAACTATAAATTTTGAACAAGAAGAGGTTATAGAAAAGATAGACAAGGAATATAAGAACATCTAATACGTAGAAAATATGATAGTTCTCCTAATAAAGGTCTTTTATTGCTAATCCATTTCTAAGGTCACGATCCTACAGCCAACACACAGCTCTGATACCATCTTGTAACACCCTCGCCTGATAAGGCTGAGTTCATGTGTATAGTGTCAATCCCTGGATCGGTTCACTGACACACACAAGACAAAATGATACCAAATATAACTGCATCATAAATACAACGAATATGATCCAGAATTTACATTATTTATTCAAGTACACAGCGGAAAACGAATACAAGGTAGATCTCCATCCTTCAAATGTGCCACAGGCGAACAATTGTTGAGTGGAGTCTCGCGACCTATGAACGATCACTCAGATACGATATAACCTGCAACATGAAACGTTGTACCACGAATGGTCAATACATTGAATGTATGGCAAGTAGGCTAAAGTGGTTAACAACAGATCTATCAACTACATGCTTATTTGGCCAAGTGGAGTTCAGGCTTATTTGCATAAAGCAATACAACTTTTCCCTACTTTCAAAATACTTTTCTTTCTTCAAAACAATCTTCTAAGGACATACCAAAGATAAACCCATGTAGATACAAGACAGTTCAGCTTCGATGCTCCTAAACCCATGTTCATCCATCAAGTTTTAGTAATTAAGAAATTGGAATGAGTGAGAAATATCATAGCATCGATTGTGTCGCTCAAATTGTCCATAACCGGGACACGGCTAATCGATTAGTTTATACACCTGCAGGGGTTAGTACACTTTACCCATGTGACTTGGCCAGCCATTCGTACCACCACTCTCATATTGGGTGATGATAGGGAGAAGTCCAAGAAGGAACCGTCGAAGTAGCTCCCCAATCGACGCCGCACCGGTCCAACCTACAATATCTACATCTCTGGATACGCTGGTTCGAGTTACCACAACCTCATCGAGTTCAACCAACCGCCCATTTCATTATTGGCACATGGTTGCACACTAAAGCTTCCAAACAAAGAAACCAATCTTTTCTCGGTGTCCCGGGCGGCATTCCCCACCATAAATACACTCGATGACCCAATCAATGCCATTCGCCTGTGGTTCATTAAAACATGTTGGTTTGTCATTTAGCAAAACATAAGCCTTTCAAAACATATAACTTTTCATGATGTGATTCCTTCCTCGTCTAAATAGCATAGCTAAGCAATCTACCAATACGATGGCTCATAAACAAGGATCGCTAGGAATAATATGGGACATAGCATAGCATATACACATCAATTCCTATATATGCAATTCTACAAAACATCTACAATGCATAGGAAAGCGAGGACATTTATGACCAAGATAGCACCACTTGCCTTTGTTGTAGATGTAGTCGATTAGATAATCCTCACAATCCTCATATATATAATGGTTGCACTCGTCATAACCACAATACTTGCAATCATAGTAGTTGCAATCGCACACGCACTCTCGCAATCTAGCGTTTGAAGCAAACACAACAAACACCATTCAAAACATTGCAAACATACAACAAAGGCAACATTACAAGAAAACAATGATGAACAAATGCATGCATGATGATTTAATGAGTCACAATGGTTGCATTTAGTGTTCGAACATAGTTAGATTACATGATGCATGTGGAAAGTCATTTAATGCACTAAAGCTTTTATTACTAAAGTTATATCGATTTAATATGGTGTATGCCACTTTAATTGAACTAAATATGTTTATGTCATATTAAATTGTGAACTAGATGCTACTGGATAGGTAATGCAATTTAGAGACAGTGGCAATTTGAATCACCTAAAAGGAGTTATAGAAGTTTTCTTATGATTAAAACACTATTTCAATGGGTTTAAATATTTCTGTATGAATTTCTGTTTTAACAGTACCAAATAATTTGTCATGCAATTTCTCTGTATAGCTATTGTCAATACAAAACCATAGCACTTGGATTCACCCTAATCGGAGTTATAGGTCTTTTATGCGATTTAAATAGTGTTTAATGGTTTTAAATGATTCATATAGTTTCTGTTGTCTAAAAATCAAACTAAAATTATATCTGTAATCTCCACGGAATTGTAATTTCAGGAACATATTATTTGTAATTTTCTGAATAGTATTTATTTTCTTATGAATTTATTACTCTAAATAAGCCATTAAACCATTTAAATATTCACGGCAAAACCTTACAGTAAAAGGCTGAACTAATTGCATATTGAGGATCTACATGGAACCAGCTTTCCAACGGTATATCATTTATATTTTTGTGACAAGCAATTAATTTTTAATGAATTTAATGATTTATAAAGCCATTAAAACTAATTAAATTGCGACGGGTTAAATAATCTGCAAAGGCTAGATCCAACCAAATATTATTAAAGTACATTACAGTAGCTTCAAATTGATATATTATTCATATTTTTCGGATTTACAGATAATTTCTTATGAATTTATTAACCTAAAAGACCATTAAAACTAATTAAATTACTGCAGTAACCACGTACAGTAAAAGTTGGATCTAATCTGATAAGATGATTCTACGTGAAATTATCTTCAATTTGATATATTATACGCAATTTTTGGACATGGTATGAATTTCTAATGAATTTTACAAGTTAGATCTATAATATGCAAATTTAAATTCGAACGGAATATTCCAGGGAATATTCCGCT
This sequence comes from Avena longiglumis, assembly GCA_030063025.1. NCBI lineage: Eukaryota > Viridiplantae > Streptophyta > Magnoliopsida > Poales > Poaceae > Avena > Avena longiglumis. Next base: position 100,021,897 of record CP125973.1, on the reverse strand, counting down.
GACGACACAGTTGACTTTGCATGCTGACTGGGACTAGATGTTGACCTTACGTTGACGTGGCGTTGATGATGAAGATGACCGGATGACGACATGGCACGCACGGTTTGATTGGATCTCGCCAAATGGATAGGATCCGGTGGCTAGAAGAAGAGATTGACCCGATTTTGGCTCAGAATAGATAAGAAATAGATCTGTATTAGAGAGACAAATCCGTAGGTCAAATCGAAAAACTCAGAACATGAAAGTTGTGGGAAATCATAATTCCTACCTTCTCACCAAAGGAATTTGGATTTGAAGAAACGAGCGCGAGTACATCTTGGATTTACACCGTAAGATCTGAAGTATTGCGATACGAAATTCTCCGGCTATGGTGGATGAAAAGAGGTGAGGTTTGTCGGGATTGAAAGATTCCGACGATCCCTACAACTTTCGTGTTTTGACCGAAAGCAAACGACGAAGTCTAGATGGGTTAAAAAGCGAAACAAGATTCGGGAATAGGTAGATTCGGGATTTCGAGGAGAGAAACTCGTACAGCTATGCCTCCACGAGATTATATGGAGGTTTGAGATGGTTTAGAGATAGGCCTAGGAGTAGAGAACAAGTAGAAACAAACGGAAGTCGATTTGGAGTTGTAGATAAAAAGTTACAAGAGTTTGAGTAGAGATATATCTAACAAAGCAGATTTTGCACGTTTTTCGGAGCAGCTCGACCATCCCAGAGCGCGTGGCCTGCTGGCTGGCTCGGTCCGGTCGGACCGAGTGGGCCGGCCCGTTCAGTTTTTTTTTTCTTTTTCTATTTACTTGTTTTCCTTATATCTTTTGCATACGAACTCCAAATGACATGATTCTTGTTTCTAAATTTTTCTAAAATCGAATAGATTATTATAGGATTAAATTTGTAATCTTTTTACTAGTTTTGAAGTAGTGGGTTTATAAATCCCTGTATATTTCATTTTATTTATATCTTTATGTGTTTGTATTTGTTTCATAACTTTTTCATACTAGCTCCAAATGAGCTCAATTTTGTTTCTAAAATTTTGTAATATTAATTGGATATTTTTAGGCTATAATTTAGCAATAATCGTTGTCTTAGCAACAATGGGTTTTATAAAGTCAATTTAATTTCCTTTTGGAACATTTGGGCGAATCAACTATAGGATTTATATACAAGGATTTGGATTCAGTTTATGAGAACTTTGCATGGATGAAATGCTTATGAATGCTTCATGATTTTCATTTTGAAATCTTGCACACCAATTCTACAATCCATAATCAATCCATGCCCTTTTGCCTATATGGCTACTTAGGTCTTAACAAAAGAATATAAGATTTTGAATTCATGGTTGAGAGGAATTTCTATTCAAAAAGTTTCTTCTCTTTGAGAATTTTCAACAAAGTCAAACAATCAATCAATCTTATTTATTTATTTCACATTCCAAAAATTAGGAGAATTTTGGGATGTGACAGTATATAGATGTTCACCTCCCTTGTTTGCTATAAGCTAGGCTAGGCAAAATATGGTAACTTAACTTAGGAAAATTTCCCTAGCATTTCTACTATTTCACTCTACTTAGGATTTCCCAACTTAGCACTAAGCAGAAAATATCATGCAATACTTTAGCAAAATAACTAATGCTAGTACAAAAACTTAGGACAGGAATATTTATGAAAATATCACTTGCCTTGGTAGTGTGGAGAGTAGCACTCTTCACAATCACAATCACTAGCAAAATCTACACAAGAAATCAAAACATACAATTACACACAATTAAATACAACCAAAAATAATATGAATGCATGCATGCAAGAATTTACCAAGTGTTAAATTTTGAAAATTCTACCAAGTGTGTTCATGACTACAGAAACATAACATGTCACAAGTTTGTCCAATAAACTTATTTGGCCATAATACAATTTTATAAAGATAATTCTATATCTAAAATAGCCCTAATCTTGTTCCACAAATAAAACCATTTTAACTGTTACTATATGCTAAACAAATTGGATATTCAGAAAGGCCTTGTTTCACTGAATCCAACGGTATAAAGTTTGCAAAAATCTAACGTGGCATTTGAAAGTTATGAGCATTTGAAGTTTGAATCTAAATCAGGTTTTAAATTGCTTTTAGTTTAAACCTTGCCACGTCAGCGTTATTATCTGGCGTACCGTCAAGACCGGATCACCCTCCGTGCCGTTGGATCTAACTAATGCCGCACGCTCAGATCTGTCCATACCCCTTCGTTAAGTGAAGTGTTTCTCGCGTAGGATTCAGATCGGCTAAAATCTCTAACCAAAATCGGCGGCGCTACCGGCGGTGACATGGCGCGTCGATCGATGCGGCGTTCTAGGTCGCCCGGGAAGGAAGGAGATGCTTACCAGAACGCAGGAGGCTGCGATGCTCAAGGTAGCAATGGCTTGGGAAGGCGCGCACGGGTCGTCGGGATTCTCACGGAGTTCGCGAATGTCGCCCACGAGTCATCGTCGTTGGCGAGGTTCCTCGTCGCTAAGCCAAAATAGGGACAACCGTCGGATCGCAAGACGATGAAGATTCTATGCGATCGGAGGGCAAGGCGGTGGCTACTTACGAGGGAGGTCGCCGGAGTTCGTGCGTAAGACGGTGGCGGGTCGTCGACGTTCTGTGTAGCTATGGGTCATGCGAAGGCAAACGGAGAGTGTCGAAGATGCTCGAGGTTCACCGAACAAGATAGCGTGAATGAGACCGAGGAACTCGAGGCTCACCGAATTCGCCGCGATCGTCGAGACTGGGGTTGCAGAGATAAATGCGCCGCTTGGGGTGTTCAAGGCTTGGGTTTTGGGGAAAAGAGAGAGACGAGGGGTTTATATAGCCTGGTCAAGCGAGAATCACTCTCGGCCATTGATTCAATTGGCGACGCGATTAACACACGTGAAACGGCGCGTTGATTGGGGACGAATGTGTCGTGGTGGAGACGACAATGGCGTGGAGATGGCCCGCTTGTCGAGGTGCAAGTGCGTGTGGGTCTGTTTGTCACTCGGCGGTGCTCAAGGCTGTGAGAAGAAAGAAGTTCCCGGGTGGGCTTGCTGGCTTGATCACCGGCCAGATCGCCGCGGCCCTTTTCCATTGTTTAAGCCTTTTTCTTTTTCTAATTTCATTTTCTGGTATGAATTTGATATGAATTTAAATCCTTTTGAATTCAATCTGCCTTGGGAATTTTTACAGGGTTTTGTGGATTCAATTTAACAGTCATATTATCTAAATGGTTACTTTGTAAGGCTTGGTCAAGCTTGGTTTTCAAAGTAATCAGAGGTTTGATCTAATTTGCAAATATTTGTAGAAGGATTTTGATACATTTCCAAATTTGAAAAACTTGGGTTTAAAAGTTTCACTTAATCTTTTCATCCATGGAGGCAAGCAAACAAGTATTTAAACCTTCAAATTTCAAAGGGTGATGGTCATTTGGGATAAATTGTCCACATGAAATCATAGCTCCAACTTCTGTTTCTAGATGATTTTTAAGAAAACCCTAAATGGATGAATGATGCAAAGATGATATGAATGAGTTTTGAAACTATGATTTTTGGGATGTTACAAATCTAACCCCCTTAAGATGAATCTCGCCCTCGAGATTCGGATTGGCTAGCAAATAGGTGAGGGTGGTCTTTCCGAAGATCATCTTCTTTCCCATGTTGCTTCCTCTTGGAGTGATGGTTCCATTGTACTTTACAAAATTTGATAGTCTTGGTCCCGTGACTCTTTCCTGCGGTCTCTAAAATCTTGACAGGCTTTTCTTCATAAGTGAGATCACTTTCTAGTTGAACCTCTTTCATAGGTATGGTATCCTTCAAAGAGGTCTCTTCCATTTCTGGGTGACATTTCTTAAGCTGACTCACATGAAATACGTTATGGATCACGATAGAGATTCTGGCAATTCAACTTCATATGCAACTTCTCCTTTGCGACTTAGAATTTTGAATGGCCCAACATATCTTGGTGCCAAGTTTCCTTTGACTCCAAATCTTTTCACTCCACGGAGTGGTGATACTCTGAGATAAGCTCTATCCCCAACTTCGTAGGTGACTTCTCTACGCTTAGAATCCGCGTAGCTTTTCTGTCGGGACTGTGCTATCTTCAACCTGTCTTTAACCAATTTGACTTTTTCTTCGGCATCTTTGATAAGATCAGGTCCGAATAGGCTTCTTTCTCCCACACCATTCCATAACAATGGGGTGGTACACTTCCTTCCGTAGAGTAGTTCAAATGGTGCCATTCCAATACTAGCTTGATGACTATTGTTGTAAGAAAACTCTGCGTAGGGTAAACTTTCATCCCAACTCGCTCCATAATCTAAAGCACATGCTCTCAACATGTCTTCTAGAATTTGATTGGTTCTCTCTGTTTGACCATCTGTTTGAGGATGAAAGGCAGTACTGAATTCCAATCTCGTTCCTAAGGATTCATGAAGCTGTCTCCAAAAGTGAGAAGTGAACTGAGTTCCTCTATCTGACACAATACTCTTTGGCACACCGTGAAGGCATACGATTCTGCTCATGTATATTTTTGCTAACTTGGCACTGGTATAAGTTGTCTTCACGGGTATAAAATGAGCCACTTTAGTTAGGTGATCCACTACTACCCATATGGAATCATACCCGGACCTGGTTCTTGGTAATCCGGTAATGAAATCCATACCAATATTTTCCCACTTCCATTCAGGAATAGGTAGTGGTTGAAGCAAACCTGCTGGTTTTTGATGATCTGCTTTGACTCTGCTACACACATCACACAAAGCAATATGTTCGGCGATGTCTCTTTTGAGATTGTTCCACCAAAATCTTTCTTTCATATCCATGTACATATTGGTGTTTCCTAGGTGAATAGAATATGGAGAGTTGTGACCTTCTTGTAAGATCAGTTTCCGCAACTCTGGGTCTTGTGGAACACATATACGTTTCCCGTGCCATAAGGTTCCTTGTTCATCAATACGGAAACTCTTAGCCTTCCCTAGACTAATATTTTCCTTGATCTTTTCAATTTCCTTATCGGTCTTCTGAGCTTCTTGGATCTTGTTCAAAAGAGTGGGTTGAACATCTAATGACATAAGATGTCCTTCCGTACAATCTCCAACTGAGTTCCTTGAATTGTTTACATGATCTTCTGGCAATTCCCCTTTGGTAAGACCATTTACAAACGTCTTACGACTTAAAGCATCGGCTACCACATTTGCTTTACCGGGGTGGTATTGCAAACTCAAGTCATAATCCTTGATAAGTTCTAGCCATCTTCTTTGTCTCATGTTGATCTCCTTCTGGGTGAAGATATACTTCAAGCTCTTATGATCGGTGAATACTTCACACCGCTTACCTAAAAGGTAATGTCTCCATGTTTTGAGTGCATGGACGACAGAGGCTAACTCCAAATCATGAGTAGGATAGTTTACTTCATGAGTTTTGAGTTGCCTCGAAGCATAAGCTACGACTCTACCATCTTGCATAAGTACAGCACCCAAGCCTTGATGAGAAGCATCACAATACACTTGGAAATCCTTTTCCAAATCTGGAACATAGAACTGGTCGTGTCACAAGTCTCTTCTTCAACTCTTGAAGTCGACTTGCAACCTTCAAATCCAAACAAATTTCTTGTCCTTCTTTAGCAATTCCATCATCGGCTTAGCAACTTTCGAGAAATTTTCAATGAACCTTCAGAGTAACCTGCTAAGCCAAGGAAACTACAAACTTCCTTCACATTCTTGGGTGATTCCCAATCATCACAATGAAACTTTGGCGGGATCAATCGCCACACCATCCTTTGTCATAACATGACCAAGAAATCCAACTTTCTCTAACCGTAACTCACACTTGCTGAATTTGGCATAAAGTTTATGCTCTCTTAACTTTTCAAGTATCAAGCGCAAGTGTCTTTCATGTTCTTCCTTGCTCTTGGAGTAGACTAGGATATCGTCGATAAAAACGACCACAAACTTGTCAAGAAATTCCATGAACACTTTGTTCATCATATTCATGAAGTATGCTGGAGCGTTGGTTAAACCAAAAGGCATCACAGTGTACTCATACAATCCATACCTTGTGGTGAATGCTGTCTTAGGTATGTCTTGCTTTCTTATCTTAAGTTGAAAATAGCCTGACCGAAGATCAATCTTCGAGAATACACACGCCCCTTCTAATTGATCAAACAAGTCGTTGATTCTTGGCAAAGGATACTTGTTCTTGATGGTAACCTCGTTGAGAGAACGATAATCAATACATAATCTTTGTGTTCTATCCTTCTTCTCCACAAACAATACTGGGGCTCCCCAAGATGAAGAACTTGGTTGTATAAACCCTTTCTGTAACTGTTCTCCTAGTTGTTTCTTGAGTTCTTTCAGTTCATCCACTAACATTTTGTATGGTCTCTTAGCTATTGGTCCAGAACCTGGTACCAAATCTATCAAAAACTCTACATCTCTATCTGGTGGCATTCCTGGTAATTCCTCCGGAAATACATCCGGATACTCACACACAATTGGCACACTGTCCATGCTAACCCCCTTAAGAGAATTTAGCTTACTTCCTTTAGACTCAAAGTTTGACTTAAATTTTATTCTTTTTCCTTCTGGGGTTGTGAGTGTAACTGTCACGATTAGGCAATCCAATACTCCTTCATACTTAGCCATCCAATCCATTCCCAATATTACATCCAATCCTTGGGAATTCAGGATTATTAGGTTCACTGGAAACTTATGTTTTCCAAACTCTATGACTAAGTCATGACATCCTGAGTTTACTATCATTTCTCCCCCTGGAGAACTTACTCTTATAGGACACCCAATGGTTTCTACCGGTAGTTCATTTCTTTCAACAAATGCTTTTGATATGAATGAATGAGATGCACCAGTATCAAAGAGTACAAATGCTGAAATTGAATTGAGTCTGAACTTACCAGCAACGGCATCAGGTTCCTCATAGACTGAAGGGAATATGCCCTGAGAGGCAATAATAAAGTGTTTATTATGTGTATTCCAAGTATATGATAGATGTTTATTTTGCATGCTATAATTGTATTAATACGGAAACGTTAATACATGTGTGTTTAATAAACAAACAGAAAGTTCCTAGTTAAGCCTATCTCATAAACTAGCTCGTTGATTAACAAGATGATCAAGGTTTCCTGATCATGGACATTGGATGTTGTTAATAACGGGATCACAACATTAGTGTAATGATGTGATGAACATTCATCCGAAGTATAGCATTACGATCAAAGTCATTGAGTTTATATTGCTATAACAACTTACGGTGATCCTAATCCTTAGACCATGAGATCATGTCAATCACTAACACGGAAGAGTTTCTTGATAACATCAAACGTCACACCGTAACGGGGTGATTATAAAGATGGGTTCGTAACTAATAAAGTGTTATGTTGAGGCTCATGGATCAAGAGTGGAATTTGTTCATCCGATGACGGATAGATATACTCTGGGCCCTCTCGGTGATATCACATTGATTAGCTTGCAAGCAAGTGATTTGATCACTAGAATGTTATATCACGGAACGAGAAAAGAGTGCATGTCGATAGAGATCAAACTAGGTATGGAGATACCAATGATCGAATCTCGGACATGTAATATATCGCGAGACAAAGGGATTAAGATACTAGCGTAAAGGTTCGACGATCACAAGAAAGTCATCGTTGAATGTGTGGGAGTCGAGATGGGTCTCGGATCCGCTTCGATTATTGATCGAGAGGGTCTCGATCATGTCCGCATTATTCACGAACCGTAGGGTGACACACTTAAGAGACACCGACATCCAATTGGAGCAAATGTTTCATGCCGAAGAATAAACAAGCGCAGGAATTTATTTCACTAGATACCGAAAGCAAGTTTTGGGTGAAATTGCATAAAGTGGTTATGCATGTGAAATAGAATTCTAGCAAGGGGTTATTGTGAATGTTTGTCATTAAAGTAATTGACAAAATTCTGAATAAAATAAAAGAGTTTTATTTAATGAGAGTTTGCATTAAATTTGGTGGAAATTTAATGGGATCTTTGAGTGGGATTTTGAGTGGAGGAATTTGGAGGAGTTTTGTGAGTGGAGTGTCCACCCACATGAAGAGGGAGGGCAAGGGCCCCCATGCGCCTGCCACCCCTTGGGGTTCCCCCTCCTCCTATAAAAGGAGCCTCCTCACTTCACTCACACCTCCTCGTCGATCTCTCTCCCCTCTAGAATTTATCCCCATGGTCTCGGACTAGCGAGATACATGTTCCCGGTGGATATTCGGCAAGAAAGAGTTGTGCTTCCGCGCATCGCTGGAGCGAGGAGGCGGAGGTTGCTCGGTGCCTCGAACGTGTGTGCGAAACACGGATGCTTGGCTGATTTCTTGGCGCTAGGACTTCCTCTCGATCTTGAGATCGGCAAGAGATCGTCTACATCAACCACGAGTTTGGACTCGTTAATCTTTGTCGGTCTTCAAGGGTATGTTCTCTACGGATATACATCCGTTGTTTGTATCTAGTATAAATAGATCTTGGTATATAGTTCACATCGTAGGAAAATTTTTGTTTTCTATCTTGCGAACCCTACAAGGGTATCGAGCCGGATCTATGCGTAGATACTTTACGGGTAGTACACATATGAGTATGTGGGCGATGATGATCATGTTGTTGCTCCTTTCTTGTGATTTTGGATATTGGTGGCATAGTGGGATGAAGCGGCGGACAAACTTTACATGTCCTCGCACATGAGACTGTTCCACGCTTGACATGCAACTAGTTTGCATAAGTGGATAGCGGGTGTCTGTCTCTCCTACTATAGTAAATATCTATTTTGCAAGCGAGTTGTCAACAATTTGATTATCCTCGTTGTGGTTCATGTTCGTAGGTAAGAACGGTTCTATCTCGAAAGCCCTAAGCCACGTAAAACTTGCAATGGATAAATTAGGCGTCTAGTTTAGATTGTTCTTTGGGCTAGTGTTATGATATGGTAGTGTTGTAAGTAGAAGTATGAGATGATACTCTTACAACACACATAGCGTGTAAAATCCATATACTGTGGATTTACACATATAGGTATGATAGTGATCATACCACGATGCACATGATAGAGATCATCTGCGGAAACCATATAATTTCACTAATAAACATATGATGTTTTGATTGCATCTTATATTGCTTGTTTAGCGCTTTGTTAAGCATAATAAGATGATCCCTCATTTAAATATCAAGATAAGAATGTGTTCTTCCTTTAGTATGCACCGATTATGTTTTCGTCGCTCCAAGACATCACGTGATGATCGGGTGTTCTTGGATCCACGACCATACATCGGGTGTAAAACAGTTACACACGCAAATACTAAGGTTCTAACTTGACTAGCCTAGCATGTACAGACATGGCCTCGGAACACAGACCGAAAGGTTAAGCATGAGTCATATAGTTGATATGATGCCCATTTGATGCTCGCCTTTGAAGCTATACCGACTCACGTGATGATCGGACTTGGTGTAGTGGATTTGGTTCATGTAATCACCAAAAGGACACGAGGGATGTCGCTTTTGAGTGGGAGTTCATTCGTAATATAGATTAGTTGAACTCAATCTATCATACACTTAGTCTAAACTTTACAAATTCTGTTGTAGATGGCACCACCTTTTAATTTCAATGCGTTCATGGAGAAAGAGAAACTAGCAACGAGCGGTAGCAACTTTCTTGAATGGGCCATGAATTTGAGGATTCTCCTCTCTGTTGCACAAAAGCAATATGTGCTAGAAGCGCGTTAGGCCCCACCTTTGATGATGCCTGACGAGGAGAAGAATGTCTATCGACTCGTCAGAGGACCACAACTTAGTTCATTGCGGCATATTGTATGGGCTAGAGCGGAACTTGAAAGTGTTTCAAAACGGCAATGCATTTGATACAATGGGTGAGTTGAAAATGATTTTCGACACACATCTTCAGTAGAGAGCTACAATGCTTGAAAAGTTCTTTAGCTGCATGATGGAAGAGCACGCTCCGTTAGTGAGCATGTACTCAAGATGTCGGGTTACGCCGATAAGCTTGTGTCCTTGGGAATAACGATTCCCATTGACTTAGGCATCCATCGTGTTCGGTCTACGCCACCTAGCTATAAGAGCTTCGTGATGAACTATAATATGCAAGGCATGAAGAAGTCTCTCCCGAGCTTCACAATGCTTAAAACTGCAGTGGAGATCAAAAGGAACATCAAGTGTTGATGATCAATAGGAACACGGTTTCAAGAAAGACAAGAAGGAAAACGGAAGGAAGTAAGGCGGCAAGCCTGTTGCAGCGCTGAAAAGAAACCCGAGTTGGACCTAAGTCTGATACCGAGTGCTACTATTGTAAGGGGATCGCCTTTGAAGCGCAATCGCCCCAAGTATCTGGCGCATAAGAAGGCGGCAAGGCAAACAAAGGTATATATGATATACATGTTATTGATGTGTACTTGACTAGTGCTCGCAGTAGCACAGGTATTTGATACGGTTCGGTTGCTAATATTTGTAACTCGAATCGGGGGCTGCGAACAGTGACCGCTAGCAAGGGTGAGGTCAAGATGCGTGTCGGCAATGGATCAAACGTTGATGTGATCGCCGTTAACGCTACCTCTCCACTTACCGTCGGGATTAGTCATAAACTTAAATAACTGTTATCTGGTGCCTGCATTGAGCATGAACATTGTATCTGGATCATGTTTGATGCAAAGTGGTTATTCATTCAAATCTGAGAACAATGGTTGTTCCATTTATATGAATGAAATCTTTTATGGTCATGCACCAATGATGAATGGTTTATTTCTGTTGGATCTCGATGATAATGTTACACATATTCATAATGTTGATGCTAAAAGGATTAAATTTAATGATGATATATCCGCATATATGTGGCACTGCCGTCTAGGTCATATTGGCATTAAACGCATGAAGAAACTCCATTCAGATGGACTTTTGGAAACACTTGATTATGAATCATTTGATACATGTGAGCCATGCCTTATGGGCAAGATGACTAGAACGCCGTTTTCCGGTTCAATGGAACGGGCGACAGATTTATTGGAAATCATACATTCTGATGTATGTGTTCCAATGAGTGTGTCGGCGCGAGGTGGATATCGTTATTTTGTTACTTTCACGGATGATTTGAGTAGATATGGATATATCTACTTGATGAAACACAAGTCTGAAACCTTTGAAAAGTTCAAGGAATTTCAGAATGAAGTGGAAAATCATCGTAATAGAAAGATCAAATTTCTTGATCGACCGTGGAGGTGAGTATCTAAGTTCTGAGTTTAGCACTCACATGAAAGAGTGTGGAATTGTTTCACAACTCACACTGCCGGAACACCACATGAAATGGTGTGTCGAACGTCGTGTCGTACTTTATTAGATATGGTTCGATCTATGATGTCTCTGACGGACTTGCCGTTGTCTTTTGGGGTTATGCACTAGAAACCGCTGCATTCACTTTAAATCGGGCACCATCTAAATCCGTTGAAAAGACACCGTATGAATTGTGGTTTGGAAACAAACCTAAGTCATCATTCTTAAAGTTTGGGGATGCGATGTTTATGTGAAGAAACTTCAACCGGATAAACTCGAACCCAAAGCGGAAAAATGCGTCTTCATAGGATACCCTAAAGAAACTATTGGGTATTCCTTCTATCACAGATCCGAGGGCAAGGTTTTTGTTGCCAAGAATGGATCCTTTCTAGAGAAAGAGTTTCTCGCGAAAGGTGTGAGTAGTCGGAAGGTAGAACTCGAAGAGGTTGTGGAACCTTCTCTTCAAAGTATGGAGAGTAGCGCAGCGCCGGAAGTTGTTCCGGAGTTGGCTCCACCTGTTGAAGAGGGAACTAATGATAATGATCATGAAACTCCGAAAGAGAGTACTACCGAACCTCGCAGGTCAAACAGGACGCGTGCAGCTCAGAGTCTGGAAATCCTGTCATAAATTTCATGGTTGATGAAAATAATGACCTGCGACGTATGAAGAAGCGATGATGAGCCGGATTCCAACAAATGGTTAGAAGCCATGAAATCCGAGATGGAATCCATGTATGAAAATCAAGTTTGGAACTTGGTGGAATTACCTCACGGCCAAAGGCCGTGGAGAACAAATGGATTTTCAAAAGGAAAACGATCTTGATGGTAATGTGACCATCTATAAAGCTCGACTTGTCGCAAAGGGTTTCGACAAATTCAAGGAGTTGACTACGATGAGACTTTCTCTCCGTAGCGATGCTAAAGTCGATTAGGATTATGTTAGCAATTGCTGCATATTTCGATTATGAAATATGGCGGATGGATGTCAAAACCGCATTTCTCAATGGTAATATTGAAGAAGAGTTGTATATGATACAACCAAAGGGTTTTGTCGATCCTAAGGATGCTAACAAGGTGTGCAAGCTTCAGCGATCCATCTATGGATTGAAGCAAGCATCACGAAGTTGGAATCTCCGCTTTGATGAGGTGATCAAAGAGTTTGGATTTGTCCAAACTTATGGAGAAGCTTGTATTTACAAGAAAGTGAGTGGGAGCAATGTGGCATTTCTGATATTATATGTGGATGACATATTATTGATCGGAAATGATATAGAACTTTAAACAGTGTTAAAAGTTATCTAAACGACAAATTTTCAATGAAGGACCTAGGTGAAGCGTCATACATATTAGGCATAAAGATCTATAGAGATAGATCTAGGCGCCTAATAGGGCTATCGCAAAGTACATACCTTGATAAGATTTTAAAGAAGTTTAAAATGGACGGAAGTAAGAAGGGGTTCTTACCTATGTTGCAAGGCAAGACATTGAGTAAGACTCAAAGTCCGGCTTCGGCGGAAGAAAGAGAGATAATGGACAAAGTCCCCTATGCTTCAGCCATAGGCTCTATAATGTACGCCATGCTATGTACACGACCGGATGTCGCACACGCTATTAGTTTGACTAGTAGGTACCAATCGGATCCAGGTTCGGAACATTGGATAGCGGTCAAGAATATCCTTAAGTACTTAAGAAGAACTAAGGATATGTTTCTTGTATACGGAGGTGAAGAAGAGCTCGTCGCTAAGTGTTATGTCGACGCTAGCTTTGACACCAATCCGGATGACTCTAAGTCTCAATCCGGATACGTATTTCTCATGAATGGCGGAGCGGTTAGTTGGAGGAGCTCCAAACAACCTGTGGTAGCGGGATCAACAACGGAGGCCGAATATGTTGTTGCTTGAGCGGCTCGAAGCGATTTGGATGAAGGAGTTCATATTCGAACTAGGAGTTGTGGCAAGCGTTGGACCCAATGGTGATCTATTGTGACAACAATGGTGCCATTGCCAATGCCAAAGAGCCAAGGTCTCACAAGCATTCCAAGCATATTAAGCGGGTTTCACTCCATCCATGAGCATGTCAAGGATGGAGATATAAAGATTGTAAAGTACATACGGATCTCAATGTAGCGATCCGTTGACTAAAACTCTCCCTAGAGCAAAACATGATCAACACGAGAACTCAATGGGTGTTAGATATATCACTATGTAACTAGATTATTGTCTCTAGTGCAAGTGGGAGACTCAAGGAATATGCCACGAGAGGCAATAATAAAGTGTTTATTATGTGTATTCCAAGTATATGATAGATGTTTATTTTGCATGCTATAATTGTATTAATACGGAAACGTTAATACATGTGTGTTTAATAAACAAGCAGAAAGTTCCTAGTTAAGCCTCTCTCATAAACTAGCTCGTTGATTAACAAGATGATCAAGGTTTCACGATCATGGACATTGGATGTTGTTAATAACGGGATCACAACATTAGTGTAATGATGTGATGAACATTCATCCAGTATAGCATTACGATCAAAGTCATTGAGTTTATATTGCTATAACAACTTACGAAGTGATCCTAATCCTTAGACCATGAGATCATGTCAATCACTAACACCGAAGAGTTTCTTGATAACATCAAACGTCACACCGTAATGGGGTGATTATAAAGATGGGTTCGAACTAATAAAGTGTTATGTTGAGGCTCATGGATCAAGAGTGGAATTTGTTCATCCCGATGACGGATAGATATACTCTGGGCCTCTCGGTGATATCACATTGATTAGCTTGCAAGCAAGTGATTTGATCACTAGAATGTTATATCACGGAACGAGAAAAGAGTGCATGTCGATAACGAGATCAAACTAGGTATGGAGATACCGATGATCGAATCTCGGACATGTAATATATCGCGAGACAAAGGGATTAAGATACTAGCGTAAAAGGTTCACGATCACAAGAAATTCATCGTTGAATGTGTGGAGTCGTATGGGTCTCCAGATCCCGCTTCGATTATTGATCGAGAGGGTCTCGATCATGTCCGCATTATTCACGAACCGTAGGGTGACACACTTAAGAGACACCGACATCCAATTGGAGCAAAATGTTTCAATGCGAAAGAATAAACAAGCGAGAATTTATTTCACTAGATACAAAGCAGGTTTTCGGGTGAAATTGCATAAAGTGGTTATGAATGTGAAATAGAATTCTAGCAAGGGTTATTTGTGAATGTTTGTCATTAAAGTAATTGACAAAATTCTGAATAAAATAAAGAGTTTTATTTAATGAGAGTTTGCATTAAATTTGGTGGAAATTTAATGGGATCTTTGAGTGGGATTTTGAGTGGAGGAATTTGGAGGAGTTTTGTGAGTGGAGTGTCCACCCACATGAAGAGGGAGGGCAAGGGGCAGCCCCATGCGCTGCCACCCCTTGGGGTTCCCCTCCTCCTATAAAAGGAGCCCCTCCTCTCACTTCTCACTCACACCTCCTCGTGAAGGATCTCTCTCCCTCTAGAATTTATCCCCATGGTCTCGGACTAGCGAGATACATGTTCCGGTGGCTATTCGGCAAGAAAGAGTTGTGCTTCATTGCATCGCTGGAGCGAGGAGGCGGAGGTTGCTCGGTGCCTCGAACGTGTGTGCGAGCACGGATGCGCTGCTGATTTGCGGCGCTAGGACTTCCTCTCGATCTTGAGATCGGCAAGAGATCGTCTACATCAACCACGAGTTTGGACTCATTAATCTTTGTCGGTCTTCAAGGGTATGTTCTCTACGGATATACATCCGCCCGTTGTTTGTATCTAGTATAAATAGATCTTGGTATATAGTTCACATCGTAGGAAAATTTTTGTTTTCTATGCTGCGAACCCTACATAGACCTCCTCCACATTTATGTGGTTAACCTGTCCTTTCTGGAAAGGATTTGGCTTGTTAGGTCCTTCAACTTTCTTTTCAGGGCACTCATTAGCATAATGCCCCAGCTTCTTGCATTTGAAGCACTCAACCTGACTGATGTCCTTTTTAACATGCTGACTTCCACTTCCACTACCATTTCCACTGTGGTGGCTCTTATGTCCACCCTTGTGGTTCTTGTACTTATCATTGTCATGACTACGGTGATGCTTGTTGTCATGACGGTTGTGGTTGTGGTGCTTGTTGAATTTCCCATGTTTATGGGATCCTGAGCTGCCATTGTCATCATAATGAGACCGTTTGTGAGACGATCCCGAGCTGTGTTTGTCGGAGTGTTTCCTTTTCCTACTCTCGACTTGCTTCATTTTACTTTCCAAAATAGCAGCCTTGTCACACAAAGACTGATAAGTTGGAACATATGCCACAGACAATTGTAGGTTCAGCTCATCATTCAAGCCTTCTAAGAACTTTTCCTTTCTCTTGGCATCAGTATCCACTTCATCCGGTGCATAGCGCGCCAGATTGTTGAATTCTTCTACGTATTCTGCCACACTGCGATGGCGCTGTTTCAAGTTGTGAAACTCCTTCTTTTTCAGACTCATTATCCCGGATGAGATATGAGCGGTGCGAAACCCATCCTCAAATATGTCCCATGTCACTTCATCAATGGGAGTGGTAATTTGGAAGTTATCCCACCAAGTGGCGGCTGGTCCTTCCAATGTATGTCTTTGAATCGACTTTTTCAGCATCGGTCATTACATCACTAGGTCTTTGTTCACAGAACGTAACCAGTCATTGGCTGCCATGGGATCAGTTGTCCCCGAAAATTTTGCTGGCCTTAGTCGCAGAAATCTGGTAAGCATATCAAAACCCGGAGGGTTGTTGTTGTTGTTGTTATTGTTGCTATTGTTGTTGTTGGGATTGTTATTGTTGTTGTTATTCTGATTCTGGATGAATGTCGTCATCATTTGCATAAGTTGCGTTTGCGCATTCATCATCTGTTGCATTTCCGGGGTGATGTTATTGGGGTTGGGGTTTGCGCGACGGGGAGGCATCTGTGGTTGTTCAAATAGATAAGAATGAGATACCCATAGATGTTTCATGCACAAACATCACAAGCAACACATAACAAGCAACTTAAGAATATAAGTGCAACATCCACATAACAAACTCATGAAATAAAACACACAAGTGGCAAGCCATCCACATGTCGGATGGTCCAATAATAAGTTCGCAACAACAAGTATGAATATGAAAGATAAAAATGAGTAAACAAGTCTACTCGTCAGCATCTATCTCCTCCTCGACGAAGGTAAGACCTGCGTTCTCCATCGCGGTCTTGTTCTCCTCTATCGTAGTGGTCAAAGAATCAACCTTGGTCTTGAGAGCCCTCTTCTGGGAGCGAAGCCTCTCAATAACCATTTGCTGCTGCTCAAGCTCGAAGTCCTTAGACTTCAGTTCCTCGGTCATGTCCCGGATCTTCTTGTTCCTATCCTGGACGCGTTTCTCTTGACTCTTGAACTTGCGGTCTTGGGCTCGAACTTTGTCTCCATTTCCTTGATCATCTCATCCTGCTGCGCAAAAAGCTTGTCCTTCTCGCGAAGCTGCACCTGAAGCTCGTCATTACCTAGCATGACGTTCGTCCTGTCCGTATCTACGTGTCTGAGAAGAGTCTCTAAGTCCTGAAGATAAAGACGTATCGGCTCCGCAGTGCTCCTCGAGTCGTCCTCAAAGTCGATGGAATCCCCATCAACATCACGTCTTCCGAAGACGTGAAAGTGAATACCCCTAACCTGTCGGGAGTGACGGCCTAACAGTCGTCCTATCAGGTCCTGCATAACTACCTCCATGCCTCTCTCCCTGTCATCGTGCATCAACTTGAAGACGATGGCTTCTGTAGTAGGCTCAGTCTGGCGTCCTGGCTGGGTCACCTTGAAGCCCCAGAGGTCCTTCCTCTCGAACTTGGTGAGTGGGTACACCGTGATGGTAGGAAGAGGGAGATCAAGTAGAGTGGTAAGCTCAATGATACGGGGACCAAAACGAGTAACCCTAAACTCCTCAACAGTGCTGACGGCAACAGGCATCTATTTATAAGATTGAAAAGTTAGAACATTGCATTTCAAGGTAATCAAGACTAACATTCATACATATCCATGAAACAAAATCGTCACACAAGTCATGCATACATAAGTTCATTACATTACTCAAGGTCCAAACTTATTTAAAATATCTTTTGAAAATAAGGTGATAAGTGGTGGTCCAACTAACGTGGTGACCTTACAATCCAATCTCGCGGGACCTATTGTTAAACACAATGTTCCTAGAGGCAATCCACCAATCTTGCTCTCTTGACTCTATCACTAAGTCTATAACATCTCCTCTTATTTCTTGGTTGGTGTCTTCCAACTCTTGAGTAAGATCCTTCTCTTTCTCTAAGTCCTTTTGGAGGTTGAGCATTCTGCACTTGACTCTAGCACTTAGTTCCTTGATAGTCCTCCAAGCTGCATCCTCGGTGACACAAAGAATGTGGTGTGCATGGTAGTGTTGGTGTACATGCGAATCCCTTTCTTTGTGGTTGTCTTCCTTGTTTTTGTACAAGTGAAGTTGCACCCACCAATACTCACTCCTTCATCCATCCTTTGAAAGCCCTTGTACACGGCTTCACCATGTGCATCCATTGCCTCCATGAGGTCCTTGAGAATATTGGGAAACTCAGTTTCACATTCCAAGGTCATGGTCATGAGTGGTCCCTTCTTCACGGCTTCGTTGATGGAATTCATCTACAAGGAAGTTGAAAGAGATTAGGAAAAGTTTTACGAGAAGAATAGACAAGTGTAGAAGTAGTTTGAAAAACTTTTTCCTTAGTGGTTTTCCAATCCTAGGGTCATAATCCTACAGGCAACACAGTGCTCTGATACCATCTGTTAAACCCCTCCTTTATAAAGGATAGGATCCCTGTGATTGCAATGCTAGTCCCTGGATCAATGCTAGCATCCACAGTTTAAGATGAAGTACACAGATACAAAGGTCGTTTATTACATTCATTCCAGAGATAAAACATAGTCTTTTACAACTCAGGGCCATAGGCCTAATACAAGAGTTTTAAGGAATAAGTAAATAAACACAAGTCTTCATCTTCATGTGCCACAGGCAAGCATGTTGAGTGTAGACTCATGACTCCTAATCATCATCGGAGTAACCTGCAACATCACAAGTTACAGCCACAGAGGGTCAATACTTTGGAATAGTATTGGCAAGTGATACCTTAGTATATTTTAAGTGGACTACAATACTATATGCTTTTTGGCTAGTGTAGCTTGGCTTGCTTTGCTTTAACATAAGTTTTTCCTATTAGTTGAAATCACTAAGTTTTCTTTGTCAAAACATTCCCAAGGACACCACCAATAGACATTGGGGTCCTTCACCCTTGTTCACCCACAAATTTTTACTTAGAAGTTGGAGTGATGAGATTCTTGTGGCTTCCATGTCTTGATGCTCAAAATGTCCTTTTCCTTGGACAAGGCTAAGTACTTAGGTTTTCCATCTGCAGAGGTTGTGCACTTTTCCCACCAGACTTGGTTTCCCAAGACAGGACCTTTCAGAAGCCTTTCCTTAGTCAAATGGACGCGTTCCAACCTATCATCCCATCTACCACCAACTGTCCAAATGACTAAGTTCTAGCAACCTATATGATCATGGCAGAGCCCATTTTGCCAAGTGGTTGCCGTAAGCTATCTCCACACTTGGCCTCCAAATCCCTTTGTGCAGGTGGCATTCCACAAGTGAGATACACAACCCAAGTCCATGGCCTTGTGTAACCACTCAACATAACCCAATCTTCCCATTCCACCCAGGAGGTTCATTTGTCTTAGTTGTTTTATTAAGAAAATATAAGTCTCTTGACTTAGAATATTTTTATCATATAGTATATATATGTTCACCTCCCTTGTTTGCTATAAGCTAGGCTAGGCAAAATATGGTAACTTAACTTAGGAAAATTTCCCTAGCATTTCTACTATTTCACTCTACTTAGGATTTCCCAACTTAGCACTAAGCAGAAAATATCATGCAATACTTTAGCAAAATAACTAATGCTAGTACAAAAACTTAGGACAGGAATATTTATGAAAATATCACTTGCCTTGGTAGTGTGGAGAGTAGCACTCTTCACAATCACAATCACTAGCAAAATCTACACAAGAAATCAAAACATACAATTACACACAATTAAATACAACCAAAAATAATATGAATGCATGCAAGAATTTACCAAGTGTTAAATTTTGAAAATTCTACCAAGTGTGTTCATGACTACAGAAACATAACATGTCACAAGTTTGTCCAATAAACTTATTTGGCCATAATACAATTTTATAAAGATAATTCTATATCTAAAATAGCCCTAAACTTGTTCCACAAATAAAACCATTTTAACTGTTACTATATGCTAAACAAATTGGATATTCAGAAAGGCCTTGTTTCACTGAATCCAACGGTATAAAGTTTGCAAAAATCTAACGTGGCATTTGAAAGTTATGAGCATTTGAAGTTTGAATCTAAATCAGGTTTTAAATTCTGTTTTTAGTTTAAACCTTGCCACGCGTCGCGTTATTACTGGCGCGTACCGGTTCTCACCGGATCACCCTCCTATGCCGTTGGATCTAACTAATGCTGCACGGCTCAGATCTGTCCATACCCCTTCGTTAAGTGAAGTGTTTCTACGCGTAGGATTCAGATCGGCTAAAAATCTCTAACCAAAATCGAGCGGCTACGGCGGTGTGACAAAGCGTCATTATGTGATGCGGCGTTCTAGGTCGCCGGGAAGGAAGGAGATGCTTACCGAACGCAGGAGGCTGCTGATGCTCAAGGTAGCAATGGCTTGGGAAGGGGCGCACGAGGTCGTCGGGGATTCCTCGCCGGAGTTCGCGAATGCGTCAGCCACGGGCAGTCGTCGTCGTTGGCATGGTTCCTCGTCACGCTAAGCCAAAATAGGGACACTGTCAGATGCGCAAGACGATGAAGATTCTATGCGTATCAGTCAGAGGGCAAGGGGCGGTGGCTACTTACGGAGGGAGGTCGCCGGAGTTCGTGCAGAAGACGGTGGCGGTCCAGTCGTCGACGTTGCCGTAGCTATGGGTCATGCGAAGGAAAACGGAGAGTGTCAGAAGATGCTCAGAGGTTCACTGAACAAGATAGCGTGAATGAGAGACCGAGGGGAACTCGAGGCTCACCGGAATTCGCCGGTCGTCGAGGCAACGGGGTTCAGAGATAAATGCGCGCACTGGGGTGTTCGATTGCTTGGGGTTTTGGGGAAAAGAGAGAGGGATGAGGGGTTTATATAGCCTGGTCAAGCGCGAATCACTCGGCCATTTATTGAATTGGCCTTGATTAACACACGAAAGCGGCGCGTTGATTGGGGACGAACAGGTCGTGCGGGTGGAGACGACGCTGGCGTGGAGATGGCCCGCTTGTCAGTGAGGTGCGCAAAGTGCAGGTGGGGTCTGTTTGTCAGCGGCTCGACGCGTGTGCTCGTGCGTGTGAGAAGAAAAGAAGTTCCCCGGGTGGGCTTCTTTGATGATCATTCTGGGCCAGATTCTGACCCTTTTCCATTGTTTAAGCCTTTTTCTTTTTCTAATTTCATTTTCTGGTATGAATTTGATATGAATTTAAATCCTTTTGAATTCAATCTGCCTTGGGAATTTTTACAGGGTTTTGTGGATTCAATTTAACAGTCATATTATCTAAATGGTTACTTTGTAAGGCTTGGTCAAGCTTGGTTTTCAAAGTAATCAGAGGTTTGATCTAATTTGCAAATATTTGTAGAAGGATTTTGATACATTTCCAAATTTGAAAAACTTGGGTTTAAAAGTTTCACTTAATCTTTTCATCCATGGAGGTAAGCAAACAAGTATTTAAACCTTCAAATTTCAAAGGGTGATGGTCATTTGGGATAAATTGTCCACATGAAATCATAGCTCCAACTTCTGTTTCTAGATGATTTTTAAGAAAACCCTAAATGGATGAATGATGCAAAGATGATATGAATGAGTTTTGAAACTATGATTTTTGGGATGTTACACATAAAGATCAAGTCATTTCAATAGTTCAATTGCTATATGCTTTCTGATACATAGTAACCTAATTCCTTCGACCATGAGATCATGCATATCACCTTTTCCGGATGGATGCTTTGATGTCATCAAACACCACACCGTAACAGGGTGGCCATAAAGGTGGCATTGAGTGTTCAGAAAGTATTGGTTGAAACACATGGATCAAGAGTGGGATTTGTCCATCCATATGATGGATAGATATACTCTGGGCCCTCTCGGTGGAATGTCATCCAATTAGCTTGCAAGCATGTGACTGGCTCACAAGGAATCATATATCACGGGAACGAGAAAAGAGTACTTATCGGTAACGAGGTTGAACTAGGTATGCAGAGATACCGACGATCATAACTTCGGATAAGTAAACTATCGTGAGACAAAGGGAAATTGGTATCGTATGTAAGTGGTTCATTCGATCGCAAAGTAATCGTAGAAATATGTGGGAGCCATATGAATTTCCATATTCCTCTATTGGTTATTGTTCGGAGAAGTGTCTCGATCATGTCCGCATAATTCACGAACCGTAGGGAGACACACTTAAGGATTCGACGTTGTTTGAGTAGTTATGGTATTATGAGAAAGAGACCGAATGTTGTTCGGAGTCTCGTATGGGATCCGGGATATCACGAGGTGATACGGAATGGTCCGGAGAATAAGATTCATATAAGGGAAGTCCCGTTTCGGAGTTCGGGAATGATTCCGGTGTTTTCATCGGGAATGTTCTAGAAGGTTCCGGATTGTCCGGCACTCCGGGGGGGAGGGTACATGAATGTGTCATTACATATTGAATGATTGCATAATGTACTAAGTGTTCTTGCTGTTCCAAAACTAAAAAGTCAAACTGCCAGTTTGAAAGTCAAACGGCTAAAACAGGAAACTGTGGAAAAGCGAAGCTGTGGGAAGCGAAACTGTGGGAAACAAGCAAGAGGTGGTTGGAACCGACTTGGGAGGAGTCCCTCAAGCCCGCGCCAACCAAGGCCGACTTGGGAGGACTCCTCCCTTGGCCCTCCCACCTATAAAAGGAGGGGCAGGCCTCCTCCTCTAGACACAAGTTCCTATCCTCTAATCTCCTGATTAGAGCCGTTTTGGTTTAGAGCTTCTAATTGCACTAGCCTTGGTTTAGAGCCTTCTAATTGGTGTGTCTAAACCCTAGACCACTAATAGCTCTCTCTCATACTCCACCATACTCGCTCCGGCTTAAGCGAAGCCTGCGGGATCTCCCTCTACTTAGGTACCACGCCGTTGTCTTTAGGAATCACGAGAGAGTGCTACAACCTCCGCCTCTTTGGAACAAGGGAGAGGAAGGTCTTCGTCAATCGAGCGTGTGACCGATCATGAGCGCTGCGGACGCAGGCGCGGAAGGATCGTCTACGCGATCTTGAGATCGGCAAGTGTACGACTACATCACCCACGAGAATCTGCTCTCGTTAACCGCTTTGGAATCTTCGAGGGTGAGTTCCTCTATCGACTCGTTGCTACAATCTAGTAGATAGATCTTGGCTTGTTTGTTTGTATGCGATAGAAAATTTTGTTTTCCATGCTACGAACCCCTACAGTGGTATCAGAGCCGTGTCTATATGTAGATCTGTTGCACGAGTAGAACACAATGGTCATTGTGGGCGTTGATGCTTTTATTGTCGATTGCTTCTTGTGTACTTTGCATCTTGCGGTATGTTGGGATGAAGCGGACCGGGCTAACCTTACATGACATCGTTCATGAGACTTGCTCCACGCTTGACATGCAACTTGTATTGCATAAGTGGCTTTGCGGGTGCTTGTTTCTCCTAGCATAGTTAAGATCCAATTTACAACGGGTGATTAACAATACTAGTATCAATGTTGTGGTTCTTGTTCGTAAGTTAGAACGACACTTATTAACAACCCCAAACCACGTATAACATGCAAAGAAAGTAGAGGCGTCTAACTTTGTTTTGCAGGGGTGTGCAGTGATGTGATATGGCCATGATTGTGATTATATATGATGTATGCAATGTTCCTTATTGTAAGTCGGCAACGGCGAAATATGGTTGTCTTTAATTTCTGTTAAGACCAGCGTGTCTATTCAAAGTAGTTGTAATAGTTGAAGCGGTGGGCGACAACCATGGAGAAGCATCATTGACCTTGATGCAATGTCGGTGATGATGGAGATCATGTTCGTGCTAGAAGATGGAGATCGGAAGCACAAAGAAGAAAGGCCATATCATATCACATATTATGAATTGCATGTGATGTTAATCCTTTATGCATCTTGTATTGCTTAGTAGGCAGCGGTAGCATTATAAGATGATCCCTCATGCACATGAATTTCAAGTCACAAAGTGTTCACCCTTAGTTAGCACCGTTGCTAAAGCTTGTTGTTCGAAGCACCACGTGATGATCGGGTGTGTTAGATTCTACAAGTGTATACAACGTGAGCAAGCCAGATTTGCTCATGCGGAAACTAAGGTTTGATCTTGACGAGCCTAGCATGTACAGACATGGCCTCAGGAACACGGTTTACCGAAAGGTAGAGCATGAGTCATATAGTAGATATGATGAACATGTTGATTGTTCGCCATTGAAGCTATATCAACTCTCGTGATGATCGGTTTTGATGTGGTGGATTTGGTTCGTGTGATCACTAAAACAATGTGAGGGATATTGTTTTGAGTGGGAGTTCACCTAGATTAATTTAATTATTAATTAGAGCTCAATTTATCATAAACTAAATCAAAGTGAATTTGCATAGTTGTTGTAGTCATTGGCATCCGTTTACCACCTTGCGCTTAGTTATAATTGAGATGATAGAACCATAGAATTCTGGTTAGTTACTTTACGAACTGGTATCGTATTGTTTTGAAGTGTTAATCTAAAGTTTAAAAGTCCTATTGCAAACTTTCAGTAAGTTCCGGTTACTCCATGAAGTTTAATAATTAGTATTAAATCAAGAGTAACAATTCCAAGTGTTAGTATATAAGTATCATGTTTGTCTCCATGATTCTTGATATTCAAAGGATTCTCTTAATATCAAGGTTATCTAGGATCGAAAGAGTTGTTTGAAACCATGATGTGTGGAAGATATTGTGATATCTGAAACGAAGTTTTGGTTGCAACATGATAGAGTATAATATGGCAAAAGTCATGTTCTCATATTTGATGAGAATTTGCAAAAGGTTGGAGACACTAGTTGTCCTAATCCTCCAAAAGGTTTTGGAGAGCAACATTATACTTGCGATTCACCGTTACAAGCTAAAAGTAGCTTGATCATGGATAAATCCATAATGAGGGTGAATATTTGATGTAGGTAAAATGTTTACTACACCAAGAAGATTACTAAATAAAGGAATTTGAAAGAACACCAAACATTTGATGATGGTGATCTACTTCAAAGTGCAAGTCCAAAGACATTGGTATTTAACTATACATGTTTTGGACTATGTGTCATATGTATGACTCCACTATTGATATTGATCTGAAAGAGAATCTCATAAATATATGGCAGAAAAGAAAAGACTAGAATTGTTCAGTTTAAGTATATAGATGATATACATGTTATGGATATATTCTTTGCTTATTAAACAATGTGGTTCTTAAGTATTTGATACTGAATTTGTTGGTGTGAATCGTCATACGAAACAACACAATTCATGAACTACAATGGCCTAAGTAACTAGCAAAATAATATGTGATGATGTTCATCGAGAACAAATAAAGGGTTATTGTGTTGCTCATTAAAACATCAAAGCTTGCCTTCAAGATTTGTTTTATCAGGTATTATGAGAACAAAAGGGTTGTTCAAAATAATTGCCGTAATCCATAAAAGATGGATGATTCACAAATCTCGTTGGAGAAATCACATCCATAAAACTAGTGCTAAAAATGTCGAAAGACAAATTGATTGAAAGATCACTTAGGAAGTGACATCGCAGTTTAAATTATATTGGAAAGAAAACATGAAGAAACTCCATATGGATGGAATTTTGGAGTCTGTTTGATTTTGATCAAATGACGCTTGTGAAACTTTCCTAGAGATAATTAAAACTTCGTTCATAGGCCAAAAGGGAACGAATGACTAGCTTATTGGAACTTGTACATATTGTTGTATGAAATCCATTATGTAGTCAAGCGATGGATTTCAACTTCATATGCTTTCTCCAAAATTTGAGTGAATATATGAATATTTACTTAATAAGGATGAAGTATGAAACATTTGAAAAGTTCGAAGACTTTCAAGATGAAGTGCAAAATCATTGTAACAAGAATATAAATAGTTTATGATAAGATCATAAAGGAAGATATTTGAGTTACAAGTTTAGCATAATACCTAAGATTTAAGGAATCGTTCCGTGGATTTGCATTTTCCCGAAACACCATAAGAGTATGGAGCGTTCGAGATATGTAATTAAACCTTGTTTGACATGGTAAGATCGAAGGTGTAATTCATAAAACTGTCATTATATTTTAAAGATTAAAAGCTTTAGTGATTACCGTTTTTCCACTGAAAAGAGCTTCATCATAATCCGTTGAAATGACACCATATAAGGTTATGGTTTGGGATAAAACCCAAGTTGTCCTTTCTTAAACATTGGCATGCTATGCATAAAAGGATGTTTGCAACCAAAGTCGGATGAACCTGTCTTTGTATGTTATTTCGAATAACTGTTAAGTATTCCTCCATAAACACCGGAGACAAAAGTGTTTGTCGCTTAAAACGTCAAGTTTCTTTGAGAAGGAATTTTTCGTGAAAAGATAAGTGGGAGGACAATAGAACTTTGATAAGGTTAAAAGAACCTTAGCTATATGTGCAGAGTTGCGATGCGAAAAGTGTTCCGGAGGCAACAACAATGCTCGTGGCTCACGTGCCTCAAAGGTTGTGGTCACGAAGATCTAAGTTCCTATTGAAACAAGTAGGTCGAGTAAACAATCAAATACCAAGATTTGAGGGTTGAATCATTATTTGAGAATAATGAACGGACTACATGCAAAGAAGTGATGATGGGCCCGACTCGTAAAATGGCTTGAAGCCATAAAATCCGTGATAGTTCCATACACGAGAAATCAAGTTTTGAAATTGAAGGACCCTCGAGAAAGGTGTAAGACCTTACAGTTGTGTCTGGATCTATAAAGAAATAGACATGGATGTTTTACATCTATGAAATAGTCGACATGCTGGGAAAGAGTTCACAAAATGTTCAAAGGTTGACTATGACAAGATTTGATCTTCCATAGTGATATTTAGTCTAGACGGATTAATGTAGCAACCACTACATATAATTTGTTATATGGTAGTTGAATAAACAAAACAAGTTCTTCTAATAGAATTGTTACCTAGAACATGTGCATAAACACGGTCCATAGGGTTTTGTTAATTCAAAGGATGCTAAAAGCATATGCAATCTTCAATGGTTAAAGTGAGCATCGCGGAGTTGGAATCTTCACAGTGATGAAACTGTTAAAGGAGTTTAAAAGTTCATTAGAGACGATGAAGATGCTTGCATTTGCAAGAAATTAAGTGGGAGCGCTAAGACATGTTTCTAATACATTATGTGAAAGACATATTGTTGATTGGAAATAATGTATCTTTTATTAACACATATTAAGAATTTCATCCCGATGAAAGACTTAGGCAAAACCCAAATATTTGGCATCAATAGACGCTAATATGGTTGTGCCAGAAGTACATAGATAAGATATTGAATGAGTTCAATATAGAAACTACAAGAGAGGTTCTTGTCGCACAGAAATGATTGAATGAGTTCAATGTTGATGATATATTCAAGTGTATTGACATTTGGTAAAGTGAAACAAATAATCAAGTATAAATTGATACTTGATGTATGAAATCACAAAGAGTATTTATATCAATCATACTGTGATATGTACAAATCCAGATATGTCCTATGCTCTAAATGTTGTGAGCATATACCAGAATGATTCGTAAGATGATCATTGGACAATAGTAAGGATATTCTTATGATATTTTGGAAGAACTAAGAGTATAATATTTGTAGAAGTGACAAATAGATGGTTAGTTCATTGTAAAAGTACTACATTGATACTAGTTTTGTCACAAAGTACAAATTAAGTTTATCTCAATCTAAACTAAGGGTGGCACAATATAATGGAAAGTGAGTTCCATAATGGATTTGGATGAGTTCCAAACTTAAGACATTGTGACAGATACTACAACAAAAGGCTAAGTATGACTGCTATTTTAGCGACAAAGAGGGCATTTGTGTCAAGTAGTTTGTTATCAAACTAGGTGTAGTTCACGATGGGATAATACTATGAAGATATATTGTGCGACAATATTATCAACATGTTTTAACCCCAAAGAGCTAAAGGTCACACCGAAGACCAAATTTGTACAAAGTCATCTCATTAGAGAATGAGTGATGCGTGAGACGCATAAAGACATGCAATTACACACGGACACGGAAGTGTCGGATCCGAGATCGATTGACCACTAGCAATCGTGTACATACAACACCGGAAAGCCATAGGTGTTGAATACACAAAGGTTTGAAACTAGATTATTGACTCTAGTGCAAGTGGGAGACTGTTGGAGATATGCCCAAGAGGCAATAATATAGTGGTTATTATCATATCTTCACACTTATGATAAATGTTTACATACCATGCTATAATTGTATTAACCGGAAACATTAATACTTGTGTGATTTGTAAACTAAAATTAGAGTCCCTAGTAAAGCCTCTTGTTAAACTAGCTTGTTGGTTAATATATGATCATGGTTTCCTGATCATGAACATAGAGATGTTATTAACAACAGGATCATATCATTAGGAGAATGATGTGATGGACATACTCCTATAGATAAGCGTAGCATAAAGATCAAGTCATTTCAATAGTTCAATTGCTATATGCTTTCTGATACATAGTAACCTAATTCCTTCGACCATGAGATCATGCATATCACCTTTTCCGGATGGATGCTTTGATGTCATCAAACACCACACTGTATGTGAGGTGGCCATAAAGGTGGCATTGAGTGTTCAGAAAGTATTGGTTGAAACACATGGATCAAGAGTGGGATTTGTACATCCATATGACGGATAGATATACTCTGGGCCCTCTCGGTGGAATGTCATCCAATTAGCTTGCAAGCATGTGACCGCTCACAAGGGATCACATATCACGGGAGCGAAAAGAGTACTTATCGATGCGAGGTTGAACTAGGTATGCAGAGATACCGACGATCATAACCTCGGATAAGTAAACTATCGTGAGACAAAGGGAAATTGGTATCGTATGTAAGTGGTTCATTCGATCGCAAAGTAATCGTAGAAATATGTGGGAGCCATATGAATTTCCAGATTCCTCTACTGGTTATTGTTCGGAGAAGTGTCTCGATCATGTCCGCATAATTCACGAACCGTAGGGGATTCGACGTTGTTTGAGTAGTTATGGTATTATGAAAAAGAGACCGAATGTTGTTAGGAGTCTCGGATGGGATCCGGGATATCACGAGGTGATCCGGAATGGTCCGGAGAATAAGATTCATATAAGGAAAGTCCCGTTTCGGAGTTCGGAATGATTAGGTGTTTTCATCGGGAATGTTCTAGAAGGTTCGGATTGTCCGGCATTCGGGGAGGGTACATGAATGTGTCATTACATATTGAATGATTGCATCATGTACTAAGTGTTCTTCTGTTCCAAAACTGAAAAGTCAAACTGCCAGTTTGAAAGTCAAACGGCTAAAACAGAAGCTGTGGAAAAGCGAAGCTGTGGGAAGCAGGAAGCGTGGGAAACAAGCAAGAGGTGGTTGGAACCGACTTGGGGAGGAGTCCCTCCAAGCCGGCGCGCCAACCAAGGCCGACTTGGGGAGGGACTCCCCTCCCCTTGGCCGCCCCTCCCACCTATAAAAGGAGGGGCAGGGCCTCCTCCTCTAGACACACAAGTTCCTATCCTCTAATCTCCAGTTTAGAGTCGTTTTGGTTTAGAGATTCTAATTGCACTAGCCTTCGGTTTAGAGCCTTCTAATTGGTGTGTCTAAACCCTAGACCACTAATAGCTCTCTCTCATACTCCAGCATACTCGCTCCTTCTTAAGGCGAAGCCTGGATCTCCCTCTACTTAGGTACCACGCCCGTTGTCTTTAGGAATCACGAGGAGAGTGCTACAACCTCCGCTGCCTGCTGGAACAAGGGAGAGGAAGGTCTTCGTCGAGTACCGAACGTGTGACCGACCGCGGGAGCGCTGCCGGAACGCAGCGCCGGAAGGATCGTCTACGCGATCTTGAGATCGGCAAGTGTACGCCTACATCACCCACGAGAATCTGCTCTCGTTAACCGCTTTGGAATCTTTGAGGGTGAGTTCCTCTATCGACTCGTTGCTACAATCTAGTAGATAGATCTTGGCTTGTTTGTTTGTATGCGATAGAAATTTTTTGTTTTCCATGCTACGAACCCCAACATTTTGATGTTCATAGATTCTTTTAAAAGGAAAAGGAAATGCTGAAAGAGAATCTATAAAATATATTTGGCAGAAAAGAAAAGATTGGAAATATCCAATTTAGTTATATGGATGATATACATGTTATGGTTGTATTCTTTGCTTGTTAGATAATGTGGTTCTTGGGTGTTGGATACCGAATTGGTTGGTATGAAATTTCATATGGAACGACGCAATTCATAAACCACAATGGCCTAAGTAACTAGCAAGAGAATATGTGATGATGTTCATTGAAAACAAACAAACCGTTGTTTGTATTTCTCGTTGACATCAAAGCTTGACTTCAAGATTTGTTTTAATAATTTATATTTAAATCAGGTATTATGAGAACAAAGGTTGTTCAAATAATTACTGTATTCCATATAAGATGGATGATTTACAAATCTAGTTGGAGAAATCATATCCATAAAGCTAATGCTAAAATGTCGCAAGACAAATGATTGAAAGATCACTTACGAAGTGACATCGCCGTTTAAATTATATTGGAAAGAAAACATGAAGAAACTCTATTTTCATGGATTTTTGGAGTCTTTGATTTGATCAAATGACGCTTGTGAGACTTTCCTCGGGATAATTGAAACTTCGTTCAAAGGCCAAAGAAGAACGAACGACTAAAATATTGGAATTTATACATATCGATGTATGTAGTCCATTATGTATAGTCATAAGCGATGGATTTCAACTTCATATGCTTTCTCCGGAAATTTGAGTGAATGTTCACTTAATGATAAAGAAGTGTGAAATATTTGAAAATGTTCAAAGACTTTCAAGATGAAGTGGAAAATCATCGTAATAAGAAAATAAATGGTTTATGATTTTATCATAAGGGATTTATTTGAGTTACAAGTGTAACAAGAAAAATAAATAAATTATGATTTATCATAAAGGGATTTATTTGAGTTGCAAGTTTAGCAAAACACCTAGATTTACATCTCCCGAAACACCATATGAGTATGGAGTGTTTGAGATTTGTAATGAAACCTTGTTTGGCATGGTTGGATCAAAGGTGTTATTTATAAAACTGCCATTATGTTTTAAAAGATTAAAAGCTTTAGAGACTACCACTTTTACACTGAAAAGAGCTCCATCTTGATCCGTTGAAATGACACCATGGAAGTTCTGGTTTGGGGTAAAAACCAAAATTGTCATTTCTTAAATTTTGGTATGCTAAGCATAAGTAAGATGTTTACAACCAAAGTCGGATGAGCATGTCTTTGTAGGTTATTTCGAATAAACATTGGATATTTCTCCATAACACCGAGGACAAAAGGTTTTATCGCTTGAAATGTGAAGTTTCTTGAAAAAGGATTTTTTCGCAAAATTTAAGTAGGAGGACAATAGAACTTTGATAAGGTTAACGAACCTTAGCTAAATGTGCTGAGTTGCATAGTGCCGGAAATCGTTCCGGAGGTTGCCATAATGCTCATAGCTTATGTGCCTCAAAGGTTGTGGTCATGGAGATCTAAGTTCTTAGTGAACCAAGTCGGTCGGATAAACAATCAAATACTGAGATTTGAGAGTAAATCATTATTTTTTGACAATGATGAACCGACTACATGCAAAGAAGCGATGATGGGCCCTGACTTCGTCAAATGGCTTGAAGCCATAAAATCCGTGATATTTCCATACACGAGAAATATAGTTTTGAACTTGGAAGACCCTCCAGAAGGTGTAAAAACCTATCGGTCGTATTTGGATCTCTAAAGAAACAGATATGATGTTTCACATCTATGAAATAGTCGACATGTCGTAAAGTATTTTATGACAATGTTCAAAGAGTTGACTATGACAAGATTTGATCTTTCATAGCGATATTTAGTCTGGACGGATTAAAATAGCAACCACTACATATAATTTGGTATATGGTAGATGAATAAACAAAACAAAGTTCTTCTAATAGAATGGTTACCTAGGACGCGTACATGACACGGTTCAAAGGGTTTTGTTAATTCAAAGGATGCTAAAAGGGCATGCAAACTTCAATGGTTGAAGTAAGCATCGCGGAGTTGGAATCTTCACTGTGATGAAAAGGAGTTTTCATCGGGAGACGATGAAGATGCTTGCATTTGTAAGAAATTAAGTGGGAGCGCTGGGACATATTTCTAATACATTATGTGGAGGACATATTGTTGATTAGAAATGATATAATTTTTATTGACAAAGGTTAAGAATTTCATTTCGATAAAAGACTTAGGCAAAAGCCGAATATTTAGCATGAATGTCTATAGTGGATAGACTGTGACGCTAATATGGTTGTGCCAAACGTACATATATGAGATATTGAAGGAGTTCAATATAGAAACAAGAAGAAACGGTTCTTGTCGCATGGAAAGGAATTGAATCAAGATTCAAGTGTATCGCCACATGATAAGTGAATGTCACATCCCAAGATTTTCCAAATCTTGTAATGTGAAAAATAAATAAACAAAATAAATTATTGTTGAATTTTAGGGTGAAAAGAAACTTTTGTTTCTAATTGGAAACTTAAAAATCCCATCTTGAACAAACTTTAATTAAAGTTTGAATTCAAGAAAATCCAAATCAAAAGAAATGCATCCCTCATAAAATGCATTTGGAAATTTAAACACTTGGAAAATAAATCCAAACCCTAAACCCTAATGGAATAAAAATCATTTTCAAGTTATCTCCAAGCCTATGGATTTGATCCATATAAAAATTTGTCAACAAACATTTACAAAAAATCAAGAATGATAAATAGAAATATTATAAAACCATATAAATTGGTTTCACTTAATTTAGAGCCATAGATAAAATCTTATAAATTTAATAAGATAAAGGAATTGAATTCCCAAAGCTAATAAAGCACTTATCTAGAATCCATACAAAAAGGTGAGTAGATAATCCTAAAGGGATTTAAAAAGATAAACAAATATTAAACAAGATTTAAAAATTGGAATCACTAAGTTTGGATCTCTAAATAAAAAGATATGGATTTTATAGGTGAAGAAAGAAAAATTAAATAAGGAATATTTAAAGACCAAATTAAATCTTGGCCTAATCCATTAAGCAAATGGAATGAATAGAATCGAAATCCAAATAAAATAAAAGGATAAATAATTTCCAAAATAAAATAAAATGGCATTAACCATTCTATCCCTATTTTAATAAAGACAAATCTCTAATAAGAATTATTATATAATTCATGAGAAAATAGTATTTTGGAATTTACCCAAATGAAATAAAAGTGGTTTAATCCAACTTAAATAAGATTAAAGAAATCTTCCAAATAAACTTTAGGGAATTAAAAATATATTTAATATCATTGGAAAATAAAACAAATACCCAATTCAAATGATTTATGAATCATAATAAATACTTTCCAACTAATCCAAGATGAAAATTTTGAGACCCAAATAATCAAATAAAAACCTACTGAAAGGATTTGGAAAGTTTAAAAGAATTTAAATGGTGTTTGAAATATTATTAAAACCTATTTGATTTAATACAAGGACCTACTTTAATAATTAAAAAGACCCAAAAAGGAATAAAATTTTATTCCAAAATTGACATCAGATTGTGCTAATAATCAATATTTAAACCTACACAAAATCTGGCAAAGGTTTGAATTCAAATGAGTGTTTGAATTGCTTATTCAAAATCAAAACAGAAATGGAAATAGAAAAAGAAAAACAAAACAGTATAAAAAAAGAGAACAAGGTCGAACCAGCCCAGCTAAGCCCACCTGGCCTAGTCCAGCCCAGTTCCTCTCCTCCCCCGCAGAAAAACGATTCGAACCAGCGAACTCACCCGCAGCGTCGCTGACAGATGGACCCCATCTCCCCACTCACTCTTTCGCTGATGCCGGACCCCACCGCCATCTCACCTTCTTCCTCCCCGCGGTGACCACGCCCCCTTTCCTCCTCGCCGTTTCTGCCGTTAAACGCCGACGTCAATACGCCTTAATGCCGCATTAATCCCTCGCCGTGACCACGCAGTAATAAACGCCAGGCTTCCCTCTCCCTTCTCCCCTAGACCACACCCCACAGGAGCCACCAGGCTGCACAAATTTCTCCCTCGAAGCTCCTCTGTCCGACGACACTCCGGCGACAATTTTGACCGAACCCTGCCGCCCCTTGCCCCCTTGACCACTCTCACCTACTCCCCACTCCCTGGCGAACCTCCTCGTAGCATCAGCTCACTCGCGCGTGCCCTGTATCATCGACTCCGTCTTCGACTGAACGTCGTCGCCGTCCGCTCCAACTCCGACGAGCTCCACAGGTAGTCTCTGACCGCGCCGCCCTCTCTCTTTGATGCTCCCGTGCTCCCTGCTTTCCCACGTGTCTAATAGCATCATCTTTTCCCTCTCCCATGCTCTACAACGACGTCCCCGATGACGACCACGCGCACCCGAGGCACAGCACAACTCCAGTGAGCGATTAAGGCCATCCTCGTGCGCCCCCTTGCCAGCCAGTACCACCTTGAGCTTCCCCACGCCACAGCGAACCTGGTGAGCCACACCTTTCTCTCCCTCGCTTCCTGTAACCGCCGCGTCGCCGTAGCCAGACACGCCGCCGCCACCTGCCGTCGCCAGCGCCGCCCATCTGTGGCCGAGTGATGTGCATCGTAGGATCCAGATCCAAGCGCTGCGATAGAATCTAGGCGAAGGGGTATGTTTGCTTCTGAGCCACACGATCTACTTTAGATCCAACGCGCCAGAGTATTTGATCCGGACGAAACGGTACGATGAATAATATCACGCCACGTAGCCTCTGTTTGATTTAAAAACCAGAAACTTATCTAATTGATATTCCAATTTGAATAATTCATAACTTTCAAACCACACGTCCAAAATTTGCAAACTTTATATCAATGGATTCAGAAAAACAAGCCCTAGCCAACCATGCACTTTGTTTAGTAAAAAGCTTCTGTTAAATTGTTTGTTTTTACAGAAACTTGTGTATGCATGTTTAGGATATAAAATTTATTCCAAAATGATTTTGAGGATAAAATCTTTGGCAAATGGTATGTTTTGAACCTACTGACCATATGAAACAAATTGTGGTTTCAAAAATATATTTGGTGAAGCAAAAGAATAAATCTTTGATTTAAACCATTTCTAGTCAAATAAAATATGGTTTAATTATTAAAAATGGTTTTGGAAGAAAACCTTTGAGAAATGTTTTGGAAATAAACTCTCTGACCCTAAACACAAGGTTTTATGGTTTGAAAACATATTTTGTGAAACCTATAGAATTTTGCCTTATTAAAGCATTTCTTCACCACATAAAATAATGACTTGATCTAAAAATGGTTTATGAAGTAAAATCTTATACAAATGATTTTGCCACTTTATAAAATGACCATTAGGTGTTTTCAAATGTTTATGAACCATTAGAAACCACTTGTTCAAATAAAACAAAGTTTGGCATGCTTGCATGTATTGTTTTGTTTCCATCATTTTATGTGATGAATTGCTTGAATGGTAGATTGAAATATTGTTTGCTTGATTGAATTGTAGTGATTTGAAGTGAGAGAACATTGCAAAGATCAAGGAGTGAACTTATACCCTCTACCAAAAAGGCAAGTGATGCTACATACTTTTGTCCCATTATTTTCACTATGCATTAGTGATATTTCTAAGTAGGACTTGCATGGAATTTTGCTAAGTATAAACCATGCTATGGGAAAACCTAGTAGATGAAACCTTAGTAGAAATTTCCTAAGTTAAGATTCCTACTACTATCATGCTTAGCTTAGCTAATAGAAAACAAGGGTGGAATATATATACATGCTATGGAAAAATTTCTAAGTCTAAGGACTTGTGTTTTGTTTAATAAAACAACTAAGTGAATGAATCACCTGGGTGGAATGGAAGGAATGGTTTGTGTTGAGTAGTTCACAAGGCCCATTTCTATGGTTTACCTTGTGTATCTCACTTGTGGATGGCCACCCAGAAACAAAGAGATTTGAGATGTCAAATGTTGAGAAGCTTCAAGTGCAGCCACTTGGCATTATGGGCTCTGCCTGGATAATATAGGTTGCAATAACTTAGCCAAATGGATAGTTGGTGGTAGGGGTTGATAGGTTGGAACGCGTCCATTCTGGTCTAAGGGAAGGCTTCTGAAAGATCTTGTCTTGGTGAAACCAAGTCTTGTGGGGAAAGTGCACCACCTCTGGAGAGTGAAAAATCTAAGTACTTAGCCATGTCCCTGGTAAAGGACAATTTGAGCATCAAGACATGGAAGCAATCAAGAATCTCATCATCCAAATTTCTAAGTTAAAAACTTGTGGTTGAACAAGGGTTAAAGGATCACCAATTTCTATTGGTAGATGCCTTGGGTGATTTTGTCAAACAAAAACTTAGTGTTTTCAAATGATAAGGAAAATCTATTTTGAGCAAAGCAAGCCTAAGCTCCACCTAGCCAAATGCATATAGATGATATACTCCACTATACTACCATAGTATCACTTGCCAATACAATTCAAATGTATTGACCCTTGTGGCTGTAACTTGTTATGTTGCAGGTTTGTTTGATATTAGTGATGTTATTGATTAGGATTACAAGTCTACAACCAACATGTCTGCCTGTGGCACTTTGAAGATGAAGGACCCCATGCTATTATTATATTCTGCTGCATTGTAATGAGATAGCCAAATGAGCTATGTACGATGTAATAAATTATTTTATTCCTGGTTATAAAGTTGTAATATGACCTATGTTTCTTGATATTACATCTTAAATGTGGATGCTAGCTATTGATCCAGGGACTAGCATTGTAAACACAGGGATCTCTACCTTATTAAAGGTTGGGAACCTTACAAATGGTATCAGAGCATTGTGTTGCCTGTAGGATTTGTAACCCTAGGATTGGACAAAAACCCTTAGAAAAATAGGAGTTGTATTTACTTATTTACAAACAATCTTGTAAACTCTTTCCTCAACCATTTTGGTTTTGACTCCACATCTCTTCTATTTCAACTTGATGGATAAAGCCTTCCCATTGGCCAAAGACTTCACCATGTGCAAAGGACTCTAATGACTTCAACATCTTCAACCTTGGATATCAACTCTAATGACTTCAACATCTTCAACATTTTCACCAAGGACTTCAACCTTGGATATCACTAAGGACTACAAGTGAGACAAGAAATCTTGCTCAAGACTTGAAGACTAAGGAAACACAACTTAGAAGGAACCATCATCACCTTGAATTTTTGAGACCAAGATGCAAGAAATTCTCTAAGGATATAAAGATCTTGTTCATGAAGAATCAACTAAGAAGTATGGAAAGATTTCAAGTGAACCATATAGATGGACCACCTTATTTAGTTTAAGTCAAACCCACCAACTTATGTGGTGTAACAAAAATATTTTGTTGCCTAAAAATTTGTTTGAAACTTGTTGTTGAGTGGAATGTTTGTTTGTGATTGCTTGCACATTGCTTGTGTGAATTGTGATGTGTGTGATTAGAATTATTCCCTTATAAATACTTTGCCTATTCTAATCCCAATCCAACCCAAACAGATGACTTCTCCAAGAGACTCCAACATCAATGATGGTGACAACAACAACAACCAAGAGGTCAACATGAGAGACCAACTGCTTGCAAGACAAACCCAGTTGAACCAAGTGACAAATCAGTTCTTAGCCAACAACAATGAGTTAGACCCAACCATGCAAGAAGTTTTGAAAACTCAATCCCAATTGTTGCAAGGGATGGATACTCAAATGATCAACATGGGAGACAACTCTTCCCAAGGAGGTTATGACAACAAGGATGACAAAGATGTTATTCTAGAAGGAACCCAAGCTTGCAATATTTGTGGAGACAAGGATCACACTTCCAAACAGCATGAAGATCAATGCCCCAATTGTGAAGAGAAACATCCAGTTGACCAATGCCCCACATCCCAAGCTACTTGTTACCTATGTGAAGGAAACAATCATGTCCCTATCCAATGCCCCATCTATTCCATAGTTGAACAAAGGAAACAAGGTGGAGTGCAAAAACTGATTGCAGACTACCATGAGAGAGCCAAGTCTACCAAGAAGGATGAAGACAAAGGAAAATCTCAGCTTGTACCTCCCAGCAATATGACTCAATTTAAAGGACCAAAAAGGAGACATATGTATTATCCAAGGAGTAATAGAAGGTCAAGGAGACCAGGAACTGTTCCTACCTTTGAGATAACATATGAAGAACATGAATTAGAAGCACTCTTAGCTTTGGAGAAACCCAAGAAAAAGAAGGACAAAAGCCATGTGCAATGTGGTCATTGCAAAGAAATGGGACACTATGCCAGTGAATGTCCAGAGAAGAAAAAGTATAAGGAGATTAGCCAAGTGTGGTGCAACAACTGCAAAGAGCTAGGTCATTATGTAGCAACTTGTCCACAGAAGATACGTGAAGAACTCAATCTTATCACATGTTACAATTGTGGTAACCAAGGACATTATGCAAGCAACTGTCCAGAAAAGATGAAGCACAAGATAAAGCCTATGAAGGTGTTGGAGATATGCCCTAGAGTCAATAATAAATGTAGTTATTATTATATCTTTGTGTTTATGATAAATGTTTACATTCATGCTATAATAGTATTAACAAGGAAACATTGATACTTGTGTGATTTGTAAACTAAAATTAGAGTCCCTAGTAAAGCCTCTTTATAATACTAGCTTGTTGGTTAATAGATGATTGTGGTTTCCCTATCATGAACATTGAGATGATATTAACAACAAGATCATATCATTAGGAGAATGATATGGTGGACATACTCCTATAGATAAGCGTAGCATAAAGATCAAGTTATTTTAAATAGTTCAATTGCTATATGCTTTCTGATACATAGTAATCTAATTCCTTCGACCATGAGATCATGCATATCACCTTTACCGGATGGATGCTTTGATGACATCAAAGACCACACCGTAACTGGGTGGCTATAAAGGTGGCATTGAGTGTTCGGAAAGTATTGGTTGAAACACATGGATCAAGAGTGGGATTTGTCCATCCATATGACAGATAGATATACTCTGGGCCCTCTCGGTGGAATGTCATCCAATTAGCTTGCAAGCATGTGGTAGCTCACAGGATCACATATCACGGGGAGCGAGAAGAGTACTTATCGATAGCGAGGTTGAACTAGGTATCTTGGAGATCTGCGATCATAACCTCGGATAAGTAAACTATCGTGAGACAAAGGGAAATTGGTATCGTATGTAAGTGGTTCATTCGATCATAGTAATGTAGAAATATGTAGAGCCATATGAATTTCAGATTCCTCTATTGGTTATTGTTAGGAGAAGTGTCTCGATCATGTCGCATAATTCACGAATAGGAGACACATAAGGATTGACGTTGTTTGAGTAGTTATGGTATTATGAGAGAAGGCGAATGTTGTTGGTCTCGGATGGGATCCGGGATATCAGAGGTGATCCGGAATGGTCAGAATAAGATTCATATAAGGAAAGTCCCGTTTGAGTTAGGGAATGATTAGGTGTTTTCATCGGGAATGTTCTAGAAGGTTCGGAATGTCCGGCACTCGGAGGAAGGGTTTGCGGACATTAAGAACCTTCTAGAACATTCGATGAAAACACGGAATCATTCGATCTCAACGATCTCCCACTTGCCATAGAGTCATCTAATCTAGATTACATGGTAATATACCGAACACCCATGGCAGTTTGGTGTTGGTCATGTTTTGCCCTCGGGAGAGGTTTAGTCAATGGATCCGCCACATTCAGATCTGTGTGTACTTTGCAAATCTTTATATCCCCATCCTAGATATGTTCTCGAATAGCGTGAAAACTCAGCTTGATGTGCTTCAGCTTCTTGTGTGACCTTGGTTCTTGCGCATTGGCTATGGCGCCCATGTTATCACAGTAGATAGACATTGGGTCCAGCGCACTAGGAACCACACCCAGCTCTATAATGAACTCTTTCATCCATATCGCTTCTTGTGAAGCCTCCGAAGCAGCCATGTATTCCGATTCAGTTGAAGATCTCGCCACAACACTTTGCTTTGCACTCCTCCATTAATTTGCTTTCATTCAAAATAAATACGTATCCAGTTGTGATTTAGAATCATCCGGATCGGTGTTCCAACTAACATCGGTGTAACAGATTAACAACGAGCTTCATCACCTCCATAAGAAAGAACCATATCCTTAGTTCTTCTCAAGTACTTAAGGATGTTTTTGATCATTGTCCAATGATCCACTCGATCACTTTGATATGTGCTAGTGAAACTAACAGCATATGCAATGTCGGGTCTAGTACATAGCATGGCATACATTAGAGATCCTATGGGTGAGGCATAGGAGTCTTACTCATCCTTTCTCTATCTTACTGCGATGTCGGACTTTGAGTTTTACTCAAGGTCATATTGGGCAACATGGGCAAGAACCCTTTCTTGCTTTCTTCCATTCCAAACCTCTTTAGAACTTTGTCCAAATATGTACTCTGTGACAATGATATTTGGCGTTGATCTATCTCTATAAATCTTTATGCCTAATATGTAAGCTGCTTCGCCAAGATCCTTCATTGAAAAACTATTATTCAAATATTCCTTGACACTATTAAGAAGGTCTACATCATTCCCAATCAACAATATGTCATCCACATATAGTATTAAGAATGCTCTGAGCTCCCACTCACTTTCTTGTAAATACAAGCTTCTCCATAAGTTTGTATAAAACCAAAACTTTTGATCACCTTATCAAAACGTTGATTCCAACTTCGGGATGCTTGCTTCAATCCATAGATGGACCGTTGAAGTTTGCATACCTTGTTAGCATCTTTAGGATCGACAAAACCTTTGGGTTGCATCATATACAACTCTTCATCAATATCTCCATTGAGGAATGCTGTTTTGACATCCATCCGCCATATCTCATAATCATAATATGATTGCTAACATAATCCTCACAGACTTTAGCTTCGCTACCGGTGAGAAAGTCTCATCATAGTCAACTCCTTGAATTTGTCGAAACCCTTTTGCGACAAGTCGAGCTTTATAGACAGTAACATTACCATTAGCATCTGTTTTCTTCTTGAAAATCCATTTGTTCTCGTGACCTTTCGCCATCCGGTAAGTCGACCAAAGTCCATACTTGGTTTTCGTACATGGATCCAATCTCGGATTTCATGGCTTCTTGCCATTTATTGGAATCTGGGCTCATCATCGCTTCCTCATATGTCTCGGGGTCATCGGTGTTGTCTACCAACATGACACTCATAACGGGATCATACCAATCTAGAGTGGTACGAGTTCTTGTTGACCTCCGAGGCTCTGTAGCAACTTCAACCGAAGTTTCATGATCATCATCATTAGCTTCCTCTCTAATTGGTGCAGGCACCACAGGAACTTCTTCCAGTGCTGCGCTACTCGCAATTTCGAGAGAAGGTTCGACAACCTCGTCGAGTTCTACTTTCCTTCCAGTCACTTCTTTCGAGAGAAATTCCTTCTCTAGAAAGGATCCATTCTTGGCAACGAAGATTTTGCCTTCGGATCTATGATAGAAGGTATACCCAATAGTTTCCTTTGGGTATCCTATGAAGACGCATTTTTCCGCTTTGGGTTCAAGCTTGTCCGGCTGTAACTTCTTTACATAGGCCGCATCCCCAAACTTTAAGGAGCGACAATCTAGGTTTCTTCCCAAACCATAATTCATATGGTGTCGTTTCAGCGGTTAGGCGGTGCCCTATTTAAAGTGAATGCGGCTGTTTCTAATGCATAAACCCAAAATGATAGCGGTAAATCTATAAGTGACATCATAGAGCGAACCATATCTAAGAGTTCGATTCGACGTTCGGACACACCATTACGTTGTGGTGTTCCGGCGGTGTCAATCAGGAAAGTATTCGCATTTCTTCAAATGCTCGCCAAACTCGTAACTTAGATATTCACCTCCACGATCGTAGCGTAGAAATTTAATCTTCTTGTTACGTTGATTCTCTACCTCACTTTGAAACTCCTTAAACTTCTCGAAAGTTTCGGACTTATGTTTCATGAAATAGATATACCCATATCTACTCAAGTCATCCGTGAAGGTAAGAACATAACGATAACCACCGCGCGATGCTACACTCATTGGACCACACACATCGGTATGTATGATTTCCAATAAGTCCGTAGCTCGCTCCATCATACCAGAAAATGGAGTCTTAGTCATTTTTCCCATCAGACATGCTTCACATCCTTCAAGTGATTCAAAACCAAGTGATTCAAGAAGTCCATCGGAATGGAGTTTCTTAATTGTGGCATCCCGCAAAAAACACTACTAAAAAATCGCGTTGAATTTGTGCATTGCATCGTCATCATCATGCATTGTTTGCCAAAACTATTTTCGCAAACCCCGATTTGTTATTCAAACGCCCCAACTTTTATTCAAACGCCAAACCCCCCGGATGTTCCGGATATTTTGTTTGTCTAAGACTAGTTATAAAAGTTATTTGAAAACAAATAAAAATATTAAATTATTTTAGCGGGGGCAGTCGAACGGGCCAGATCGACCCGAACGACCACCCCCAGGTTTTTGAATCAGTCCAACTGCACCGCCTAAATCCTAGAGCTACCCACTATCCTACCCACACCCCTGCCACCTCACTCCACCCAATCGAACACGCCACCTCGGCCCTCTCCCTCTACCCAATCCGCCACTTGGCCTCTCACCTCTCTCTTCTCTCACCCTCTCTCCTCACCACACCCAACACAAGACGCCTGCAGCCACCCACCTCCTGCACCCACACACGCCCCCAACCGCCCAGCCCACGACCTGGGGCCCTCCCACCCACCCAGGCCACCCAGCGGCAGCCAGACTGGACCCGCTCCCATCCCCACCCCCTCACCACGCCAACTCCCTTCCCCCAGGCCGGGCCCGCTTGCCAGCCTCCTTCTCCTCTCCCCAACCCCCGCGTCGTCTCCTCCCGCAAGCCGACGCAACCCCCGCCGTCCTCTGCCCTCTGGCGTGTGGCAGCGCCACCGTCGGCCCTCATCGTCCTTCCGCAGCCCGCCCGGCCTGCCGCCCCTCTGGCGGTTCCTCCTCGCCCGTCGCCCCGACCTTCCTCCGTCCCCGCCCGTGCTCCTCCTCTTCCGCGCCACCAACCGCCGTCTGGCCTCTCCCTCGCTCCACCTGACCGCCCGCCTCACGCATCCTCCTCCAACCTCACCGCCTCTCGCCTCTACCCCTCCTTCTCGCCTCGGCCTTGGCCTTGCCGCCGCCCTCCGCCGTCCTCTCGTCCCCGGCCGCCTCCCGTCCCAGCGGACCGCGCCCTTCCCGCCACAGCCGCGCCGGCGTTCGCTTCCTCGGCCGCCAGCAGCCCCTCGCCGGCCGCTCTCCACCGCGCCGCGGTCCGGCCGCCCGGCGGGCCCTCTCTCCACCATCTCCGCCCGCCCGCTCACGGCGCCGCGCCAGGCCTCTCGCGCGCGCCTCCCCCCGAGCTCCCCGGCGCCGGTCGACCCCGCCTTCATCAGCACACCGCCTCCGCCGCGCGCTCGACGTCCACCCCACGCCAGCCTAGCTCCCCGTCGTCCGCTGCCCTCCACAGCGGCCGTGGCTGCCTCGCCGTCTCCCTCGCTTCCGCGCCCTTCGCGTGCCCGCCCGCCCTTGCTCGTCCCGTTCAAGCGGTGCAGCGCCCTCCTCCGGTGGTTTTCCTCTGGCAGGGGCCCGCGACACCGCCGTGACGCCCCATCGCGTGCCGAGGTCGCCGCCCGTGGGCTCCGCAACGCCGACCGAAGGATGCTGTTTGGTTGATCGAACCCCCGAAGATCGTCGCCACGGACGCCAAGACCGAACCCGAACCTTGGTGCCGAGGTACCTCAAGGCCTTCGTCACGGGACGCCGAGACCCCGAAGAACGACCTCGCCGAACCCGGCGCGGAACCCGATCCCGACACCGGCAAAACAAGATGGCAACCACAAGACCTTCTCGAAGCCGAAGCCCTGAGATCGGCTTCCCGGAACCGGAAACCCCGAAGAGCTCTCGTCAAGATCTTCGTCACGGAAACCCGGCGAGA
Source organism: Avena longiglumis (assembly GCA_030063025.1). Taxonomy (NCBI): domain Eukaryota; kingdom Viridiplantae; phylum Streptophyta; class Magnoliopsida; order Poales; family Poaceae; genus Avena; species Avena longiglumis. Next base: position 99,978,142 of record CP125973.1, on the reverse strand, counting down.
TCTCCTCTCGGACCCAAGCCGTCAAGACCACAGACCCCGATCGAGCAGCGGGATCGCACGCGGAACCGAAGACACATGTACGACAAGTACTCCCTCGAGGACGTCAAATACTTCACTTCTGACGCGAGAACCCTGACACCAAGACCGGCCACATGACCCGAAGACCCCGGATGCGACAAGATCTACCCCCGCTATCCGAGAACGACCCCGTCGAACCCGAGACCCCGAGACCGACCCCGAACCCCGAACTCCCGAAACCCCAAGTTCGTCAAGACCCCTTAATGTGTGAACCCTCTCCCACAAACCCTATTTTATAATTGAAATACAACTTGTCGCATAAAAACTGTCTTGCACGCATACATTCATTGGTTTGGGGGCCTTATGCCGAATCACCTAATAATTAATATGGGGCCCATATGCAGGCAAATCTAGTCTCATATTGGCCTCATTTAAATTTGTGTAGCGAACCGGTGCCACCTTTTGTCTGTATAAAGCAACATTTAATTTGCGGGGTAGTTAAATACTTGAACCGTTTAATTAATGTCGGGACCTCGGTTCCGCTTAATATGACCTAATTGCACCGCACCTTGCCTTGTCATTCATCATGCATGCATCATGCCGATCTTTTGCCTTAGTATTAAATACTGCATCCGGTGTTTCTTCTAGTGTTTTGCTTCTTCGCGAATAAGGTCGATGAGTTGATGTGAGCTTCGCCCCGATCTTCCGATGAACCTTTCGACAATGTTTTCAGGCGAGCACCTCCCTCTTTCTACCTATCTTACTTTTATAGTATTTACTTCCCTCCTGTTGATCTATTGCTATCTGTGTTGCGATGCTCTAGATTCCGTACCCTTGATATCCCTTGCAGCCATATATTGCCTTGGACACACCCTATTACCTGTTGTTTGGTAGATAGTTGGACTTGCGCGTCGTAGTTGCTTGCTCAAGTGCTGATGTGTGTCGTCATATACACGATTCGATGTATTGTCGCATGTTGATGTTGGAGATGATGCTAGTTTTACTTATCGCACTTTAATTTCTGTTTAACAACTAAAATTGAAATAAGCGAGGCATCGGTGGGTGATAGAAAATATTTGGTTTCGAGCCCACTTGTGTCCCGTAAGACCCGAGTACTTGATACCTGTTCCTTGATTTATCGCGCTATCCACATCCGGAGGTATATGGGACCCCCGAGCGAGCTTGATTCCGTCTTATTTCTTGGGGCCACAAACTAGTTTGAGGTGTTTTTACTATCCTGTACTTATGCCATGCTACTTTCTGTATTTAAATTGTGCGAGGTACTGCACACTGTACTGTTTAGGATCGGGACACGTTTACGCGGTATCGACAAGCCACACTTCGGGTTCCCGATCGTTTACGCCGTCCACCCAAACCTTGAGGCCGTCTCGAGTCAGCTAGCTTGTTGAATCTACTTAAGGTGGCCCCAAATATTTCTGAATCTGTGATTGTTCAATCGTGAAAGCCTCGTTGGGTTTTGATTTGGTTTTTCCGAGGTTGATCGGCGTGTGTTGCTATTGGTGCACCCGGCGGGTAAAACTTTTCAAAGCCGTGTCATGGATATGGACGACTTGGAGCACAGTATCTCGATCATAGACAAGCATAACTAAAGTTTACTGCTATAAATTTGACTTATAATGACTAGTAATCAGCTTCACTATAATGGAATGGCTAATTAATACTGCCCACAATTGCTTGTTTGATTTGTCGCTTGCGACCATTATACCTGACTAGTAAGTATGGCAACTACAACGGTTTTGGCTGATTAAAAGTACCAACAACTGCTGGGTTTTGGGGTTACCTCATGCTATCTGTATCTGATTAGTAATTGCTGCAACTACAACGGAATGAATAACTAAAAGGGCCCACTGCTTCTTTTATCAGGACAATTAACTATACCTGACTAGTAATTGCTGCAACGATAACTGAACAAATAAAACTGCCAACTGTGTGAGTTCCTCGGTTGACTTCCTCGTTTGGTCTCGAGGGGGAAACGCCAGGATGGGTTTGTTTGGTGATAGCTTCAGGTTGGATCCGGTTAGGCCATTCTTATCCCTCTCTGATTGCCGCCAGTTGTATCGAGTCTATATAGGTTGTTTAGTGCATCTTTGCCGCTTGATCCACCATACCTATGTAGGCGAGGACCGCCAATTCTAGCCTCGCTGCATCGGCCTCGATCGACGCTCCTCTTTTCCTTTGCCCTTTGTCGGCACCTTTTGTTTAAGCAGGTTTGAGATCGGCGTCGTTAGCGGGTTACCCTTCCGGCTTGGCACAGGCAGGGTTATGGACGCCATTGGTTATTCTTCAGGGCTCTTAGCCCATTTGCATCTTGTCCGTAGCTGGACGCTCTATCGCTTTCAAGGTGATTTGGATCTTTGTATATTATATCTGTATTCTTGACTCACTGAGTCGCCTCTGTATATATATCTGTTCTGTGGGTCCCATCGAGGACTGTTGTGTAATGTTATTACTTCGTTTTCCACCCGCATGCGAAAGTGCTGGTGAGCACCTTTGAATCGTTTCTATGCGGGTTTGGCGGGTTTCGCTAAAACTTGCATAGGTCCGATTCGAGGTGTTACATTCATCGTTCACTCAATGTGACCAAGACAGCGATTGCCACATATAGGTCGAATTATCGCTTGATTTCAAACGTTTAGCCTCAATGTTGTTGATATGTGTATTTCCACTATCGAGATTCAATAAGAATAGACCATCTATCAAAGGTGCATGTGCATAACACATATTACTCATAAAATCGAACAACCATTATTCTCAGACTTAAACAAGTAACCGTCTCGCAATAAACAAGATCCCGATATAATGTTCATGCTCAACGCAGGCACCAAATAACAATTATTTAAGTATAAAACTAATCCCGATGGTAGATGAAGGGTAGCGTCGACGCGATCACATCAACCTTTGATCCGTTTCCCAGCGCATCGTCACCTCGTTCTTCGCTAGCTTCCGTTTATTCTGCACCTGTTTGAGTTACAAATATGAGCAACCGATTATCAAATACCTAGGCACTACTACAGTACTAGTGAGATACACATCAATAACATGTATATCGATATACCGTTCTTCTTGATGTTGCCGTTCTTCGATCCGCCAAGTACTTTGGGCAATTCCGCTTCCGATGACCTTCTCCCTTGCGGTAAAAGCACTCGATGTCGGGCTTGGGTCCAGCCTTGGTCTTCTTCGCGGCGTGGTAACTTTCTTACCACCCTTCTTGAAGTGTCCCTTCGCTTAGACTTGCCTTTCTTGAATTTGGTGGTCTTATTGACCAACAACACTTGGTGCTCTTTCTTGATCTCCACTTCGCAGACTTTAACATAGCAAAAGCAGATCGCAACTCCTTGTTCATGTTACGCATGTTGTAGTTCATCACAAAGTTCTTGTAACTTGGTGGTAGTGATTGGAGGACACGGTAAATCCCCAAAGCATTAGGAATCACTATACCCAAGCTTTGAAGTTTGTTTGCGTGCCCGGACATCTTAAGCATGCTCACGTTGAGTGCCCTCTTCCATCTTGCGGTTAAAGAACTTTCGGTAGCCTCATAGCTTTCAATTGCCGCATGAGTCTCAAAAATCAATTTGAGATCCTCGACAATATCATATGGGTCTGAATTCTCAAACCTTTTACGAAGCTCGATTCCAAACCATACAAGATAGCACCTTGAACTATGGAGTACTGATTCTTCCGGCGAGGTAAACATTCTTTACATCATCGACAACATCGGTAGTCCGTGGGTCACCCAATGTGCATCCAGACATAGGTCAAATTACCTGTGAGGACAATCCTCAAATTGCGGAACCAATCCGAAGTTGCTTCCATTGTTTTCAACTTTTCTTTCTCTAGGAACGCATTAATATTGATGGTAGGGGCTGCCATTGATCTACAACATATTTGCAATAGTTTAGACTAAGTTTATGACAAATTGAGTTCAAATTAATGATGAAATTAAACTAGGTGAACTCCCACTCAAAACAACATCCCTCACATTGTTTTAGTGATCACACGAACCAAATCCACTACATCAACACCGATCATCACGAGAGTTGATATAGTTTCAATGGCGAACAATCGTCATGTTCATCATGTCTACTATATGATTCATGCTTTACCTTTCGGTGATCCGTGTTCCGAGACCATGTCTGTACATGCTAGGCTCGTCAAGATCAAACCTTAGTTTCTGCATGAGCAAATCTGGCTTGCTCACGTTGTATACACTTGCAGAATCTAACACACCCGATCATCACGTGGTGCTTCGAAACAACAAGCTTTAGCAACGGTGCTAACTAAGGGTGAACACTTTATGACTTGAAATTCATGTGCATGAGGGATCATCTTATAATGCTACCGTCATCTACTAAGCAATACAAGATGCATAAAGGATTAACATCACATGCAATTCAATAATATGTGATATGATATGGCCTTTCTTCTTTGTGCTTCCGATCTCCATCTTCAAGCACCAACATGATCTCCATCATCACCGGCATTGCATCAAGTTCAATGACGCTTCTCCATGGTTGTCGTCCACCGGCTTCAACTATTACAACTACTTTGAATAGACACGCGGGTCTTAACATAAATTAAAGACAACCATATGGCTCCTGCCGGTTGCCAACTTACAATAAGGAACATTGCATACATCAAATATAATCACAATCATGGCCATATCACATCACTCACACCTCAAAACAAAGTTAGACGCATCTACTTTCTTTGCATATTTTACGTGGTTTGGGGCTTTCAATAAGTGTTGTTCTAACTTACGAACAAGAACCACAACATTGATACTAGCATTGTTGATCACCGTTGTAAATTGGATCTTAACTATGCTAGGAGAAAGCAGGCACCATAAAGCCACTTATGCAATACAAGTTGCATGTCAAGCGTGGAGCAAGTCTCATGAACGATGTCATGTAAGGTTATCCCGGGCCGCTTTATCCCAACATACCGCAAGATGCAAAGTACACAAGAAGCAATCAACAATAAAAGCATCAACGCCCACAATGACCATTGTGTTCTACTCGTCTGACAGATCTACATATAGACACGGCTCGATACCCTGTTGGGTTTCGTAGCATGGAAAACAAAATTTTCTATCGCATACAAACAAACAAGCCAAGATCTATCTACTAGATTGTAGCAACGAGTCGATGGAATAACTTACCCTCGAAGATTCCAAAGTGTTTAACGAGGCGGATTCGTGGGTGATGTAGTACTCTTCCGATCTCAAGATCGCGTGAGCGATCCTTCCGGCGCTGCGTTCCGGCGCTTCCGATCGGTCACACGTTCGGTTTTCGACGAATACCTTCCTCTCCCTTGTTCCAAAGCAGCGGAGGTTGTAGCACTCCTCGCAATTCCGGCACACCTGGCAGTGGTACTAAGTAGAGGGAGATCCCATGAGGGCTTCGCCTTAAGCCGGAGCGAGTATGGTGGAGTATGAGAGAGCTATTAGTGGTCTAGGGTTTAGACACACCAATTAGAAGGCTCTAAACCGTAGGCTAGGGCAATTAGAAGCTCTAAACCAAAACGGCTCTAAACCGGAGTCTTTGGCTAGGGTTTAGATTAGAGGATAGGAACTTGTGTGTCTAGAGGAGGGAGCCCTGCCCCTCCTTTTATAGGTGGAGGGGCCGGCGCGCCAAGGGGAGGGAGGGGAGTCCCTCCCCAACTCGGCTTGGTGGAGGCGCCACCGGTTGGAGGAGGGATTCCCTCCCCAACTCGGTTTGCCCCCTCTTTCCTCTTTCCCTCTCTTTCCTGTTTTAGCCGTTTGACTTTTCAAACTTGCTATTTGACTTTTCAGTTTAGGATTCAATTTAATCCTTTATTTGGAACAACGAGAACACTTAGTACATGATGCAATCATTCCAATATGCAATGACACATTCATGTACCCCTTCCTCCGGTCTTGGGACATTCCGAACCTTCTAGAACATTCCGATGAAAACACGGAATCATTCCCGAACTCCAAAGCAGGACTTTCCTTATATGAATCTTATTCTCCGGACCATTCCGGATCACCTCTTGATATCCCGGATCCCATCCGAGCCTCCGAACCCCCTTCGGTCTCTTTCTCATAATACCATCCCTCCTCCACCACCGTCGAATCCTTAAGTGTGTCTCCCTGCGGTTCGTGAATTATGCGGACATGATCGAGACACTTCTCAACAATAACCAATAGAGGAATGAAATTCATATGGCTCCCACATATTTATACGATTACTTTGCGATCGAATGAACCACTTACATACGATACCAATTTCCCTTTGTCTCACGATAGTTTACTTATCCGAGGTTATGATCGTCGGTATCTCTGCATACCTAGTTCAACCTCGTTACCGATAAGTACTCTTTCTCGTTCCGTGATATGTGATCCCTTGTGAGCGGTCACATGCTTGCAAGCTAATTGGATGACATTCCACCGAGAGGGCCCCAGTATATCTATCCGTCATATGGATGGACAAATCCCACTCTTGATCCATGTGTTTCAACCAATACTTTCCGAACACTCAATGCCACCTTTATAGCCACCCAGTTATGATCTGGTGTTTGATGTCATCAAGCATCCATCCGGTAAAGGTGATATGCATGATATCATGGTCGAAGGAATTAGGTTACTATGTATCAGAAAGCATATAGCAATTGAACTATTGAAATGACTTGATCTTTATGCTACGCTTATCTATAGGAGTATGTCCACCATATCATTCTCCTAACGATATGATCTTGTTGTTGATAACATCTCAATGTTCATGATAGGGAAACCACAATCATTAATCAACCAACAAGCTAGTGAAGTATAGAGGCTATACTAGGGACTTCAAATTAAGTTTACAAATCACACAAGTATCAATGTTTCCTTGTTAATACTATTATAGCATGAATGTAAACATTTATCATAAACACAAAGATATAATAATAACTACATTTATTATTGCCTCTAGGGCATATCTCCAACAGTTCCTGTGGTGCCTGCACCAATAAGAGAGGAAGCTAATGATGATGATCATGAAACTTCGGTGGAAGTTGCTACAGAGCCTCGCAGGTCAACGAGAACTCGTACCACTCCAGATTGGTATGATCCCGTTATGAGTGTCATGTTGGTGGACAACACCGATGACCCTGAGACATATGAGGAAGCGATGATGAGCCCAGATTCCAATAAATGGCAAGAAGCCATGAAATCCGAGATTGGATCCATGTACGAAAACCAAGTATGGACTTTGGTGGACTTACGTATGGCGGAAGGTCACGAGAACAAATGGATTTTCAAGAAGAAAACAGATGTTGATGGTAATGTTACTGTCTATAAAGCTCGACTTGTCGCAAAAGGGTTTCGACAAATTGAAGGAGTTGACTACGATGAGACTTTCTCACCAGTAGCGAAGCTAAAGTCTGTGAGGATTATGTTAGCAATCGCTGCATATTATGATTATGAGATATGGCAGATGGATGTCAAAACAGCATTCCTCAATGGAGACATTGATGAAAAGTTGTATATGATGCAACCCAAAGGTTTTGTCGATCTTAAAGATGCTAACAAGGTATGCAAACTTCAACGGTCCATCTATGGATTGAAGCAAGCATCCCGAAGTTGGAATCAACGTTTTGATAAGGTGATCAAAAGTTTTGGTTTTATACAAACTTATGGAGAAGCTTGTATTTACAAGAAAGTGAGTGGGAGCTCTGTAGCATTCTTAATACTATATGTAGATGACATATTGTTGATTGGGAATGATGTAGACCTTCTTAATAGTGTCAAGGAATATTTGAATAATAGTTTTTCAATGAAGGATCTTGGCGACTTACATATTAGGCATAAAGATTTACAGAGATAGATCGAACGCCAAATATCATTGTCACAAAGTACATATTTGGACAAAGGTCTAAAGAGGTTTGGAATGGAAGATAGCAAGAAAGGGTTCTTGCCCATGTTGCTAATCGACCTTGAGTAAAACTCAAAGTCCGACATCGGCGAAGATAGAGAAAGGATGAGTAAGACTCTATGCCTCGACCATAGGATCTCTAATGTATGCCATGCTATGTACTAGACCCGACATTGCATATCTTTAGTTTAACTAGCAGATATCAAAGTGATCCAGAGTGGATCATTGGACGATCAAAAACATCCTTAAGTATTTGAGAAGAACTAAGGATATGGTTCTTTCTTATGGAGGTGATGAACATTTCGTTGTTAATGGTTACACCGATGCTAGTTGGAACACCGATCCGGATGATTCTAAATCACAACTGGATATGTATTTATTTTGAATGGTGCAGTGATTGGAGGAGTGCAAAGCAAAGCGTTGTGGCGAGATCTTCAATGAATCGGAATACATGGCTGCCGAGGCTTCACAAGAAGCGATATGGATGAAAGAGTTCATTATAGAGCTGGGTGTGGTTCCTAGTCTTTGGACCCAATGTCTATCTTTGTGATAACATGGGCGCCATAGCCAATGCGCAAGAACCAAGGTCACACAAGAAGTCAAGCACAAGCTACGTTTTCACGCTATTCGAGAACATATCCAAGATGGGGATATAAAGATTTGCAAAGTACACACAGATCTGAATGTGGCGGATCCGTTGACTAAACCTCTCCCGAGGGCAAAACATGACCAGCACCAAACTGCCATGGGTGTTCGGTATATTACCATGTAATCTAGATTAGATGACTCTAGTGCAAGTGGGAGACTGTTGGAGATATGCCCTAGAGGCAATAATAAATGTAGTTATTATTATATCTTTGTGTTTATGATAAATGTTTACATTCATGCTATAATAGTATTAACAAGGAAACATTGATACTTTTGTGATTTGTAAACTAAAATAAGAGTCCCTAGTAAAGCCTCTTTATAATACTAGCTTGTTGGTTAATAGATGATTGTGGTTTCCCTATCATGACCATTGAGATGATATTAACAACAAGATCATATCATTAGGAGAATGATATGGTGGACATACTCCTATAGATAAGCGTAGCATAAAGATCAGGTCATTTTAAATAGTTCAATTGTTATATGCTTTGTGATACATAGTAATCTAATTCCTTCGACCATGAGATCATGCATATCACCTTTACCAGATGGATGCTTTGATGACATCAAACACCACACCGTAACTGGGTGGCTATAAAGGTGGCATTGACTGTTCGGAAAGTATTGGTTGAAACACATGGATCAAGAGTGGGATTTGTCCATCCATATGACGAATAGATATACTCTGGGCCCTCTCGGTGAAATGTCATCCAATTAGCTTGCAAGCATGTGACTGGTTCACAAGGGATCACATATCACGGGAACGAGAAAAGAGTACTTCTCGGTAACGAGGTTGAACTAGGTATGCAGAGATACCGACGATCATAACCTCGGATAAGTAAACTATCGCGAGACAAAGGGAAATTGATATCGTATGTAAGTGGTTCATTCGATCGCAAAGTAATCGTAGAAATATGTGGGAGCCATATGAATTTCCAGATTCCTCTATTGGTTATTGTTCGGAGAAGTGTCTCGATCATGTCCGCATAATTCACGAACCGTAGGGAGACACACTTAAGGATTCGACGTTGTTTGAGTAGTTATGGAATGATGAGAAAGAGACCGAATGTTGTTCGGAGTCTCGAATGGGGTTCGGGATATCACGAGGAGATCCGGAATGGTCCGGAGAATAAGATTCATATAAGGAAAGTCCCGTTTTGGAGTTGGAGAATGGTTCCGGTGTTTTCATCGGGAATGTTCTAGAAGGTTCCGGAATGTCCGGCACTCCGGGGGGAAGGGTACATGAATGTGTTATATCAAGTTGATATGATTGCATCATGTACTCGGTGTCATCGCTGTTCAAAAATAGAGGGTTTATTCAAATCCTAGTTTGAAAAGTCAAACGGCTAGTTTGAAAGTCAAACGGCAGTTTTTGGAAAGAGGAGGAGGAGTGGGAAACCGAGTTGGGGAGGAGTTCCTCCTCAACCGGCCAGCACCACAAGCCGAGTTGGGAGGGACTCCCTCCTCCCTTGTCCGGCCCCTCCACCTATATAAGGAGGGGCAGGGCTCCCTCCTAGACACACAAGATCCTCTCCTCCAAACCCTAGTACCAAGCCGCCGCCGCCTCCATAGCCGCCGCCGGCCCTAGGGCACTCGCCGCCGCCTAGGTGAAACCCTAGCCGCCGGCCTAGCCCCCTCCTCGGCGTGTCTAAACCCTAGATCGTCGAGGGACTCTCTCATACTCCACCATACTCGCTCCGGCTTAAGGCGAAGCCCTGCGAGATCTCCCCTCTACTTCCGGTACCACGCCGTTGTGCTGCCGGAATCGCGAGGAGAGTGCTACAACCTCCGCTGCCTGCTGGAACAAGGGAGAGGAAGGTCTTCGACGAGTATCGATCGTGTGACCGACTGCGGGAGCGCTGCTGGAACGCAGCGCCGGAAGGATCGTCTACGCAATCTTGAGATCAGAAAGAGTACGACTACATCACCCACGAGAATCCGCTCTCGTTAAACACTTTGGAATCTTCGAGGGTGAGTTATTCTATTGACTCGTTGCTACAATCTAGTAGATAGATCTTGGCTTGTTTGTTTGTATGCGGTAGAATTTTTTTGTTTTCCATGCTACGAAACCCTTCAGAAGGATCTCAGCCTTGTCACATGTTTCAAGTGTGGAAACAAAGGACACTATGCAGATGTTTGCCCAGAGAAATTTCAACAAGATCCCAAGCAAACCAAGATGTAATCTAGTTGGAATTTTTTTAAGGGTGGTAGTACCCTAGTTGTTTTGAGCCAACTTGTAACCCTTAGCCTCCCCAAATCTCGGGAGGAGATTTATTTTAAGGGTGGTAACCTGTCACATCCCAAGATTTTCCAAATCTTGTAATGTGAAAAATAAATAAACAAAATAAATTATTGTTGAATTTTAGGGTGAAAACAAACTTTTGTTTCTAATTGGAAACTTAAAAATCCCATCTTGAACAAACTTTAATTAAAGTTTGAATTCAACAAAATCCAAATCAAAAGAAATGCATCCCTCATAAAATGCATCTGGAAATTTAAACACTTGGAAATTAAATCCAAACCCTAAACCCTAATGGAATAAAAATCATTTTCAAGTTATCTCCAAGCCTATGGATTTGATCCATATAAAAATTTGTCAACAAACATTTACAAAAAATCAAGAATGACAAATAGAAATATTATAAAACCATATAAATTGGTTTCACTTAATTTAGAGCCATAGATAAAATCTTATAAATGTAATAAGATAAAGGAATTGAATTCCCAAAGCTAATAAAGCACTTATCTAGAATCCATACAAAAAGGTGAGTAAATAATCCTAAAGGGATTTAAAAAGATAAAACAAATATTAAACAAGATTTATAAATTGGAATCACTAAGTTTGGATCTCTAAATAAAAAGATATGGATTTTATAGGTGAAGAAAGAAAAATTAAATAAGGAATATTTAAAGACCAAATTAAATCTTGGCCTAATCCATTAAGCAAATGGAATGAATAGAATCGAAATCCAAATAAAATAAAAGGATAAAGAATTTCCAAAATAAAATAAAATGGCATTAACCATTCTATCCCTATTTTAATAAAGACAAATCTCTAATAAGAATTATTATATAATTCATGAGAAAATAGTATTTTGGAATTTACCCAAATGAAATAAAAGTGGTTTAAACCAACTTAAATAAGATTAAATAAATATTCCAAATAAACTTTAGGGAATTAAAAATATATTTAATATCATTGGAAATAAAACAAATACCCAATTCAAATGATTTATGAATCATAATAAATACTTTCCAACTAATCCAAGATGAAAATTTTGAGACCCTATTAATCAAATAAAAACCTACTGAAAGGATTTGGAAAGTTTAAAAGAATTTAAATGGTGTTTGAAATATTATTAAAACCTATTTGATTTAATACAAGGACCTACTTTAATAATTAAAAAGACCCAAAAAGGAATAAAATTTTATTCCAAAATTGACATCAGATTGTGCTACTAATCAATATTTAAACCTACACAAAATCTGGCAAAGGTTTGAATTCAAATGAGTGTTTGAATTGCTTATTCAAAATCAAAACAGAAATGGAAATAGAAAAAGAAAAACAAAGCAGTATAAAAAAAAGAGAACAAGGTCGAACCAGCCCAGCTAAGCCCACCTGGCCTAGTCCAGCCCAATTCCTCTCCTCCCCCGCAGAAAAACGATTCGAACCAGCGAACTCACCCGCAGCGTCGCTGACAGATGGACCCCATCTCCCACTCACTCTTTCGCTGACGCCGGACCCCACCGCCACCTCACCTTCTTCCTCCCCGCGGTGACCATGCCCCCTTTACTGCTCGCCGTTTCTGCCGTTAAACGCTGACGTCAATACGCCTTAATGCCGCGTTAATCCCTCGCCGTGACCATGCAGTAATAAACGCCAAGCTTCCCTCTCCCTTCTCCCCCAGACCACACCCCATAGGAGCCACCAGGATGCACAAATTTCTCCCTCGAAGCTCCTTTGTCCGACGACACTCCGGCGATAATTCCGACCGAACCCTGCCATCCCTTGACCCCTCGACCACTCTCACCTACTCCCCACTCCCTGGCGAACCTCCTCGTAGCATCATCTCACTCGCGCGTGCCCTGTATCATCGACTCCGTCTTCGACTGAACGTCGCCGCCGTCCGCTCCAACTCCGACGAGTTTCACAGGTAGTCTCTGACCACGCCGCCCTCTCTCTTTGATGCTCCCGTTCTCCCTGCTTTACCACGCGTCTAATAGCATCATCTTTTCCCTCTCCCGTGCTCTACAGCGACGTCCCCGACGACGACTGCCCGCACCCGAGGCACAGCACAACTCCGGTGAGCGATTAAGGCCATCCTCGTGCGCCCCCTTGCCAGCCAGTACCACCTTGAGCTTCCCCACGCCATGGCGAACCTATTAAGACACACCTTTCTCTCCCTCGCTTCCTGTAACCACCGCGACGCCGTAGCCAGACACGCCGCCGCCGCCAGCGCCGCCCATCTATGGCCGAGTGTTATGCACCGTAGGATCCAGATCCAAGCGCTGCGATAGAATCTAGGAGAAGGGGTATGTTTGCTTCTGAGCCACACGATCTACTTTAGATCCAACGCACCAGAGTAGCTGATCCGGACGAAACGGTATGGACAAATAATATCACGCCACGTGGCCTCTGTTTGCTTTAAAAACCAGAAACTTATCTAATTGATGTTCCAATTGGAATAATTCATAACTTTCAAACCACACGTCCAAATTTTGCAAAACTTTATATCAATGGATTCAGAAAAACAAGCCCTGGCCAACCATGCACTTTGTTTAGTAAAAAGCTTCTGTTAAATTGTTTGTTTTTATAGAAACTTGTGTATGCATGTTTAGGATATAAAATTTATTCCAAAATGATTTTGAGGATAAAATCTTTGGCAAATGGTATGTTTTGAACCTACCGACCATAGGAAACAAATTGTGGTTTCAAAAATATATTTGGTGAAGAAAAAGAATAAATCTTTGATTTAAACCATTTCTAGTCAAATAAAATATGGTTTAATTATTAAAAATGGTTTTGGAAGAAAACCTTTGAGAAATGTTTTGGAAATAAACTCTCTGAACCTAAACACAAGGTTTTATGGTTTGAAAACATATTTTGTGAAACCTATAGAATTTTGCCTTATTAAAGCATTTCTTCACCACATAAAATAATGACTTGATCTAAAAATGGTTTATGAAGTAAAATCTTATACAAATGATTTTGCCACTTTATAAAATGACCATTAGGTGTTTTCAAATGTTTATGAACCATTAGAAACCACTTTTTCAAATAAAACAAAGTTTGGCATGCTTGCATGCATTGTTTTGTTTCCATCATTTTATGTGATGAATTGCTTGAATGGTAGATTGAAATATTGTTTGCTTGATTGAATTGTAGTGATTTGAAGTGAGAGAACATTGCAAAGATCAAGGAGTGAACTTATACCCTCTACCAAAAAGGCAAGTGATGCTACATACTTTTGTCCCATTATTTTCACTATGCATTAGTGATATTTCTACGTAGGACTTGCATAGAATTTTGCTAAGTATAAACCATGCTATGGGAAAACCTAGTAGATGAAACCTTAGTAGAAATTTCCTAAGTTAAGATTCCTACTACTATCATGCTTAGCTTAGCTAATAGAAAACAAGGGTGGAATATATATACATGCTATGGAAAAATTTCTAAGTCTGAGGACTTGTGTTTTGTTTAATAAAACAACTAAGTGAATGAATCACCTGGGTGGAATGGAAGGAATGGTTTGTGTTGAGTGGTTCACAAGGCCCATTTCTATGGTTTAACTTGTGTATCTCACTTGTGGATGGCCACCCAGGAACAAAGATATTTGAGATGTCAAATGTTGAGAAGCTTCAAGTGCAGTCACTTGGCATTATGGGCTCTGCCTGGATCATATAGGTTGCAATAACTTAGCCAAATGGACAGTTGGTGGTAGGGGTTGATAGGTTGGAACGCGTGCATTCTGGTCTAAGGGAAGGCTTCTGAAAGATCTTGTCTTGGTGAAACCAAGTCTTGTGGGGAAAGTGCACCACCTCTGGAGAGTGAAAAATCTAAGTACTTAGCCATGTCCCGGGTAAAGGACAATTTGAGCATCAAGACATGGAAGCAATCAAGAATCTCATCATCCAAATTTCTAAGTTAAAAACTTATGGTTGAACAAGGGTTGAAGGATCACCAATTTATATTGGTAGATGCCTTGGGTGATTTTGTCAAACAAAAACTTAGTGTTTTCAAATGATAAGGAAAATCTATTTTGAGCAAAGCAAGCCTAAGCTCCACCTAGACAAATGCATATAGATGATAGACTCCACTATACTACCATAGTATCACTTGCCAATACAATTCAAATGTATTAACCCTTGTGGCTGTAACTTGTTATGTTGCAGGTTTGTTTGATATTAGTAATGTTATTGATTAGGATTACAAGTCTACAACCAACATGTCTGCCTGTGGCACTTTGAAGATGAAGGACCCCATGTTATTATTTTATTCTGCTACATTGTAATGAGATAGCCAAATGAGCTATGTAAGATGTAATAAATTATTTTATTCCTGGTTATAAAGTTGTAATATGACCTATGTTTCTTGATATTACATCTTAACTGTGGATGCTAGCTATTGATCCAGGGACTAGCATTGTAAACACAGGGATCTCTACCTTATTAAAGGTTGGGAACCTTAAAGTGAAACAATATTCAAGTGTTTTGACACTTGATGAGTGTAATCACAAGAATGTCTTTGATCAATCATACCATGATATGTACACATCCAGATATGTCCTATGCTCTAAGTTTTATGAGCATATACCAGAATGAATCATAAAATGATCATTGGACAATAGTAAGGAAATTCTTATGATCTTTTGGAATAACTAAGAATATATTTGTGTAGAGGTGACAAACAATTACAAATAGTTCATTGTAAAGCGTTACATTGATACTAGTTTTGTCACAAGATAAAAATTAAGATTATCTCAATTTAAACTATGGGTGGCACAATGTAATGGAAAGAAAGTTTCCATGATGGATTTGGATGCATTCCAAAGTTAAGACATTATGACGGATACTACAACAAAAGGGCTAAGTATATGACTGCTATAATAGCAGCAAAGGAGGGCATTTGTGTCAAGTAGTTTGTTATCAAACTAAGGTGTGGTTCGCAACGGCCTAACAGTAAAGATATATTGTACGACAATAGTATCAACACGATCTAACCCCAAGGAACTAAAGGTCTCACCGAAAGACCAAAATTATACAATGCCATCTCATTGGAGAATGAGTGATGCATGAAGACGCAAAGACATGCAAATACACACGGACCTGAAGCGTCAGATCTGTAGATTATGTTAACCACTTGCAATTGCGTATATGGAACACCAAAAAGCCATAGGTGTTCAATACGCAAATCTTTCAAACTAGATTATTGTCTCTAGTGCAAGTGGGAGACTGAAGGGAATATGCCCGAGAGGCAATAATAAAGTGGTTATTATCATATTCCTTGTTTATGATAAATGTTTATTTTACATGCTATAATTGTATTAATACGGAAACATTAATACATGTGTGTTTAATGAACAAAAGGAAGTTCCTAGTTATGCCTCTCTTATAAACTAGCTCGTTGATTAACAAGATGATCAAAGGTTTCCTGATCATGGACATTGGATGTTGTTAATAACGAGGTCACAACATTAGTGTAATGATATGATGAACATTTATCCGAAGTATAGCATTACGATCAAAGTCATTGAGTTTATATTGCTATAACAACTTACGGAGTGATACTAATCCTTAGACCATGAGATCATGTCAATCACTAACACCGGAAGAGTTTCTTGATAACATCAAACGTCACACCATAACAGGGTGATTATAAAGATGGGTTTAGAACTACTAAAGTGTTATGTTGAGGCCCATGGATCGAGAGTGGAATTTGTTCATCCCGATGACGGATAGATATGCTCTGGGCCCTCTCGGTGATATCACATTGATTAGCTTGCAAGCAAGTGATTTAATCACTAGAATGTTATATCACGGGAACGAGAAAAGAGTGCATGTCAGTAACGAGATCAAACTAGGTATGGAGATACCGATGATCGAATCTCAGACATGTAATATATCACGAAACAAAGGGATTAAGATACTAGCATAAAAGGTTCCGATGATCACAAGAAAGTCATCGTTGAATGTGTGGGAGTCAGTATGGGTCTCTAGATCCCGCTTCTGATTATTGATCCGAGAGGGGTCTCGATCATGTCCGCATTATTAGCGAACTGTAGGGTGACACACTTGAGAGACACCGACATCCATTTGGAGAAAAATTTTCATGCTGAAAAGAATTACAAGCACAGGAATTTATTTCACTAGATATCGAAACGGGTTTTCAGGTGAAATTGCAGAAAGTGTTTTTTCATGTGAAATGAAATACTAGCAAGGGGTTATATGAGAATGTTTTTCATTAAATTAATTGACAAAAATTCTGAATAAATAAAAGGAGTTTTATTTAATGAGAGTTTGCATAAAATTTGGTGGAAATTTAATGGGAATTTGAGTGGGTTTTTGAGTGGAGGGAATTGAAAGGCATTTGAGTGAGTGGAGTGTCCACCCACATGAATGTGGAAAGGTGGGGGCACCCCCATGGCTGGGAGCCATGCCCCTTGGGTGCCCCCTATCCCCTATAAAAGGGCCCCCTCTCATCCTCTCAAAGTACACCTCCTCGTGAAGGATCTCTCTCCCCCTCTAGAATTTATCCCCCATGGTCTCGGACTAGCTAGATACATGTTCCCGGTAGCTATTCGGCAAGAAAGAGTTATCCTTCCGCTGCATCGCTGGAGCGAGGAGGCGGAGGTTGCTCGGTACCTTCAACGTGTGTGCGAGCACGGATGCGCCGCTGTTTTGCGGTGCTAGGACTTCCTGTTGATCTTGAGATCGGCAAGAGATCGTCTACATCAACCACGATTTTGGACTCGTTAAGCTTTGTCGGTCTTCAAGGGTATGTTCTCTACGAATGTATATCCGCCCGTTGCTTGTATCTAGTATATAGATCTTGGTACATAGTTGTTCCCATCGTAGGAATTTTTTTGGTTTCTATGCTGCGAACCCTACAACGGTGCTGTGGAGGTTTTCGTGGATTTCCGCCGGATCTTTTAGGGTTTTTCGGTCAGAGGCTTCTTATAGGCGAAGGAGTCAAGGTCGATGGAGGTTCAGGGGGCCCACACCCCCTGTGGGCGCCACCAAGGCTAGCCCGTGCCCACCTAGGGTGTGGCCACCCTGGTGTCCTCCTCCATATCCGCTTCGTGGTTCCGTGTTGTGCCGGGTAAAATAATGACTTTGGCTTTTGTCCCGTCCAATTCCGTGAACATTGATTTTTTGCCTTTTCTGGAACCAAAAACAGAAGAAAACAAGCAACTCGCACTATGGAATCTTATTAATAGGTTAGTACCAGAAAACATATAAAAACACCTCAAAGTATAGACACAGAAAAGCAAAGTGGATACTAAACAAGCATGTAACATAAAAAAATTATAGATATGTTTACGACGTATCAGTGATACACAATATTTATTTAAAAGGGTTTTAATTTGAATTTAAGATTTTAAAGAATATTTTGCAGTTAATAGTTTTACTTAAGCTTGATTATGAATCCAAGTTATGGTTTTGGAATTAGCATTTAGATATGAATCCAAGTTAAGGTTTTTTTTATAAAATTTTGATTATTTCTTGGTTAAGGAATGCTTTTACAGAATTTAAAAAATAGGAAATAGATAAGGATTTATTACTTTAAAATATGAAAAACCTTTATTATAATATATTTAATATTTTTCTAGTATAATATATTTATCAAGATCTTGAAAGTAATTTTTTATACTATCTTTATTTTTATAAAATTCCTCAAAGGATTAAATGTACTTAAATATGTTCTTAAAGTTTTATTTGTAAAAAAATAAGTTAGTATTTTATAAAGTAGTTAATTTATTTTTATATACAAAAATAATTTTTATTCATTTTTGGTATTTTATTAAATTTCATTTAGGATTTTAATAGCTTTAATATTTAGTTTTATTATTTTTAGTTTAAATAAATAATGTTATATTTTTCTTAAGTAGAGATTATTTTTATGAACATTGTATTATATGAATTTTTAGGATTTTAATGGAATTATATATTTATATTTTGAGTTGACATGTTTTCTTAAAATTTGCTAAAATAGAAAATTATTTGTTTTTAGGTAATATTAAACTAGGTTGCGGCCCAACTGGGCAAACTAGACTGGTTCTAGTGACCAGGCCCACTAGAGCCCAACTCGGACTAGCATGGGGTCAACCCCGGCCCGACCCACTTCCTCTATCACTCTCCTCTCTGCCTCTCTCGTGCGACACACACAGACACACGCCTTTGTTCCTCGTTCCCCTTCTACTCCTAGCGCACATACCACCACCTGCAGCCACTCTGGCCGTCGCCAGCTAAATCCATCGCCGACGCACATCGGCGCTGCCTCCCTACCTCCACCTCTTTCTTTTTGCCCCATCGATTTGGCTTAAGCGCGCCCTCGCGCGCGCCCGGTCGAAACCCTAGCCGCCATAGCTTGAGGTCACGACGCGGCTCCCACACCTATGCCTCCGGCTACTGCTCGTGGAAGAATGCGAGCCCCTCTTTATCTACCTCGCCCTCTGGTGCTCCTGCTTGACCTGACTTGCCCGTCTTCCCCATGGTGGTGTGGTACTGCAGCTGCTTCTGCGGCCCACTCCCATCCCTAACGCCGAAGGGACGGTGCCGCGATGCAACCCCGTCGCCCTCAATCTACTGCCTAGGAATCTTGCTATGATGGTGGACAGTGGTGATGCTGCTGGAACTTCCTTTTCTCCAACACCGATGAGACGACAGTGTTTGCAACCTCGGCATCGGCCTCTTTATTTATTTTATCTCTTATGCCCCCCTGCATTGACTGCTGCATCGACCTCTACCCAGACTAGGTAATTATTTTGTGACCGGTCTTCGAGCCGATGTACTGTGCTGGTTATGGAAATATGAGAATGGTGAAATTCTGATTGTGGACTCGAGATTATGGTGCTGCTGGGAGTTTGATCATATGCTAGTACAATTTGTTTGCATAGTCGGATTAGAATATATCTAGCCAGTATCCTATTAATTATATGATGAAATAAGGAATGTTGGTGATTATACTATGGTACTATTTGGATCTAGTTCAACTGTGAAATTTTGATTGTGCTAGAGGTCTATTGGCCATTTGATTTCTAGCAATACCAAGGATAAGATATGCTGCTATACTTGTGCTAACTAGATAGGTTCTGGTTAATGTCCCATAGATATCTTGTATGATCTTATGTATCTTTAGTGTATACTATGCATAAAACTTTTGTGGACATTATATAAAATACCTAGGATATGAACATAATGTTCTATAACATGTTATGTGTATGTGAGTTCTAGAGTGACTTAGCACATAGATTAGTTGGTTTCTATGTTCTTGTGATTGGGCATGGGAGATTTCTCATGATCCATTTGTAGGTGTTCATACAATATAACATATTATCTTTTATTTAATAATCTATCTAATCACTTTCTAGATGCTCTTGTAGATGTATGTATTTGTTAGGACATGAATGATTTATCAGAATTAGATTGATAGACATATACTTGTTGGTTCATCAAATCAATGTGTATGTGAGGCACACATGTGAGTATAATTCATCTAAGCGAGCTGAACATATAGGCAATACCTATAGATGATCACTTGGAGGGGTAATAAAATAAATTGCAGAAAAGATTTTATTTTGACCTTGTTCTGTAAGTAAAAACTGCTTAAATATTATACTTGAACTACTTGTGATTTTAAGATCTAGCTTCATACACATGATCTTCTTGTATATGAGTTCCTGATGATCATCTACTTGGTCATTTTAATTAAGTTGCTATAATTTACTCCTAGACATGTGCTTTAATGTTGGTCTAATACAAGTGGGTTTCCATGTTTTAATATTGGATCACAAGCAAGTGATCCTGCTTAATTGTTGGTATAAATGACGTATTTTAAACTATCTAGTGTAAATCTTAATTGGTTTAATGATAAATGGATGTGGTTGTGGATTTTAGATGAGCTTGCCTTAATCTGTGGACATATTCTAGTTGCTGGTTTAACCTTGTGGCTGTTTCTATGGTGTTTGCCATTGTGGTGCCTCCCTTGGGAGTGTGCACAATGGTGGACCACATATAGGATGAATTGTTGCTTGGTTAGCTAACTGTTAAAAGTATATGGATTACTTTTTATTTTGGGACCCCCTCCTATAACATAAATTCTATAAATATGATTCCTAGCTACATAGGTAGGATGATGATTTGTCTTTGGAGATATTATCTGTTAATAACAGATCTTACTTGTGTTCTTAGTTGACCAATGATGCAAAGACTGAGGCACTAGTGGGTAATAAGAACAGATACTACAATTTGTCTTCCTAGCTCAATGATGAGACTAGCATAGCACTTCTATGTTCGCCTGCGAGTTCTCCTAATCTCCAGAACATCTCTCTGTTTAAGTTGATAAAAAAATACGCTGGTTGGGTTGAGGTTTAACAACCTGATGCTTGTAGATCTGTTGATTTGTGGTTGTGCATGTGGTCTTATTGATGTGCTGCTAGTGATCCTTCTTATATGATTGTTCTGCTCCTTCTTGAGATTTTGTTAGACTTCTTCTTGATCTGCTACTACTCCATCTTCTTGACCAAATTCTTGGTCTCCTCTAAGTAATCCTGATGGCTGTGTATATTTTTGGTAATGCTTTTGTGGTGTTCTTGGACTAGTAGATGACTGGAGGTGATGTGGTTTGGTGGTGTAGGTGAAGTGGCGTATAGGAGTTTTCTTACGACTGGCTCAAGTAGATGATGCCTTCTATACTAATGCTCTACTCCTTGTGTTGTTGACAACACAACAACTGCATGTGATGATAGTGTTGGTTGCATGTGACCCCTCTACTTGTGCATATGATCAAGTTTGATTTTGTTGTCTCCTAGTGCAGGGCATGGCTGATGATGAGTATTACTACTGGACAATGTATTGATCCTTTTACTTATTGATGTAAAATTTATCATTTAATCTGCTTAGCTAATTAGTGCTAAGCTAGATTATAGTTTTGTTTCCTCTTCTTTTAGTTGATTATAGCTAAGCTTAGGGAGGTACCATAGCTTGTTCACTACCTGAATGTTTGTATTAGATCAGTTGACAAGTGTATTTTTTTAATAAGCTGTCTCTATCAGAATCAAGTGTATAGATCCAAGGTTGCCTAGATTGGGTGGTACCTTCTTAGGTTATTTGTGGATTTTGGGAGTTCTTACCAAAATCCCTAAGCTATTTTCATATATTTAATTGCCTCACCTATGGTGGGGCAAACATTTTAACATTGGAACAATGTTTCTTTTCTCTTTCTTGTTTATTTTACAGGAATGAAGATCAAGAAGAAGAAAAGAAGCTTAGTTAGATTTTATTTTATTATTCTTGTTGTAATTTCTTTTTATTCAAAAGTGTAAAGATATTGTAATATTGTATTAAGGTATTCTTTTTGTTATTTTTGTATTAAGGTATTCTTTTTGTTAAAGTAAAGTTTTATCTTTTACTCATGTTAGTATTCAATAAATGTTGTAAAATATTCTTATGAGTAATACTTATAAATAGTATTTGTTTCTTATTATTGTAATTCATTTAACATTTATTATACCATTTACCTATTCTTTTATAATTTAAATATATCATTTAAATCAATGGTAAGCAAATCGGTAATCGTTAACTGCTCGGTTGGCGTGTAAGTAACGACTAATCGGAATTCAGATGATTAACTGATTTCATCGATCGGTTATTAATCGGTGCAACCTACAAAAATTAGCACCTAAAACACGTATGACTCCTCTTGCACCTCAACCACCTACCCTATTAAAAGCAGCTTCAATCTCCCGGATGAGATCCTTAAGGCGCCCGAGCTCTTGTATCTGAGGTCTGGTCAACTACTAGGAACTTGTCAACAACGATAAGGAACTAGTTGGTGATGGCGGAAATCGAGCTCCTGGAGGCAGGGATCGAGCGGGAGCTTCGCAAAACCTACTTCATTAGGGCGGGTTAGCTGATGGATGGGCGATATGTGTTGATAATTTTGGAATTTTTTGACCAAGTGTAATATTTAATAGGGAACTTACCTACTAATCGGAGTGTTAAAGCTATTAATCGGGCTGAACGATTAACACAAACGATTAGTGTTAATCGACACAGTCAGGTCCCTAGTAGCGATTAATTGGCCTATTAATCGCTGATTCGGATGATTTTTTAAACAGTGATTTGAATACTCGGATTTGAAGTGCTTTTACCAAGAACAAAGAATTCAGTAAAGGTCATGTCGAAATCCATCGCACCTGCCCTGATGTTTCCATCAGAACAAGAGAGATCTCGATCCCTCTATAGCTTCTTTAGTTTTGCGCGATTTTTTTTGGATTTTCTTATGCATGAATGCAATGCACAAATATGTGTCCTGTCTATTTCTAGGTGCTAATCCTAGGATGTTACACATAGCATGTCCAAAGGAATGCAACAGACGCCCAACACAGAGACACAACTCCTGCAAAACTTGCCAAATGATGCATCAATCACCGATTCTCAGCAACCCATCCGTCTTCCCCCTGGACACTTTCGCCATATCAACATCCAACTTCATCATATTCTTATTGTTGTTGATCATCAGATCCTTGTAACCACCCTTCTGTAGTCCTGCCCAATAAAGTAAAAACGAGCAAATCGTAAACACTGCCTCGATAGGGGACCGCAAAATATATCCATCAAAAGTAACCTTATTCCTGATGGTCCAGATTGCCCAGCACACAGCGACAATCCCAATCAGATAGAATTTCTTACCCCTAGGCAGAAAACGATATAGCCAACACAAAGCCTGCCAGTAATTTTTAGGGCACGTCGAAGTGTCAAAGAGTTTACCCAACACCCCCAAAAAACTCTAGCAATGGAACATGTAAAAAACAAGTGATTCACATTCTCCGCTTGATTAAAACGAGCACATAGGGTTCCCAAGCCATTTTCTCCTGCGAATATTGTCTCTGGTAGGAATAGCATTCCTAAGCATCTGCCAAATAAGATTTTCAAAGGAAGTTTTGCTTTCCAAAGGAGTTTGCTATTAGCCCCAGCCAGGTTTCTCTCCAGATATTCATACACAGACTTGGTAGAAAACACTATGTTCCTTGTAAGTTTCCACTCCACCCGGCCCCATCAGGTTTTCCACTCAAATGGATATGTTGAACTTTTAACAAGATAGAATTCCATTGCACCCTAAGGGCACCCACAATGTATAGCCAAAAGTGGTTCCATTTTTGCTTTTTGGCTTTTGGAACTAGTTCCCTACATTGTGGAGATGGTTCTAAATGGGAGAAAACCGGGAACCGGAGCAAGTGGTTGCTCCGATGCTAAATTTCTCTTTTGGCTCTTGAAACTAGTTCCCTACACTGTGAGGATAGTTCTATATTTGTTTCATGTGTTGTTTTAGCTTGATGGTGGGACCCACGTTATAAATATTTGGAACCACTACATTGTAGAGCTATTGCTATATTTCATACCAGAGCCAAATTTATCTTTATGTCAGATTTGGCAATGGCAACATTGTGGGTGCCCTAAGCTCCCCATGGATTCTTCTCCTAAAAGGTATAGAATAAACATGATCTACCACATATTTAACAGTACAATCCTGAAGTTGACACACACTGAAAATCTCAGGAAATTAAGCACATAAAGGCCCCCCAGGATCCTTTGAGAATCTCACCATGTTGTCACTCTTAAAAATAAGCCCCTTCCAGCTAAATAAGTGTCCTTAACCTGAAACAGGAATTTCCAACAAGGAGAATCATTGAATCTAGGAGCCAGATTATTGATGATCTTAGTTGTCTTTCTTTAGCAATAGCAAAATCGCAAAGCCAGATACTTCTATTATCTTTCAAAAATGCCTGAGTAGTCGGCCTAGCGGCGAACCCTCTTCCCATGGCATAAATTTCGCATCAGGTAACTTTGGTAAAGAAAATACTCCTAGCTTTCTTCGCTGGAAAGAAACAAAATGAGATTTCATCTGGTTACGTCATGGATGGAATGCACATATCAAGAAAATCGTGGACCACTCTCTGAACTTAACCATGTGAAGCTACTCGCCTACTCCTGCAGTTGCAGGTTGTGATTTTCCAACTGCCAAGGACTCTATATGATACACGTCCATACTACGTACATGCAAAGGTGTACTAGATTTGTAAGACAAATCAAATGATTATCATTTTTGTTGCGGGTATAATCAAATGATTATGGTTGTGAAGAAGTCAAGAAGATATGTGTATCTTCGATAACACTTTTAATTAGGGTATCTCCACCGGCAAGACACAAACGGACGTCCGATTCTATCTATTTGGGTCGCGTCACGGATGATTTGGTTTCGTGGTATGGCTTGTCCGGCCGACCGCGTATAGCAGCATGATTCAAAATGGACGAAAATGGACAGACCAGGCCAAAAGAAGAAGACCCATGTGTGTCTGCATCTAGACCAGCCTGTATCCGCTTTTATCCGGACAGACGCATTCATGCATCAAAACTATGTTACGAATGGATCGGTCCGCCCAAAATAATTGGGATAGACCACGCAGCGCAAGTCCCACGCCTCCACATAGACGGACACGCGCAGATCGTTACGATTCAAAATAAAAACTGAACAAGATAAAGTGGCGTGGGAAAGCGCGCACGACTACTTGACAAGTGTTCAAGTATCTGCAGGAGATTGATCCTGATCAAAAGTGTGCAGTGCTGGTATTCGAAAACGGGTGGATATAATCTTTCTCTAGTCCTAAGCTCGTGATAATCACAGAAGACAATCGGTGACGTGATGCAAAAATGCAAGATATATCTGCATGTTTTGCTTTTAGAACGCCAGTGAATCTCTAAAAAAACACAAATGAGAGGTAGGGGTTTAGACGTGGGGCGGTGGGAACTGAGTGACATCGATCGGCCTGTAGTGAGCCAGCCCATTGAGCAACTATTGGTTTGGTTGCTAAAGGAAGCTAGATTATTTCCACTTCTAGCTTGTAGAGTATCCATTCAAGACTTTCTTGTATCAAGTTTGGAGTTCCTTACAAGGTATCCCACGTGGTTAA
Organism: Avena longiglumis; assembly: GCA_030063025.1. Taxonomy (NCBI): domain Eukaryota; kingdom Viridiplantae; phylum Streptophyta; class Magnoliopsida; order Poales; family Poaceae; genus Avena; species Avena longiglumis. The sequence goes on along the minus strand of CP125973.1, from coordinate 99,952,389 downwards.
ACTAAACAAAGGACAATCTCCAACTAGTCTTTTTGAAAAACAAATAAGTATGTACTCTCCTCTGTTTTAAAATATAAAATGTTTTAGCTTTGTAGATCAAATGTATCTAGACTTCTTTTAGTGAATCTATACACTAAAAGAAATCTAGATATATATTTTTTATAAATTTAAAACATATTATATTTTGAAAACGGAGGGATTACTAGATATCAGTGCATCACGTACATATTTGTTTAAAAAATAAAGGCGATTGCCCAAGTTTATAACAAAGGCTCTTTAGGGTGGTTTGCCACGAGGTTTAAAGGTACCAAAGCAGAGCTTGCAACCAAATCAAAGGGATCTAAACAACTAGTCGCATAGGCAAATGGAAACAAGAGATAAATGCCTAGACGGCAGGAAATGATCAAGAACTGGAAGGACACCCCACGCATTGCAATAGGAATCAATTTCAGAATTTGAATTTATAAATCAGAGAATATATGGCACATGGAATAAAAAGTCATGTGAAGGAATATCATATTTGATTTTTCGTGGTAGTCGAGAGGCTAAATTTAATCGACATAGAATGATCGTGTATTTGACCAACTAATTAATGGTAGCCGAGGTTTAGGAATGTATCTAATTGATGTTACATGAAAATCAATTAAACCCGTAGATAAGATGAAATCAACAATCCGAGTGATGATCTTTTGAGTGGAGCGCCAGTGAAATGAAAATCTCAGCTGAAAGGACCGATATGAGCGACTAGAGGAGGTGGGGTGATTTGGGGCTACTAAATTTTATATCTTTTTCGAGTTAGACTTGACACAAAGATAAATTCTTTAGATATGCAGCTAAATGAATTTCCATATATGACAAACAAGGTAAACAACAATATATCAAGGAGATGATAGAGATAACCGCAAGATGACACGAGGATGTGATTCCTAGAGTGTCTTCCTTGTTAAGGAAAGTGTGTCTCCGTTGGAGAGGTGTTAGGGCCACACAAGGGATCCCAAACGCCACAAAGGCCTCACATTATTCTCCTGGGCACGCACCACAAGAGATGGGTACTCTTTTCCACCATGTGGTGCCCTTGTCGGTGGCAACCGAAACCTCGCACAAAGCTTGGGGCACTTCTTCATACTGAATCGGAGGCTCCCTACACGACCACAGAGCTCTTACATATAAGGATGAGCTCCGGGGGCGAGTTCAAGTTAGGGTTTCACAAACCCTAGAAAATAATATTCTTACACAAATGGTGGGGAAACACAAATCCTCTTGGTGGCAATCTAGGTCTAGGTCTCCTCCCTTGATTCCGAAAAGGGCATCAAGTTCTAGTGCCTAGGGAAAGAGATGTTGAACATTTGAGCTTAGCAAAAATGTATGTGAGAGAGTGGAAGCCGCCGTCTTCACTTGAGGAAGAAATGATTTTTTATAGGCCCCTTGATATCTGACAGTTGCTGGCGTTAAAGGCCGAAGACTCCGTCATGGAGAGATGTGGTCTCCGTACAACTAGGGGCCGAACCGGAGTCTCCGGCATGGAAAGGCCAAAAACTCTAGACCGGGCGTAACAAGATAGGAGTCTACGCCCAGTCTCATGGAGAGAAACATAAGTGCCTCTCTCTCTCCAAAAAGTCAGTCCTAAGACTAGACCGTGCCCTGTGATCTAGAAACACGCAAATTAAAGGGCCAACCATTTCTATGTCACTTTTTTATTGGAACATGCTTCTTGTCCTACAACAGATTCAAGTACATGGAAAACTTAGCGCAAGATTAAACATCCTTACATTGGCGACAAACACCCAAAACATATTTATCAGGGAATACCCTTTTCATCTCCTCTTTAGTGTTTGATGACAATACAATGATTTGCAAGATGAATAGACAATATAAACATAATCAACACATGGTGGTTTATAAAATAGAGATGGACTCCCCCTAGATGTGCGTCCTTAAAAATACTGCTTTCTCTGACCCATATTAGTTGATTCGACTTTGTCTAGATACGGATAAATCTATAGTAGATACTTAACTAGATACATATGAATCAACTAATATAGATCGGAGGGAGTTCGGAAAGACGAGGAAAAACCACAATGGGGCCTCAATCTAGTGCTGTCATTTTCGTCTAGCTCGTAAAATATCCGTGGAGAGAGAGATTGATGGTCGTTCAAAATGAGGCGTGGTGGAGTATAACATAGTATTCCCGGGGTGAGCCCATACCGTGATCCGATTGCCAATAGTCTCCTGTCCGTTGCTTTTCCAAAAAAGCTCTCGGGAGGGAAGTCAGAACTGCACGCCTAGCTAGCCCTCTAGTTACCATCAGTTTGGAATCCAGGGGACGGAAGGTGCGCCGCCGTGCACTGTCTACGTACCGGTCCCCTTTTAGATAGAGCTGGGAAGATAGATCTCAGCCGCTCATCTGGTGATGATCAAACAGGAGCCCGGCTGTGCGTGCGGCGTGCCCATGCGCACGCACGCGCGCGTGCAGGGGTTTCGGCGCTCGTGGCCTTCGCACGCCCGGGTGGGCGCCCCACGAGCGGGCATGCGTCGCGCAATACAAGGCAAGACATAATAAAATCCTAACAGAATTTATGGTAAAATACGAAACAGAAGCATTGTACTTACATAGGACTTCGATTTTTTAGATTAATTTTGAACCAAATAATTCCCAAAAGATCTCGAGAGGAAGGAGTTACCCTTTGGCCAAATCGGACCATAAATGCTGTTCATCGATTCGGGCACTGTTCGCGATCAGCTGCCGCACGCCTCTCGTCTGCACGCAACGCCTGTCGCCGTCCCGCTCCATAATCGATCGATCCCGCCTACATAAACCCGTAAGCTGACACACCGCCATGCCTCACCGGAGCCTGCTCCTCGACTCACCGCACTTCGAGGGCAGCACCACCAGCATGGGGGACACCGTCGCTGGCGCCGCCGACTACCGCGGCCAGCCCGCGTCCCGTGCCGCCACCGGCGGCTGGAAATCCTCGATTTTCGTCATGGGTACGTACGCGACCCAATCTCTTTGTCATGGCCGGGACAGAACATCCGACCTGGTGACCGATATGCCTTGTTTGTTCTGGATGCAGCTATGGAGATCGCCGAGAGGTTCGCGTACAAGGGCGTGGCGGCGAACCTCATCACGTACCTGACGGGGCCGCTGGGGCAGCCGATGGCCAGCGCGGCGGCGTCCATCGACGCCTGGAAGGGCGTCTCCCAGATGCTGCCGCTCCCGGTCGCCTGCGTCGCCGACGCCTGGCTCGGACGCTACCGGGCCATCATCCTCGCCTCCATCATCTTCGTCCTGGTCCGTCAGTCAGTCTCCCAATTCCTCCCTTCGTCACACAGAGTCCAAGCAGTAGAAGTACTAGTCGTATTGATCTCGAACTCTGAACTCTGAAACTCTTTCTTCCGTACAGAGCATGGGCACGCTGTCGCTGTCGTCGGCGTTCCACATCTTCCGGTCCGGCGGGCACGTGGCCGTCTTCTACGTGGCGCTGTACCTGGTGGCGCTGGGCGAGGGCGCGCACAAGCCCTGCGCGCAGGCCTTCGCGGCGGACCAGTTCGACGAGAAGGACCCCAAGGAGAGCGTCGCCCGGAGCTCCTTCTTCAACTGGTGGTACTTCGGCATGTGCGCCGGCACCGCCGTCACCACCATGGTCTCCAGCTACGTCCAGGACAACGTCGGCTGGGGACTCGGCTTCGGCATCCCCTGCATCGTCATCGCCGTGTCTCTCGTCGTCTTCCTCGTCGGGACCCCCTCGTACCGCTACTACACCACCAAGGAGCCCAGCCCCGTGGCCCGCGTCGGCAGGGCCTTCTTGGTGCTCATCAGGAGCTGGAGGTCAAAGCACCGCACCAAGTATGTACCGGTCGAACTGTTCGACTGAACGTCTGAACCCAACTCATACACTCTGCTCTGCTGTTTGTATTGTGCTTCCTCTGACGTGACAGTTCTTGCTGCAGCCCGGCGAGCGGCAAAGTCGAGGGCAAGAACTCCGACGACCTCGTCGAGGAGGTGAAGAGCGTCTTCCGCCTGCTACCCATCTGGGCGTCCTGCATAATCTACGCCATCATCTTCTCCCAGACCTCCACGTTCTTCACCAAGCAGGCTGCGACGCTGGACCGCCGGATCGGGCCCAGCTTCAAGGTGCCCCCCGCGGCGCTGCAGACGTTCATCAGTGTCAGCATCGTCGTCTTCATCCCGGTGTACGACCGGCTCTTCGTCCCCCTCGCGCGGCGCTACACGGGGCGGCAGACGGGCATCACCATGCTGCAGAGGGTCGGCGCCGGGCTGGCCCTCTCCCTCGTCGCCGTCGTGCTCTCGGCCCTCGTGGAGATGAAGCGGCTTCAGGTCGCGAGGGACGCCGACCTGGTGGACACCCCCAAGGCGCACCTACCGATGACGCTGTGGTGGATGGTGCCGCAGTACGTCCTCATCGGCGTCTCCGACGTCTTCGCCATGATCGGCCTGCAAGAGTTCTTCTACGACCAGGTGCCTGACGCCGTGCGGAGCCTCGGCCTCGCGCTCTTCCTGAGCATCTTCGGCGTCGGGCACCTCCTCAGCAGCTTCCTCATCTCCGTCATCGACAGGGCGACGGCGAAGCGCGGGGCGAGCTGGTTCTCGAATAACTTGAACCGCGCGCACCTCGACTACTTCTACTGGCTGCTCGCCGGACTGTGTGTCATAGAGCTGGTCGCCTTTTTCTTCTTCTCGCGGGCTTATGTCTACAAGAAAAAGGGCGGAGATGGTGAGGGCAATGGTGGTTACAGGGGAGGTGATGCTGATGCTGCACTCGTGTAACTTGTAATTCTGCTTACTACGCCTAGGTAGTAAGTGCATTTTTTTCAGAATGTTGTAGCATACTAACAGATCGTACAATCTTGGCACACCATGCTCACTGGGACCATTGGTAGCATGTTGTGTCAGCCTGCTGAACTATCATAATTTTGGCTAATGACTTTCAGGAATATTTGGCCTATGGTAAAGCTAGAAAACGGGCGCCCCATTCCCGTGCCGAGTCCAGCGGGCGCACAAGAGCGCTTCGATTCTGAACGACAAACGAACACCTAAGCCCCGTTTGTTTTCCTGGATTTTAGTCGGTAAATATTACAGGCCAATTTAGGTCCTGCTAAAACACCGGTATGCTTCGTAATATTCGGATGTGATTAAACGATAAAACAAGCTGGGTCTAAACGGTCAGTTTTACTCTGTTTGGATCGAGTCATCGGTGTTTATCAGTACCGCCCAGCCAGCCATGCACAGAAGCGCGGCAAACAAACAAAAACGGACATGTTATTCTAAAAGAAGAAGACTCGTATGACTGCATCTGGGCCAATCTGTGTCCACGTCTGTCCGAATAGACCCGTCCAGGCATCAGATGGATCGGTCTGGCCTGACTTAGTCCGGATGGATCGTGCCGCTGGGGCGTCATGCACGTTCCGCACGTCCGCGTGGATCGATTCGGACATACTCGGACCATTTGGATAGACCCGGTGGAGATGTCCTAACTGTATGGGATGGTAACAACGTTTCGATAGAAAATTAACAGACCAGATCGCACCCCCATCGCCGCGATGGGTAACCGATGTGATCAAGACACATCTCCATCTGGGAGCCCCAACATGCCCACCCCTCCTCCTGCATTAACTCCCCTTCCCCGATCGTTTCGGTTTTCCCCCGCCCCTCTTCTCTCCATTCCTTCGCCGAGAGCTTCTCCTTGATTCTGTTGGATTCCGGCAAAGTTCCGGTGCATCTCTGTTTTTTTTTTGAGAAACACAGTACAAACGCAGACGCTCACAATGCGTACATACACTCACCCCTATGTCTCTGTTGTTTTCGGCGTGCCCTAAGGTTGGTTTTCACCCGCCCCGCTTTTTCCCTTCCAGAGATGTGCATTTTGTGTCATATTTTAGAGGGTTGCTCTCAGTTAGCTCGGATCGGGGTTTGAGATGATTTCTCCACCATTGTTGTGCTCGTCGGATTTTTTTCTCCAACGCATTTGTGCCTAGATACTCGCCAGCAGTTCCCTCCTCCCCTACCTTGTTTTCTCTTGTCTTCTCCTGCCTCTCTGTTCCTATACAGCAGTTTTTCGGCTACCATGTTGTTTTTGTTTCTAATTTCTGTAGTTGAATATCCAGTTCATGTAGTTGCCTCGCTAGTCATTTTGTCTGAATTTTTGGTCGATTTAGTTGATTGCGGTCAGCTATGGGTTGGATTACTATGATGTTTCTATTCCATACTATGTGTGGTTGTTGTAAATTATGATGGAGTTATTGTTGGGATGCATTTTTGTACCCATTTTGGTGTGTAATTTTTGTCACACTTTGTATCACACAAATATCTAGTATATTTGGATAACTGTAGTTAAAACAGTTGGATACCTATAATTGAAACAGATGAATAACTTCATATATAATGGGTGGGTAAGTTTATTTCTGTATATTTTATTAGGATGGTGGATGATTACTGTGAAAATGAATTTTTAGTCATTTTGGTGTGGAAATACATTTTTTACCTTTTATACAAATGACTGCTATATGTGGATGACTATACCGTCAAGTGGTTGGGTTTATGAAGCTCTTCCCGAATTATCTCGTCTTATACTTCTCCCTATCTTGACTCAAAATGTGTGTCATGGTAAGAGCGGGTTAACGAGGTCACATGGTTAAAGTATACAAACCCCTGAAGAGTTATAAACTAAGTACTTATTCGTGTCTCCGGTTATGGACAATTTGAGCAACCTGATATTAATGTTATGACATATTTTTCACTCATCCCAACTTTTCAATTACGTAAAACTTATTGGATGAACTTAATTGGGTAGGAGCACCTAAGAGTGAACCAGAGTGTCATATTTATCATATTGAAAAACTATTTTGTTATAAATGTTAGGATAAAACTATTATTTTATGCAAATGAAACTGAACTCCACCTAGCCAAATAAGCATGTAGTTGTTATGTCTGTTGTAAATCACTTTAGCCTACTTGCAATACATTTAATGTATTGACCATTCATGGCTGCAACATTTCATGTTGCAGGTTATATAGTTTTCGAGTGATCGTTACAGGTCACGAGACTTCATTCAACAATTATTCGCATGTGGCACATTTGAAGGATGAAGATCAACCTTGTATTGCTTTTCGCTGTAATATAATGTAAATTATAGATCATATTCATTAGATTTATGATGCATAGTTATATTTGGTATCATTTTGTATTGTGTGTTCTAGTGAACCAATCCAGATATTCGCACTATACACAGGAACTCAGCCTTATCAGGCGAGGGTGTACAAGAGCGAAGTAATGGATGGTTGCCCGCGGATCATCGTCAGCTGGCTGAGTTATCAGGAAGTAGGTTTGAGCGCTAACATTGGCGGCTTGCGCCGTTTTTGCCTTGATGTTCCCTGCTGAATCCACCGACATGAATGACAGGTCCAGATCTCGGGCCAGCTCGCGTCTTTCGGCCTCGGGTATGTGTTGCATCCGCGAGGTGCTTCTCCTTGGTTGTGGTCCACTGGTGATGCTGCGAGAACCGTGCATGGAACTTAGTTGCACCCATCGAAGGCTGGATTCATCCTTAGCCTCTTCCTTTCATCGAGTTGCCTCTGCGGCCTAAGCAGATCCCTTCTTTTATGGTGGAGAAGATACTTATAGGCCATCAACTCTTCGCGCGTAACATCTTCCATCATTGGTACTGTACCTGAAACAACATCTTTTGCCTTTTTCCATGTTTCCGGCGGTAGCCGAAGTGTTAGCCGCTCACCGTTGCATGCTCTTCCCCTTATTTGCACGACTTTGCGGGTGCCTCCTTGTTCTCACGGTGTCCTGCATCGTCATCCGAGAGAATATCATTGGGGTTGAGGATTGGGTTACCATTGGAATCTCGCAGTGTTTTTGGTCCTTCTCCATGGATCGCGCATACTTGATCACGTGCTATGTACATGCTACCACCGTCACTATCAGATCCGTAGAAGACATTGTCTTGGAAGTCAGTGAAATCCCACGGGTCATGTTCTTGGTATGATCCAGCCTTCATGGTTCTAGAGTCGACACTTTCCTCAGATTCGTCGAGAGCGTTGTTTGATGGATGATACCTTTGATCCGGATTAACGAATGCAATATAGTAGCTTTTTCCCTAGTATACCTAGGTTTAATCGAACCTTGGGAAATGTCGTGGTGGTGGCACGGCAGATGCCATGGGTAGGCTAAAGTATGGGGCCAATGGATGCTAGTGGGATCTGGGGAGGGAAGATGCAACCGTGTCTACACTCAAGCTGCTAAAGTTATGGTCTTTATTTCTCTCTTGATGGGTTACAAATGCTCCTCGAGCTGTCTACAGGGGGACAAGATGAATCTCCCCAGCCTAACGGTGCTCAAAGAGTCGATGCCTTCCTCAGGGTCCAAGCCTCCCCTTATAAAGGAGTGCCTTGGGTGCCCTTAGGGCTGACGAGGCAAGCATATTCGTGGAATATGCTTGTCCCAAAATAGTAGTTCGGCCTCCTTTCCTGTCGCCCTTCTAACGACGGCAAGGCTCCGGTGGCCCCCCTCTGCGTGCCTCGGGCTCCGGGACTGTCACCTCCGTGACCTCCTTACGCCCCTCGGCGTTGTGCATCCTTGTCTCTTGTGCTTGGCTCCGCTCGATTCCTTCTAGCCCAGCCTATAGTTTGACCTTGGGCTTCTCCTTCTCCTGCAAGCTTCGTATCACTCGGCCTTACCTTACCTTGTGTAACTCGGCTCGTTCTTCACCTGCATCAAGATCACTTGGGCTAACCCGGCCGACCCTCTTAGTAACTCGGCCGGGTAACTACTTGATACATATATATACGGGCTTCTCGCCTCTGTACATCGGCCGACGTATTCATGATTCGGCCGACTTGGACCGTAACTCGGAAACTAGACGGGGATTGTACCTCTGTCTTTCCCCGTCTCTGACCTACCCGAGGTCAACCCCCCGACATTAGTCCCCGAAGCTGGTGTGGCCCTGTCGATAGCTTTGGCCGGGTCATATCAGCTTCATCATATTCTTCAGTTTTGTTTCCGAGTTATACCTTCTTCCGAGGTTTCCTCATTCCTTCCCTCGTACGCCATGTCCTACGTGTCATCCCCATCATTGTTCTTCTAGTTTTTAGGTCCCTCTACAGTACTTACTGACAAGCCACAGTTAACTTTGTACCTGCTGCGCCGCCGCTGCGACGCCTCGGGCGCCGTTCCCCTTGGGGACCGTAACGCTCTTTCTTCGTGTGTGGTCGTTGGTGTGGCTCCGCTCACCGTCGTGCGTTCGTGCTGCACCCACGATCTACACGGACAACCGCCACACCCACGATCCCAGTTCCTTGTTCAAGGCTCGATTATAAAGAGGGGGACTGCGCTTGGGGGATTCACTTTTCCCCTTACCGCTCGCCTCCGTCCTCCTCCTTCCTCTCTCCGGCGCGTCCTCTTGCAGTTCCGCCGCCGCTCGCTTGCCAGAGCCTCCGCCGGTGAAGATTTCGCCGCGCCGTTCTGCCTGCTTTGCCGGCGCTCCGCGGCTTTGGCTCCGTCGCCGGTGAGTCCTCTCCGGTCGCCTTGCCCTGATCTTTCCCTAGATTCATCTGCTCCGATTCCGTGCTCGTGCAACGGTTCCTCTGTTTCTTCGCCATTGTTCTCGTGCAAAGTCCCGACGGGGCCTTGCAGCTCTAAACTCCCCTCCGCCGCCAGTCTTTCCTCCGGCGATCTTTCCGGCGCACATATGTCTAGTTCATTTAGCGGTGCTCTGGTTGAGGACGACGATGCTGGCTCCGGGCCCGAGCGAGGCTCGTGGCAGGGTTCTACTGTCACACGCCGTGAGATCGAGTGGCTCATCCGGACTCGAAGAATCCCCGCCGAAGTTTCTTGCCGTTTACCCGGCAGCGAATCCTCTCCGGATATCAGAGAGGGCGAGTATGTGGTTTTCATGTCGCACTTCGCCCGCAGCTTCGGTCTCCCTCTTAGTGATTTCGCTAGAGAATTCCTCGATTACTTCGGCCTTCAGCCGCATCATCTTCCTGCGAATGCCATAGCTTCTCTTTCTGCTTTCATCTCCGCTTCGGAGGGATACTTCGGCCTATGGCCGTCAGTGCATGTCTGGTCGAAGTTCTTCCAGATCCGCTCCAACGTTGTCCCTGACAAGTCTCTGCACCCTTCCGAGAAGTTGCTCACCCAATGTGGGGCGGCGTCTATCACACCTCGGAGGAAATCCGTGTTCCCTCGTATTACTGGATTGGAGTCGTTCAAGAAGTGGCACAAATCATTCTTCTACGTCAAGAACAGAGGGGCGGAGGACAAGATTTGGCTCCCTCCATTCTCAATTGGCCCACCTTCTAAAGTGAACTGGCTCTATAATCCGAGGAAAACTCATGCCTTGGCCGAGGCCTTCGAGATTCGGCTTAAAGAGTTGATCCGAGCCGGGTTATGCGGCGAAGACCTAATGGCAAATTTCATTAGTAGCCGGATCTGCCCCTTCCAGAAGCGGACCCATAAGCTGTGATACATGAGTGGTCCCCTTGACCCTAATCGAGTCTCGACCGTGGAGCTGGATAACTACCTTATTTATAAGCGCGTCCGAGCTATCTTTAAGACTGAGATGCCTGAGGATTGGGCTTGGGGATTAAAACCATTCACCCGCGATCATCCGCCTCCCGAGGTGAGCTTAATCAACATCGCTCTGCTATTCCATTGTTTTTAGAAACTGGTTTATCTAATTCTCCTTCTCCTTGTCTTGCAGAGGTTCGCAGAGCAGAAAAACGAGGACGCCGAAGTTCTGCTGCTCCCTTGCCCGCGGACGAGTACCGGATCTTGGTGAGCCGGACTCAGGAGTTCGTCCCTAAATCGGATCCTGCCGGCTCGAGCTCGGCAAGACTTCAAATACGAGGAGGAAGGTGATTCGGACGAGGTCCAAATTCTTGAGGTAGTTGCCGCCATGCCTATTTCTTATGCATTTCCGGCTTCTACTTTCCCAGCTAATCCAGCCGGTCAGGTTCACGACGCCGAGCCTATTGCTTCCCGACCTCCCATTACCTCGGGGAAACGCGGGGCTCCTGCTAGTGCCTCGGAGGCGATTCCTAAGAAACGAATGAAGAAATCCGCTCCGAACCCTCCCAGGCGCAAGACTATGCCTGGGGTCGCCGGGTAAGTTCCTTTTGCTTATATTTCTTGTTTCTCTCTTTCTGTTTCTCATACTGACGAATCTTCTTTCTTATTTTTGCAGTGCTCCTCTTTCTGTTAAACCCGGCGGTCCTAGTATGACTAGCCGCCCGATTCGGCCGCCATCTCCTCCTCCCGCTGATGATACCAGGATTCCTAGTCCTATTCGTCCTGCTTCTCCTCCAGCTCCGAATACGTCGCCTGTTCGTCGCGATGTCCCTGAGAGCCCTTCCATTGACCTGGATTCGAGCCGGCCTTCCGAAGTTTTGGCCGAACCCGCCGCCCCTTCTACGGGCCCCGACGCTGCTACTGAGCCTCTATCTACTCCGGCAGTTTCTACGGCCATTCCGACCTCGGCCGAAAAGGTCGTTATCACGGTGCCCTCTGCGACCTTAATCTCCGCTGCTCCTAAGGACGCCGTCCCTACTTCCGAGGCGTCACTTCCTGCTGATGCCTCTTCTAAGGCGAAAAAAGCTATTGCCGTCAAGACTTCTTCTTCTCAGAAAGGTCTTGCCGGCTCTTCTCAGCCGAGTATTGCTGACGTGCTGCGTAAGGGAGCTGCGCCTACCAAAGTCCCCGTTACCTCGGCCGCCGGCACCCAGCTTGCTCTTCATAAGAGCCCTGCGACTGCCGTGGTCGAACAGCCTGCCCGGGTTAAAGTTTTAACTCGGACAGCTAGTGGGAACAACCTTGGAGCGCTGATCGAGTACGCCAATAATTGGAACGCTGCTGATCAGTTTGAGGGTAATCCTATGAACCAGCCCTTTTCGACATCACGTCGCTTTGATCATCTTGCCAAGTTCATCGTTGATACCAACAGATGAATGAGGTAATTATTGTTTCTCCGAGTCTTAAATTATTCCTCGGATGTTACCATATGCTCTAGTCCCGAAACTTGCAAGGAAATAACTTGTTGTATACTTGGAAGTTTGACTTAAATTTATTTCTAAGGTTCGTTAATCCGGCCATCTAGATCCGAGCTTAGTTGTGTGTGATTCGGACTTTGTTTAGCTTTGAATATCCAGCCACCTAGATCCGAGTTAAGTCCTGCTTGACTCGGATCTGGTTTAGCTTTGAATATCCGACCACCTAGATCGAGTTAAGTCACCTTGACTCGGATCTGGTTAGCTTTGAATATCCAGCCACCTAGATCGAGTTAAGTCCGCTTGACTCGGATCTGGTTTAGCTTTGAATATCCGACCACCTAGATCTGAGTTAAGTCCCGCTTGACTCGGATGCAGTTTAGCTTTGAATATCCGACCAACTAGATCGAGTTAAGTCACCTTGACTCGGATCTGGTTTAGCTTTGAATATCCAGCCACTTAGAGTCGAATTAAGCTTTGCATGATTCGGATCTAATTTAGCTTTGAATATCCAGCCACCTAGATCTGAGTTAAGTCCTGCTTGACTCGGATCTAATTCAGCTTTGAATATCCAGCCACCTAGATCTGAGTTAAGTACTGCTTGACTCGGATGCGGTTAGCTTTGAATATCCGATACCTAGATCCGAGTTAAGTCCTGCTTGACTCGGATCTGGCTTAGCTTTGAATATCCAGCCACCTAGAGCCGAATTAAGCTTTGCTTGATTCGGATCTAATTTAGCTTTGAATATCCAGCCACCTAGATCTGAGTTAAGTCCTGCTTGACTCGGATCTGGTTTAGAATTTACTCGTTGATTTATCATTTTGCCTCATTACTTAGGTTGCACATGACCGGCGGACTGCCGAGTTCCAGAGGTTGCTTTTTTCGCACCGCAAGCTGGAAGAGAAGTACGAGAAAGTTCTTCCCGTGGCGAAGAAGGCTGGTATGTCGATAGTTCTTTTTCCTTATTCCCAATGTTCTCATGTATTCGTCCACGGAATGTCGGCTTACTTCTTGTTGAATAGGTAACATTAATAACCTCAATATTCGCCTTGAAAAGAAGATCAAGAACCTGGAAGGTTAGTTTCCTTTCTATTTTACTCCTTCCCCTTTTATATATATGCTAAGGTTCCTTATTGCGTTTGGCGTGGTAAAGCCAAGTTGCAAGACTTTGCGAGGTCACATCAAGATTGCATGCCCATGCTCGACGTGATGCTGCATTTTTAGAACAAAACGCAGTTCATTGAGCGCAACTACAAGAAAAGATGATGAGATAGCTACTTTGCGATCCGAGGTGGATACCCTCAAGCTCTCTCGTAAAACCGAACTAGAAAAGGTCGACCAAGAATTTTCCGAGGAAAAGAATCGGTGACTTTGGATCTGGAAGAACAAAGAACTCCTTGAAGTGCCGAACTTAAAACCCGGGGTTTGAGCGAGGAAATTGCTCGTTTTGAGAAGAGTAAGGTTGATTGGGCCAAAGACCTTCAGATAATGATGAGCTACATTCATCGTAAGCTACTTGGCATGGCCGAATTATATTCTTCTTTTTGTCCCTGCTACCCTTTGACACGTTCATGCTTTGCGCAGATCACTTCCCCGAGGCCAAGCCCGTGAGTTCTAAAGCGGTTCTTGCAGCTCGCGCGCGCCGAGGTGAACCTGTTACTGTTGATTCAGAATATTCAATGGAGGATTACCTGGTTGCCGTGGGTGCAGATTGGTCCGATGAAAATTATGGGCCGGACTTGGTGCAGGCCGCTATCCGAGCTTACCATGTACTCTGGCCGAATACCTCGGGGACTCCTGATATCAACGAAGTCAAGTTATTGGTGACAAGGCTAATGGCATCTGAGAGGCAGTTGAGTCTTTGGAGAGAATCTGCTGGGCGTGTTGGTGCCGACATGGCCCTTACTGTTATCATGTCATGGTATGACGACATCTCTTGACATCCCGAGAAATTTGCGACTGGCTCCCGGGGTTGAAGATCCCACTTTTGTTGCTCTTCGAAGCTCGGGCATTCCAACTCGTCGAGTACGCCCGGCGTACACTTGGAATGAAGGGCCGAGTTTTCTCCTGACCGGATCGAGGTTGTGGTGAGGTGCCTCGGATGATAATTCAGGTGGCGGGGAAGGTGAAAATGATTCGCATCGATAGCTCCAGCTCAAGCTCGGACAGCAACGACGATGCGCGATCCTCTTCCAAAGGTACCGGGCATTCTACCGCACGGACTGATGCTCCTGAGCAACCTCGTACTTCCGCCGAAGTTGCACCTGGGTCGGCGGAGGGCGAGGCCACCTCAGTCGAAGTTCCTCCTACCTCGGAGTGCCCCGCACCTGAGCAAGTAGCTGCCTCCCCAACGAACAACACCTAATTTATTTCCGATCCCTGGCATGCCGGGCGTATGATGTAGGCGAAATATTTGTCAACTCTTTGTATGATTCGAATTTCTTTTGCCATGTACTGTTGTGACATTTGGTTAAGTGGATGTTCGTCCGAATTCTTGCTTTTCTGGCCCTTAATTTCCTAACCTTTTAGGGCTTATCTTTGCCTTTATTTTTTATGGTTTTATCCAGGCGTGAGCTCTGAATATCATAACACAAGTTAACTACTTCGTTGTGGAAGTATATAGCGATCGCTGGATCATTGTTTATTGTACGAAACTTCCATATGTAAATCAAACTTCAGAGGTAGTATAAGACTGATATGAGTGCGTTTAGCCGAAGTTTGAGGTAGCATACGGTAGTCCCCGAGTGGCTGCTTTAGATGCCGAGGTTTAGATATTAATACGAAATTGATATATCATATGCCAGTCCTCGAGTCACTGATCTGGGCACCGAGGTTCATATTCGTAACATGAAATAAATATAACATATGGCAGTCCCCGAGTTACTCCTCCGAGCGCCGAGGTTCAAGTACACAACGCGAAATAGATACAACATATGGCAGTCCCCGAGTCACTGCTCTGGGCGCCAAGGTTTAAGCACATAACGCGAAATAAATATAACATATGGCAGTCCCCGAGTCATTGCTCTGGGTGCCGAGATTCAAATACATAAGACGAAATAAATATAACATATGGCAGTCCCCGAGTCACTGCTCTGGGTGCCGAGGTTCAAATACATAAGACGAAATAAATTTAACATATGGCAGTCCCCGAGTCACTGCTCTGGGTGCCGAGGTTCGAATACATCATTGGATTTTGACTTTGAGATATAATGCTACGAGTAGAATGGCCGAAGTGAAGCCACATTCCAAGGACGCTTCGTTTCTTCGCCAGTTTTGTCTGCCTTGTTCCCTCCGGGGGACTGAGCGTCGATGAGATAATATGCATCGTTGTGCAATGATTTTCTCACAATAAACGGTCCTTCCCATGGGGGTGACAACTTGTGCATGCCGGCCTTGCGTTGCACGAGTCGGAGGACCAAATCTCCTTCTTTGAATACTCTTGGATTTACTTTCTTGCTGTGATACCGCCGCAAGTTCTGTTGATAAATAGCCGATCGTGATAATGTCAACTCTCTGGCTTCTTCCAGCAGGTCTACGGCATCTTGCCGAGCTATCTCATTTGTCTCTGAGGTTGTGTACTGAGCAACTCTTGGCGAGTCATATATTATGTCGGCTGGAAGTACGACCTCTGCCCCGTACACCAGAAAGAATGGAGTGTAGCCTGTTGATCTATTCGGAGTAGTCCGGAGGCTCCATAGTACGGCTGGGATTTCTTCGATCCAACATCCTACCGACCTTTGCAAAGGTTCGACGAGTCGCGGTTTTATTCTGACACCAGTCCATTAGACCTTTCCACTTGTCCATTGGATCTTTGGGTGAGCCACAGAGGCAATATCTAGTCTTATGTGCTTCTCTCGGCAAAATCTAGCGAAAGCTCATACGCAAAGTTTGTGCCATTATCCGTAATAATAATGTGCGGGTACCCGTATCTCAAGATGATATCCTTGAGAAATTTCACTGCTGTGTGCCCATCACACTTTTTAATTGGTTTTACTTCAATCCATTTTGTGAATTTGTCTACCATAACCAATATGTGGGTCATTCCTCCTCGCGCCGGCTTGAATGGTCCCACCATATCTAAACCCCATACAGAGAATGGCCAAGTGATGGGTATTGTTTTTAACTCGGCCGACGGCATATGTATTCTGGTTGTGTATCTTTGACACCCATTGCATTTCTTAACTAATTCTTTTGCTTCTTTTAATGCCGTTGGCCGGTAGAATCCATGCCTAAATGCCTTGGCTACTAAAGCGCGAGATGAGGCATGGTGCCCACATTCTCCTTGGTGTATGTCTAGAAGGATTTCCTGACCTTCTGTGGAACTCACGCACTTCTGCAATACGTTTGTGACGCTTCTCTTATACAACTCATTGTTTATGATTGTATAGGCTTTTGCTCTTCTTACGGTTTGTCTAGCTAATACCTCATTACTCGGCAACATCGCGTCTTTTAGGTAAGAAAATATGGGTTGCGCCCATATCGGTGTTACTTTTTCTGATGTGATCTCACTGTCTATCTCCATGTTCTCTGCCGACGTATATACCTCGGCTCTCTCCATGATTGTGCTTACCTCGGCTGTCCCCCTCTTTAGGGGTTCCGAGTCATTCTGCAGATCTACCTCCATTGGCGTGTGATCTTCCGCAAGTTCTTTGGGATAAAGATAGATTCGGATTCTGGTGATGGGACTATTGATGGTTTCCTGAGGTGCTCCAGGGCAATACCTGGAGGAATTGACTGCCGGGTTGATCCTAATTTTGACAATGTGTCGGCAGCGTCATTTTCTGCCCCAGGTATGTGGTGGAATTCACATCCTTCAAAGTATCCATTGATTTTTTGCACATGGAATCTGTATCAAGCCATATTAGCATCTAACGCGTCCCAAGCGCACGATACTTGTCATACAACTAGATCCGAGTCACCATAGCATAGGATTTCGTATACCAATTTCATTTGCTACTTTCAATCCATGGACTAGCTTCATATTCAGCTACATTGTTGGACGACAAAATGTATTTGCATACATATTTCAATTGGTCTTTTTAGGCGAGGTTAGCACTATTCCTGCTCCCAAACCATTCCTTAGTTTGGAACCATCGAAATGCATTGTCCAAGTAATTTGGATCGCAATGGTGGCTCATCTTGCACCTCGCCCGATCTGAGAAAGTAAAGTCTGAGATTTGATTTGATTGCATCTCTTCTATCAAACATGGAGCATACGGTGATAACTCTCGATCGCCCATTTCGCTATTCGCCACTTGCGTCTTTGTTGCTCAATATGTCGGCTATGGGTGCCTCACAGTGATTACTTTGATGGGGTTCTCTTCAAAGTAATGCTTAAGCTTTTTATACATATATACTCCATAAGCCATCTTCGATAGTGCGGGTAATTCTTGAAGTGGATAATACTTCACTTAAATAATAGACCGCCTCGATTGACTTACCATCTTCAAGTCGTTCCACTACGACTACAGATACTAACTACTGATTGGTAGCCGCTACATAGAGTAGCATAGGTTCTTTCGATAATGGAGAAGCTAAAATGGGTGCCGTAACTAGCATCTTTTCAACTCACGAAATGCAAGGTCCGCTGCAAGTCCAACCAATTTGTCCGACTTTCTCATCACGGTGATAGCGGCAGCGCCTTCTCCTCTAGCCGACATACAAATCGACTAAGCGAGGCCAAGCAACCAGTGAATTTTTGTACATCATTCAAACATTTTGGCAATTCCATTCTTTCTACTGCTCTTATCTTTGTTGGATTAGCCTCGATACCTCGGCTGGACACAAGGAAACCGAGTAGTTTTCCTGCCGGCACGCCAAATGTGCATTTTTCTGGATTAAGCTTCATTCGGAACCTTCTCAGGTTCGCAAAAGTTTGCCGTATATCTTCTAGCAAAGTTTTGCTCTCTTTAGTTTTGATGACCACGTCATCCACATACACTTGTACATTTTTCCCTATCTGATCATGCAGGCATTTTTGCATGCATCTTTGATATGTTGCTCCTGCATTTCGCAGGCCAAATGGCATTGTGCGATAACAATAAGCCCCGTACGGGGTGATAAATGCAGTCTTTATTTGATCGGCCGGATTTAACGGTATCTGGTGGAAACCAGAATACGCGTCTACAAACGATAATAGCCCACAACCAGTGGTCGAGTCAATGACTTGGTCTATTCTAGGTAATGGAAAAGGATCTTTCGGACATGCCTTGTTCAGGTTGGTGTAGTCGATACACATTCGCCATACAATGGCTACATTGGGGTCATCTTTCTTCTTTTCTACTAGCACCGGATTTGATAACCAATCTGGATATAGCACCTCCATGATGAACCCGGCTACGAGGAGCCGAGCTATTTCATCCCCTATTACTTTTCTCCTGTCTTCGGCTAAGCGGCGGAGAGGTTGCTTCACCGGCCTTGCTCCTTGCCTGACGTTTAAAGAGTGCTCAGCCAACTCCCTCGGCACACCTTGCAGATCTTGAGTTGACCATGCAAATATGTCCCGATTCTCACGGAGGAAGTTGGTGAGCTCGCCTTCCTATTTAGCGTCAAGGCCTGCACCAATAGTAACAGTACGCTCTGGGAATTGCTCATCAATCAAACTTCTTCGTCTCTTTAGTCGGTGAAAAGAGACACCGCCATGAGGGTTGGCGGTTGGGCATGTTCAGCCAGCCGATCGAGCGAGCTGCTACCTCTTGAATCCTTTTATTTTCTCTTGGTATAACCAATGACTCGCCAAATTTGACCCGTGAAGCACACTCCATTGACTTCTTGTAATCCCCTGAAACTGTTATCACCCCCTGTGGTCCGGGTAACTTCATCTTTAGATAACTTATATGACAGCTGCTCATGAATTTGGCCAGTGCGGTCCGTCCGAGTAGAGCATGATAACAACTTTCCAGATCCACCACTTCAAATTCTAAATTTTCTGCTCTGCAGTTATCTCTTGTACCGAATAACACGTCCACTCGGACTTTACCGATGGGCTCACATGAAAGCCCCGCACTATCCCATGGAAAGTTGTCCTCGTGGATCGCAGATATTCTGCGATATTCGAGTTTATGCATGGTATCTTTGTACATGATGTTGATACTGCTCCCATTGTCAATAAGTACTTTTGAAAATTTCACGTTGATGCTTGGTCCAACAAATGTCGGATCCAACACAAGTGCATATGATCCTGGACTCGGCATTATTCTGGGGTGGTCTTTCATGCTCCGTGTCACCTCGATCGTACCATGGCTGGTATCTTGGTATCGCCGGCATAACTGCGTTCACTTCCATATGCCGCACACACTTTGCTTGACTGTTGTTCCGCTAGAACACACAATAAGACCGGTGATGTTCCTGTAATCATTACGTCCGTATTTGCCGGATTCATCCTTCCGCCCCGACTGGTTTATTACTTGATGCATCGCATCTCCGATCCGAGTTATCGTACCTAGGGGAGGGGCGGTAGCATCGATTCTCGTATTTGCTCCAGTTAATTGCGGCTGATGCTGCTGTTGCACTTGATGGGGAGCCTGAACTCCTGTTGGGTTCCCCATCGCATTTTTCATCCAGGCACATTGGCGGGTCGTATGATTGGCTGGTCTGGATGGGTTTGACGTGTGAAATTTGCACGGCTGATCTAACATGGATTCGAACGTGTATTTCGGCCTCTCTTGCCATTGCTTCTTTTTCTCTGGGGTCCATTGCCTTTTTCCCTCATTTCTTGATGTCCACTGTTGAGGTCCATTCTTCTGTCGTTGAGTTGCTCCGTGACTTGGCTGATCTTGTGCTACTGCCGCCACCTGGGCCGAATTATATCTATAATCCGGCCTCTCCTCTCTTCTTCTTCCTCTGAAATCACGCCTGGACGACCCGGCCAATTCTCTCGCATAATGGTCTTGTTGCTCATGATGATCTGCCGACATTAATTCCGGTTGGGTTGGGTCGCCCAATGCATAGGAGTCTGCTATTCTGATAGTTTCTGCCAGTGTGGTTGGCATATCTCTTTGCAGGCGCTGCCACAACACGCTGGCGTAACGGCAGCCTTGCGCGAACCAAGCGATTGCTTGCGATTCGATAATTCCCTCACATGAGTTTCTCAGGTTGCACCATCGAGTTAAAAACTCTCTATCTGTTTCATTCGGCCTCTGCTTGCACATGGCTAACTGTTGGCCTATTTGGCCTCTTATGCGTCTTTGGTAAAGTTGTCGTTAACATTTCCTCGAAATCTAACCAACAGTTGATACCGCTGGTAGATTATTCAACCATACCCTGGCTGGTCCTTCCAGCATCTGTGGGACATACCGCACTGCCCATCTTAAGTTGCCACCCGCTATCTTCACAGCAGTGGCATAATCAATCAACCAGTCTTGTGGCTTGGTACTTCCGTTGTATGTTTTTGTGCCTCTTGCTAACTGAAAATTCGGCACTGGTGGTTCGCCCATGATCCGTGGTCCAAAACATGCCGGGCCTAGTGGACCTTGTTCTTCCAACGGTTCGGATCGGTATAGCCGATCCAACTTTTCTCTCGCATCACTCACTGGCAAACCCCTGTACAGGATTCTGTCCTGCATCCCATAGTGATTGTTTCCACCCTGGATTACGTATTCCACCTCGGAATAACCATCATTGTACCTTTCATTCACCTGATTGTGGTGAGTTGGCCTTACTTCTCTTTCCTGCCGAGGATCTTGTCTTGGTTGCGGGTTGGGCGGCATCTCTCTCCTTACTTCGGCCGGGGTTTGGTTTTCATGATTGCCTCTCGCGGGTTCTCTCCTGCCGAGATCCCCATTGCCTCGGCCCCCGCCGTCTTTTTCCACACGGCCGTGGTTTCTCTCCCCACTGTTACCTCGGCTTGCATTGCATCTGTTCTCATTTGCCTTTCCAGCCACTGCCGGGTCATATGGAACAATTTGCTTGTTCCTCTTCCCTGAGGTTACTGCCTTGTCTCTTCGAGCGTTGTTTCCGGGTGAAGATGCTGCTGCCGCGGATAAGGCAGGCGCTGCCCCTGCCGAATGAACCATCCGTGAAGCCCCTGGTCTTGCAGGGTTAGTTCTGAGTATTTCCTCATTTTGCTGGTTCGCGATGCGCACCAGCTCATTCACTCTTTCTTGTTGTTTCTGCCGAGCTTCCCCGGTCAACCCCTCTAACTCCAATGCTGCGGCATTTGCCGCTCTCAGGTTCTTCGCCGGGGTACTGTACCTCGGCAAACCCAAATCACCTGATTCTGCTCTGTGAGCTTCATGCTCTTTGTTAATGTCATCCATGAGGTTCTTCCCTCTTAATCTTAGTTCGTCCACCCGCTCGGGTGCGATATCAAGCTTATTAGCTTTTGCATATTCTCTCAGGGTCCTGTTCAAGGATTCCCGCAAGGCTGATACTTTTTTGGCCTCTACCAGCACCTTTTGCCTGGTTTCTTCTAACTCTGCCTGAGCATTTGCCGGATCAAGTATCGGCGCTACAGGTGTGGTTAAGTTTTCTATAGTCGCCTGAAGAATGTTCTCTGGCCTTTCCAGAGGTGGCCCTCTCACTCGTGGTGCCTTTGGGGTGGTGTCATGTAGCTCGGTCGGGCTTGTCACTGGCGGAATTACCTCAGTGGTTTGCAGCGTGGTCTGCTTGGGTGCGCCTTGTGCGCCTGCGGCGGGTTCTCTGCTTGACCCGGCTACTGCTGTTCCAACTGGAGCTCCTGCTGTGACCATCACCTCGACGCTGCCTGCAGGATGCTCTCTTGATGGACGGCTTTCTGCGCTTCGAGGTGGCTCCCCTGCAATAACAACCTGGCGAGGATAAATGCCGGTGATGTCGACGCCGACATAGACCCTGTGCTCGCCCAGGCTGATGAAGACCCCATTGCGTGGGGGAGTTTTCCCCCTGAAGCTTCCTGCATTGTCGCCGACATAGTTGCAGAGACCAAATCTCTGGACCAAGCCAGAAACAACGCGCTCGCCAGTGTTGATGAAGTTTCCCGTCCGGATCACAACTCCAGCTAGCACCGCTGCTGCCCCCACGGTGGGCGCCAACTGTCGTGGTGGTGGCACGGCAGATGCCATGGGTAGGCTAAAGTATGGGGCCAATGGATGCTAGTGGGATCTGGGGAGGGAAGATGCAACCGTGTCTACACTCAAGCTGCTAAAGTTATGATCTTTATTTCTCTCTTGATGGGTTACAAATGCTCCTCGAGCTGTCTACAGGGGGACAAGATGAATCTCCCCAGCCTAACGGTGCTCAAAGAGTCGATGCCTTCCTCAGGGTCCAAGCCTCCCCTTATAAAGGAGTACCTTGGGTGCCCTTAGGGCTGACGAGGCAAGCATATTCGTGGAATATGCTTGTCCCAAAATAGTAGTTCGGCGGCCTCCTTTCCTGTCGCCTTCTAACGACGGCAAGGCTCGATGGCGCCTCCTGCGTGCCTCGGGCTCCGGAATATCACCTCCGTGACCTCCGCCTCCTCCTCGACGATGTGCATCCTTGTCTCTTGTGCTTGGCTCCGCTCTGATTCCTTCTAGCCTGCAGCTATAGTTTGACCTTGGGCTTCTCCTTCTCCTGCAAGCTTCGTATCACTCGGCCTTACCTTACCTTGTGTAACTCGGCTCGTTCTTCACCTGCATCAAGATCACTTGGGCTAACCCGGCCGACCCTCTTAGTAACTCGGCCGGGTAACTACTTGATACATATATATACGGGCTTCTCGCCTCCGTACATCGGCCGACGTATTCATGATTCGGCCGACTTGGACCGTAACTCGGAAACTAGACGGGGATTGTACCTCTGTCTTTCCCCGTCTCTGACCTACCCGAGGTCAACCCCCCGACAGGAAACAATGCTAAAAGGAAATTAAATAAGGCACATCTACAAGACTTGTTTGTTCGTTTTACCTTCGTTTACCCGACCTTTCTAGTTTACTTTAGATCGTGGGTTGTTTCAATGGATGGAGATAAGCAAGTGTTGATGATTCACCTATAGTTGCACATCATATGATTTAAAGATAGTAATACACATATTCATGTGTAATGTTTTAATAAAGATAAAATTTGTGGGCATCACATCCCGATATACTATAGCCCTTGCAAGTCACGGGCATAGCAATAGTCTTTTGATCCAACTGTTTCATCGTGAAGTACTAGACTACAACAATTATTAAGTGAAAACACAGATCAAAGCCTTAAGAAGTGATGTTGCTATTGTTCCTAAATGGATTGCTAAACCGAGACCCTACTCCCCTTTCTGTCACTAGGTTTCCTACGAGATCGCTGCTCACCAAGTATCTTACCTAAAGCCTTTATCAATCTATGGGATCTTGGATACATACAATTCCATTGATCGAGACAAGAGACAAAGAAACAAAGATACAAATATCTATTCAAACAATACACGGTACTCTCATGGATTAGATGCATATAATCGCTGTGAGGTTTCACCCCAACCTAGAACCCGTGAGGAATACTCACTCATAACAATAAGATCAAGGATAGAAAAAATTATGCAAAATAATTAGATTGAAATCAAATATTCTTACAATGGTCACCAAATCACAAGGAGATCTCAAGTACAAGCTAATGGCTATGGATATGGAGAGGATGGACGGTGGAGAGGATGGACTATGGTGGTGGATCTCCTTCGGTGGTGTTGTGATGCAATCTGAAAATAGCAGCCCTCTGTGCAGTGGCTAGAACCTCGAAATATATAGGCGTCTTAAAGAACGTCGTAGGATTTGATGAGATGAAGCCATTGCCACTTGGTATGGGAGGGCCGTACATGTTGGAGATATTCCCTAGAGGAAATAATAAATATAGTTATTATTATATCTTTGTGTTTATGATAAATGTTTATATTCATGCTATAACAGTATTAACCAGAAACATTAATACTTGTGTGATTTGTAAACTAAATTAGAGTCCCTAGTAAAGCCTCTTTATAATACTAGCTTGTTGATTAATAGATGATCATGGTTTCTTGATCATGAACATTTGAGATGTTGTTAATAACAAGGTCATATCATTAGGAGAATGATATGATGGACATACTCCTATAGATAAGCGTAGCATAAAGATCAAGTCATTTTAATAGTTCAATTGCTATAAGCTTTCTGATACATAGTAACCTAATTCCTTCGACCATGAGATCATGCTTATCACCATCACCGGAAGGATGCTTTGATGACATCAAACACCACACCGTAACTGGGTGGCTATAAAGGTGGCATTGAGTATTCGGAAAGTATGGGTTGAGACACATGGATCAAGAGTGGGATTTGTCCATCCATATGACGGATAGATATACTCTGGGCCCTCTCGGTGGAATGTCATCCAATTAGCTTGCAAGCATGTGACTGGCTCACAAGGATCACATATCACGGGAACGAGAAAAGAGTACTTATCGGTAACGAGGTTGAACTAGGTATGCAGAGATACCGACGATCAAAACCTCGGATAAGTAAACTATCGTGAGACAAAGGGAAATTGGTATCGTATGTAAGTGGTTCATTCGATCGCAAAGTAATCGTAGAAATATGTGGGAGCCATATGAATTTCCTGATTCCTCTATTGGTTATTGTTTGGAGAAGTGTCTCGATCATGTCCGAGTAATTCACGAACCGTAGGGAGACACGCTTAAGGATTTGATGTTGTAGAGTAGTTATGGAATGATGAGTAAGAGACGAATGTTGTTCGGAGTCTCGGATGGGATCCGGGATATCACGAGGAGATCCGGAATGGTTCAGAGAATAAGATTCATATAAGGAAAGTCCTGTTTCGGAGTTGGGGAATGATTCCGGTGTTTTCATCGGGAATGTTCTAGAAGGTTCCGGAAGGTCCGGCACTCCGGAGGGGAAGGGTACATGAATGTGTCATTACAATGTGGAATGGTTGCATCATGTACTTGGTATCATGGCTGGGCAAAATAAAGAAGAAATCAAATCCTAGTTTGAAAAGTCAAACGCTAATTTGAAAAGTCAAACGACAAGTTTGCTTGGTGGAGGGAGAGTAGGAAACCTACTTGGGGAGGAAGTCCTCCTCCCTCCACCCGCCGGCCAAGGAGGCCGAGTTGGGGGAGGACTCCCTCCTACCAACCGGCGCCCTCCCACCTATAAAAGAAGGGGCAGGGGTGCCCCTATTCCCTACACCAAAAACCCTAGCTCCTGCGCGCCCACACCTCCAAGTGCAGCCGCCGCCTAGGGTTTCCCCTCCAACTCGACGACTTGGGGCTTCCCCAAGCCCTAGCTGCCGGCCACACCCTCCCTTGGTGCCCTCTAAACCCTAGATCACCAAGGCCTCTCTCATAGTCCACCATACTCGCTCCGGCTTAAGGCAAAGCCCTGCGAGATCTCCCCTCTACTTCCGGTACCACGCCGTCGTGCTGCCGGAATCGCGAGGAGAGTGCTACAACCTTTGCTCTCTGCTGGAACAATGGAGAGGAAGTTATTCATCGAGTACCGAACGTGTGACCGACTGCGGGAGCGCTTCCGGAACGCAGCGCCGGAAGGATCGTCTACGCGATCTTGAGATCGACAAGAGTACGACTACATCACCCACGAGAA
Organism: Avena longiglumis; assembly: GCA_030063025.1. Classification (NCBI taxonomy): domain Eukaryota; kingdom Viridiplantae; phylum Streptophyta; class Magnoliopsida; order Poales; family Poaceae; genus Avena; species Avena longiglumis. The sequence continues at coordinate 99,926,856 of CP125973.1, read as the reverse complement.
TCTGCTCTCGTTAACCGCTTTGGAATCTTTGAGGGTGAGTTCCTCTATGGACTCGTTGCTACAATCTAGTAGATAGATCTTGGCTTGTTTGTTTGCATGCAGTAGAATTTTTTTTGTTTTCCATGCTACGAACCCCTACAGTGGTATCAGAGCCGTGTCTATATGTAGATCTGTTGCACGAGTAGAACACAATGGTCATTGTGGGAGGTGGTGCTTTTATTATCAATTGCTTCTTGTGTACTTTGCATCTTGCGGTATGATGATATGAAGCGGCCCGGGCTAACCTTACATGTCATCGTTCATGAGACTTTTCTCCACGCTCAACATGCAACTTGTATTGCATAAGTGGCTTTGCGGGTGTCTGTCTCTCCCATTATAGTATAGATCCAATTTACAACGGGCACTTGATAGTTCAAACATCAACGTTGTGGTTCTTCTTCGTAAGTTAGATCGACACTTATTGAAAGCCCCAAACCACATAAAATATGCAAAGAAAATTAGAGGCGTCTAACTTTGTTTTGCAGGGGTGTGCTGTGATGTGATATGGCCATGATTGTGATTATATTTGATGTATGCAATGTTCCTTATTGTAAGTTGGCAACCGCCAGGAGCCATATGGTTGTCTTTAATTTCTGTTTGAGACCCGCGTGTCTATTCAAAGTAGTTGTAATAGTTGGAGCTGGTGGATGACAACCATGAAACGGTGCCATTGACCTTGACGCTATGCCGGTGATGATGGAGATCATGTTAGTGCTTGAAGATGGAGATCGGAAACACAAGAAGAAAGGTCATATCATATCACATATTATGAATTGCATGTGATGTTAATCCTTTATGCATATTGTATTGCTTAGTTAACGATGGTAGCATTATAAGATGATCCCTCATGCACATAAATTTCAAGTTTTAAAGTGTTCATCCTTAGTAAGCACCGTTGCTAAAGCTTGTTGTTTCGAAGCACCACGTGATGATCGGGTGTGTTAGATTCTGCAAGTGTATACAACGTGAGCAAGCCAGATTTGCTCATGTGGAAGCTAAGGTTTGATCTTGACGAGCCTGGCATGTATAGACATGGTCTCGGAACACGGATCACCGAAAGCTAAAGCATGAGTCATATAGTAGATATGATGAACATGTCGATTGTTCGCCTTTGAAGCTACATCAACTCTCGTGATGATCGGTTTTGATGTGGTGGATTTGGTTCGTGTGATCACTAAAACAATGTGAGGGATATTGTTTTGAGTGGGAGTTCACCTATATTAATTTAACTATTAATTAGAACTCAGTTTTTCATAAACTTAGTATAAACTATTGCAAATATGTTGTAGATCAATGGCGGCCCCTACCATCAATTTTAATGCGTTCCTAGAGAAAGAAAAGTTGATAAACAATGGAAGCAACTTCGCGGATTGGTTCCGCAATTTGAGGATTGTCCTCAATGCTAGTAATATGACCTATGTGCTGGATGCACCGCTGGGTGACTCGCCTGTAGCTGATGCTACCGATGAAGTAAAGAACGTTTACATCACTCAGAAGAATCAGTACTCCATAGTTCAGTGTGCTATCTTGTATGGTTTGGAATCGGAGCTTCAGAAAAGGTTTGAGTGTTGGAATTATGCCCTAGAGGCAATAATAAAGATGTTATTATTATAATTCTTGTTCATGATAATGTTTATATTCCATGCTAGAATTGTATTAAGCAGAAACTTTAATACTTGTGTGGTTTGTGAACAACACCGTGTCCATAGTACGCCTCTATGGACTAGCTCATTGATTAATGATGGTTAAAGTTTCCTAACCATGGACATGAGTTGTCGATTAATAATGAGATCATATCATTGGGAGAATGATATGGTGGACAGACCCAAACTAAGCGAAGCAATTAGATCGTGTAACCGTGTTTGTCTTTGCGAAGCTTTTCTTATGTCAAATATTGTATTCCTTAGACCATGAGATAATACAACTCCCTGTTATCGGAAGAAAGCTTTGAGGTCATCAAACGTCATCCTATGAGAGGGTGATCATAAAGGTGTCTCTCAGGTGATCGGAAAGTACCTGTTGGGTTGTATGTATCGAGATGGGATTTGTCCCTCCCAAGTCGGAGAGATATACTTCGGGCCCACTCGGTAATCGATATCAACACCGCTTGCAAGCATGTGGTTAAGGAGTTAATCACAAAGTGATATAGGATTACGGAACGAGTAAAGTACTTGCTGTGAACGAGATTGAACTAGGTATGACGGTACCGACGATCAAATCTCGGGCAAGTAAAATATCGCGAGACGAAGGGAATATATATATGGGATTGATTGAATCTCGGCATCGTGGTTCATCCGATATGATCATCGATGAATGTGGGAGTCAATAAGGGTGCCTGCACCCACTGTTGATTATTGATAGAAGATCATGTCTGCATATTCTCGAACTCGCAGGTCACACACTTAACGTGTCTCGACGCTAGGATAGATTGGATAATTAGTTTATGAGTTTTGTTGAGTCTCGGATGGGATCCGAGACATCACGAGAGGTTCGGAGTGGTCCGAGAATAAGATTCATATAAGGCGGTGCAGTTTTGGAGTTGAATTGTTCCGGATTAATCGGTATTGTACCAGAAGCTTCTAGAACCTTCCGGAAGGGGACCAACGTGGCCCCACCTTCCGGGAGGGGGCATGGGCCTATGAGGGAGTGCCCTGGCCGCATTGGGCCAGGGGCACAAGGCCCCATAGGGCCCAGCCGGCCAAGAGAGGTTTAAACTCTAGATAGAGCTTCTAGAAGGGGTTTTGCCCCCACTCTTCCTCCTTGAGGCCGCCGGACTTGGCTTGGGGGAGGGGCTAGGGCTGCGCCCACCCCTCTATATATAGAGGGCTGGGGGCGCACCAACCCCCTACACCTTCCCCTCCAACCCTAGCCGCCCTGCTACCCTCCTCTCTCCCTCCCGACTACTTGTAGGCGAAGCCCTGCTGCAGAAATTCTCCACCATATACACCACGCCGTCGTGTTGTAGATCCAATCCATCTCTCCACCATACTTGCTGGTCCGAGGAAGGAGGAGACATCGAGGTGCTGCACGTGTGCATCTCACGGAGGCACCGCCACTTGTGGTGCTAGATCGGATCGGATCGCGAGGAGGAGAAGCGAGTACGACTACATCACCCACGTTCCAACGAACGTTCCGCTGTGAGAATATTCAAGGGTATGAAGATCTAATCCAATCTCTCTCGTTGTTTGCATCTCCTAGATTATATCTTGGCTTTCCCTCTGTTCGCATCCGTAGAAAATTTTGATTTACTATGCCGCGAAACCCTTCAGTGGTATCAGAGCTAGATCTATGCGTAGATGTGTTTCACGAGTAGAACGCAACATGGTTGTTGCGGGCGTTGATGTTTTTTGTTGCAAGCCTCTTGTTTGTGTTCTTCTTATGACACGGGATAGTGAGATTGAAGCGGTCCAGGCCAACCTTACGCGACGTCGTCATGAGACCGCTCCGCACTTGACGTGTGGCTTGTTCCACACATGCGGCTGGTGGATGTCAGTTTCTCTCACTATAGTTGTCATGGGATTTACACCGGAGTTTGGCAACCATAATATCACCGTTTTGGCTTTCCGTAGGTAAGAATCGTTCTTAGCATCTACTCCCATAAGCCACGTAAAACATGCAACAACAAAGTAGAGGTGTCTAACTTGTTTTTGCAGGGAGTGTTTTCTGTGATATGGTATGGCCCAAGATGTGATGTGTATAATGTATGTGATGATCATGTTTTGTAATGTTTCACGACTTGCATGTCGATGAGTACACAACCGGCAGGAGCCATATGGTTGTCTTTATAATTGTGTATGACCTGTGTGTCAACTTCTTATACGCCATGTAATAGTTTCACTTTATCGCTAAGTAGTTAGCAATAGTTGTAGTTGCTATTCGTGGTGGAGGCAATCATGGTGGAGTGATGGAGATCATGCCGGAACGCACAAGATGGAGATCATTGCATGAAGATTGGCTATACCATGTCACATAAAGTTATATGCATGTGATGTTTATCCTTTTATGTATCTTATTATGCTTAGATCGCGACGGTAGCATTATAAGATGATTCCTCACTTAAAGATCAAGATAAAAACTGTGTTCTCCCCAAGTATGCACCGTTGTGAAAGTTCGTGTCCAAGCATCACGTGATGATCGGGTGCTATAGACTCTACGCTCACATACAACGGGTGCAAGCCAGTTTTGCACACGCGGAAATACTTGGGTCTAACTTGACGAGCCTAGCATGTACAGACATGGCCTCGGAACACATGAACCGAAAGGTTAAGCATGAGTCATATGAATGATATGATCGACACTTCGTTGTCCACCATTGAAACCACATCTCTTCTCGTGATGATCGGATTAGGTGTGGTGAATTTGGATCGTGTTCACTAAACAACTTGAGGGATGTTGAATTTAGTGGGATTTCATCTAGTAATTTGATTAAGTTGAACTAGTTATCATGAACATAGTCTAATTTGTACTTGCAAATACTGTAGATCAAATGGCTAAGTCCAACTTCAACTTCAACGTTTTTGCTGAGAAGGAAAAGCTTAGAAATAATGGGTCTAACTTCACCAATTGGTTCCGCAATCTAAGAATCATTCTCTCAAGGCCAAAAGGACTATGTCCTTGGGAAAGCGTTAGGTGACCCCCTACCTAATCGCTACGGCAGATGAGAAACATCTGTCGATCGCAAGAAAGATGATTATGGTGTGATTAAGAGCACCATGTTGTTTGCTATGGAACCGAACTTCAAAATCATTTTGAAGACTATCCCGGCCCTTTGAGATTCTCGAAGAGCTTAAAACCATGTTTCGACTCTCAGCCCGTTCGAGAGATATGAGATCTCCGAGAAGTTCTTTAACTGCAAGATGGAGGAAGGGAGTTCCGTTAGTGAGCATGCCATAAATATGACGGCTACACTCAACGCCTTGAGCAACTGGAATGCACGATTCCAGAGGAGCTCAAGATTGACAGGGTTCTGCAATCACTCCCTCCCAGCTTCAAAAGTTTTGTAGTGACTCATAATCAGATTGGTTCCACTGATACGATCACCGAGCTCTTCGCAAAGTCAAGGCCGCAAGTGGACATCAAAAAGGATAATCATGTGTTGATGGTCAACAAGCCCACCTTTAAGAAAGGTAAGGGAGCAAAGAAGCCCTTCAAGAAGGGCGGCGGCAAGCGCACTGCCCCTGCTGAGAAGAAGCTCAAGTCTGGTCCTAAGCGGGACACTGAGTGCTTCTATTGCAAGGACAAGGGTCACTGGAAGCGCAACTATCCGAAGTACTTAGCGGACAAGAAGGCTGGCACCATCAAAGGTATATTTGATATACATGTTATTGATGTTTTCCTTACTAGCCCTCGTTGTAGTGCCTGGGTATTTGATACCGGTTCAGTTGCTAATATTTGTAACTCGAAACAGGAGCTACGGAATAGACGTCGGCTTGCAAGGGATGAGGTGACGATGCGCGTTGGCAACGGATCAAGAGTTGTTGTGATGGCCGTCAGCATGCTCTCCTTAGTTTTTCCTTCGGGATTAGTTTTAAACCTTAATAAATGTTATTATGTGCCTGCGTTGAGCATGAACATTATTTCTGGATCTTGTTTATTGCAAAACGGTTATTCATTTAAATCAGAGAATAATGGTTGTTCTATTTATATGAGTAACATATTTTATGGTCATGCACCTGTTGTGAATGGTTTATTTCTTCTAAATCTCGAAAGGGATGAAACACACATCCATAACATTGAGGCTAAGAGATGCAAAGTAGATAGTGATAATAATACTTATTTGTGGCACTATCGTCTAGGTCATATTGGTGTAAAGCGCATGAAGAAACTCCATTCTGATGGACTTTTGGAGTCTATTAATTTTGAATCATTTGACACATGCGAACCATGCCTCATGGGCAAGATGATCAAAACCCCGTTCTCCGGTATGATGGAGCGAGCAACGGACTTGTTGGAAATCATACATACCGATGTATGCGGACCGATGAGTGTTTCGACGCGCGGTGGATATCACTATTTTCTCACTTTTACCGATGACTTAAGTAGATATGGGTATATCTATTTAATGAAACATAAATCTGAAACATTTGAAAAGTTTAAGGAATTTCAGAATGAAGTGGAGAACCATCGTAACAGAAAGATTAAGTTTCTACGATCCGATCGTGGGGGCGAATATTTGAGTTATGATTTTCTCACGCATCTTAAAGCAAGCGGAATTGTTTTGCAACTCACGCCACCCGGAACACCACAGCGCAATGGTGTGTCTGAACGCCGGAATCGAACCCTATTATATATGGTCCGATCAATGATGTCTCTTACTGATTTGCCGTTATCATTTTGGGGTTATGCATTAGAAACCGCTGCATTCACTTTAAATAGGGCTCCATCTAAATCCGTTGAGACGACACCGTATGAACTATGGTTTGGTGCTAAACCTAAGTTGTCGTTTCTCAAAGTTTGGGGATGCGAAGCTTACGTCAAGAAATTGAAGCCGGATAAGCTCGAACCCAAAGCGGATAAATGCGTCTTCATAGGATACCCTAAGGAAACTATTGGGTATACCTTCTATCACAGAACCGAAGGCAAAGTGTTTGTCGCAAAGAACGGTTCCTTTCTTGAGAAGGAGTTTCTCTCGAAAGAAGTGAGTGGGAGGAAAGTAGAGCTAGACGAGGTTATTGAACCTTCTCTTGAATTGGAGAGTAGCGCAGCACCTAAAATTGTTCCAGTGCCGCCTGCACCAACAATAGAGGAAGCTAATGACAAGGATCATGAAGCTTCGGACGATGCTGCTACTGAACGTCGCAGGTCGACAAGGTCGCGTGCCCCTCCTGAGTGGTACGGCAACCATGTCTTGACTGTCTTGTTAGTAGAAGACAGTGAACCTACGAACTATGAGGAAGCGATGATGAGCCTAGACTCTGAGAAATGGCTGGAAGCCATGAAATCCGAATTGGGATCCATGAGCGAAAACCAAGTATGGACTTTGGTGGACCCTCCTAGCGACCGAAAGGCCGTTGAGTGCAAATGGATTTTCAAGAAGAAAACGGACGCAGATGGTAATGTTACCGTCTATAAAGCACGGCTTGTCGCGAAAGGTTTTCTACAAGTTCAAGGTGTTGACTACGATGAGACTTTCTCTCCCGTAGCGATGTTTAAGTCCATTCAGATTTTATTAGCAATTGCTGCGTTTCATGATTATGAAATATGGCAGATGGATGTCAAGACTGCGTTCCTCAATGGCAACATTGATGAAGAGTTGTATATGATGCAACCCGAATGTTTTGTCGATCCTAAGGATGCTAGTAAAGTATGCAAACTTCAGCGTTCCATTTATGGACTGAAGCAAGCATCTCGGAGTTGGAACCTTCGTTTTGATCAAGTGATCAAGAGCTTTGGATTTGTTCCAAATTGCTACAAAGCTTGTATCTACAAGAAAGTGAGTGGGAGCTCGGTGACGTTTCTGGTACTATATGTGGATGACATATTGATTATTGGAAATGACATCAACATGCTTAATGATGTGAAGAGTTATTTGAACAAGTGTTTTTAAATGAAAGACCTAGGTGAAGATGCTTATATATTGGGCATAAAAATCTATAGAGATAGACAAAGACGCCTAATAGCTTTAAGCCAGAGTACATACCTAGACAAAGTTCTGAAAAGGTTCAGAATGGATAAGGCAAAGAAAGGTTCAGTGCCTATGTTGTCAGGTAAGATATTGAGCAAGGCTCAGTGTCCAGCTACGGTAAATGATAAGGAAGCTATGAGCAAAGTGCCTTATGCCTCGGACATAGGTTCCATCATGTATGCCATGCTGTGTACTAGACCAGATGTGTCCAATGCTCTTAGTTTGACGAGTAGGTATCAAAGTGATCCAGGAGTGGAACACTGGACAGCCGTGAAGAACATCCTAAAGTACCTGAATAGGACTAAAGAAATGTTCTTAGTCTATGGGGGTGATGAACAACTCGTCATAAAAGGTTACGTCGATGCTAGTTTTGACACCGACAAGGATGATTCTAAATCTCAGACAGGATACGTTTATATTTTGAATGGAGGAGCTGTAAGCTGGAGAAGCTGCAAGCAAAGCGTGATCACGGGATCTACAGTAGAAGCGGAATACATGGCTGCTGTAGAAGCGTCAAGTGAAGGAGTTTGGATCAGAAACTTCATCACTGAGCTTAGCGTGGTTCCAAGTGCATTGGACCCACTGGAGATATTGTGTGACAACACTGGCGCCATAGCACTCGCTAAGGAACTAAGATATCATCCAAAGACCAAGCATATCAACCGCAAGTTTCATATAATCCGAGATTATATAGCAGATGGAGATCTGAAGATTAGCAAAGTACATACAGATCTGAATGTCGCAGATCCATTGTCTAAACCTCTTCCACGTGTAAAACATGATCAACACCTCAGTGCCATGGGTGTGAGATTGTTGCCAAATGTAAACTAGATTATTGTCTCTAGTGCAAGTGGGAGACTGTTGGAATTATGCCCTAGAGGCAATAATAAAGATGTTATTATTATAATTCTTGTTCATGATAATGTTTATATTCCATGCTAGAATTGTATTAATCGGAAACTTTAATACTTGTGTGGTTTGTGAACAACACCGTGTCCCTAGTACGCCTCTATGGACTAGCTCATTGATTAATGATGGTTAAGGTTTCCTAACCATGGACATGAGTTGTTGATTAATAATGAGATCATATCATTGGGAGAATGATATGGTGGACAGACCCAAACTAAGCGAAGCAATTAGATCGTGTCATCGTGTTCGTCTTTGCGAAGCTTTTCTTATGTCAAATATTGTATTCCTTAGACCATGAGATAATACAACTCCCTGGTATCGGAAGAAAGCTTTGAGGTCATCAAACGTCATCCTATGAGAGGGTGATCACAAAGGTGTCTCTCAGGTGATTGGACAGTACCTGTTGGGTTGTATGTATCGAGATGGGATTTGTCCCTCCCAGGTCGGAGAGATATACTTCGGGCCCACTCGGTAATCGATATCAACACCGCTTGCAAGCATGTGGTTAAGGAGTTAATCACAAAGTGATATCGGATTACGGAACGAGTAAAGTACTTGCTGTGAACGAGATTGAACTAGGTATGACGGTACCGACGATCAAATCTCGGGCAAGTAAAATATCGCGAGACGAAGGGAATATATATATGGGATTGATTGAATCCTAGCATCGTGGTTCATCCGATATGATCATCGATGAATGTGTGGGAGTCAATAAGGGTGCCTGCACTCCGTTGATTATTGATAGAAGATCATGTCTGCATATTCTCGAACCCGCAGGGTCACACACTTAACGTGTCTCGACGCTAGGATAGATTGGATAATTGGTTTATGAGTTTTTGTAGATCCGAGACATCACGAGAGGTTCCGGAGTGGTCCGGAGAATAAGATTCATATAAGGCAGTGCAGTTTTTGGAGTTCGGAATTGTTCCGGATTAATCGGTATTGTACCGGAAGCTTCTAGAACCTTCCGGAAGGGGACCAACGTGGCCCCACCTTCCGGGAGGGGGCATGGGCCTATGAGGGAGTGCCCTGGCCGCACTGGGCCAGGGGCACAAGGCCCCATAGGGCCCAGCCGGCCAAGAGAGGTTTAAACTCTAGATAGAGCTTCTAGAAGGGGGGGTTTCCTTGCCTCCCACTCTTCCTCCTTGGGGCCGCCGGCCTTGGCTTGGGGGAGGGGCTAGGGCTGCGCCCACCCCTCTATATATAGAGGGCTGGGGGCGCACCAACCCCCTACACCTTCCCCTCCAACCCTAGCCGCCTGCCGCCTCCTCTCTCCTCCCGATCGCTTGGCGGCGAAGCCCTGCTGCAGAAATTCTCCACCATATACACCACGCCGTCGTGTTGTAGATCCAATCCATCTCTCCACCATACTTGCTGGTCCGAGGAAAGAGGAGACGTCGAGGTGTTGCACGTGTGCATCTCACGGAGGCACCGCCACTTGTGGTGCTAGATCGGATCGGATCACGAGGAGGAGAAGCGAGTACGACTACATCACCCACGTTCCGATTTAACGCTCAATGCGAATCTTCAAGGGTATGAAGATCTAATCCAATCTCTCTCGTTGTTTGCATCTCCTAGATTAGATCTTGTCTTTACCTCTGTTCGCATCCGTAGAAAATTTTGATTTAGTATGCCGTGAAACCCTTCATTGAGAACCATGACCCACATGATATTGTCCGTGAACTCAAAATGATATTTGAGGCTCACGTGGCAGTTGAGAGTTATGAGGCTTCTGAAAAGTTCTTTAACTGCAAGATGGAAGAGGGCAGCTCCGTCAGTGAGCATGTGCTTAAGATGTCTGGGCATGCAAACAAACTCCAAAGTTTGGGTATAGTGATTCCTAATGCTTTGGGGATTTACCGTGTCCTCCAATCACTACCACCAAGTTACAAGAACTTTATGATGAACTACAATATGCAAAACATGAACAAGACGTTGCCAGAACTCTTCTCCATGTTGAAATCTGCAGAAGTGGAGATCAAGAAAGAGCATCAAGTGTTGTTGGTCAATAAGACCACCAAATTCAAGAAAGGCAAGTCTAAGCAAAAGGGAAACTTCAAGAAGGGTGGTAAGAAAGTTGTCGCACCGGCGAAGAAGACCAAGGCTGGACCTAAGCCTGATACTGAGTGCTTTTACTGCAAGGGAGAGGGTCACTAGAAGCGGAATTTCCCAAAGTACTTGGCGGATTTGAAGAACGACAACATCAAGAAGAAAGGTATATCATGTGTATCTCACTAGTACTCGTAGTAGTGCCTGGGTATTTGATACTGGTTTGGTTGCTCATATTTGTAACTCGAAACAGGTACTACAGAATAAACGGAAGCTAGCGAAGAACGAGGTGACGATGCGCGTTGGAAATGGATCAAAGGTTGATGTGATCGCGGTCGGCACGCTACCTCTTCATCTACCATCGGGATTAGTTTTATACTTAAATAATTGTTATTTGGTGCCTTCATTGAGCATGAACATTATATCGGGATCATGTTTATTGCGAGACGGTTACTTTTTTAAGTCCGAGAATAATGGTTGTTCGATTTATATGAGTAATATGTTTTATGCACATGCACCTTTGATAGATGGTCTATTAATATTGAATCTCGATAGTGGAAATACACATATTAATAACATTGAAGCTAAACATTTGAAATTGAGCGATAACTCGACCTATATGTGTAATCGCTGCCTTGGTCACATTGGAGTGAAGCGTATGAAGAAACTCCATTCCGATGGACTTCTTGAATCACTTGATTTCGAAACACTTGAAAGATGTGAAGCATGTCTGATGGGTAAAATGACTAAGACTCCATTTTCTGGTATGATGGAGCGAGCTACGGACTTATTGGAAATCATACATACCGATGTGTGTGGTCCAATGAGTGTAGCATCGCGCGGTGGTTATCGTTATGTTCTTACCTTCACAGATGACTTGAGTAGATATGGGTATATCTATTTCATGAAACACAAGTCTGAAACTTTCGAGAAGTTTAAGGAATTTCAAAGTGAGGTGGAGAATCAACGTAACAAGAAGATTAAATTTCTACGTTCTGATCGTGGAGGTGAATATCTAAGTTACGAGGTTGGTGAGCATTTAAAGAAATGCGGAATACTTTCACAATTGACACCGCCGGGAACACCACATCGTAATGGTGTGTCCGAACGTCGTAATCGAACTCTCTTAGATATGGTTCGTTCTATGATGTCACTTACAGATTTACCGCTATCGTTTTGGGGTTATGCATTAGAAACAGCCGTATTCACTTTAAATAGGGCACCATCTAAATCCGTTGAAACGACACCATATGAATTATGGTTTGGGAAGAAACCTAGATTGTCGTTCTTTAAAGTTTGGGTTTGTGAAGCCTATGTAAAGAAGTTAAAGCCGGACAAGCTTGAACCCAAAGCGGAAAAATGCGTCTTCATAGGATACCCGAAGGAAACTATTGGGTATATGTAAGATCTCTCCTTTTATAAAGGTAAGGATCCCTGTGATTGCAATGCTAGTCCCTGGATCAATGCTAGCATCCACAGTTTAAGATGAAGTACACAGAAACAAAGATCATTATTACATATCATTCCAGAGACAAACATAGTCTTTTACAAACTCCATGGCCACAGGCCTAATACAAGAATTCAAATATATAATAAGATAAATAAGTCTTCATCTTCATGTGCCACAGGCAAGCATGTTGAGTGTAGACTCATAACCCCTAATCATCATCAGAATAACCTGCAACATCACAAGTTACGGCCATAGTGGGTCAATACATTGGAATAGTATTGGCAAGTGATACCTTAGTAGAACATTAGTAGTCTAGATACTATATGCATTTTGGCTAAGTGTAGCTTAGGCTTGCTTTGCTCAATTACCTATCAGTTGGAAATACTAAGTTTTCTTTGACAAAACTTTCCCAAGGAACCACCAATAGACATTGGTGAACCTTTACCCTTGTTCACCCACAAGTTTTAACTTAGAAATTGGGATGAGGAGATTCTTGATAGCTTCCATTTCTTGATGCTCAAGTTGTCCAATACCAGGGACATGGCTAAGTACTTAGATTCTTCCATCTGCAGAGGTTGTGCACTTTCCCCACAAGACTTGATTTTCACCAAGACAGGACCTTTCAGAAGCCTTCTCTTAGACCAAATGTACGCGCTCCAAACCTATTATCCCACTACCACCAACTGTCCAAATGGCTAAGTTATTGCAACCTATATGATCCAGGCAGAGCCCATAATGCCATGTGGCTGCACTAGAAGCTTCTTAACATTTGGCATCTCAAATCCCTTTGTTCCTGGGTGGCTTTCCACAAGTGAGATACACAAGGTAAACCATAGAAATGGGCCTTGTGTAACCACTCAACATAAACCATTCTTTCCATTCCACCCAGGTGTTTCATTCACTTAGTTGTTTTATTAAGCAAAAACACAAGTCCAAAGACTTAGAAATAGTTCACATAGCAGGATTATATAACCACCCTTGGTTGCTACTAGCTAGGCTAAGGATGGAAATGGTAAGCATCTTAACTTAGAAATTTCTAGCAATTCTACAACTACTAGGATTTCTCAAGCATAGCATATAGATCAAAATATTCATGCAAGTCCTATACAAAATATTTCTAGTGCATAATTGAAAAACATAGGAATAAAATCATGAAGCACCACTTGCCTTGGTAGTTTGGGGAGTAGCAACAATCTTCACAATCACAATCACTATTTGCACCAAAATCTACACATAAAATAATGGCACCAAAATCACATACAAAATATATATACAAACAAAAATATATGAATGCATGCAAATGCCATGTGATGATTTTTCTACACCAAACAAGACAAGTGAACAGTACTGAAACATAAACAAGTCCAAGATATTCAAAATAAACCTTATTTGATCCTTAAATTTTTTTTCAAATAATTTGTATAATCAAAATAAGCCTACACAAGTTTCTGCATAAACAACCATTTTTACAGAGGAAAAATATTAAACACATTGCATAAACAAATAGGATTTTCTCTCCTGATTCCAATGATATAAAATTTGCAAAATTTGAACGTGGGAATCAAAAGATATGAATTTTACAAGTTTGAATCACTAATAGATCTAAATTCTGTTTTTAAAACAAAGAACTAGCCACGCGGCGCTCTATGATTCGTCGGTACCGTTTCACGCGGATCGAATAGCGTGGACCGCACGATCTAAATGAAATCGCACGGCCAGATCTATCCCGTAACCCTTCGTTTAAGTGATCTATCTAACGCGTTGGATCTGGATCTAACGGCTCGCGATCAAGCGACCAAAGTCTGGCAGCGCTAGCGGCGGCTCTGTCAGAGACGTTGCCGACAATCTAGGTCGTGCGGAAGAGGGGGAGTTAGCTCACCGAGTTCGCCGTGTGTTGCTGATGCTTAGGGTATGCTTGGTTGGCGAAGGGGCGCTCGAGGTCGACGGAGATTGCTCGCCGGAGTCGCTGCTATCGTCGGGTGTGTGCTGCTGGAGACGGTGGCGACGCTACGGTTCACGCTAAGGCATGAGAGAGATGGCGTTAGATGCATGCAGACAATGCGAGTGTGTGAGTATGAACGAGAGAGGGAGGCACGGTCAGTACAAACCAGGAGATCTCTTCGAAGTTTGCGGCTGCGTCGGGCACTTGCGGTCGTCGTCGTTGGCGAGGCTCCGGACAGTCCTTGCACGCACCAGTGTAGTTAGAAGATGCACAAGGTTGCAGTGATCATGCTGGCAAGATTAGAAGGCAAGGGGCGATGAGTGCTCACCGGAATCGCATGCCGGAGTGGCTCGGTACCGCGGCGGTGCAAGCGAGGTTGTGGGCAGCCTGGTGGCGGAGTGGGGGCGCTAAGTGAGGGGAAATGGTCGCAGAGGGGTGGAGGTTAACTAGCTGGAGCAGGGGCGAGAATTACGCGCGGCATCAATGGTATTGAAGAGCATTTGCGTCGGGAGGAAACAGCCGCGGTGGCGCTGGTCGGAGGCGAGATTTGGGGACGACGGGGTGACTTGGCTGCGGGGCCCAGTTGTCAGCGAGGGGGTGTGTGCGAGCGCGGTGAGAAAACAAAGGGAAAGGGATGACCCGGGTGGGTTGTTTTGCTTGCTGGGCTGGAATGGTGGCGCGAGGCCCAGTTTGGTTTCTAATTTCCTTTTCTTTTTCTATATTGAATTTCAGGAATCTTTTTCAAATGAAATCAAGTGCATTTGAATTCCAAACTTTTCCTGGATTTTTGTAAAGTGTAAATCTCATAATATTGGACATAAAACCTTGCTGTCTCATTAGACTATCTTGGTATTTTTGAAAAATCAAAATAAACAGTGCCTTAGCACATGATTTGAATAGGTTTTGAAAATGGTTTAAAACCATATTTGTTTTGTAAATTTTGTCCAAACTTTAACACTCAACCAATCCAGCTTAAGAGCAAACAAAACTTGGTTTAAAACAATTATTCTCTCACTTGAGAGTGGCATTGGACCAATGCTTGTTTACATAAAATAACAAGCACCCAAATGCTTCTGTTTTGTAAATGGTTTTGAAATAGAACCCTAAATGATCATGAATGCATGGATGATGTGCAAAGCTTTGAAAACATGATTTTAGGGATGTTACAGTATACCTTCTATCATAGATCCGAGGGAAAAATCTTCGTTGCCAAGAATGGATCCTTTCTAGAGAAGGAATTTCTCTCGAAAGAAGTGACTGGAAGGAAAGTAGAACTCGACGAAGTTGTTGAACCTTCTCTCAAACTTCTGAGTAGCGTAGCACCGAAAGAAGATCCTGTGGTACCTACACAAATAAGAGAGGAAGCTAATGATGATGATCATGAAACTTCAGTTGAAGTTGCTACAGAACCTCGCAGGTCAATGAGAACTCGTACCACTCCTGATTGGTATGATCCCGTTATGAGTGTCATGTTGGTGGAAAACACCGATGACCCTGCGACATATGAGGAAGCAATGATGATCCCAGATTCCAATAAATGGCAAGACGCCATGAAATCCGAAATTGGATCCATGTACGAAAACCAAGTATGGACTTTGGTGGACTTACCGGATGGTCGGAAGGCTGTCGAGAACAAATGGATTTTTCAAGAAGAAAACAGATGCTGATGGTAATGTTACTGTCTATAAAGCTCGACTTGTCGCAAAAGGGTTTCGACAAATTCAAGGAGTTGACTACGATGAGACTTTCTCACCAGTAGTGAAGCTAAAGTCTGTGAGGATTATGTTAGCAGTCACTGCATATTACGATTATGAGATATGGCAGATGGATGTCAAAACGACGTTCCTCAATGGAGACATTGATGAAGAGTTGTATATGATGCAACCCAAAGGTTTTTTCGATCCTAAAGATGCTAACAAGGTATGCAAACTTCAACGGTCCATATATGGGTTGAAGCAAGCATCCCGAAGTTGGAATCAACGTTTTGATAAGGTAATCAAAAGTTTTGGTTTTATACAAACTTATGGAGAAGCTTGTATTTACAAGAAAGTGAGTGGGAGCTCTGTAGCATTCTTAATACTATATGTAGATGACATATTGTTGATTGAGAATGATGTAGACCTTCTTAATAGTGTCAAAGTATATTTGAATAATAGTTTTTCAATGAAAGACCTTCTTAAGAGCAAACAAAACTTGGTTTAAAACAATTATTCTCTCACTTGAGAGTGGCATTGGATCAATGCTTGTTTACATAAAATAACAAGCACCCAAATGCTTCTGTTTTGTAAATGGTTTTGAAATAGAACCCTAAATGATCATGAATGCATGGATGATGTGCAAAGCTTTGAAAACATGATTTTAGGTATGTTACAAATCTAACCCCCTTAAGGTGAATCTCGCCCTCGAGATTCGGGTTGGCTAGCAAATTTGTGAGGGTGGTCTTTCCGAAGATCATCTTCTCTTTCCCATGTTGCTTCTTCTTCGGAATGATGGTTCCATTGAACTTTGCAGAATTTGATAGTCTTAGTCCGAGTAACTCTTTCTGCAGTCTCAAGAATCTTGAGAGGTTTCTCCTCGTAAGTGAGATCACTTTCCAATTGGACCTCCTCCAATGGTATAGTATCCTTCAAAGAAGTCTCTTCCATCTCTAGATGGAATTTCTTAAGCTGACTCACATGAAACACATTGTGAACGGCAGACAATGATTCTGGCAATTCAATCTCATAAGCTACTTCTCCTTTACGACTCAGAATCTTGAATGGTCCAACATATCTTGGGGCCAATTTTCCTTTGACTCCAAACCTCTTCACTCCACAAAGTAGTGACACTCTAAGGTAAGCTCTATCACCTACTTCATAGGTGACTTCTCTACGCTTAGGATCCACGTAGCTCTTCTGTCGGGACTGTGTTATCTTCAATCTGTCCTTAACTAGCTTGACTTTCTCTTCAGCCTCTTTGATTATTTCTGGTCCGAACAAACTTCTTTCTCCCACACTATTCCATAGCAATGGGGTGGTACACTTTCTCCCATAGAGAAACTCAAATGGTGCCATCTCAATACTGGCTTGATAGCTGTTATTGTAAGAGAATTCTGCGTAAGGCAGACTTTCATCCCAACTGGCTCCATAGTCTAGGGCACATGCTCTCAGCATATCTTCAAGAATCTGGTTGGTCCTTTCCGTTTGTCCATCAGTCTGAGGATGAAAAGCAATGCTGAATTCCAACCTCATTCCCAATGGCTCATGTAGTTGCCTCCAAAAATGAGAAGTGAATTGAGTTCCCCTATCAGACACAATACTCTTGGGTACTCCATGTAGACATACAATTTTACTCATATAGATCTTGGCAAACTTAGCACTTGTATAGGTTGTCTTCACGGGTATGAAATGAGCCACTTTAGTTAGGTGATCCACTACTACCCAAATAGAGTCATATCCTGACCTGGTCCTTGGCAATCCGGTGATGAAATCCATGCCAATCTTGTCCCACTTCCAATCAGGAATAGGTAGTGGTTGTAGCAATCCTGCTGGTTTCTGATGTTCCGCTTTCACTCTACTACATACATCACACAAAGCAATATGTTTGGCGATGTCCTTCTTGAGATTATTCCACCAAAATATTTCTTTCATATCCATGTACATTTTGGTGTTACCCGGATGAATGGAATATGGTGAGTTATGTGCTTCTTGTAAAATCAATTTCCGAAGCTCTGGATCTTGCGTAATGCAGATACGTTTTCCATACCATAAAGTACCCTGTTCATCTTCATGGAATCATTTGGCCTTCCCTTTACCAATCTTTTCCTTAATCTCTTCAATTTCCTTATCTGTCTTTTGGGCTTCTTTGATTTTGTCCAACAAAGTGGGTTGAACATCCAATGACATGAGATGTCCTTCAGTCACAATCTCCAATCTGAGATCTCTAAATTGACAGATCATCTGGCAATTCTCCCTTAGTAAGGCCATTCACAAAAACCTTACGGCCGGCTTAGAGCATCCGCTACAACATTTGCTTTACCGGGGTGGTATTGCAAACTCAAGTCATAGTCCTTGATGAGTTCTAGCCATCTTCTTTGTCTCATGTTAATTTCTTTCTGGGTGAAGATATACTTCAAACTTTTGATATCTATGAACACTTCACATCGCTTTCCCAAAAGATAATGTCTCCATGTTTTAAGTGCTTTGACAACAGAGGCTAACTCTAAATCATGAGTTGGGTAGTTTACCTCATGAGTTTTGAGTTGTCTCGAGTCATAAGCCACAACTTTCCCTTCCTGCATTAGCACTGCACCTATTCCATGATGAGATGCGTCACAATACACTTGGAAATCCTTCTCCAAATCTGGCAGACATAAGACTGGTGCTGTCACTAGTCTCTTCTTCAATTCTTGGAAACTGAGTTCACATCCTTCAGACCAAGCAAATTTCTTGTCTTTCTTTAGTAACTTTGTCATTGGCTTAGCTATCTTGGAGAAATTCTCAATGAACCTTGAAGGGAATATGCCCTGAGAGGCAATAATAAAGTGTTTATTATGTGTATTCCAAGTATATGATAGATGTTTATTTTGCATGCTATAATTGTATTAATACGGAAACGTTAATACATGTGTGTTTAATAAACAAACAGAAAGTTCCTAGTTATGCCTCTCTCATAAACTAGCTCGTTGATTAACAAGATGATCAAGGTTTCCTGATCATGGACATTGGATGTTGTTAATAACGGGATCACAACATTAGTGTAATGATGTGATGAACATTCATCCGAAGTATAGCATTACGATCAAAGTCATTGAGTTTATATTGCTATAACAACTTACGAAGTGATCCTAATCCTTAGACCATGAGATCATGTCAATCACTAACACCGAAGAGTTTCTTGATAACATCAAACGTCACACCGTAATGTGGTGATTATAAAGATGGATTCAACTAATAAAGTGTTATGTTGAGGCTCATAGATCGAGAGTGGAATTTGTTCATCCCGATGACGGATAGATATACTGGGCCTCTCGGTGATATCACATTGATTAGCTTGCAAGCAAGTGATTTGATCACTAGAATGTTATATCACAGGAACGAGAAAAGAGTGCATGTCGGTAACGAGATCAAACTAGGTATGGAGATACCGATGATCGAATCTTGGACATGTAATATATCGTTAAACAAAGGGATTAAGATACTAGCGTAAAAGGTTCCGGCGATCATAAGAAAGTCATCGTTGAATGTGTGGGAGTCAGTATGGGTCTCCAGATCCCGCTTCTGATTATTGATCCGAGAGGGGTCTCGATCATGTCCGCATTATTCACGAACCGTAGGGTGACACTCTTAAGAGACACCGACATCCAATTGGAGCAAATGTTTCATGCCGAAATAATGAACAAGCGCAGGAATTTATTTCACTAGATACCGAAACAGGTTTTCGGGTGAAATTGCATAAAGTGGTTATGCATGTGAAATAGAATTCTAGCAAGGGGTTATTTGTGAATGTTTGTCATTAAAGTAATTGAAAAATTCTGAATAAAATAAAAGAGTTTTATTTAATGAGAGTTTGCATTAAATTTGGTGGAAATTTAATGGGATTTTTGAGTGGACTTTTGAGTGGAGGGAATTTAGAGGAGTTTTGTGAGTGGAGTGTCCACCCACATGAAGAGGGGAGGGCAAGGGGGCAGCCCCCATGCGCCGGCCACCCGTTGGGGTTCCCCCATCCTCCTATAAAAGGAGCCCCCCTCCTCACTTGTCTCACACACCTCCTCGTGAAGGATCTCTCTCCCCCTCTAGAATTTATCCCCATGGTCTCGGACTAGCGAGATACATGTTCCCGGTGGCTATTCGGCAAGAAAGAGTTGTGCTTCCGCTGCATCGCTGGAGCGAGGAGGCGGAGGTTGCTCGGTGCCTCGAACGTGTGTGCGAGCACGGATGCGCTGCTTATTTGCGGCGCTAGGACTTCCTCTCGATCTTGAGATCGGCAAGAGATCGTCTACATCAACCACGAGTTGAACTCGTTAAGCTTTGTCGGTCTTCAAGGGTATGTTCTCTACGGATATACATCCGCCCGTTGTTTTTATCTAGTATATAGATCTTGGTATATAGTTCACATCGTAGGAAAATTTTTGTTTTCTATGCTGCGAACCCTACAAACCTTCTGTAGTATCCTGCAAGGCCAAGGAAACTAGAACCTCTTTCACCGACTTAGGAGATTCCCATTCAGTTACAGCTGAAACTTTAGCAGGATCAACTGCTACACCATCTCCTGACACAATGTAGGATACTACATTATGCAATTTCATTCAACCAAAACTCACACTTGCTGAATTTGGCATACAGCTTATGCTCTCTAAGCTTCTCAAGTATCAAACGCAAATGTCCTTCATGCTCTTCTTTGCTCTTGGACTAGATCAAAATGTCATCGATGAATATGACAACAAACTTGTCAACGAACTCCATGAACACCTTGTTCATCATATTCATGAAGTAAGACGGTGCATTGGTCAAACCAGATGGCATCACGGTATACTCATACAATCCATACCTAGTGGTGAAAGCTGTCTTAGGTATGTCTTGTTCCCTTATTTTGAGCTGGAAATAACCTGATCGAAGATCAATCTTTGAGAACACACAGGCTCCTTCTAACTGATCAAACAAGTCATTGATTCTAGGCAATGGGTATTTGTTCTTGATGGTCACCTCATTGAGTGAACGGTAATTTATGCATAACCTTTGACTTCTATCTTTCTTTTCCACAAACAAAACTGGTGCTCCCCAGGATGAAGAACTTGGTTGAATAAATCCTTTCTGCAATTGTTCTCCAAGTTGTTTCTTGAGTTCTTTCAACTCATCAACTGACATCTTGTACGGTCTCTTTGCTATTGGTCAAGATCCTGGTAGCAAGTCAATAAGAAACTCCACATCTCTATCTGGTGGCATTCCCGGCAATTCTTCCGGAAACACATCCGTATATTCACTCACAATTGGCACACTGTCTATGCTAACCCCTTAAGAGAATTTAGCTTACTCCCTTTCGATTCAAAGTTAGACTTGAATCTTATCCGTTTCTTTTTCGGGGTTGTGAGTGCAACGGTTCGATTAGCACAATCTAGTACTCCTTCATACTTGGTCATCCAATCCATTCCCAAAATTACATCCATTCCTTGGGAATGTAGGATTATCAGACTCACTGGAAACTTATGCTTTCCAAACTCTATAACTAGATCCCGGCATCCAAGACTCACTATCATATCTCCACCTGGAGAACTTACTTTTATTGGACACCCAATGTTTTCAGTTGGAAACCCATTTCTATCAACAAATGCTTTTGATATGAATGAATGTTATGCACTAGTATCAAAAAGAACAAGTGCTGGAATAGAATTGAGTTTGAACTTACCAGCCACAGCAGCTGACTCTTCATAGATTTCCTCCACATTGATGTGGTTCACTTGCCCCTTCTGGAAAGGGTTGGGCTTGTTGGGTCCTTCAACTTTCTTTTCTGGGCATTCATTTGCATAATGCCCCATCTTCTTGCACTTGAAACATTCAACCTGACTAAGATCCTTCTTGACAGGCTGGCTTCCACTACCACTTCCATTGTGGCAGTTCTTGTACCCACTCTTGTGATTCTTGTACTTGTCATTGTGACTACGGTGATGCTTGTTGTCATGATGACGGTTGTGTTTGTGGTGGTTATTGTACTTTCCATGCTTGTGGGATCCAGAATTCCCACTATGATCATAAGGGGAACGCTTGTGAGACGATCCCGAGCTGTGCTTGTTAGAGTGCTTCCTCTTCCTGCTTTCAACCTGTTTCATCTTTCTTTCCAAAATAGCAGCCTTGTCACAAAGAGATTGATAAGTGGGGACATAGTCCACAGATAGCTGCAGGTTCAGTTCGTCGTTCAATCCTTCGAGGAACTTCTCTTTCCTCTTAGCATCAGTGTCAACTTCATCCGGTGCATAACGCGCCAGATTGTTGAACTCCTCAATATACTCAGCCACGCTATGGTGGCGCTGCTTCAAGTTATGAAATTCCTTCTTCTTCAAACTCATCACTCCAGATGAGATGTGAGCAGTACGGAAACCATCTTCAAAGATAGCCCATGTCACATCTGCAATGGGAGTGGTGATCTGGAAGTTATCCCACCAAGTGGCTGCTGGTCCTTCCAACAAGTGTGCTGCAAATCTGACTTTCTCTTCATCAGTACAGCCAACAGTTACCAAATCCTTGTTCACTGAGCGTAGCCAATCATTGGCCACCATGGGATCAGTAGTTCCTGAGAGCTTTGCTGGCCTCAGTCTTAAGAATCTGGTAAGCATGTCAAAACCCGGTGGGTTATTATGATTGTTGTTGTTATTATTATTATTATTATTATTGTTGTTGTTGTTGTTGTTGTTGTTGTTGTTGTTATTATTATTGTTGTTGTTGTTCTGATTCTGTATGAACGTGGTCATCATCTGCATCAGCTGCGTCTGAGCTGTCATCATCTGCTGCATCTCAGGGGTGATATTGTTGTTGTTAGGGTTGGGATTGGCACGTCGGGGAGGCATCTGTGGTTTTCAATAAAGATAAGAATGAGATACAAAATAGATGCTAACATTCACAATACATCACATAAACAATCACCAAACATGCATCATAATAGTAAAAGTTCAACAACATAGACAACAAGTTTTTGAAAAGTAAACACACCAATAGCAAGCCATCCACATGTTGGATGGTCATTGCGACTCAATAATCAAAAGCATGATAAATAAAAGGTAAATGAGTAGTCATCACTACTCCTCTGCATCAACCTCCTCATCAACAAGTGTAAGACCTGCATTCTCCATTGTGGTCTTGTATTCCTCGACATTGGTAGTCAAGGCCTCTACTTTGGCCTTGAGAGCCCTCTTTTGTGAACGAAGTCTCTCAATCACCACCTGCTGATGCTCGAGCTCGAAGTCCTTGGCCTCTAGTTCTGAAGTCATCTCTCGAATCCTCTTGTTCCTATCTTGGACTCTTTTCTCTTGACTCTTGAACTTTCTATCCTGACTCTCAAACTTGGCCTCCATTTCCTTGACTATCTCATCTTGCTCCGTGAAGAGCTTGTCCTTCTCACGAAGCTGCACCCGGAGTTCGTCATTGCTAAGCATGAAGTTGGTCCTATAAGTATCTAGGTGCCTAAGAAGAACCTCTAAGTCCTGGAGGTATAGACGAATCGGCTCTGCCGTCTCTCTAGCAGTATCCTCGAAGTCAATGGCCTCACCATCCTTGTCACGTCTACCGAAGGCGTGGAAGTGAGTACCTCTAATATCCCGAGAGTGTCTCCCTAACAAACGTCCAAGCAAATCTTGCATGACTACCTCTAGGCCTCTCTCCTTGTCATCATGCATGAGCTTGAAGGTGATATCCTCCGTGGCTGGCTCGACAAGGCCCCTGGCTGAGTAACCTTGAAGCCCCAAAGGTCCTTCCTCTCGAACTTGGTGAGGGGAAGCATCATGATGGTAGGAAGTGGGAGATTGAGCACACTAGTGAGCTCAATAAGACGAGTGCCAAAACGAGTTCCCTTGAACTCTTCAACCGTGCTGATAGTAATATTAGGCATCTATTTTATAAGATAGAAAAAGTTAGAATCTACATAATTAAAGATAAATCACAAGACAAGGCATCACAGGCATATCTTTGGAAATCAAAATACACAAGTCATGGCATACATAAATCCATTACAAGCATCCAAGGTTCAACTTACTTTAGACAACATTTGGGAAAATAAAATGATAAGTGTGGTGGTCCAACTAACGAAGTACGTTACAATCCCATCTCACTTACCAAGTTGGCTAACAGGGCATCCCCAGAGGCAATCTGTCGATCCTGATCACATGACTCCATTGCTAAGTCTATGATGTCCTCTCTTAAACGTTGGTTGGTAGCCTCTAACTCCTGGGTATGCTTCTTTTCTTCCCTAAGGTCATTCTGGGTGCTGAGCATTCTGCACTTGATTCTATCACCAAGCTCTTTGATGGCCTTCCAAGATGCATCCCTTGCAGAATCAAAGAATGTGGTGTGCATCACTGAGTTGGTGACCATGCAGAATCCTGATTCCTTGTAGTTGTCTTCCTTGTTTTTATACAAGTGAAGTTGCACCCACCAGTACTCAACTCCTTCATCCATCACGGGAAAACCTTTGTACACAGCTGCACCATGTATTCCCATGGCAACCATGAGGTCCTTGAGAGCCTTGGGGAATTCTGTTTCACATTCCAAAGTCATAGTCATGAGTGGTCCCTTCCTCACGGCTTCGTTGATGGAGTTCATCTACAAATAGAGATGAGAAAGAAGATTAGAAAAGTTTACAAGAAGAAAAAGACAAGTGTGGAAGTTGTTGAAAATTTTCCTTAGTGGTTTCCAATCCTAGGGTCATAATCCTACAGGCAACACAGTGCTCTGATACCATCTGTAAGATCCCTCCCATTATAAAGGTAAAGATCCCTGTGATTGCAATGCTAGTCCCTGGATCAATGCTAGCATCCATAGTTTAAGATGAAGTACACAGAAACAAAGGTCACTATTACATATCATTCCAGAGACAAACATAGTCTTTTACAAACTCCATGGCCACAGGACTAATACAAGAGTTCAAATATATAATAAGATAAATAAGTCTTCATCTTCATGTGCCACAGACAAGAATGTTGAGTGTAGACTCATAACCCCTAATCATCATCAGAATAACCTGCAACATCACAAGTTACAGCCACAGTGGGTCAATACATTGGAATAGTATTGGCAAGTGATACATTAGTAGAACATTAGTAGTCTAGATACTATATGCATTTTGGCTAAGTGTAGCTTGGGCTTGCTTTGCTCAAAATAGGTTTTACCTATCAGTTGAAAATACTAAGTTTTCTTTGACAAAACTTTCCCAAGGAACCACCAATAGACATTGGTGAACCTTTACCCTTGTTCACCCACAAGTTTTAACTTAGAAATTGGGATGAGGAGATTCTTGATAGCTTCCATGTCTTGATGCTCAAGTTGTCCAATACCAGGGACATGGCTAAGTACTTAGATTCTTCCATCTGCAGAGGTTGTGCACTTTCCCCACAAGATTTGATTTTCACCAAGACGGGACCTTTCAGAAGCCTTCCCTTATACCAAATGGAAGCGCTCCAAACCTATTATCCCACTACCACCAACTGTCCAAATGGCTAAGTTATTGCAACCTATATGATCCAGGCAGAGCCCATAATGCCATGTGGCTGCACTAGAAGCTTCTTAACATTTGACATCTCAAATCCCTTTGTTCCTGGGTGGCTTTCCACAAGTGAGATACACAAGGTAAACCATAGAAATGGGCCTTGTGTAACCACTCAACATAAACCATTCTTTCCATTCCACCCAGGTGTTTCATTCACTTAGTTGTTTTATTAAGCAAAAACACAAGTCCAAAGACTTAGAAATAGTTCACATAGCAGGATTATATAACCACCCTTGGTTGCTACTAGCTAGGCTAAGCATGGCAATGGTAAGCATCTTAACTTATAAATTTCTAGCAATTCTACAACTACTAGGATTTCCCAAGCATAGCATATAGATCAAAATATTCATGCAAGTCCTATACAAAATATTTCTAGTGCATAGTTGAAAAACATAGGAATAAAATCATGAAGCACCACTTGCCTTGGTAGTTTGGGGAGTAGAAACAATCTTCACAATCACAATCACTATTTGCACCAAAATGTACACATAAAATAATGGCACCAAAATCACATACAAAATATATATACAAACAAAAATATATGAATGCATGCAAATGCCATATGATGATTTTTCTACACGAAACAAGACAAGTGAACAATACTGAAACATAAAAAAGTCCAAGATATTCAAAATAAACCTTATTTTATCCTTAAAACATTTTTCAAATAATTTGTATAATCAAAATAAGCCTACACAAGTTTCTGCATAAACAACCATTTTGACAGAGGCAAAATATTAAAAACATTGCATAAACATATAGGATTTTCTCTCCTGATTCCAATGATATAAAATTTGCAAAATTTGAACGTGGGAATCAAAAGATATGAATTTTACAAGTTTGAATCACTAATAGATCTAAATTCTGTTTTTAAAACAAAGAACTAGCCACGCGGCGCTCTATGATTCATCGGTACCGTTTCACGTGGATCGACTAGCGTTGACCGCATGATCTAAATGAAATCGCACGGCCAGATCTGTCCCGTACCCCTTCGTTTAAGTGATCTATCTCACGCGTTGGATCTGGATCTAACGGCTCGTGATCAAGCGACCAAAGTCTGGCGGTGCTAGCGGCGGCTCTATCAGAGACGTTGCCGACGATCTAGGTCGCGCGGAAGAGGGGGAGTTAGCTCACCAAGTTCGCTGTGCGTTGCTGATGCTTAGGGTATGCTTGGTTGGTGAAGGGGCGCTTGAGGTCGACGGAGATTGCTCGTCGGAGTCGCTGCTGTCGTCGGGTGTGTACTGCTAGAGACGGCGGCGACGCTACGGTTCACACTAAGGCACGAGAGAGATGGCGTTAGATGCGTGCAGACGAGGCGAGTGTGTGAGTATGAACGAGAGAGGGAGGCGCGGTCATTACAAACCAGGAGAGCTCGTCGGAGTTTGCGGCTGCGTCGGGCACTTGCGGTCGTCGTCGTTGGCGAGGCTCCGGACAGTCCTAGCACACACCAGTGTAGTTAGACGATGAGCAAGGTTGCTTCGATCATGCTGGCAAGATTAGAAGGCAAGAGCCGCTGAGTGCTCACCGGAATCGCACGCCGGAGTGGCTCGGTATCGCGGCGGTGCAAGCGAGGTTGTGGGCAGCCTGGTGGTGGAGTGGGGGCGCTAAGTGAGGGGAAATGGTCGTAGAGGGGTGGAGGTTAAATAGCCGGAGCAGGGGCGAGAATTACGCGCGACATCAATGGTATTGAAGAGCATTTGCGTCGGGAGGAAACGGCCACGGCGGCGCGGGTCGCAGGCAAGATTTGGGGACGACGGGGTGACGTGGCTGCGGGGCCCAGTTGTCAGCGAGGGGGTGTGCACGAACGCGGTGAGAAAACAGAGGGAAAGGGAGGACCCGGGTGGGCTGTTTTGCTTGCTGGGCTGGAATGGTGGCGCGAGGCCCAGTTTGGTTTCTAATTTCCTTTTCTTTTTCTATATTGAATTTCAGGAATCTTTTTCAAATGAAATCAAGTGCATTTGAATTCCAAAATTTTCTTGGATTTTTGTAAAGTGTAAATCTCATAATATTGGACATAAAACTTTGCTGTCTCATTAGACTAGCTTGGTATTTTTGAAAAATCAAAATAAACAGTGCCTTAGCACATGATTTGAATAGGTTTTGAAAATGGTTTAAAACCATATTTGTTTTCTAAATTTTGTCCAAACTTTAACACTCAACCAATCCGACTTAAGAGCAAACAAAACTTGGTTTAAAACAATTATTCTCTCACTTGAGAGTGGCATTGGATCAATTCTTGTTTACATAAAATAACAAGCACCCAAATGCTTCTGTTTTGTAAATGGTTTTGAAATAGAACCCTAAATGATCATGAATGCATGGATGATGTGCAAAGCTTTGAAAACATGATTTTAGGGATGTTACAGTATACCTTCTATCATAGATCCGAGGGAAAAATCTTCATTGCCAAGAATGGATCCTTTCTAGAGAAGGAATTTCTCTCGAAAGAAGTGACTGGAAGGAAAGTAGAACTCGACGAGGTTGTTGAACCTTCTCTCAAACTTGCGAGTAGCGCAGCACCGAAAGAAGATCCTATGGTGCCTACACAAATAAGAGAGGAAGATAATGATGATGATCATGAAACTTCGGTTGAAGTTGCTACAGAACCTCGCAGGTCAATGAGAACTCGTACCACTCCTGATTGGTATGATCCCGTTATGAGTGTCATGTTGGTGGAAAACACCGATGACCCTGCGACATATGAGGAAGCAATGATGATCCCAGATTCCAATAAATGGCAAGACGCCATGAAATCCGAAATTGGATCCATGTACGAAAACCAAGTATGGACTTTGGTGGACTTACCGGATGGCCGGGAGGCTGTCGAGAACAAATGGATTTTCAAGAAGAAAACAGATGCTGATGGTAATGTTACTGTCTATAAAGCTCGACTTGTCGCAAAAGGGTTTCGACAAATTCAAGGAGTTGACTATGATGAGACTTTCTCACCAGTAATGAAGCTAAAGTCTGTGAGGATTATGTTAGCAGTCACTGCATATTACGATTATGAGATATGGCAGATGGATGTCAAAACGACGTTCCTCAATGGAGACATTGATGAAGAGTTGTATATGATGCAACCCAAAGGTTTTGTCGATCCTAAAGATGCTAACAAGGTATGCAAACTTCAACGGTCCATATATGGGTTGAAGCAAGCATCCCGAAGTTGGAATCAACGTTTTGATAAGGTAATCAAAAGTTTTGGTTTTATACAAACTTATGGAGAAGCTTGTATTTACAAGAAAGTGAGTGGGAGCTGTGTAGCATTCTTAATACTATATGTAGATGACATATTGTTGATTGGGAATGATGTCGACCTTCTTAATAGTGTCAAAGTATATTTGAATAATAGTTTTCAATGAAAGATCTTGGCGAAGCATCTTACATGTTAGGCATAAATATTTCTAGAGATAGATCGAGACGCCTAATATCATTGTCACAAAGTACATATTTGGACAAAGTTCTAAAGAGGTTTGGAATGGAAGATAGAAAGAAAGGGTTCTTGCCCATGTTGCCCAATACGACGTTGAGTGAAACTCAAAGTCCAGCAACGACAAAAGATAGAGAAAGGATGAGTAAGACTCCCTATGCCTCAGCCATAGGATCTCTAATGTATGCCATGTTATGTACTAGACCCGACATTGCATATGTTGTTAGTTTAACTTGTAGATATCAAAGTGATCCAGGAGTGGATCATTGGACAGCGGTCAAAAACATCCTTAAGTACTTGAGAAGAACTAAGGATATGGTTATTTCTTATGGAGGTGATGAACAACTCGTTGTTAATGGTTACACCGATGCTAGTTGGAACACCGATCCAGATGATTCTAAATCTCAATCTGGATACGTATTTACTTTGAATGGTGCAGCAGTTAGCTGGAGGAGTGCAAAACAAAGCGTTGTGGCGATATCTTCAACTGAATCGAAATACATAGCTGCTTTGGAGGATTCACAAGAAGCGATATGGATGAAGGAGTTCATTACAGATCTCGGTGTGGTTCCAAGTGCGCTGGACCCAATGTCTATCTACTGTGATAACATGGGCGCCATAGCCAATGTGTAAGAACCAATGTCACACAAGAAGCTGAAGCACATCAAGCTGCGTTTTCACGCTATTCGAGAACATGTCCAAGATGGTGACATAAAAGATTTGCAAAGTACACACAGATCTGAATGTGGCAGATCCGTTGACTAAACCTCTCTCGAGGGAAAAACATGACCAACACCAAACTGCCATGGGTGTTCGGTATATTACCATGTAATATAGATTAGTTGACTCTAGTGCAAGTGGGAGACTGTTGGAGATATGCCCTAGAGGCAATAATAAATATAGTTATTATTATATCTTTGTGTTTATGATAAATGTTTACATTCATGCTATAATAGTATTAACCAGAAACATTAATACTTGTGTGATTTGTAAACTAAATTAGAGTCCCTAGTAAAGCCTCTTTATAATACTAGCTTGTTGATTAATAGATGATCATGGTTTCTTGATCATGAACATTTGTTAATAACAAGGTCATATCATTAGGAGAATGATATGATGGACATACTCCTATAGATAAGCATAGCAAAAAGATCAAGTCATTTTAATAGTTCAATTGCTATAAGCTTTCTGATACATAGTAACCTAATTCCTTCGACCATGAGATCATGCTCATCACCATCACCGGAAGGATGCTTTGATGACATCAAACACCACACCGTAACTGGGTGGCTATAAAGGTGGCATTGAGTGTTCGGAAAGTATGGGTTGAGACACATGGATCAAGAGTGGGATTTGTCCATCCATATGAAGGATAGATATACTCTGGGCCCTCTCGGTGGAATGTCATCCAATTAGCTTGCAAGAATGTGACTGGCTCACAAGGGATCACTTATCACGGGAACGAGAAAAGAGTACTTATTGGTAACGAGGTTGAACTAGGTATGCAGAGATACCGACGATCAAAACCTCGGATAAGTAAACTATCATGAGACAAAGGGAAATTGGTATCGTATGCAAGTGGTTCATTCGATCGCAAAGTAATCGTAGAAATATGTGGGAGCCATATGAATTTCCATATTCCTCTATTGGTTATTGTTCGGAGAAGTTTCTCGATCATGTCCGCATAATTCACGAACCGTAGGGAGACACACTTAAGGATTCGATGTTGTTGAGTAGTTATGGAATGATGAGTAAGAGACCGAATGTTGTTCAGAGTCTCGGATGGGATCCGGGATATCACGAGGAGATCCGAAATGGTCCGGAGAATAAGATTCATATAAGGAAAGTCCTGTTTCGGAGTTGGGGAATGATTCTGGTGTTTTCATCGGGAATGTTCTAGAAGGTTCCGGAAGGTCCGACACTCCGGAGGGGAAGGGTACATGAATGTGTCATGACAATATGGAATGGTTGCATCATGTACTAGGTATCATGGCTGGGCAAAATAAAGGAAGAAATCAAATCCTAGTTTGAAAAGTCAAACGCCAATTTGAAAAGTCAAACGACAAGTTTGCTTGGTGGAGGGAGAGTAGGAAACCTACTTGGGGAGGAAGTCCTCCTCCCTCCACCCGCCGGACAAGGAGGCCGAGTTGGGGGAGGACTCCCTCCTCCCAACCGGCGCCCTCCCACCTGTAAAAGAAGGGGCAGGGGTGCCCCTCTTCCCTACCCAAAAACCCTAGCTCCTGTGCGCCTACACCTCCAAGTGCAGCAGCCGCCGCCTAGGGTTTCCCCTCCAACTCGGCGACTTCGGGCTTCCCCAAGCCCTAGCCGCCGGCCATACCCTCCCCTTGGTGCCCTATAAACCCTAGATCACCAAGGACTCTCTCATAGTCTACCATACTCGCTCCGGCTTAAGGCGAAGCCCTGCGAGATCTCCCCTCTACTTCCGGTACCACGCCGTCGTGCTGCCGGAATCACGAGGAGAGTGCTACAACCTCCGCTGCCTGCTGGAACAAGGGAGATGAAGGTCTTCATCAAGTATCGAACGTGTGACCGACTGCGGGAGCGCTACCAGAACGCAGCGCCGGAAGGATCGTCTACGCGATCTTGAGATCGGCAAGAGTACGACTACATCACCCACGAGAATCTGCTCTCGTTAACCGCTTTGGAATCTTCGAGGGTGAGTTCCTTTATCGACTCGTTGCTACAATCTAGTAGATAGATCTTGGCTTGTTTGGTTGCATGCGATAGAATTTTTTTTGTTTTCCATGCTACGAACCCCTACAGTACAGGCGGACCTTGCCCGTACCAGTGGTTTTTAAGGCCTTTGTCGACTGGTCTTGACACCAGGATTTCTTTTCCGTGTAGACTTCCTCAAAATCTTCATTAATGGCTCCTGATTTCGCCTTAAAAACTTGATTTCCTTCATAATAAAATTTAAAGCAATGGATTGCACATCTTTGCAATAATTATTCATTAGTAGCAAGGATAGAGATATTCTTGGTCAATTGCTTGACTAAAAATGAAGTTTAAATGCGAAGAAAGATGGCTATTTTCACTGCCATAAATTTCCCCAAAGCTCAAACCTTGATCGTCCCCGAGCAAGAAAACAACAAAACCATAAAGTACTCAACATTTAACCTAAAATAACGAGAGTATGAATTAACTTATAGTCGGTAGTCATATGCATCCAACAGTTCTTCCATTTGAAAAGCTCATCAAAGTTAGAGAGATGCCAAGAATACTATTCGAGCTTTGATAACTCAAAACAATCAAAGTAGAGTTTAATATAAGTATGAATAACTAGAAGTGTAACAACCAATCCAATTCCTCTAGTTAACTCTTAGCCTACCAAGGAACACTAGGATGTTTCATAATAGCAAAATTAAGTAAGAGAGGTCATGTCCTAAGTAGCATAATAGTAAAGTATCTTATTGACACCCATATCAGTAAATCATGATTATCAAAACACTACTATTCCATTCATTTTATTTCAAGAAAAATCATAAAGTAGTAACGAGACCATGCCAAATACTGGTTGTGGATCTTAATTTTCCAAGGGTAATTCTCAACAAGGATCATTGAGTGATTCTTTTAAACAATGGTTTGCACAGCCTTTGAGAGTACCAATACTTTTACCCACAGTGTCAAGTGCCACCCATGTCATCAACTCATAGCTGAAATCATGAGTTGTACCATCGATAGTTCATAGGCCAGCGAAGTTGTTGGCATACAAAGGTGTGCATCAAAAACATATAATTTTTTTAAATAGTATCA
This sequence comes from Avena longiglumis, assembly GCA_030063025.1. Lineage (NCBI taxonomy): Eukaryota > Viridiplantae > Streptophyta > Magnoliopsida > Poales > Poaceae > Avena > Avena longiglumis. Next base: position 99,894,410 of record CP125973.1, on the reverse strand, counting down.
CAGTTTGATCCACAAGGTTAGCTTGGGCATGAATAACAATTACCGCTAAAATTCATTTTAATCAAACAACTCTTTTCAAGAGTGTCGTCAAGTCTATCAAAATATCTATGGGGTTTAGTATCTTAAAAGGTAAACTCTCAAGGCAACCACTCATCAAACAAGTCATAAATTTGATACCTTTTCCAAGACAAGACTCGGTTGACTACAATAACTAGAGCAAAGGCTTCCACAACTAATTACGCATGCAAATAAAAAGCTTTACTCTAACTATGTTGAATTACTCCCACTAGCATATGCCATCTTAGCAAATCAACTAACTAACATAAACAATTCAAACTTCTAAAGTGGGAGACATAGGACATACCTCTCATGAGTTACTTCATAATTATCTTCCTTATGGGGATGTGTTACTTCAAAACTCAAGTTAAAATCACTCTCATAATAATAGTGAAGCAAAGAGGAAATAAAAAAATCCACTTTCGCGGAAAAGGATAAAAGGAACAATCTATTTGTATTTTTGAGGATGGGGATTAAAGAATAAAAAATACTTGCGACCAAGCAACAAACTAAGAAAATAAAAAAATGTAAAAAATGAAAGAAAACAAAAAACAAAAGAAAAGGCAAAGCTTTGGAACAAACCAACACGAGTGTTTAAAAGCTCACAAGGAGCTGGAGTGCAACCACATTATTACACAAATATAAATGTTGGGGTACACATCCCCAAGCTCATGCTTTTGCAAGCCCTTTTGTTGCTCATTGTGGTGGCGTTGGGTAATCTCCCAAGTTCCATTGGCTGCTCCAATTGTTGAACTGGGTTGAGATATTGGCAGTAGCATCTCGAAGGTTGATGGAGATGTTTCTCATGTTCTGAATGCTTCCTTTGAGAGCATAGATATCATCATAAGTGGTGTAGAAGTTTGGTAGCCGCACATCTTGTTCAGGTCCTTCTTGTTCTACTTATTTATCTTCTCCTTCATCATCTGCGGGTTCTTGTTGGGGTAGACTTGCTTCAACATGCGCGTCAAAACGCAAATGTCCATCCTCGATAGAGAACAAACCATTAGGAAAAGGAGATGGGATCAAGTGACACTCTCCAGGTATATCAAGAAAGTATGTACCATTGGATTTAGAAATCATACCACAAGCTCTTATAGTAGAGAAACTGAGATGGCGATCACTTGCCAACGGTTGGATATTACCTAGGTTGACGTGAATCACATGTGCAAGAACGGTGATAACTCCTCATCATATGGGACCACGGTACTGCAGCGTCTGATGTTTAAGTTAAAACAATAAAAGGGTGCCTAAATTTGGCGTCAAGTTATAGTTTCGAATAACAGCTCTAGCAAGGATTATCATATCCTCCTCATTAACTCTAGTAAACTCACCACGTGCCTGCAAAGTGTTAGCAATAACACAGAACAAATAACGAACAACAGGGTGATCAATTTGGTTTCCCTTGGGAATATTTCCACGGATTATCAACCTATTAAAGTACCCCAAGGGTGATGGATCAAGAATAAAAGTGGTGGAGCATATGTCGGTGGTGGTTTTGGCAAACCCAAAGTAATAAGCACATTGGTCGAGTGTCAAGGCATACTCACGATTCATAAGACGGAAGTTGATGCGATCAAATCTAGGCATATGATCCTCGGAGAAGTAGTGTGAACCCACCGTATGCGTCAAGGTACTAAGGCAAGTGTCAAGCGATAGTACATGGCAGCATCCTAAAAAATAAAGTGATACAAACCAAAATTGTTGCAAAGTAAATCAAAATCATGACGAATGCCCAGTTGGTTGAGGATGTAGGGACATGCCCACTTGGTGGACTTGATTTCTCGCTGCTTGAGACAGTTGAAATGATTGAGTTGAAACTCCTCGGTGAACTCGGTGCCAAATGACTCAGGGTTAGATTATCAATGGGTGGTGTGACTTGTTCCATAGCCATCACACGCGCACGTCTCCTCGTGTTAATCTAAAACAAAAATAATGCTAATCAAAAATATGCTCCAATAGAAACATATTATAAGTGATCCTCTACACTTCTTACAAAACACTCCTCTAAAAACAAAAGTAAGCATGCTCATAATCAATATTAGCTCGAGAACAAGACCTAAGACTAGATTGATAACGGTGAAAGATTGAGAAAGGTTTTGAAGCAAATAAGTTTGGGATCAGAGAAGAAACATACCTTAGATCGATTGGGTGCAAGGAATCAAAGAAACAATAGGAATATTTGAACATCCAATGGAGGTGGTTTGGAGTTTGGAGGAAGAAGAAAGAGAGATTGTGTTTTGGGATTTTAGGTCTACCTCTTCCCGGGGTTGACGTCATGGCCAGCTACGTGGTACGGGCGGGCGGTACAGCCAGAGCTCGCCTGTACCGAGTGTCTTACCTTGGGGTCGACGGTTCACTCCAGCCGGGCACTCGGTACAGGTGCACGGTATGGTCGCCCGCGCACGTACTACTGGTCGTTAACTCGTTAGTACATCTACCTCAAACTTGATGTTTTGCTCGAGGTACGGTATGAGCGGACAATACGATCCCCTCTGGTCATACCAGTGGTTGTTATATGCATTGTGTTCATCAGCAAAAAATGAAGTTTGCATTTTCTTGTGCCGCAATATGGTATGGGTGCGCAGTACTATGGACTCCGTTCATACCAGTGGTCGTTAAGCGCCCTAGAAGTTTCAAAAACTTGAGAAATTAATTTAGTATCTTCACACGCCTTTGCACATCTTAGCAACAATAAAATGACAACAAATAAACTTTATAAAAATAGTAGTACCTTATGGCCATGTGTTAGCAAATATAATAGATCGAGGATTACCTTGTTTTTGTATCCTCTCTTCAAAGGACCTTCTTGAACACTCTTTATTAAAAACAAAAACAAAAAAACAAAACTAACACGAATTTAAAAACTTTATTTCACACCATGAAGCGCTTCTAGTTAAGGTCAATTAGCTTGACTCAGATCATGATCATTTAGGCTTTGCAAGTGGAACACCCACTCCAAAGTAATTAGCTTTCAAGATGATTACACCATCATCATCATTAGGCTTGGCCTTCTTCTTCCTAGATAAGTGGACTATAAAAGGATATCTAGATGGTAGTCCTATTTTCACATTCCCTTCATGTAGATTAATCAAAGCTTTAATGGTTCTAAGAAATGGCCTACCTAAAATTATAGGTGCTATGGGATCTTTAGGCATGTCCACTATAACAAGATCAATAAGAGTAGTGTATCCTTTAACTTCAAAAATTATATTTTCTTTTATCCGAAAAGCTTGTTTATAAGTTGAATCAGCAAGATGGAGTCTCATTTCAACAGTTGTGAATAGCCCTAATTTTAACTTATAAAAAAGAGTTTTGGAAATTGTTGAGATGCTTGCTCCAAGATCACAAAGGGCAGATATATCATTAACCCAATTCTAACTTCAATTATGGGCTCAAAAATATCATCTAGCTTAGCTGGAAGCTTATCAGCTAGTTTCTTATACTCCATTTTTTGTTCGCAAACTTTAGATGCTACTTCTTTTATAAATTGTTGGTATGTAGCATTGGTACCTTGTTTTATACCAGGATTCTTCATAGTGATCATATTCGATAAATCTTCCATGGTATAATCTAGTGATGGCGCGTTGTTATAGTCTAGCTCTTCAGGATTCTCATCTTTATTTTCCGCCTTCATCATCTTGAGGTTTTACACTGGGTTTGGCTCGGGCTTTCCAGCAAATTTTGCAAATATGAGAGCTTGGCTCGCAGCTACTTTTCCCAATTGTGCCTCCACTGTCTTGGTTCTTCCCTGTAGAGCATGCACATCATTTCTAATTGCAAGAGCCTGTTTAGATAATTTTCCAATATTAGTCTCATGGTTCTCCGTGATTTTAATAAGCATACTATTTTGCTTGGTTTGAGATTGCATGAAAGTTCTAACAATATTTTCAAAAGAGAGATTGCCATAATTTTCTCCACTATGGTTGTCATAACTATTATTATATAGAGCACCTATAGGATTAGAATATTTTTTTAAAATTTTGAGCCAAAGTTTTGACTCTTCCAAACAGGATTATAAGGATTGCGAGCTATAAAATTAACTTCATTAGCATTAGTAGTGATAACATTAATTTGGGTATCTTCCTTACCCTTCACAATATTGAGGAACTCATCTACCTTTCTGGTAAGCACTTCATTGTGTTCCTCGGTGATTGAATTTACCCTTTTTAAGGATCTTTCTACATGCCATTGGGCATGTTTTTTTTTTGCATAACATCGAGTAATTTTTTTGCAACACTCCCTTGATTTCCCATATTGGTTCCTCCTGTTATGGTATCTATCATAGACTTAGATATTGGGTTAATACCATTATAAATAAATGTAATATAAGTCATTCTTCCATCCCATGGCTAGGAAATTTCATTACGGGTTCTTTCATCCTTTCTGAAGCAAGCGCTAGTGGCTCGCGGTCTTCTTGTCTAAAGCTTGTAATGTTGGACCTTAGCCGCATAGTCTTAGCTAGAGGGAAAAATTTAGTCATAAAAAGATTAGTGCATTCCTCCCAAGATATAATAGTGCATTTAGGCAACGTTAGCAACCAGTTCTTAGCCTTCCCTCTTAGAGATAAAATAAATAAACGTAATTTAACTGCATTTGGGTCAACATATTTAATGCGCATCATGTCACAAATTTCAGTAAAGGTATTTAGGTGCAAACTTGAGTCCTCGGCATATGAGCCTCTGTCACATCCCAAGATTTTCCAAATCTTGTAATGTGAAAAATAAATAGACAAAATAAATTATTGTTGAATTTTAGGGTGAAAAGAAACTTTTGTTTCTAAATGGAAACTTAAAATCCCATCTTGAACAAACTCTAATTAAAGTTTGAATTCAACAAAATCCAAATCAAGAGAAATGATTTCCTCATTAAATGCATCTGGAAATTTAAACACTTGGAAAATAAATCCAAACCCTAAAACCCTAATGGAATAAAAATCATTCCCAAGTTATCTCCAAGCCTATGGATTTGATCCATATAAAATCTTGTCAACAAACATTTACAAATGATCAAGAATGACAAATAGAAATATTATAAGACCATATAAATTGGTTTCACTTAATTTGGAGCCATAAATAAAATCTTATGAATTTAATAAAATAAGGAAAAGTAATTTCCAAATCTAATAAAGCACTTATCTAAAATCCATACATAATGGTGAGAAAAAATCCTAAATATATTTAAAAAAATAAACAAATATCAAATAAGATTTTACAAATTGGAATCACCAAGTTTGGATCTCTAAATAAAAAGAAATGGATTTTATAAGATAAAGAAAGAAATATTAAATAAGGAATATTTAAAGACCAAATTAAATCTTGGCCTAATCCATTAAGCAAATGGAATGAATATAATCCAAATCCAAATAAAATAAAAGGATAAAGAATTTCCAAAAAAATAAATAAAAAAAGACATTAACCATTCTATCCCTATTTTAATAAAGACAAATCTCTAATAAGAATAATTATATAATGCATGAGAAAATAGTATTTTGGAATTTACCCAAGTGAAATAAAAGTTGTTTAATTCAACCTAATTAAGATTAAAGAAAACTTTCAAATAAAAATTAGGGAATTAAAACAAATACCCAATTCAAATGATTTATGAATCATATTAAATACTTTACAAATAATTCAAGATGAATTATTTGACACCCTATTAAACAAATAAAAACCTACTGAAAGATTTTGGAAGGATTTAGAATTCAAATGGAAATTAAAAACATTATTAAATCTTGAAGGAATTAATAAAAGGACCTACTTTAAATAATTAAAAAGGCACTTAAAGAATAAAAGTTTTATTCTAAATTTGACATCAGAATGTGGTATTAAATAGTGTTTGATTATTCACAAAATTTGGCAAAGGTTTGAATTCAAATAAGTGTTTGAATTAATTAAACAAAACCAAAACAGAAATTAGAATTAGAAAAAGAAAAACAAGGCAGTATAAAAAAAGGGAACAAGTCGACCCAGCCAGCAGGCCCAGTCCAGCCCATCAGTAGCCCATCTTTCCCCTCCCGCAGTGAAACGTTTTCCACTCGCAAACTTACCCCCAGCTGGCGACTCATCGCCCCACCTAACCTCTCTCTCTCACTGCCAACGGACCCCAGCACCACGTCATCGTCTTCCTCCCCGCGATGAACTCGCCTGACCATTTCTGCCGTTGATTGCTCGAATCAATACGCGTAAATGGCCCAGTGAATTCCCCCTGCGACCACACCTTCTTAATCGCCAGCATCTCCTCTCCATTTACCCCCAGTCGCCTCACCCTAACGCGCCCCCAGGCTGCTGAATTTCGCCCTTCACAGCCACTGTCTCCGACGACTTCCTCGGCCGATTCCGGCAGCCCCTCGCCGCACCTCGCCTCCTCGAGCACACGAACCTGACCCCCAGGCTCTGGCGCACCTCTCTGCATCATCATTTCACTCGCACGAGCCCTATATCGTCGACTCCGTCATCGTCTGAACATCGCCGCCGTTTGCCTCCGCTCTGACGAGCACTACCGGTGAGACCAGACCCCCCTTGCCCTCCTTTTGATGCATGCATGTCCATGACTCGCGTACGAAGCTAACCATGTCTTCCGTTTTCTCCCTCGTGTCCCGTAGCGTCTCCTTTGACGTCGACAGCAAGTTCCAGACGCAGATGACAACTCCGGCGAGGAATCGCCATCACCTCTGTGCGCCCCTTCGCCAACCACGAGCACGTTGAGCTCCAGCACGTCCCGGCGAACTCGGTGAGCACTTTACTTCACTCCCTCGCTTCCTAGACTCGCCGAACCACCCCCACCAGACATGCCGCCGCCACCTGCCATCGCCAGCGCCGCCCCTCTCTGGCAAACACGCTATGCGCCGTCCGATCTCGATCTAGTGGATAGGAAGGAAACTTAAACGAAGGGGTACGTTTGATTCTGAGCCACATGAAATGTTTAGATCCAACGCGCCAGAGAAGCTGATCCGGATGAAACGGTATGGGCGAATAGGAATAAGACACGTGGCTTGAGATCTGTTTTAAAAAACAGAAACATGTCTATTAGATGATCAATTTTGAAAAATCCATAACTTTCAAACCACACGTCCAATTTTTGCAAATTTTATATCAATGGATTCAACAATACAAGCCCTAGCCAACCATGCACTTTGTTTAGTAAAAAGCTTTTGTTAAATTGTTTGTTTTTACAGAAACTTGTGTATGCATGTTTAGGATATAAAATTTATTCCAAAATGATTTTGAGGATAAAATCTTTGGCAAATTGTTTGTTTTGAACCTACTAACCTTAGAAATCAATTGGTGGTTTCAAAAATGTATTTGGTGAAGCAAAAGAATAAACTCTTGATTTAAACCATTTCTAGTCAAATAAAAATATGGTTTATTTATTAAAAATGGTTTTGGAAGAAAACCTTTGGGAAATGTTGTGTTTTAAACTCTCTGACCCCAAACACCAAGTTTCATGCTTTGAAAACATATTTTGTGAACCCTACAAAATTATTGCTTTGCTAAAAGCATTTTCATCCACATAAAATAATGACTTGATTTAGAAATGGTTTATGAAGTGAAATCTTTTGCAAATGATTTTGCCACCTTATAAAATGACCAATAGGTGTTTCCAAATGTTCATAACTTATTAGAAACCACTTTTGTAAATAAAACAAAGTTTGGCATGCTTGCATGCATTGTTTTATTTCTATCATTTTATGTGATGAATTGCTTGAATGGTAGATTGAAATATTGTTTGCTTGATTGAATTGTAGTGATTTGAAGTGAGTGAACAATTGCAAAGATCAAGGAGTGAACTTATATTCTCTACCAAAAAGGCAAGTGATGCTTCATACTTTTGTCCCATTATTTTTACTATGCATTAGTGATTTTTCTAAGTAGGACTTGCATGGAATTTTTGCTAAGTATAAACTATGCTATGGGAAATCCTAGTAGATGAAACCTTGGTAGAAATTTCCTAAGTTAAGATCCCTATTACTATCATGCTTAGCTTAGCTAGTAGAAAACAAGAGTGGAATATATATTCATGCTATGGAAAAATTTCTAAGTCCGAGGACTTGTGTTTTGTTTAATAAAACAACTAAGTTAATGAATCACCTGGGTGGAATGGAAGGAATGGTTTGTGTTGAGTGGTTACACAAGGCCAGGGGACTGCTGAACCTTGTGTATCTCACTTGTGGATGGCCACCCAGGAACAAAGAGATTTGAGATGTCAAATGTTTAGAAGCTTCAAGTGCAACCACTTGGCATTATGGTCTCTGTCTGGATCATATAGGTTGCAATAACTTAGCCAAATGGACAGTTGGTGGTAGGGGAATGATAGGTTGGAACGTGTCCATTTTGGTCTAAGGGAAGGCTTCTGAAAGATCTTGTCTTGGTGAAACCAAGTCTTGTAGGGAAAGTGCACCACCTCTGCAGAGTGAAAAATCTAAGTACTTAGCCATGTCCCTGGCAAAGGACAATTTGAGCATCAAGACATGGAAGATATCAAGAATCTCATCATCCCAATTTCTAAGTTAAAAACATGTGGGTGAACAAGGGTTAAAGGATCACCAATTTCTATTGGGAGATGCCTTGGTGATTTTTGTCAAGCAAAAACTTAGTGTTTTCAAATGATAAGGAAAATCTATTTTGAGCAATGCAAGCCTAAGCTCCACTTAGCCAAATGCATATAGATGATAGACTCCACTATACTACCATAGTATCACTTGCCAATACAATTCAAATGTATTGACCCTTGTGGCTGTAACTTGTTATGTTGCAGGTTAGTTTGATATTAGTGGAGTTTATTGATTTGGATTACAAGTCTACAACCAACATGTCTGCCTGTGGCACTTTGAAGATGAAGGACCCCATGCTATTGTTATATTCTGCTGCATTGTAATGAGATAGCCAAATGAGCTATGTAAGATGTAATAAATTATTTTATTCCTGGTTATAAAGTTGTACTATGACCTTTGTTTCTTGATATTACATCTTAACTGTGGATGCTAGCTATTGATCCAGGGACTAGCATTGTAAACATAGGGATCTCTACCTTATTAAAGGTTGGGAACCTAATAGATGGTATCAGAGCATTGTGTTGCTTGTAGGATTTGTAACCCTAGGATTGGACAAAACCCCTTAGAAAAATAGGAGTTGTATTTGTTCCAAAACTTATTTACAAACAATCTTGTAAACTCTTTCTTCAAACCATTTTGGTTTTGATTCTACATCTCTTCTATTTCAAACTTGATGGACAAAGCCTTTTCCATGGCCAAAGACTTCATCATGTGCAAAGGACTTCATCAACTCTAATGACTTCAACATCTTCAACTCTAATGACTTCAACATCTTCAATATTTTCACCAAGGACTTCAATCTTGGATATCACTAAGGACTACAAGTGAGACAAGAAATTTTACTCAAGACTTGAGGACTAAGGAAACACAACTTAGAAGGAACCATGATCACCTTGAAGTTTTGAGATCAAGATGCAAGAAATTCTCTAAGGAAACAAACATCTTGTTCAAAATGAATCAACCAGGAAGGATGGAAAGATCTCAAGTGAACCATATAGATGGACCACCATATTTAGTTTAAGTCAAACCCACCAACTTAAGTGGTGTAACAGAAATATTTTTGGTTGCCTAAAAATGTGCTTGAACTTTGTTGTTTGAGTGGAATGTTTGTTTGTGATTGCTTGCACATTGCTTGTGTGAATTGTGATGTGTGTGATCAGAATTATTCCCTTAGAAATAATTTTCCTATTCTAATCCCAATCCAACCCAAATAGATGACTTCTCCAAGAGACTCCAACATCAAGGATGGTGACAACAACAACAACCAAGAGGTCAACATGAGAGACCAACTGCTTGCAAGACAAACCCAGTTGAACCAAATGACAACTCGGTTTTTAGCCAACAACATGAGTTAGACCCAACCATGCAAGAAGTTTTGAAAACTCGATCCCAAATGTTGCAAGGGATGGCCACTCAAATGATTAACATGGGAAACAGCTCTTCCAAAGGAGTTTGTGACAACAAGGATGACAAAGATGATATTCTAGAAGGAACCCAAGCTTGCAATATTTGTGGAGACAAGGATCATACTTCCAAAGAGCATGAAGATCAATGCCCCAATTGTGAAGAGAAACATCCAACTGACCAATGCCCCACATCTCAAGCTACTTGTTACCTATGTGAAGGAAATAATCATGTCCCTATCCAATGCCCCATCTATTCCATAGTTCAATAAAGGAAACAAGGTGGAGTGCAACAACTGATTGCAGATTACCATGAGAGAGCCAAGTCTACCAAGAAGGATGAAGACAAAGGAAAATCTCAGCTTGCACCTCCATGCAATATGACTCAATTCAAAGGACCAAAGAGGAGACATATGTATTATCCAAGGAATAATAGAAGGTCAAGGAGACTATGAATTGTTCCTACCTTTGAGATAACATATGAAGAACATGAATTAGAAGCACTCTTAGCTTTGGAGAAACCCAAGAAAAAGAAGGACAAAATCCATGTGCAATGTGGTGATTGCAAAGAAATGGGACACTATGCCAATGAATGTCCAGAGAAGAAGAAGTATAAGGAAATTAGCCAAGTGTGGTGCAACAACTGCAAAGAGCTAGGTCATTATGTAGCAACTTGTCCACAGAAGATACGTGAAGAACTCAATCTTATCACATGTTATAATTGTGGTAACCAAGGACATTATGCAAGCAATTGTCCAGAAAAGATGAAGCACAAGATAAAGCCTATGAAGGATCTCAGCCTTGTCACATGTTTCAAGTGTGGAAACAAAGGACACTATGCAGATGTTTGCCCAGAGAGATTTCATCAAGATCACAAGCAAGCCAAGATGTAATTTAGTTGGAAAATTTTAAGGGTGGTAGTACCCTAGATGCTTTGAGCCAACTTGTAACCCTAGCCTCCCCAAATCTCGGGACGAGATTTATTTTAAGGGTGGTAGCCTGTCACATCCCAAGAATTTCCAAATCTTGTAATGTGAAAATTAAATAAACAAAATAAATTATTGTTGAATTTTAGGGTGAAAAGAAACTTTTGTTTCTAAATGGAAACTTAAAATCCCATCTTGAACAAACTCTAATTAAAGTTTGAATTCAACAAAATCCAAATCAAGAGAAATGCTTTCCTCATTAAATGCATCTGGAAATTTAAACACTTGGAAAATAAATCCAAACCCTAAAACCCTAATGGAATAAAAATCATTCCCAAGTTATCTCCAAGCATATGGTTTTGATCCATATAAAATCTTATCAACAAACATTTACAAATGATCAAGAATGACAAATAGAAATATTATAAGACCATATAAATTGGTTTCACTTAATTTGGAGCCATAAATAAAATCTTATGAATTTAATAAAATAAGGAAAAGTAATTTCCAAATCTAATAAAGCACTTATCTAAAATCCATACATAATGGTGAGAAAATAATCCTAAAGATATTTAAAAAAACAAATATCAAATAAGATTTTACAAATTGGAATCACCAAGTTTGGATCTCTAAATAAAAAGAAATGGATTTTATAAGATAAAGAAAGAAATATTAAATAAGGAATATTTAAAGACCAAATTAAATCTTGGCCTAATCCATTAAGCAAATGGAATGAATATAGTCCAAATCCAAATAAAATAAAAGGATACAGAATTTCCAAAAAAATAAAAAAAAAGACATTAACCATTCTATCCCTATTTTAATAAAGACAAATCTCTAATAAGAATAATTATATAATGCATGAGAAAATAGTATTTTGGAATTTACCCAAGTGAAATAAAAGTTGTTTAATTAAACCTAATTAAGATTAAAGAAAACTTCCAAATAAAAATTAGGGAATTAAAACAAATACCCAATTCAAATGATTTATGAATCATATTAAATACTTTACAAATAATTCAAGATGAATTATTTGACACCCTATTAAACAAATAAAAACCTACTGAAAGATTTTGGAAGGATTTATAATTCAAATGGAAATTAAAAACATTATTAAATCTTGAAGGAATTAATAAAAGGACCTACTTTAAATAATTAAAAAGGCACTTAAAGAATAAAAGTTTTATTCTAAATTTGACATCAGAATGTGGTATTAAACAGTGTTTGATTATTCAAAAAATTTGGCAAAGGTTTGAATTCAAATAAGTGTTTGAATTAATTAAACAAAACCAAAACAGAAATTAGAATTAGAAAAAGAAAAACAAGGCAGTATAAAAAAAGAGAACAAGTCGACCCAGCCAGCAGGCCCAGTCCAGCCCATCAGTAGCCCATCTTTCCCCTCCCGCAGTGAAACGTTTTCCACTCGCAAACTTACCCCCAGCGCTGCTGACTACTGTCCCCCACCTAACCTCTCTCTCTCTCTCACTGCCAACGGACCCCAGCACCACGTCGTCGTCTTCCTCCCCGCGATGAACTCGCCTGACCGTTTCTGCCGTTGATTGCTCGAATCAATACGCGTAAATGGCCTAGTGAATTCCCCCTGCGACCACGCCTTCTTAATCTCCCGCATATCCTCTCCATTTAACCCCAGTCGCCTCACCCTAACGCGCCCCCAGGCTGCTGAATTTCGCCCTTCACAGCCACTGTCTCCGACGACTTCCTCGGCCGATTCCGGCAGCCCCTCGCCGCACCTCGCCTCCTCGAGCACACGAACCTGACCCCCAGGCTCTGGCGCACCTCTCTGCATCCTCATTTCACTCGCACGAGCCCTATATCGTCGACTCTGTCATCGTATGAACATCGCCGTCGTCTGCCTCCGCTCTGACGAGCACTACCGGTGAGACCAGACCCCCCTTGCCCTCCTTTTCATGCATGCATGTCCGTGACTCGCGTACGAAGCTAACCGTGTTTTCCGTTTTCTCCCTCGTGTCCCGTAGCGTCTCCTTTGACGTCGACAGCAAGTGCCAGATGCAGACGACAACTCCGGCGAGGAATCGCCATCACCTCTGTGCACCCCTTCGCCAACCACGAGCACGTTGAGCTCCAGCATGTCTCGGTGAACTCGGTGAGCACTTCCCTTCACTCCCTCACTTCCTAGACTCGCCGAACCACCCCCATCAGACACGCCGCCGCCACCTGCCACCGCCAGCGCCGCCCCTCTCTGACAAACACGCTATGCGTCGTCCGATCTCGATCTAGTGGATAGGAAAGAAACTTAAATGAAGGGGTACGTTTGATTCTGAGCCACACGATCTGTTTAGATCCAACATGCCAGAGAAGCTGATCCGGACGAAACGGTATGGGCGAATAGGAATAAGACACGTGGCTTGAGATCTGTTTTAAAAACAGAAACATGTCTATTAGATGATCAATTTTGAAAAATCCATAACTTTCAAACCACACGTCCAATTTTTGCAAATTTTATATCAATGGATTCATCAAGACAAGCCCTAGCCAACCATGCACTTTGTTTAGTAAAAAGCTTCTGTTAAATTGTTTGTTTTTACAGAAACTTGTGTATGCATGTTTAGGATATAAAATTTATTCCAAAATGATTTTGAGGATAAAATCTTTGGAAAATGGTTTGTTTTGAACCTACTGACCTTAGAAATCAATTGGTCCTTTCAAAAATGTATTTGTTGAAGCAAAAGAATAAAATCTTGATTTAAACCATTTCTAGTCAAATAAAAATATGGTTTATTTATTAAAAATGGTTTTGGAAGAAAACCTTTGGGAAATGCTGTGTTTTAAACTCTCTGACCCCAAACACCAAGTTTCATCCTTTGAAAACATATTTTGTGAACCCTACAAAATTATTGCTTTGCTAAAAGCATTTTCAACCACATAAAATAATGACTTGATTTAAAAATGGTTTATGAAGTGAAATCTTTTGCAAATGATTTTGCCACCTTATAAAATGACCAATAGGTGTTTCCAAATGTTCATAACTTATTAGAAACCACTTTTGTAAATAAAACAAAGTTTGGCATGCTTGCATGCATTGTTTTGTTTCTATCATTTTATGTGATGAATTGCTTGAATGGTAGATTGAAATATTGTTTGCTTGATTGAATTGTAGTGATTTGAAGTGAGTGAACAATTGCAAAGATCAAGGAGTGAACTTATTATCTACCAAAAAGGCAAGTGATGCTTCATACTTTTGTCCCATTATTTTCACTATGTATTAGTGATATTTCTAAGTAGGACTTGCATGGAATTTTTGCTAAGTATAAACTATGCTATGGGAAATCCTAGTAGATGAAACCTTGGTAGAAATTTCCTAAGTTAAGATCCCTATTACTATCATTCTTAGCTTAGATAGTAGAAAACAAGGGTGGAATATATATTCATGCTATGGAAAAATTTCTAAGTCCGAGGACTTGTGTTTTGTTTAATAAAACAACTAAGTTAATGAATCACCTGGGTGGAATGGAAGGAATGGTTTGTATTGAGTGGTTACACAAGGCCAGGGGACTGGTGAACCTTGTGTATCTCACTTGTGGATGGCCACCCAGGAACAAAGAGATTTGAGATGTCAAATGTTGAGAAGCTTCAAGTGCAACCACTTGGCATTATGGGCTCTGCCTGGATCATATAGGTTGCAATAACTTAGCCAAATGGACAGTTGGTGGTAGGGGAATGATAGGTTGGAACGCGTCCATTTTGGTCTAAGGGAAGGCTTCTGAAAGATCTTGTTTTGGTGAAATCAAGTCTTGTGGGGAAAGTGCACCACCTCTGGAGAGTGAAAAATCTAAGTACTTAGCCATGTCCCTGGCAAAGGACAATTTGAGCGTCAAGACATGGAAGCTATCAAGAATCTCATCATCCCAATTTCTAAGTTAAAAACATGTGGGTGAACAAGGGTTGAAGGATCACCAATTTCTATTGGGAGATGCCTTGGGTGATTTTTGTCAAGCAAAAACTTAGTGTTTTCAAATGATAAGGAAAATCTATTTTGAGCAATGCAAGCCTAAGCTCCACTTAGCCAAATGCATATAGATGATAGACTCCACTATACTACCATAGTATCACTTGCCAATACAATTCAAATGTATTGACCCATGTGGCTGTAACTTGTTATGTTGCAGGTTAGTTTGATATTAGTGGACTTTATTGATTAGGATTACAAGTCTACAACCAACATGTCTTCCTGTGGCACTTTGAAGATGAAGGACCCCATGCTATTGTTATATTCTACTGCATTGTAACGAGATAGCCAAATGAGCTATGTAAGATGTAATAAATTATTTTATTCCTGGCTATAAAGTTGTATTATGACCTTTGTTTCTTGATATTACATCTTAACTGTGGATGCTAGCTATTGATCCAGGGACTAGCATTGTAAACACAGGGATCTCTACCTTATTAAAGGTTGGGAACCTAACAGCCTCTAAATTGGTTCTGTTGAATCAAACTCAAAAGGTTAGGCTTAATTTCATATGCTTCCGCACCAAAAGGTTAGGCTTAATTAATCTCTTAATAGGTGCACGAACAGAATCATCAGTGGGAGTAACATACTCCCCAAGTTTCTTTTGAGCCATGGCTCTTTTATTTTTGGTGTTTTTGAATAAGAGAAGCAAATAAACAAGTAACTATTTTCTGGGTTTTCAAATAGATAACAAAAAAGTAAACTAATAACAAGAAATAAACTACAAACATAAACGAAACTAAAAACAAGGTCTCTGGTGACCTCACCAGGATAGCGAATTTCTTCCTCGACAACAGCGTCAGAAAAAGGGTTGATACCTTCAATTAGGATTAACAGATGCAGTATAGTAGTTTTTTCCCTAGTAGATCTAGGTTTAATCGAACCTTGGGAAAGAATGCTAAAAGGTAATTAAATAAGGAACATCTACAAGACTTGTTTGTTCGTTTTACCTTTGTTTACTAGAACTTTCTAGTTTAATTTAGATCGTGGGTTGTTTGAATGGATGGAGATAGTCCAGGGTTGAAGATTCACCTACATCTACACATCCTATGGGATTAAGATAGTAATACACATATTCATGTGTAATTTTTTAATAAATATAAAATTTGTGGGCAACACATCCTGATATACTAGATCCCCCGCGAGTCACATGCATCACAATAGTCTTTTGATCCAACCGTTGCACCAAGAAGTATGGGCTATGACAATTATTAAGTGAAAACATAGATCAAATCCTTAAGAAGTGATGTTGCTGTTGTTCCCGAATGGATCGCTAAACGAAGATCGTATTCCCCTTTCTGTCACTGGGTTTCCTACGAGATCGCCGCTCACCAAGTATCTCACCTCAAGCCTTTATCAATATCTGGGATCTTGGGTACCTAAAAGTCCATAGATCGAGATAAGAGAAAAAGAAACAAAGATACAAATCTCTATTCAAACAATACACAATACTCCCATGGATTAGATGCACATAATCGCTGCGAGGTTTTACCCCAACCCGTGAGGACTACTCACTCATAACAATAAGATCAATGATAGAAAACATTATGCAGAATACTTAGAATAAAATAAAATATTCTTATAATGGTCGCCAAATCACAAGGAGATCTCAAGTATAAGCTAAGGGCTATGGATATGGAGAGGACGAACTATGGTGGTGTATCTCCTACGGTGGTGTTGTAATATCATATGAGAATAACATCCCTCCGCGCGGCGGCTGGGACCTTGAAATTATAGGCGCCTTCACGGAAGTCATAGGGTTTTATGAGACGAAGCCGCTGCCACCTAGTATGGGCGTACCTTACTCGTACCAGTGGTTGTTAGGGCCTCTGTCGACTAATCTTGACACCAGGATTGCTTGGTCGTGTAGACTCCCTCAAAATCTTTATTAATGGCTCATGACTTCACCTTAAAAGCATGATTTTCTGCACAACACAATTCAAAGCAATGGATTTCACATCTTTGCAATAGTTAGTCTTTAGTATCAAGGCTAGAGAGAATTTTGGTCAATTGCTTGACTAAAGACGAAGATTAAATGCAGATAAATATGGATATTTTCACAGCCATCAATGGGCTCGAGCCGCGTGGCGGTGTTGACTGAGAATCTGACCCGAAGGAGAGACCGTCATGTAGATCAACCAAATCCCCCAGATCCAGAGAGTTCTCGCAGCTCTCTTCGATGTTCATGGGCTGAGGTTTGGATTTTCCAGTTGAGCCAACATAAGACGCATGTGTCACCGTGGGCCCTGCAGTTATGATCGATGGACCCGAGTAGATCGGGGCCGAAAGGTAGAGATTTTAGGGTCCCCCTACACGGAAGTGGAAGAACTCAATCATGAGATCGGTGTTCTGGTCAAAGTTGATGGAGGCCGGGAGAGGGTGGGCGGGCATGGATCAACGAGATCATAGAGGATCTCATCGACCTCGATTGTCGGATGGTTTCTTGGTGAAGAGGAAGCCGCCTAATTCATGTCTCCAGCACTCAGATTTCCCACAGATGGCACCAATTGATGAGGGGTAACCTCGACAATGCCCATTGTTATGGACTTAGGGTCATGGAAAAGAAACCGCTTGTGATTTCGTTGGCTGATCAGACAGACAGGGGATTCATTGTCATTTGATTATTGTGGAGAATATGATTACAAAGTTGTCGGTTCGCTAGTTGCGGTCTAGCTCACGGCGGATTGCATATTGCTGAAAAAATAAGGTCCCTCTTCGCTGGCTCCTCCTAGCCTTTATATGAGAGGCTGGGTCCTGGAGCCATATACGGATAGGTTACAAGTTGTGATTACAATACTAGAACTATGTTGGTTCATACTTTTATCTTGAACTCCAAAGTTAGTCTTCTTTCCGCCGGATGCCTCCTAGACTCCTTGTTATGTATGGGCCTTATTGGCCATATTTGCAATGCGCCTAAGATAACGAATCAGGGGAATCTGATAAGTCATACCCATGTCACATGGATTCCTGAACATCCCAGCATTAGAGCTTAGAGATAAGCTGAGCTCAGGTATGTGCATTGCATTCGTGCATAGAAAATCAGAATAATTTTCTCGCTTTTGAATAAAACTTGTAAAAGTGATTGAAGCTTCTATTAACTTGATGGAACTCAAGTAGATCATCAAGTTAATTGCTATAAGTTTCAATGTGACCTTTGCTAATACTCCCTCCGTCCCAGAATATATGTCTTAGGTTTTTCAATTTTTGGATGAATCTATATACTAAATAGTGTCTAGATTCATCCAAATTTTGAGACATCTATTTTGGGATGGAGGGAGTACCTTATTTTTGGGTAAAGATGATTTGATCTAAGGGTAGATCAAATGTAATAAAACTAAACTACAACACATTACTTAATGATTAATATCAGATACTTTATAGATTATGGTATTCATTACAACAACTCTTGGATACCAAATTAAGTATATAACTCAAGTAACAAGAATTCAATAACTAAATCTTGATCTATATTATCCTTATCTATTTCTACCATGAGCATCATGGTAATACTTAACCCTAACTCTTTAGTTATATTGAGTAGGAAGGAAACTAACTCAAGACCATTCACCAAATATCTTCCTTTCCATATCAATTCTTATCATCTCTTTTGAACCTTATTATAATATCTATTGTTCATCATTGTTGAGTGATCAATCCTTGATCTATCAATTCTTAACCTATCATATTTTAATCTTCCAACTCTTGACCTACTATATTGTTACTTCTCAAGTCTTGAAATGAAAGAAGTAAGAAGAGATAAGTAGATATGCTAGTTTTAGATCTCATCTTTAGGATGAGGGTGTTTGAAGAGAATCAAATCAATATGGTGGTTAGTGGAGTTAACTCACTCCTAAATGGAAAATAAGAGTAACCTTAAATAAAATATATGTTGGTAACAAGTAAATTATAAGGATGAATTTTAGAGATATAGTTACCAAGGAGTAATCTTATTGGATCAAGTGGTCATAGTCAGTGAATAATATCTCAGTTAAATGGAAATTCTAAGAAGATGATTATAATACAACTGTAATGTTGTATTGATGAAAGTCTTGTTTAGACAACTAGAAACCTAAGCCATAAATGGTCAAAGGATTATGATGAGCATGCTTAAGTCACTAAGAGTGATTGATTATATGATGTATACGTGACATTGGTGGATAGAACATGATTAAACCTTAGTATAGATATATTATCTTAGATTAGCCATGAACATTTTTAGTGAGGTAAGATGAAGTGGAAGTATGAGTTACTGTAGGTAACTAAAGTTAAGATAGTATGAACAAGCTCATACTAGAGCAACATTGAGTTATAGAAGTAATATTATTTCTCTCAAAGATTAGTTAACATTTGAGGTGAAGCGGGAATTCCTATAAACATCTACTAGATGAATTCTAGTGATAAGTGATATAGGAAATTATATGGGTGGATTAAAAAGAAACTAATTGATGAATTTGAAGTCATCATTCGTAGTTAGAGATAAGAAAATATAACTATGATGAGTTTATGAAAAGCTTCAGTGACAAGCTTCTCAGATTCATAAGTGAGATTACAAAGTAATTCATTAAGAAAGAGAGTAATCATTCAAGTTGTTTGGATTCATTAGAAGTATTCTAGAAGGAATAATTGTATCTATGAGGAAAACATGTAGAGCTTTAGTGTCAAGCTCATTGGATTCACAAATGCATTCAAAAGGAGAAATTATTAGTAGGAGTATAATTGGTAAAGTTCATGATGTTAATACATGATGATGGATATGAATAAGTAGTATATCTAGGAAAGGCATTACTTAGTTAGAAGTCAATACTTATGAAGCATAGAAAGATAGGAATTCTTAATAAACCTTCCACCATAGCTCTATAGTAAGATTGATATACATTCCAGATGCTTGATCAACTATCCAAGTTCATAATTGTGTCTAAGGATGCTTTTCTATAGCCAATCACTTAAAAACATCCTTGCTACTCCAAATAACAAAGATATGTGTGCTTGGATATAATTCATTTTATCTCTTTTTCATTAGCCACATTAGAAAGCAATCTCAATATCTCACCTAGATTGAATTATCATCCATGGCCACCAGTTAAAAAGAAAGTATTCTTTAACCTGGATCTTTAACAATATTCATAAAACAGCATAAGTATCACAAGTCCTCTAAAACCTATGGTAAACATTTACAGTTCAAAACTCTAACTTCTACCATAGTCATAGTTATTCATTTATATAATGCCATCACTAAGATTCTTGCAATCATTATTCACCACCACATTAAGGCATTAACTATATATAGTAATTATTATATGAGGCCCTCTCTAATGATTTTATAGATATCTTAAACCACACTTATCAATACATAAATAAAAGCAGAGATTGAATAAGGTTTCTAAATAAGAAACAAAAACTTAAACCTAAATCAATAATGAACTTTTCTCATATGCATCTCACAAATAAATAGGATTTATACAAATATATAAAATAATCGATACCAAATAGTTATAATGAACTCTGAGAGACTTGGGATATTCTACAACAATTTTTAGTATTTAAAACTTTATGGAAAATAGACAATAGAAAAGAATAGAAAAAAGGAAATAAAATTTGAAGCAGGTCAATTTTGGCTCATGGCCCATCTTTCATCTTCTCTATATGCTACCACGTGCGTCCCTGCAATATTTTAGCCCGCTTTGCTGCAGCCCACCTGGACCAACATTGCGGCCCCCGTACCCCGTTATTTCTTTTTTGTTTTCTTCTTCCTCGCGCCAGAAGGACGGTAGCGAGGGAGCTGCTCGCTGGCACTGCCTTCGCCATTCCTACCTCGCTGTGATGCCTGTAGGAACCAAGATCCACGTCGCCACTATTTTTTGCCTATAAGGAGCCCTTCGCCGCACCGGCAAACCCTATCTTTCAGTCTTCCCCATTTTCCCCTCTGACCAGAAACCGTAGCTCCCAGGTGAACTCATACCCCATCGATTTAGAGCTCTCCTCGTCCAACTGATACCACTCCTGTGATCGTCGTGCTCTACTCACCCGATTGACCCCCTCTCGCGGAAGCTGGAGGAGGCCTGGAAGCCTCAATCTTAACCCTGGTTCCTGAAACCCTGCCGACATTGTTAACCTTGATTCTGGCCACAATTCGCTTCACAGACTGCACCGTCATGTTCCTGGTGATCTACAGAACACGCTAATGTCCTCTTTTGCTTCATTTGTTTCATGTACTAAGTACTCGCCATGCGTAGCCGTGCATCGCCCCAGTCGCCGTCATGCACCACTCTCCGATGACCAAAAACAAGTGGCGCAACCACCACTATGTTCACCGTGAGATCCTCTGTTCAACGCACTCCTCTGCAGCCCCATGCGTGCTCCCAATCTACTGATCGATCAATCTGTGAGGACCATCCTCGGATGATGTCATCATGATGTCACTCTTGCGTCACCTCGGCCTCGTCAGCGCTGCTTGACTGGATTACGCCAACGTGGCCCTGGACACTATGGCTAGGAGTAGTATAAGTGAGAAAAGTTTTCTAGTGTTTGTTTTAATTTGATAAATATCAATATTGTAAATACAATAATTAATATTCTATAATTCAGAAAAATGTGTAAGATATATCAAATTTTTCAGAAAAAAGATCTACAATTTAAATCCATTATCATACATTATTATATTATATATTTAAATATTTGTTATTAGTAAACATTTTATAAGTAATAAAACTTAGAAAATTCATATTCTAATATTTTTAAATCAGAAAATACAAATAATATACTAAAATCCTTAGAAAACTATAATCATATATTATTATATCATTTAACTAAATATTATTATCTATTAAGTGTTTATAAAGTAATAAAGTTTATAAAAATCATATTTTATTATTTAAAATCATAAAATACATATAATATACCAAAATTTAATATTACACTTTTAAAAATCAATAACTACAAGTTAAAAATATAATATTACACTTTTGAAGCAAATAACAATTTAATCCTCTAAAAACCTTGGATTAAACCTATTTATTTTATTATTAATTCATAAATGAGTAAATAAATTTTTTCTATTATTTCTAACATTATCCATTGAAGGTATAATAATAGTCTTAGTATTAAGTATTGTTAGTATGAAGTCAAAATAATACAAATCATCTTAAATGCATGTTCTAAGAACAATATTTCCATAATAGGTGTTTATCATTTCCCAAAAGGATTTTATCAAATATAAAATCCTCAAAAATAATATTTTAACTTAATAAAACTTTTGCCATTATTTCACTAACAAGTTTATAAATGTATTAAAAATCCAAAGATAATTCATAAGTAGTTAAGTAATTTTTCTTCCATGTTATAAATTATAGCCACTCATTTGTAAGGAGATAAAAGATTCCATTCAATTATAATGTTAAGAAAACACTACTCAAATAGAAGTATTACCGCTCTTAATTAATCTTAAAAATCATTATGAAGTGAACAAATTATAATACCATCTAATATCCAAGATAGATAAGTCTCAACTACTAGTGTGGTCATTATTTAAATGAAGTAATTCTTTCTTTCTTGAGAACTATAGTTAGTAAGAAGCCCTAAGAGTGCTACCTTAAAGTTTAGATGCTTTTGTTTAGTTAAGTAAGCTTTTCTTCAAAAGTTATTTTTTTAGGATAAATTATAAAGCAAGACATGAGCATCCCTATAAAGGCTCTAAATGATGAGCAATCATTATATAAAAAGTCTTTGGATACCATTCCACACTTGAGTGTTTTATTGTTGTATGCTACTACCTCTGTCCCAAGGCTTAAGGCCTTTTTTTCAAAAGTCAAAGTACCTCAAGTTTGAACAACTTTTTAGAGAAAAATATTAATATTTATAATATGTGATCCATACATCATGAAACTTATTTTCACATGATATCTATATAATATAATAGTTCTTGATAGTTTTTTCTAAAAGTTTGGTCAAACTTTATGTGGCTTGACTTTTCAAAAATAATCCTTAAGCCTTGGGATGGAGGGAGTACTTATTATACTTACGCATTGCTTCACACACTCTCACAAGCCTAATAAGAAGCACACGAGTGAAATTGATCTAAAAGGGCAACACATTCTAAAGCAACCATTCCCAGTTCCCTAACCCTAATTCATCGAAGTTTACCCCGGGGATTCGAGTTTATCAAATTGCATTACATTACTTATGCATAATGGCATCTTGCTTCTATAAATATTAGTCCTTACCAGACCAGTGATGCTAATTTCAGATATTGGATCTTCTATTGTCTCGAAGACCGTGAGTGCATAATCTTGCAATCACAAAAGGCAAATTCACACTTGCTCATTTCCTTTGATTATTTTCTATCAAGTATTTGCAAATCTAGTGTTGTCATCACCTGCATTTCAAAAAGGTCAAAAACACTATTTTCATAATAATTTGATTACGGGTTATTTACCATATGGTAATAATCTGCTATTACAGTTCTGGTGGTAAAGGAACATAATACCTAGGACATAACAACCAATGTCACCAGTGATTCTTGTCCCGTATAATACGTGTTAACCATGATATTTGGAATGGGACGAAGAAGTCAGCTAGATCTTCTTCCTTTCACATGTCGCCAGATGCGCAGGCCATGGCTGTTATCCTTGGATTATGAGTATGTAATTTGAGAGAGGATATGAAGCATATGGGTGGGATCCCTCAACGTCCGGTAGTAGTACTGGCATCTATAACGGTTTTTACTTCCCATTGTCGTAATCCAATATGTGGGCATGGCGTACACCAAGGGGGCATGCGGGTCACAGAAAAGGGCAGTGATTGGCTTGGATCTTAGGTTGGGCCTCAAATCATGGAAGTTTGAACGGGGACATACTCCCGGCCATGCAACAAAGCTTAAGATCTCTTATGGGTAAAGTAATGCACCTCTACAGAGTGTAAAAAATATGACATGTTACTCCCTGTTCTGAGAAGGAGCTACGAACGCGACAAGAAAGGAACTCCATGAAGTTTTGGTAAATCTGTGAAGGATGACGAACATATCTTTTCAAAATAAAAGAAAACTTTGTAAGAAATGTTTGCGAAAACCTGCATAACCTATGACTTATGGTCTGTGGTTGTAGATAGTGCATCAAACACTCCTTTTTAGTGAACTTGCTAAGTACGCTCATACCCAACCGTACCTTCTTAACCCTTGCTAGATTCTGAAGCCAATAAAGACGACGTCAACACCAACTTATGCTCAAGGAATCATCATCAAAAGCTCAAGATATTCAATGACGTCAATGGACACAACATCTACATCAACTGAAGTAAAGACGAAGTTGCTGATTAGATAGGAGAATAATATCTAGCCATAGAACCTACTTTTGTAGAACAATGCAATAGAAGCAATTGCAAGCTAAATAGTTTAGATACTAGTCTTATTAGTATGATAGTTTTGAGTTATTATTTCTGATTCTTCTTTGTAAAAAGTCTCTTTCTCTCTCTGTAACCTAGAGTGTTCTCTGGATCTTTTGTAAAGAGTCGAGTTGTAACCTATAGTCATGTCTTGGACCTGCTATGTTTCTATTGTACCAATCTGAGGGATATAATACTAGTGGAACAATGTTCTATTGGTGTTATGTCAATGACTATAGTGTACTACATCATGGAGCGGTATACTGGGTCATCGTAATTCCTTATAAAAATAACAAAATCTTGAAGTATGAACACTAAGAAGTTCATCCCTCCAAAACAAAAATCAAATTAAATCATGAACTAAGAAATATAAAATTACAAAAACAAATCTTACTAAAAAGAAATGCACTTATTTATGTCCAAGGCATGGACAAGACAAAACTAAACCGGCATGCCTAATTTGTCATGTACGAATGCATTTTACATGCACATAAGAACAAGGACATCATATGGAAAATTTGGTAAACTCACTTAAGCCAAACACCTTATGGGCTTGACCACCAAAAGTAGATGTGCCACATGTATATAGGACAAGCTAGAGAGACAGTTAGACTGATAAACCCATACTTACCTGGATGCATGTGAGAGGTTTCATCACAACACGGAATTGAGAGCACTATAAATAGCTGACCAGCTCAAACCCTAGAGTTTACAACTCACTGGTCTAGCTCAGACCAAACACACACAGAACTTAGAGAGAGATCCAATAGAGAGTGGAAGCTAGAAGTGGAAGCAAGAACTTTAGGAACGCCTCAAGAATAGGAAGAAGAAGGAGAAGGAGCAGCTACAGATCTTCATAAAGCACACTTAGGAATCTATAAAGGTTTTAGCTTAGAACTCTCTAGGAATGGGTACAAGAAAAACTATAGTAAAATTGTTAGCTAGGGATCATCTGGATCAAGGCAAGGGTAGATTAGTAGCAGTAATTCTAGCGCTATGCACCAAAAGATGATGTCACATTATGATATATGTTCTAGGAGGCAAGCACATATCCTTGATCACCATTTGTGTACACTTAGTTAAGAGGCCTAACAAGTAATCATCAAGATCTACACTCAGTGCATAACCCTTGATAAATCATTAACACTAAGACAAACCAAAGATAGTACTTTAGCTTAAGTAAACGTACTTTTTCTCCAACTACAACATCCACTAGAGAGAAAATGAACTGAGTTCTGAGAAGCGGACATTGCAGCGAGAGCAAAAGCATGAACACCAAAGATTAAAACATGAACAAAATACAATTAAGAACAACAATAACTATAAATAGATAAGACAAGTAGGCTTACTAACAAAGCACACAGTGATCATGCTAGGAGTAAACACACAATAAAACAATAAGATAAATATTCAAGAAGAACATTTACATCAATTCAAACACTGACAAATGATACTGTCGGAATCACAACCACATTCAGTAATAACAAAACAAGGAAAACTAAATGAATTGGTAAGTTTATATACACATGAGTTATGAATTTTGAATGAATAAGAAACAAATACATGTAATTATACACTTAACAACTTTATTGATAAACATGAACAATTGATTGAACCCTAATTAGGAAACTTAAGATAACCACAATAAGAACCCTTGTCAAGTAACTAAACTAAACATAGACCTTAACATATTTACCAAGCCTGACAAGCATAGATTAGCTGAGAACAATATGAAAGAAGACTGAATAGTAACTGACAGAAGTGTCACTAACAAGCATTTAGTAAATTCAACATTTACCTAAACCTAGAAACCATGATCTACACATGACATAGATACCACCAGTAGTCTAGAGCATGCTACGGAATTCTAGAAATATCTAGAAGCAAGATTAACAGTAGTAGCAGAGAACCATGCACGCACGAAACGAGATTTTAAACATGAAGTACCTAAAGCGTCTTGTTATTGTCAAGCTTTTAAATTGATTTGCATTCTATACATACATGCTCGGTCTGTATTATTGGTGTGGCTTATGCGGAAAACTGCTGTTGTATAATTTAGTCAAAAGAAGCAAAAAAAGTATTCTTCATATTTGTTTGAATAGGAGGACAACTATGTGATTCAATTTATCTACATTAATGTTCATTCCAATCTTGTGTTTTTTGTGTGTGTCACAGATGATCATATGTTTTATGCATTTTTTGCAAAATAATAATACCAAGTTACTAATACCCATGAATTATTTCAATAACAAGAAATATAATATGGATTGCACGAGCAACTAGTTGCACAAAATCCTCTTTCCTAATGAAGTCATAAAATTTCGGAATACATAGGATATGCATCTACCATGGCACATTATTTCTCCAAATCGAACTCTGCATATTCTGCATAGATGCTGAACTTTTTTTTCAGATTTTTTTCATAACTTCATTTAAATTATTTTGGGCTGAATAACGGGAGCACCCGATGCCCGATACCTTATGTTCTAGTCGTGTTCCTGAGCAATTGACCGCTGCTCACACCCTCTTGTCCATTATTTTGCCAAAAGTGGTATTCCCTCCGATTCATATTACTTGTTATTAGATTTGATGTATCTAGCACTAAAACATATCTAGATACATCCATTTTCACGACAAGTAATATTGATCGGAGGGAGTACTAAAGAACTTGTCTATGTTGACGTACATTACAGAATTGTTTAACTCATATCCCAAAATCCAAGGAGAAAACGGTGTGTCCCTAGTCACTCAGCGCACACATAAACGTAAGTTGCCATGAATTTTTTCATCTTTTTCATACGAGTAGCATTTTTATTTTTGTATTTTGTTTTTCAGAAAAATGGCTGTCCGTCTATATTTGGATGCACGGGCTAGCAGGACGTCGCGCTGAGGTGTGAGATTGCTCACGTTCGCGCGTTAGCACAGCTCACTAATATTGACCGGCAACAGACACATGCCGTCTCAGGCCAAAGCAAACACTTCGGAGCTCGCACCATTCCCGGACTGGAAGGAATGGACTCCGGCGCGCTCCTGCCTCAAGGTGATCCGTCCGTCACCCACAAATCCGGCGGCCGCGGCGGATGGCCGGCCGCGCTCTTCCTCATCGGTACGTGCGCGCGCCTTACAAGCTCAACTCTCCAAGCTTAACTCCCGCGCCAAAGCGCAACCCCCGCTAACCACTGCCGATGTTTTGCCGCCCTGGCACTCTGCAGCGGTGGAGTTCGTGGAACGCCTGGGGTTCTACGGCTTGCACGGCAACCTGATCATGTACCTCATCGGCCCGCTGGGTCTGTCTACCGCGGCGGCGGCGGCCAGCGTGAACGCGTGGGGCGGCACCGCGTCGATGCTGCCGCTCCTCGGCGCGCTCGCCGCCGATTCCTGGATCGGCCGGTACCGGGCTGTTGTGGCCGCCGGCGTCGTCTACCTCGTGGTTGGTATTTGGTAAACCCGCTCTGAATTATTTAGCATTTGTTTTTCTGTTTTTAGCTTCTTCTGGGACGTTGATTAGCCGTCTGGTTCATTATCGTCGCTGCTGCCCGTGAATAAAATACGTGCAAGTTTGTTGCAGTAGGTCTACGATCATTTTCTTTCCGCACGATTTCACTACTACGTCGCTTTCTGCACGAATTAATTTCGCGTTAAGCGTCAGTGTTGTCCTAGTTGATCGATCTGTCAAGCATGATAGGAATCTGTCGTGGTAATCTAAAAAAAAGGAATGATGGCAGAGCTTTGGGATGCTGACGGTCTCATCCATGGTACCACCACCACCGCACCCTCCGCCGGCGGCATGCCAAGACGGATCCGCGGCCTGCTCGCAGCCAGCGTCCGCTGCCCGCACAGCGTTCTTCTACGCGACGATCTACTTGGTCGCGCTGGCGCAGGGCTTCCACAAGCCGAACGCGCAGGCCATCGGCGCCGACCAGTTCCTCAGGAGCGCCCCCGACGGCGTCGCGTCCCGGAGCTCCTTCTTCAACTGGCTCCACTTCTCCATGTCCTGGGGCTACATCGTCGCCGTCGTCGCGCTGAGCTACGTGCAGGACAACGTCGGCTGGGCCGCCGGGTTCGGCGCGTCCTGGGCTATGATGCTCGTGTCCCTCTCCGTCTTCTTGCTCGGCACGCGAACGTACCGCGCGGAGCGCCCACGCGACCGCCGTGCTCTCGCGCGGCTCACAAAAACGTTCGCGGCCATGGCGCGCTCATGCATGGATTGGATCTTACGTCGCAGGGGCACCATGGATACTGAAAGGTGATCGTGCATGCTCTGTTCGATTTCCACTTATGTTGCCACAATGCACATGCCATTATTACAGTCAAATCAACTGACATTTTGGTTCTACTAATGCAGCAATTTACAGACGCCAAAAGAGCAGGAAGGGAAGAGGGTTCTGATGAAGCTGCTTCCGATATGGATGACAAGCGTCCTGTACGGCTTGGTCATAGCGCAAGTCTCCACACTCTTCACGAAGCAGGGCAGCACCATGGACCGGCGCATCGGCATCACAGGCATCGTGGTGCCGCCCGCGGCGCTGCAGAGCTTCACCGGCCTCGCCATCATCGCCTCCGTCCCGGTGTACGACCGCGTCTTCGTGCCCCTCGCGAGGCGCGTCACCAAGCACCCTTCCGGGATCACGATGCTCCAGCGCATCGGCGCCGGCATGGCCATAGCATCCGTCGCCATGGTCGTCGCGGCGCTGGTGGAAGCCGCGCGGCTCCGCGCGGCCAGGGACGCCGGCCTTGTCGACCGTCCCCACGTGGCCGTGCCGATGAGCCTCTGGTGGATGGTGCCGCAGTACGTCCTGATCGGTGTCGCAGACGTCTTCACCGTCATCGGCCTCGAAGAGTTCTTCTATGACCAGGTGCCCGAAGCGCTCCGGAGCGTCGGGCTCGCGCTCTCCCTGAGCGCCATGGGCGTGGGGAGCTACGCCAGCGGCATGCTCGTCTCGGCCATCGATAAGGTGACAGGGAGCACGGAGGGGCATAGCTGGTTTTTGAACAATCTGAACCGTGCGCACCTGGATTACTTCTACTGGGTTCTGGCGGGGGTTGGTGCTCTGGAGCTGCTCGTTTTCATGTATCTCGCCAGGGGATACGTCTACACTAACAGATACGAATCCGTAGACACGATGACAGAAGTACCTGCCTGATAGAAATGCTAGTCTAGTGTAAACAATCTATCTTGAAATAGTTTTTTGCCCCGCTATATTAATATAGCAATCACACGATACAATCGAACTGCCTCGACACAGCACAAGCAAGCCCAAAAAAAAAATCAGAGAAAGAAAAAGAAACGAATGCAAACTCCGGCAGATTGGCCAAACAAGGGTGACTCGACATCGTTGCGTCCTCCGAAGTTGTCCCACCGCGCTCCTCGTGCTACGAAACGCCGCATACCAAGCAACACCTTCAAAAAGGAGTGCAACGATGACGACGCTGCTTCCCGGATAGGTCCTAGGGTTTCCCCCGGCACGCTGAGATGAGTGGGAAATGATATCCTGACGCCCTTCAGGAAGGAATGATGGCACCCGCAGGCGTCATCACATCAGTGTCGGCTGAGCCGACGGGATTTTTCCCGACCCCCAAAACCACTACCTGGACTCTCCATAGCACACCACTAAACTTGCCGCCCACCACCATGCGCCACAACGGTCTTAAGATCACCTTGTCATCTCCATGTGGTCATTGTCACGATCCCTAGAAGACGTAAACACGAAACACAGCAACAGTTGCGGGTGGCAGCATCATAGCCGAGCGGGAGGGAACAACATCCACCGCCGTGACGGTAGCCGATCGGACGCGGCAACAGGGACACACCAGGCCCCCCAAGGGCCTAGCCGGGCCTGATTAGGTCCGTAAAGTCTCTGCCGACACGCTGCAGCAGGCCTGCTGTGCACCGCCGCCAACCAACACCACCGGTACACCATCTCCACCTCCAAGAGACAACACCGCCATGAGAGGACCTTCTAGCCTACCTAGCCTAGATGGGCCCAAAGAGGCCCAGATCTGGGCCAGACGGGCCCTCTTGCCACCTTACCACGCAACAGTGCTGCCTCGTCGCCAATGGGGCTACCCATCACCAACCACCACCCAGCCGCCGACGAGAGGCCCTGCTGCCGTGCCGGACCGCCACCGCGAAAGAACACCTACCGGGGAAGGAACCTCCAGTAGTCCCATGCTACCGAGAGGGGAGAGGCCATGGAGCCGCCACCATCGGCGCCGTCCGGCCTAGGGCCGACAGCACGCACCAGCGACAGCGGCCGAGCAGAGGGAAGGGAGAGTTTGGGATGGAGGAAGACGACACGGGACGCGAGAGACGAAGGTTTTTTTTAGGGAGCGTAGAAGCCAGACGTCCCCCTCGGTCTAGTATAAACACTCCCATTCAACAATATTCAACTTGAGGTATACTTCGGTCAATACCGTATTTATGCTCGTAATACAATAAAAACTAGCTAGTTGGGTGATGCTTATCACTGAATTATGAATTGCATGTGATGTGTTTATTAGTTTTTTCTTATTTGCACTTTATTTAGCATAGTCGTTTATATAGTGCATCCTCACTCAAATATCAAGTTGTTAGTGTTCTTCCTAGTGTGGCATTGTCAACCCTACTTGTCATATCGGGGTGCACCAAGTCACCTGCACACGCCGGATTTGTAATGTTTGCGACGGATTCGATTGAGAGCATTGAGTAGATATCATTAGGTGGTCTTGACATCCAGGAATGATAGTCATGAGATTGGAACACGTCCATCGAAAGCTGAATGAGAGCTTCATAAATGAAGTAATTGGCAACATGGCATGCCGTGTGAAGAGTATGCCATCCTTGATGTCACATCATTGGCATATCTCCTCCTCGGATCTCGAATCACTTAGTTGCATTAAATTGAGGATTAATGAACTTAGTGGGAGTTATCACTTATAGAATTAAATTGTTTAGTTCACCTAGTACTTTAATATCTTGATCAGTCGTCTTATAAACTTGTCTTTGACCTTATAGAGAAGATAGATCCTAAGTTCTATAATCACAATATTAGCATGATGATCAACTTTGGAAAATT
Organism: Avena longiglumis; assembly: GCA_030063025.1. Taxonomy (NCBI): domain Eukaryota; kingdom Viridiplantae; phylum Streptophyta; class Magnoliopsida; order Poales; family Poaceae; genus Avena; species Avena longiglumis. Next base: position 99,863,055 of record CP125973.1, on the reverse strand, counting down.
AACTGCCAATAGGAGTGTTTTGTAGAATGGGTCTACATGCTAAGGATGGTTCTTAGGAACATCGAGAAGTATTACATTTTGGTCACTCCTTCACAAGCACCACCACCACCACCTGAGTTTGATAACAAATTCACCAAGTAACAAAATGATGACATCATGGTTAAAACCCTTATGCTAACATGTATGACTGCTAAGCTAAAAGGAAGGTTTCACGACTCCCACCCGCCAAAATAGTGAGTGAACCGATCTCCCTCTTCCAGAATCAGGGCATATTCGAGCGTCGAGTGTTGCAAGTTAACCAAGGCAATCAAATATTGCAAATTAGGCGAAGGGGGTCACTAGCTGATCTTTAATTTAGGCTTGGTCGGATGTTCCGAGATCTTGAAAGTCTTGGTGCAAGAACATTTGTGGAGTACAAGGTCGACATAGTTCTTGCGGCACTTCCACTGGTGTACCATGGATTTATGGTGTGCTACCTTCTGCATAAGGAAGTTAAAGCAATGTGTGAGCTGTTTTCCATGCTAAGGTTGGTGGAGGAAGGGACTGTGGTCTTGCAGAACCACATTGGTCTTCTAGACTAATCTCTTGAAGATCCGGAAAATGAGGTATAATAATTATACGAAATTATTGACAATTCTATTCAGAATTCTCTTTTGAAGTATTTGGTATGCGATGATAATAACATTTCATATGATGCAGGATCAGGGTAAGTCCAAGAAGAGGAAGGCTAGAGATAAGTGAGCTGCCGAGAAGGCAACGAGATGGTGAATGCTTCACCGGTTCTAGCACCTAGAGATGAAGCGCTCAAGGTCAAGCAACAAGATGACACTTGAGTGAAACAATTGTTATTTGTACTTTTGTTTTAGAAATGGGTTTTCTTAAAGTGTTGAACAATATTCGATCGTTTTGATAAAGTATAATGGACTTGAGCTTCTTCTAAGTATATTATATTAATCATCTTATTACTTGAATGAATGTCTTTAATTTTAATCATTGCTATGTTTGAAATGTTTTAAGCAAACACATGGTGTAAGCGCCATGTTACTTTGGTCATTATCATATGTAAATCACATTCACTAGTTATATTTAAGATGGAATTATGAAATTCAAATTCTCTTGTGCATATTGGAATTGTCCAATGAAATAGCCCAGCCATAATTTACAAGTGTTGTGAATAAGATTGCTAAGTTAATTGAAGAGATACATTATATGTATAAAGTTCAATGAACCTGCATAGATGGATGGCAAAGTAACACTTAGTGAATTCTACTAAAGATTGAATGGCTATAAGTTGATTCAGTTTTTATAAACTTCCGAAACATATTTGAAAGTGTTCAAATATTTTTGGGACTAAGTTGTTCTTTTCATAACTGTGTTATTTGATCCCTGCATATGGATTGCTAGTGTTCAAAAGGAAATATGGAAATACATCATAGTGATTAAGAATTTTTATAATCATGCAATTGTTAGAAAAACACAAGAGTGTGTGTGAACCAATACTTGTAGACAATACATATAGTGACATGTATGTGTCCGCTATGAGCCTCGTAGAAAATGTTGTTTTGAAAAGGAACAGAACATATAAAATAAATCTCTTACTTACTGTATTGTAAGTTTATTATCTATATATATAGTAACAAGATCATACGCGTTATGAAATTGAAGAAATTCAATGAGTTATTATCTAGCACATTTCATTTGATGCTTAAGTAAATAGTTTACAGGTATTAAGATCAAACAGATGTCATATGAATTTATTTTGTGGAAATATTTAAAGGAAGTTTGAATTGTACATTCCCATGGTAAAACAAAGTGTTGTTGCCTAGAGAAATGGATTTCACTAGAGAAAGTGGTAGATTAGAAAGGCCAAGGAATAATTTAGGACTATTCAAGAGTGCAAACTCTGGTTGATGCTATAATTATCTCGGATAATGTATATGCATTCTACAAAATATAATGGTTACAAATTTCAAATCAGGAAATTGACTTAAAGTCATACTATCCGACATAAAACCTTGAATGATCCAAAGTTTGATTTGGGGAGTCCATTCAAAAGGACATGTAATCATTCGGTTTTGATGGAACATACAGAAGATGAATGAGAGTTCATCAAAGTCTCAAACCCTTAATGATTTTAGAAAGAAGAATTCAAATGTTGAATGAGATGTTCAGTATGGTTACTTTGAAGATAAGTTGTCTATGAGATATGACAAAAGGATGTTGGAATAATTTTCAGGACCATATGTTTGACAGAAAACCTGAAATGGTTATGATAAAGTATGGACATTTCAAAGATTTGAAATAATACATAACTTGAGTCAATTTTTAGAAATATATGAAATTAAGTGGGAGTGCAACTTTCTAATGATTTGAGAAATCGTTTGAAAGATCCACATTGGAAGTTATTATATTTATAAAACTTACTCCATGCCATTGATAATTTGCAAGTGACATCTATGATGATATATTAGTTGCAAGTATCTTTGAATGGGAAGTTACGCTTGACAGGATTTTGCAAGAATCAACTTTGATGAGCAAAATAGTGACATTGAGAATGTTAGCAGGTTGTAGTTTTTCTAAAGTATCAGCGAAAACAACAAAGCATTCCAAGATTGGATTATAAATATGTCAATGGATTGAGAATCCATGTTTTCAGTTTTTGTCAAGGAGCGAATACTTTCCAAAGTTCACATATAATAAAGATTGCATTGTGAAGGTGTTTCACTATGATTTTATTATTGACTTGCACAAAGCGGAATATTTAAGTCCAAGCATATTTTTTTTGGATATTGACACATGTATTATAAAAGTTCTATACAGTTCCATAGTGATCTCTACATAAGTAAGTATAGTTTTCATGAATGGAAAACAAGTTCGATAGTTGAACTAGGTGCTCTAAGAGTATTATGCTCTAGTATTCAATAATGATAGATGCTATAATCAGTTAAATAAAGATCCAAAGACTTTGTTACAACATTCTCATATTGGTCCAATACTATAGTATAATGAGAGTATATAAGAAAAGTTTTCTTATAAACGGTTTTGAGTTGGTAAGACCCAAAGGCGAAGTCTATACCACGAGCGGGGCGTGATGAGCACTATAGTTCCACTGGTGCTTATCAATAATCATGCCAAGATAAGTCATTGACTCTACCGCAAATGGGAGACTATTGGGATTGTGCTCTAGAGGCATTAATAATAATGATTATTATATAATCCCGTGTCCAATATATAGGTTCATCAAACTATGATATACCTGTTGTGAACCCTGATTTTGAGAATCAAAGAAAGCATCACATGCATGTGTAGTAAATACAACCCGACAAGATGTTCCTAGTCTATCCTCTAGGACTCACTCATGCCCATGAGTGATTATCAAGTTTCCTAATCATAGGCAAAAATTATACTACCAACTATGAGAGTACATTGTCTAGAGAGAAAAGGGTATATAGCGGATCTACTGGATGATTTACTATGAGATAGAATCATGTTGTTAATAGCAAATCATCAGACTATTATCTTATGCATGAATCCTCAAGACCATGAGAATCTCAAGCACCCTCATACCGTAAGGTTTGTCCTTGGTCCTATCCCGACGCCATGCTACAATGGTGGTCATAATGACTCTTCTAAGATAATCACGGAAGTATGTTTGGGCATTTGGATAGTTCAATAAGTGGGATCACACTCCTCCTAATGATGGAGCGTTATTTTCTAAGCCCACTTGGTATTACGATGTTACCCAATCGTCTGTGCTGACACAGCCATGATGAGATCGTGAAGAACGTTGGAATACATATACGAGTTAAAGAAAGTGAAATCATAACAAGGATAACCGATAGTGATCAAGAGTTGATTCATGAGGATACCAATATCTCTCCTCGGATTGTCACATGAATATCGTGAAGCGAAAGGATTAGCGAATGTATAATGATCAAGTTCACTCGATGTGATCTTCACGTTGTGAAGTGGGAACCATTATGGGTGTTCATGTACCGTTGTTCGTTATTGATCCGATAGTCTTTCGTATTCATGTCCACTTACTACCGATCCTGATCAAATCACATGCTTAAGGTCTTATGATCAAATTGTTCCTATCGTCTATATGATAGGTACTAGAGAGAAATCTCGGAAAGGAATAGTTCCTGGATTCATCGAGACACCTCAAAGAGGAATCAGGACCGTTCCGGTGACATAACCTAATTCATGAAGGTTGTTCCAAAGTCGTCTGTAGTGATTTTGAGGTTCATCATAATCATCCCAAGACAGTAGTTATGTCGGAGAGCTTTTAGAAAATTCTGAAATATATATCGGATCTAGGTACCAGCAGCATCTGAGAGAAACCAGAATTGAGAAAAAGTGACGGAAGGGTTTCTGGCAGTTGAATTGGATAAGAGGGGGCATGCAGGGTGGTGCCTAGCCCACCTGGTCCTACCCATGGTCGGCACTCATCTCTCCCAGGGCTGGCGCATGGGGCCAGGGGTGCTGAAGGGAATATGCCCTGAGAGGCAATAATAAAGTTGTTATTATGTATATTCCAAGTATATGATAGATGTTTATTTTGCATGCTATAATTGTATTAATACGGAAAATTTAATACATGTGTGTTTAATAAACAAATAGAAAGTTCCTAGTTATGCCTCTCTTATAAATTAGCTCGTTGATTAACAAGATGATCAAGGTTTCCTGATCATAGACATTGGATGTTGTTAATAACGAGGTCACAACATTACTAGAATGGTGTGATGAGCATTCATCCGAAGTATAGCATTACGATCAAAGTCATTGAGTTTATATTGCTATAACATCATACAAAGTAATCCTAATCTTTAGACCATGAGATCATGTCAATCACTAACACTAGAAGAGTATCTTGATAACATCAAATGTCACACCGTAACAGGGTGATTATAAATATGGGTTCAGTGCTACTAAAGTGTTATGTTGAGGCCCATGGATCAAGAATGGAATTTTTTCATCTCGATGACGGATAGATATACTATGGGCCCTATCGGTGATATCACATTGGTTAGCTTGCAAGCAAGTGATTTGACCACTAGAATGTTATATCACGGGAACAAGAAAAGAGTACATGTCAGTAACGAGATCAAACTATGAAGATACCGATAATCGATTCTCGGACATGTAATATATCGCGAGACAAAGGGATTAAGATTCTAGTGTAAAAGGTTCTCACGGTCACAAGAAAGTCATCGTTGAATGTGTGGGAGTTAGTTTGGATCTCCAGGTCCCGCTTCTAATTATTGATCCGAGAGGGGTCTCGATCATGTCTGCATTATTCATGAACCGTAGGGTGACACACTTAAGAGACATCGACACCATTTTGAACAAATAACTTCATGTCGAAAATATTTACAAAGCGCAGGAATTTATTTCACTAGACACCGAAATTGTTTCGGGTGAAATTGTTGAAAGTATTTCTGCACATGAAATGAAATACTAGCAAGGGGTTTTATGCGAATGTTTTTCCATTAAAGTAATTGACAAAATGCTAAATAAATAAAAGGAGTTTTATTTAAAAAGTGATTGCATTAATGGTGGAAATTTAATGGGAATATTGAGTGGTATTTTAAGTGGAGAAATGAAGGGTCTAATTTTGAGTGGGAGATCCACCCACATAATGGAGGAAGGGGTGGGGGAGACGCCATGGCAGCCGGCCACACCCCTTGGGGTGCCCCCCTCTCCCTCTCTCTCACTCACACCTCCTCGTGAAGGATCTCTCTCCCCCTCTAGTTTTTATCAACCATGGTCTCAGACTAGCGAGATACATGTTCCGGTGGCTTTTTGGCAATAAATAGTTGTTTCTTCCGCTGGATCACTGGAGCGAGGAGGCGGAGGTAACTCAGTGGCTTGGACGTGTATGCGAGCACGGATGCACTGCTGATTTGTGGTGCTGGACTTCTTCTCGATCTTGAGATCGGTAAGCGTTCGTATACATCATCCACGAGTACAACCTCGTTAAACTTTGTTGGTCTTCAAGGGTATATTCTCTATGGATGTATATCCACCCGTTGCTTGTATCAAGTAGATATATCTTGGTACAAAGTTGTTCCCATTGTAGGGATTTTTTTGTTTTCTATGTTGCGAACCCTATAGGTGCCACCTCGATTTTCCTAATTGGTGTGATGTATAAAAGAGGAAGGTATCCAATTAGATCTCCATTAATGGAAAGTTTTGATTTTATCATGTGAATAAGTAATAAGTTGATATTAGTCATTATTTCCAAGATTGCAATCAACCAAAGAAGTAAGGAGATGATCTCCAATTAAGGAGGAGATCAAAGACCTGTCAAAAGGAGGGGGCTCCTCCCCTCCTTGGCCTCCGCCACCTCTACCTGGCCACGTCCCCTCGAGATGGAACCCTAGCAAATGTGCCCCTCCCCTCTCCTTCTATATAATGGCCCCAAGCCCCACCTCCCAAGGACACACGACAAATACACAAAGTTCTCTCTCTAATGCTACACCATAGTAGTATTCTTCAGAAAGCTGCAGGACGAGCACCGTTTGCGTCGAGCTCTACACGGAAAAACACTGACGGATCAGAGGGCTGTATGCATGCAATCAACAGAGGGAACGCTTGTTCGATCCTATCATCGAGTGGACATTCTACTCTCGGCGAGGAGGGATACACCTAGTTGCGTGGATCGACTCGTTCGTCATCAACATCTACATCAACTTAAGTCCTCTTCCACATCAACACCGGTATGAGATCTATATTTGTTTTTGCTAGTGTCTTCATGGTTAGATCTTAGTTTTTCATGTACAATGATTTTTTTGTTTTGCATACACAAACCCCAATAGCCACCTCCACTGGATGGCATTAACATGATTAGCTGTAACATTTTAAAATTTAGTATGATTTATTTCCAATACCATGAATCCCATTAGTTATTTGTTCTCATAGTTAAGTTTATCTCGGCGAGATGTCCAAAACAAGATCCCTTTTATTATGTTCCAATGTTCCTTTATGCCACTAGCCATTAGGTTATAATGTGATGAATACCGTATTAATATTGAATGATTAGCACCTAAATAGTGTATGGTTACCAAGTATAATTTATATGATTATTTGACATTGTGATGTTGTGCAAGGCTAGAGAGTGAATGTTGAAGTGTTACCAACAAGTAAGAGATGGGTTAAGCCATAGAAGTACCATCATGCAAGTCTTCATGTGTAGGGATTTATGTTCAACAACATGCTAAACAAGTGGATATAGGATGCATATAATCTCGTAAGCATGTGACAATAACTCCGCTAATTATTGAGAAACATTTTGGAATATATCAAAGTTTCAAAAAATGTACTGTTTAATTCCTTTCTAGAGAGGGGGTTCGGTGTCCATGTTTGATCCTTCATGACGAAGTTGCTAAGTTGGTATGACATTTAGCAATACCACCTCACCCCCATCAATCTTACGTACATGGAACTCTTCATGGCGTTTTCCGAGGGTTACATGGGCATGTGGCCCCACCTAGGCCTCTAGGTTTCCCTCTTTCGAATCGATGGGCGCATCTTCAGTGAAGTAGACAATATGGCATCATGCGACCATTAGAGTATCCTGATTTGCGAATGCAGCCAAATCCAGAGGGCTGGTGGCGCACATTCTTATACTATGATGATCTACCGGTCAAAGAAGGGGCAATGTGCTTTCCCTATTTTCCATGTATCCTCTAGCTAGTCCAGCTAGGATATGGCAGTATTTCGCGAGTTGGATGAGGTGAACATACTACACATACGTTTGTTGGAGATGGTTCGGAGCGGCTTGACCAGTTTGGACCTCTATCCTACTGGAGGTTGCGCCGAGTTCAGCCTCTTCAGGCTCGGGCACCCAAGCACTGCCAATGGTCTGGCTTCATAGATCCTACTTGGATCTCTTAATGGGGTCCCTGTCCATGGGAGGTGGAGAACTGGTCATGAGTTCGGTTGGATGATGACTTCAAGTGCATAGGTTGTATGTAGCTAGTTTTAAAGTAAGAGTATCGAACCACAAAGAGCTATTGGTAGAGGTCTTTATGACCATCATTAATAATCACTAAATAGTACTTGAAGATGTTTATGATTTTAAGCAAGTGTGTTTTGGGGTGTTTGTCTTGTGAACAAAGCAATGTTTTAAAGACTAAAGAAATGCAAACAAACAGAATTGCGTTGTAAGTGATATGAAACTTAAATAGGGCTAAAACGTTATAGGGGGGTGTTGGATACACCACAAGCAATTGGATTAATCATGATTAGGATAAGTCTATGTCTTTCATTATGTGTATGTAATTGAGAAGCTCCAAATTGGAGAATCATAGACAACCATATGCTATTTCATCCCCCACAACCGCAATAGGTGATCATAGGCCAAAGCACACTGATCCACTAGCAATTAATGGTTAACCCTATGGTCATGGACATGACCTTTGTGAATCCCCTCTTATCCCCGTTGTCCACATGAATCATGATCCGACATGACATGTCACTTAACGCCTTCACGCCACCACATGTACAATAGTAATTCCCTCTCAAGTCCCAAAGGAAAATGTTATATGGTTGACATTCACATAACATTAAGAGAGTTAATTAACACATACTCATAAAATAAAGTTATAGATCATCTTTATTTCAATTTATAATATTGTTAGGGTTTCTCCATTGCCCCAAGAACCAAGGGAAACTACTCACACATGGAGGCAATAAACATCATCATAGTAATATGAATGGAGTACAAATGGATAGATTGATACTCATGCAAATCCACACTAGATTTTAGTAATTACAACAATATTAACGTAAACGAGATGTAGGGGATGTTGGTTTTGGTGGATATGCAACAGTTTATGATGAGGATGATACCTAGGCCTCCAGTGATCTTCGTAACAATGAGGATGAATACCCTTTTGTGAATTCCCTCTCCAGATCTCTTTTATAGGTGGGGTTTCTGTGAGTTCTTATGTCTCTGAATGTCGTATCTCTGATTCATATGCATGGGATGAAAGTATTTGACGAGGTAGAGGTGACGAAACATGGTACGGCTGGGTGATACAGGTGGGCCCCTGTCGTACCTATAGTCGTTAAACCTCCTAAACGCCTCAAATGCATTGTTCTTTTTGGCTTTTCATCCAAGTGTGTGAATAATTGTTTTGAAGGCTTTATTGGATTCCAATTAGCATATGGGTGCCGAAAAATGATTACTCCAATTGATTTATCCATCAACTCCTTTAATTCTGCGATCCTGGTGAAACAAGCATAAAAGGTGCGTATGGGGCGCTATAAAATACCAAAATCATATCACTACTAAAGCAAAATAATAAGGTAAATATGCTGCAAAAAATACACTCAACTTCCCCAAGCTTAGACTTTTTTTGCCCCTAGGCAAGACAATGGCTTAATGGACAAGTTCATCATGTTTATGAAGATCGATTCGTTAAAATATATGAGGCGTTGCAGTGAATATTTATAATAAATGATATAGAACCAACTTATGGGTTCTATCACACTTCCACATATCAAGTAACTTAAAAGGACTCTACACCTTGGTACTGATCATTATGTGAAGATCAATTAACAATATAATATAGAACAATAAGTTTAACCGGAAGATTTTTGTGAGGTGATATCAAACATGCTTAGAACTTTGCACATTCTCATAGGATTCAAAACTTCGAACGGTCTTTTTTTGTTTCCTCTCATGATTATCTTACATGTATATTCGCTCTTTGCACATATTTTCTTACACTCTTTATTTCATAGTATTGTGCAGATGATATAGACATATTTTAAATTCTCAGAGAAGACTGAAAATAGATCAAGACTTAGAATCAACGTCCAAAAGCAGAGTATGAAGAAATTCACGCTTACGGTTTGAATATCGACCTCATCTTGTACTCGCTCTTAATTTTTGATAGCATCATTTTTTTGTTTTTCTTATTTTTTCTTCTCTTATTTATTTCTTTCTCTGACCGGATCTTTTATGTTTATAACAAAATCAATGACTTATAGCAAACTAGAAAAAACTCTTCAACTTTTAAATTAGCACTAATGGTGTGGACGATTCTAAAACCATTATAAATTACAAGTATAATAGAACCCGTCCTAATTCATACATCTAATAAAACAACCATAAACTGAAAAATTTCAATACAATAATAACTCAAAATCCAATGGATACAATTCATTCCTTCCTCTAAGGGAGCTAATATTGCATAACATGTAAGACTTTCGGATAGAAAGCTAATATGAATGCGAGAAAGTAAACATGCCAAAACTATAAGATAGATTATAAGATCTTAAAGTTATTCTCAAGTTTGGAATCAAATAATCCCTCGCCATTATTTGATACCGTGCTCTTGTTATTCGGAAGGTGAGGCTCTAATAGAACGATTGAGTCCAGGAAGAAGGATCTTGTTTGTTGCCTCCAGAGAGAGATATGGCGTTGTCATCTCCATGGAAGTGGAGGTGTGCATGATTACTTCAGGTGTGTGTCAGGCCCAGCGTGGATAATCCCTGAGATACCATTCCATCTGGGCTTAAGGACCATTTTTGTATTAACTAAGTTGTAATAAACAATCTTTGAAATCTAGCTTGTAAACTTGCGTGGTCCTGCCTTTTCGATATAAAAGGGCAGGAGAGGGTGGAAGGGTGGCACGCAATGAAAAAAACAAAATTATCTTCTTTACTGTTTTCCCTAGCTTAGTTTTTCCCTTGTAGATCTGAGCCACCCGGAGCTCCTCCTTCGTCGGCAGCGTCAGCGACCGCGAGGTCCTGACAAGGTGGTATCAGAGCGAGTTCGATCGCTCCCTCCCTCCTCCCCCTTTATCTCCACCAAATCCCCACCCTCACCCCCCAAATCCCCACCCTCACTCTAGCTTCCCTCCCAACCCTCCCTGAATTCCGCCCGCTCCCAACCCCGAGGTTTCATGGTCATCTTGAATAGGCAGTAAAATCCCTCATCGCTACCATGCCCAAAGGTGCAGGATCCCGTTCGTCCTCCCGCGAGCACACCGGTGCTGCCGACGACGTCTCGGCCTCGTCTCCCTTCACTACTGATGATTAACGCGGTGAGGATCGCCAACAGAAGAACCTACCTCGGGAGATCCGTCACATCGCGCGCCGTCTGGACCGCCACCAAGCGGACGCCGCTGCGGCTCTACATCATCAACAAACAGAGTCTATAGCTGCCATCAACTCGCTCCAAGGTGAGATGGTTCGCATGACTGAGATGATGTCTAACATGGCCGCAAATTTCTCGCGTTTCGTAGTGTCTGATAACAGGAGCTCGGCAGATCCGTCGCAGCCCATGAACCAAAACCCCAACTTTTCCACACCACCACCCCCCAACCAACAACACCTGTCACCAATCCCTGAAACAACTACTCCTCAGCCCACTCCAACGCCCACCCATGGCAATATCCCTCCCAAATTTGGCCAGGCACCACCAGATAAACTCCCACACCCATATTACCCACCAAATTCCCAACCTTTCAGCCAAACCACACAACAACACCCTATATACACTGAAACAGTGTAACACCCTCATAATCAGCCCTATGCAAGTCTTAGCAAATCCCGCCAAACCCGCATAGAAACGATTCAAAGGTGCCCACCAGGCACTTGCGTGCGGGTGGAAAACGAAGTAATATCATTACACAATTGTCCACGATGGAACCCACAGAATATATATATACAACAACGACTCCATGAGTCAAGAATACAGATTTACAATACAGAGATCCAAATCACCTTGAAAACGATACAACGTCCGACTACGGACAAGACGCAAATGGGGCTAAGAGCCCTGGAGAATAACCAATGGCGTCCATAACCCTGCCCAGGCCAAGCCGGAAGGGTAACCCTGCTAACGACGTCGATCTTAAAACCTGCTTAAACAAAAGGGTGCCGACAAAGGGCAAAGGAAAAAGAGAGCGGTCAGTACTGAGGCCAGTACACGGCGAGACTAGAATTCGGCGGTCCTCGCCTACATAGGTATGGTGGATCGGCGTGACAAAGATGCACTAAACAACCTATAGAGACTCAATACAACTGGCGGCTATCAGATAGGGGTAAGAAAGACCTATTCGGTACCAACCTGAAACTACACCAAGCATGCCCATCCTGGTATTTCCCCCTCGAGACCAAACGAGGAAGTCAACCGAGGAACTCACGTAGTTGGTAGTTTTATTCATTCAGTTATAGTTGCGGCATTTACTAGTCAGATATAGATAGCATGAGTCATCCTGATATAATAAGCAGTGGACAGTTTTAGTTAACCATTCCGTTGTAGTTGTAGTACTTACTAGTCAGATACATATAGCATGAGGCATCCCATAACCTAGCAGTTGTTGGTACTTTTATTTAGCCATTCCGTTGTAGTTGCAATACTTACTAGTCAGATACAATGGTAACAGATGACAACTCAAACCATCAATTGTTGGCACTTTTATTTAGCCATTCCATTATAGTGAAGCTGATTACTAGTCATTTCAAAGTCAAATTTATAACACTACTTTAGTTATAGTTGTCTATGATCGAGATACTGTGCTCCAAGTCGTCCATAACGGCGGACACGGCTTTCAGAAAGTTTTACCCTGCAGGGGGCACAAATAGCAACACACGCACGATCAACCTCAAGAAAAACCAATAAAAACCCAACGAGGCATCTCGACAGAGCAATTGCAAGATTCATATAAATTTCAGGGGGCCACCCCACTAAGCAACCCGCGACGAAGTTGGCCGGCTCCGAGACGGACCCAGAGGTTTGTGTCAATGGATGTAAACGACTGGGAACCCGAAAGTGTGACTGGGCTTGTCGATACCGCGTAAACATTCCACTTACCTAAATAGTACAGGCGCGCGCAATCGTAAATAAAGCAGTAAAGCATGGCATAAGTACAGGATAGTAATAAAGCCCCAAACTACTTTGTGGCCCCAAGAAATAAATATGACTCAAGCTCTGGCTAGGGGGATTCATGGTCCCACATGCGGATAGTGAGAATATTCAAAGAACAGGTCCTACGGGACACAAGTGGACGGTTAAAAACCAAATAACATCTATTGCCCACCTGTGCCTCTGCATTATTTACCTATTTCAATTTTAGTTATTAAACGATAATTAAAACCATGATCATCTCCAACATAAAGCAGAAGGCAATTCTCCAACAATTGTGGTACTTGACAACACGCAACAGCACTTGAGCAAGCGACTACGACACACAAGTCCAACTATCTACCAACCAACAGGTAATAGGATGTGTCCAAGGCAATATAAGGCTGCAAGGGATATCACGGGTACGAACACCAGATCATCATCGCAATACGATAGCAATAGATCAATAGGAGGAAATAAAGACTATAAAGTAAGATAGGTAGAAAGGGGGAGAATGCTCGCCTGAAAACATTGCCGAAGGTTTATCCAAAGATCGGGTCGACACTCGCATCAACTCATCGGCCTAATTCGTGAAGAAGCAAAGCACTAGCAGAAACACCGGATGCAATATTTAATACTACGGCAGAAGATCTGGCATGATGCATGTATGATGTATGACATGGCAAAGATGCGATGCAACTAGGCCATATTAAGCGGAACCGGGGTCCCGACAACTAATTAGTAAGTTCATGTTATTTAGATGCCCCGCAATTTAAATGTTGTCTTAACATGGAAAAACATAGCATCGGTTCGCTACACAAATTTAAATGGGGCCATTATTAGACTAGATAAGCCCGCATATGCTCTCCATATTAATTATGAGGTGAATCGGCATAACCCCAAACCACATGATGAGATGCAAGCATGAATAATTGAATATGCAACAAGTTGTATTATATTATCAAAATAGGGGCTCGGAGAAAGGTCACACATTGGTGTTTGAAGGTCTTGGGTGCCGATGGTTCGACGGGGTTTGGGCTTCGGATCCAAGATCAGTCTTCAAGGTCTCGGACATCGGATCTGTGTGGGCGGTCTTGGTGTCCGGGGTCTTGGCATCTTCGGGTCCTAGGTCGGAGAACTTGACGTCCAGGAAGAAGACCTTGTCGATCTGGTGCCATCAACTCCGGGTCTCATGTTGGGGTTCTTATCGTCCCTCTTTTAGAGGGTGGCGAACTTGGATCCACGTTGGTAAACTTCGAGCGAGGCGTGCATCGTGCGCTCCAAGGTAGATCAGCACCAGTAAAGGCTACACGAGCATGCATGCACATGGGAGGGTGTGCCCCAGATGGTACAAACACACCACCTGCATACACGCACGCCCAACAGATAGCACACCGGGAACGGGGAGCATAGGGGCGAGCTTGGCGTGGCAGAGGCGACCAGCGGAGGCGGTTTCCGGTTGGGAAGCTGGGAGGGGAGAACCCGCGGTGGCTCAGAGAAGCACGGCGAGGAGGCGGAGGCTGGAGCTTCAGGGCGGCGTCCTGCGACGAGGCAGACGGGAAGGTGACGGCCGGACTTGGCCACGGGACAGGGCAAGCTCGGGCGGCCGGACCGAGGCGGAAGGACCCGGGCGATGTGGCCTAGCTCGAAGGGAGGAGGCAGAGAAGGGTTGCCGCGGCCTGTGAGGTCCCTGGCAGTGGAGGGAGGTCGCGGAATGGAAGGCTCGGTGGATAGGCGGCGAACGAACGGGTCGGGAACGGGGATCCCGACGCGAGGTAGGCGCGGTCGCGGCCTGCAGGGTGGAGGTGGCTGGCGGGAGGAAGCGAGGCCGCTGGCGGCAGCGAGAAGAGCGGAGGGGAGAGGAAGATTAGGGATCGCGAGGTGGTTGGTGAGCGACGAGGCGGAAACAGGTGAATGGGTTCGCGTCCAGGAAGCGGGGCTGCGGGGTGGGCCAGCGGGGTGTTGCGTGCGTACGTGTTGTGTGTGCTGCATCACTGCAGGTGCATGCGTTGAGATGAGTGGGTGGCGACGGCTGGTGGAGGGGTGGGGTGAGAGAGATGGTTAGGGTTTGGGGTAGGTTAGATTAGGGTTTGCTAGGTAGGATTTTACTAGGCCCGGTAGTAGGTAGTCTGGCCCGGTTGGGCCTCTGGCCTGACCGATCGGACTGTCTCCCCGAACAAAACGTTTTTATTATTAATTTTATTTTTAAAACATTTTTGTAAATGCTTTTTAGACAAATAAAAGATCTGAACAGACCGAGGTTTTAGTTTGAGATTAAAGGAAAGGGATAATTAGAAAACAACTTAGGATTTAACGAAAATAGTTTTTTTATGCAAAATATATGCATGATGTTATGATGATGCAAAAATATAAACAACAGACGATTTTCTAGTAGTGGTTTTACCCGGGGTGCTACAATTCGACACCACTAACAATGGATCTCGCCCTCGAGATCCGCCTCATGGTACGGGGAAGAAGACCGACGGTCTGATTCTTCTCGCTTCGTGTAGATCCTCGCGACACCACTAACAAGGATTGATGCTCCCGTTCGTCAAGAGAACACTCCGGACAAACAAAGGTCGAAGGTAGAGATATCAAAAGTTATGGCCACCTCTAACTTCTGTGGATGGATTAAAATCGCATCGATCCAACATTCAATGAACAAGAGCGAATGATAAGAGTATTCGGATGGTGATCAGTCCATCGCGCACCCAAAACATTACTCTGCACATGAATAGGGGAATTATGCGACCAAATCTCGGAACCAGACTGGAGATCTCAACAAGCGAGGTTCGGAAACAAAGGAGGATGGAGATTCTCATCAGACCTGATGCAGATAACTTCATCATATCGGAAAACACCGGAGGATAGAAAGAAAAAATTTAGTGAATTTTCGATTCACAGGAAAGGTACAACAGATGAAAGATTCATCAGATAGCATGAATGTCGGATGTCGAAGCACCGTTACAAGAGGAAGGGAGCGAAACCCTAAAGGTACGACGAAAACCCAACCACGAGAATTCCTGGACTCGAAGAAAGGATAAGAGAGTAGATTCAAAACACGCAGAGGTAAGAGAAGAATAGCAGAGGGGTAAGGAGTAAAAGCAGACCTAGTCAGATCTATCCAACCGATTTTTCTAAAATAGTTTTGACACTCTACATCGGCTATTAGCTAGGTTATCCTATAGGCTGGACCAGTGGGGTATCGTAACTGCTGAGCTCTGATACCACTCTGTAACACCCTCAGAATCGGCCCTATGCAAGTCTTAGCGAATCCCGCCAAACCCGCATAGAAACGATTCAAAGGTGCCCACCAGGCACTTGCGTGCGGGTGGAAAACGAAGTAATATCATTACACAATAGTCCACGATGGAACCCACAGAATATATATATATATATACAACAACGACTCCATGAGTCAAGAATACAGATTTACAATACAAAGATCCAAATCACCTTGAAAACGATACAACGTCCGACTACGGACAAGACGCAAATGGGGCTAAGAGCCCTGGAGAATAACCAATGGCGTCCATAACCCTGCCCAGGCCAAGCCGGAAGGGTAACCCTGCTAACGACGTCGATCTTAAAACCTGCTTAAACAACAGGGTGCCGACAAAGGGCAAAGGAAAAAAAAGAGCGGTCGGTACTGAGGCCAGTACACGGCGATAATAGAATTCGGCGGTCCTCGCCTACATAGGTATGGTGGACTGAAGCGGCAGCGCAGCATGCACTAAACAATCTATAGAGACTCAATACAACTGGCGGCTATCAGATAGGGGTAAGAAAGACCTATTCGGTACCAACCTGAAACTACACCAAGCATACCCATCTTGGTATTTCCCCCTCGAGACCAAACGAGGAAGTCAACCGAGGAAATCACGCAGTTGGTAGTTTTATTCATTCCGTTATAGTTGCGGCATTTACTAGTCAGATATAGATAGCATGAGTCATCCTGATATAATAAGCTGTGGACAGTTTTAGTTAACCATTCCGTTGTAGTTGTAGTACTTACTAGTCAGATACATATAGCATGAGGCATCCCATAACCCAGCAGTTGTTGGTACTTTTATTTAGCCATTCCGTTGTAGTTGCAATACTTACTAGTCAGATACAATGGTAACAGATGATAACTCAAACCAGCAATTGTTGGCACTTTTATTTAGTCATTCCATTATAGTGAAGCTGATTACTAGTCATTTCAAAGTCAAATTTATAACACTACTTTAGTTATAGTTGTCTATGATCGAGATACTGTGCTCCAAGTAGTCCATAACCGCGGACATGGCTTTCAGAAAGTTTTACCCTACAGGGGGGCACAAATAGCAACACACGCACGATCAACCTCGAGAAAAACCAATAAAAACCCAACGAGGCATCTCGACAGAGCAATTGCAAGATTCATATAAATTTCAGGGGGCCACCCCACTAAGCAACCCGCGACGAAGTTGGCCGGCTCCGAGACGGACCCAGAGGTTTGTGTCAATGGCTGTAAACGACTGGGAACCCGAAAGTGTGACTAGGCTTGTCGATACCACGGAAACATTCCACTTACCTAAAGATAAAGGCCCACGCCAGCAATCGTAAATAAAGCAGTAAAGCATGGCATAAGTACAGGATAGTAATAAAGCCCCAAACTACTTTGTGTCCCCAAGAAATAAATATGACTCAAGCTCTGGCTAGGGGGATTCATGGTCCCACATGCGGATAGTGCGAATATTCAAAGAACAGGTATCAAGTACTCGGGGTCCTACGGGACACAAGTGGACGGTTAAAAACCAAATAACATCTATTGCCCACCTGTGCCTCTGCATTATTTGCCTATTTCAATTTTAGTTATTAAACGATAATTAAAACCATGATCATCTCCAACATAAAGCAGAAGGCAATTCTCCAACAATTGTGGTACTTGACAACACGCAACAGCACTTGAGCAAGCGACTACGACACACAAGTCCAACTATCTACCAACCAACAGGTAATAGGATGTGTCCAAGGCAATATAAGGCTGCAAGGGATATCACGGGTACGAACACTAGATCATCGCAACACAGATAGCAATAGATCAATAGGAGGAAATAAAGACTATAAAGTAAGATAGGTAGAAAGGGGGAGAATGCTCGCCTGAAAACATTGCCGAAGGTTTATCCAAAGATCGGGTCGACACTCGCATCAACTCATCGGCCTAATCCGTGAAGAAGCAAAGCACTAGCAGAAACACCGGATGCAATATTTAATACTACGGCAGAAGATCTGGCATGATGCATGTATGATGTATGACATGGCAAAGATGCGAAGCAACTAGGCCATATTAAGGCGGAACCGGGGTCCCGACAACTAATTAGTAAGTTCATGTTATTTAGATACCTCGCAATTTAAATGTTGTCTTAACATGACAAAACATAGCATCGGTTCGCTACACAATTTAAATGGGGCCATTATTAGACTAGATAAGCCCGCATATGCTCTCCATATTAATTATGAGGTGAATCGGCATAACCCCAAACCACATGATGAGATGCAAGCATGAATAATTGAATATGCAACAAGTTGTATTATATTATCAAAATAGGGGCTCGGAGAAAGGTCACGCATTGGTGTTTGAAGGTCTTGGGTGCCGATGGTTTGACGGGGTTCGGGCTTCGGATCCAAGATCAGTCTTCAAGGTCTCGGACATCGGATCCGTGTGGGCGGTCTTGGTGTCCGGGGTCTTGGCATCTTCGGGTCCTAGGTCGGAGAACTTGACCTCTAGGAAGAAGACCTTGTCGATCTAGTGCCATCAACTCCGGGTCTCATGTTGGGGTTCTTATCGTCCCTCTTTTAGAGGGTGGCGAACTTGGATCCATGTTGGTAAACTTCGAGTGTGGCGTGCATCGTGCGCTCCAAGGTAGATCAGCACCAGTAAAGGCTACACGAGCATGCAGGCACATGGGAGGGTGTGCCCCAGATGGTACAAACACACCACCTGCATACACGCACGCCCAACAGAGAGCACACCGGGAACGAGGAGCATAGGGGCGAGCTTGGCGTGGCAGAGGCGACCCACGGAGGCGGTTTCCGGTTGGGAAGCTGGGAGGGGAGAACCCGCGGTGGCTCAGAGAAGCACGGCGAGGAGGCGGAGGCCGGAGCTTCAGGGCGGCGTCCTGCGATGAGGCAGACGGGAAGGTGACGGGCGGACTTGGCCACGGGACAGGGCAAGCTCGGGCGTCCGGACCGAGGCGGAAGGACCCGGGCGACGTGGCCTAGATCGAAGGGAGGAGGCAGAGAAGGGTTGTCGCGGCCTGTGAGGTCCCTAGCAGCGGAGGGAGGTCGCGGCATGGAAGGCTCGGTGGAGAGGCGGCGGACGAACGGGTCGGGAACGGGGGTCCCGACGCGAGGTGGGCGCGGTCGCGGCCTGCGGGGTGGAGGTGGCTAGCGGGAGGAAGCGAGGCCGCGGGCGGCAGCGAGCAGAGAGGAGGGGAGAGGAAGATTGGGGATCGCGGGGTGGTTGGTGAGCGACGAGGCGGAAACAGGTGGATGGGTTCGCGTCCAGGAAGAGGGGCTGCGGGGTGGGCCAACGGGGTGTCGCGTGCGTACGCGTTGTGTGTGCTGCATCGCTGCAGGTGCGTGCGTTGAGATGAGTGGGTGGCGGCGGCTGGTGGAGGGGTGGGGTGACAGAGATGGTTAGGGTTTGGGGTAGGTTAGATTAGGGTTTGCTAGGTAGGATTTTACTAGGCCCGGTAGTAGGTAGTCTGGCCCGGTCGGGCCTCTGGCCTGACCGATCGGACTGTCTCCTCGAACAAAACGTTTTTATTATTAATTTTATTTTTAAAACATTTTTGTAAATGCTTTTTAGACAAATAAAAGATCTGAACAGACCGAGGTTTTAGTTTGAGATTAAAGGAAAGGGATAATTAGAAAACAACTTAGGCTTTAACGAAAATAGTTTTTTTTATGCAAAATATATGCATGATGTTATGATGATACAAAAATATAAACAACAGACGATTTTCTAGTAGTGGTTTTACCCGGGGTGCTACAAACAGGTTGTCGAGTCACATCTCATATGCAATACTCACAGCCGAACCAATCAGACCAGTACCACCAGTACACCAACCCAACCACCAATCCATCCATGTACCAACCCCATTCACCCCACTTCCAGAACAACCAAAACCAAAGCCAATCCTACCAAAATTTCATTCCTATGACACAAAACACCTCCTCTCACTTCCAGCCACCACCATCATACCAATTCAACCAAACCAACCCTCACTACTCTCAACCAAACCACACCCAACAATACTACCCACCAGCTTCAAACCAACTCATCACATACTACCCCCAGGCCAGTCCACAGGAAACCAGTTGTCAACACCAATGCCAGCACCAGGGCAAGCAACAGCAAAACACAGCTCCCCCTATGATGGACAAACACCACCAAGACCACAACCGAAAAGCTGGTCACCTACATCACAATCCTACCAACCACGAAGTGCAACTGAGAACACCACATGTGGAACTACCCTTATTCACAGGAGAGAACCCAAGAGCTTGGCTACTGGAATGTGAAGACATTTTTGAGTTGGTCAGCATACCCCCTGAAAATAGAGTGAAATGGGGATTAGCTCACATAGGAGGACAAGCAAAAATGTGGATCAATAGTGCTGGCCTACCATTGCATACTATGTCTTGGCATAATCTAAGCAAAAATTTGATTGAAAGATTCCCAGACAATGTCTCTCATGATCCCATGGATCAACTGCAATTACTGAAACAAGTTTCCTCTGTAAATTCCTATATTGATCTCTACGAAACCTGGATGACCCAAATGAAGAGGGAAAGGAGCTACCTCCCACAAGATTTCTTCGTTGATCATTTCATTACTGGACTGAAGGAAGGCATCAAGCATACTGTTCAATGCCAAAAACCCACTACCTTACTGTCTGCGTGTTGGTATGCGAGGCAGTATGAGAAAGCATACTTATCCACCAACAAGAAGCCTACTGTGGCAACCCCAAACCAACGACCTTCCCCTGTCCAGGTGAACAGACCTGCAATAGCCAGAGACACCAGACCCCGCAATTCTCAACCAAGAAAATGCTGGTACTATCCTAAAAACTGGTCTCTGGAACACAAATGCTCAGAGCTCTGAACAACATTGAAATGCAAGGAAACGACAATGAGCCACTGGAAGAAGAAGAAGTCCAGAAATTACTGGCCATTCCTGATCCTCCATCTGCTCCTACAGCAGCTCAGATTACAGAAACAGGACAAGGCAACTTGCTCAATATTTCAGCTGCTACATACAATGGGTGTCCTACTGATTCCACAATCTCCATGCTCCTATCCTTGCACAATACAACTGTAATTGCTCTGGCAGATACTGGTAGTACCAACACCTTCATGGACCTTCAGTTTGCTCTTAAACATAAGATACCAATGCAAGGGTCCATGAAGAGAGAGGTAAAAGTGGCAGGCGGTGGAATCCTCTCCTCCACTGCCATTGCATATAACTGCACCTTTTCAATTCAGGGGCAAAAATTCACAACAAATTTCAGAATTTTGGAACTCCAAGGTTCAAACATTATTTTGGGTGTCAACTGGTTTAAGATCCATAACCCAGTGACTTTTGATTTTGTCGGCAGACAGCTCACAATGGTGATAAAGGGCAAACTCTATACATTCAAGGACCACTTGTTCCCCAAAGATAAACTGCTCATATCCTCGGAAGAATGCAGCAAATTAATTGACAAAGGAGCCCAAGGTTATATCCTCTTTGGGGCTGATGATGACAAGGAAGCAGCTGAACCTGAGGAGCATCCACCAGTTCCAGATGAAATTGCCAATGTACTCCACCACTTTTAGGATATCTTCCAAACACCTTCTGGGCTACCACCACACAGAGACTGTGACCACCACATTCCCTTGCTCCCTGATGCAAAACCCCCCAACATACGTCCCTATAGAATGTCTCATAGTCAAAAGAATTCTATTGAGTTACTCATCAAAAAAATGCTGCAAAATTCTGAAATTAGACCCAGTAAAAGTCCTTTTTCATCTCCGGCTATCCTAGTCAGGAAAAAGGACAAATCTTGGAGGCTCTGTGTGGATTTTCGAGGACTCGATGAACTCACGGTCAAGAACAAATTTCCAATTCCAGTTATAGAGGATTTGCTAGATGAGCTGAATGGGGCCGTCATATTTTCCAAGTTTGACCTCAGGTCAGGTTACCACCAAATAAGGATGAAAGATGAAGATATCCATAAGACAACATTTTCTACCCACCTAGGCCACTATGAATACTTAGTGATGCCTTTTGGACTGTGTAATGCCCCGGCTACATTCCAGGAACTAATGAACAACATCTTCTCACCATACCTGAGAAAGTTTGTATTGGTTTTCTTTGATGACATTCTGGTCTACACCAAATCTCTTACTGAACATGTGCAACATCTGAAGGCAGTGATGACAATCTTCAGGACACATGAGTTAAAGGCTAAACTGACAAAATGCAGATTTGCCCAGCCCCAACTAGAATATTTGGGTCACATCATCTCTAGCTCTGGAGTGCAAACAGATCCTACTAAAATTCAAGACATCCTCAAATGGAAGACACCAGTTTTTGTCACCAAATTGAGAGGGTTCCTGGGTTTGACAGGATATTACAGGAGGTTTATACCCAAATATGCTCAGATATGCCAACCCTTACATGCAGTCCTTAAGAAGAACTCATTCCACTGGGTCCCAGAACAACAAGAGGCTTTTGAATGCCTGAAATCAGTAATGTCAAAACCTCCTGTGCTAGCACTACCTGATTTCTCCCTCTCTTTCACTTTGGAAACAGATGCATGTACTACATGTCTGGGAGCAGTCCTTATGCAGCAATCTAAGCCCATAGCATTCTTCAGCAAAATCTTGGGTCCGAACACTAATGCTAAGTCAATTTATGAGAAATAAGCCATGGCCATATTGGAAGCTTTGAAGAAATGGAGACATTATTTTCTGGGGAATAAACTGATTATCAAAATAGATCAATCTAGTCTCAAGTACTTGGCAAGCCAGAAACTTTTAGAAGGCATACAACATAAGCTGATGCTTAAACTATTGGAGTTTGATTTCCACATTGAATACAAAAAAAGGCATTGAGAACAAGGTTGCAGATGCCTTATCTAGACAATATTAGGCAGGGGAACCCATACAATCCAATGATTCTTGTGTAGCAACAGCAATTGCTATTCCCTCTTGGACTCAAGACATAACTGCCTCATATATATATGATGAGCATTGTACCAAGCTTCTACAAGATTTGATCTTGGATAGTTCAGCTCACACAAATTTCTCTGTCAAATCTGGCGTTCTGAGATTCAAGGGTAGAATATACATTGGGTCTAGCACTGACCTCAGAGAAAAGGTTTTCCATTCTCTCCACTCATCACCAATTGGAGGTCACTCAGGAGCAAGGGTTACTTATCACGGGATTAAGCAACTATTCTTCTGGCCAAAATTGAAAGAGTACATTGAAACAAGGGTGGCCCAATGTCCCACATGTCAAATATCTAAGACTGAAAAATTTCCATACCCTGGACTTCTGGATCCTCTTCCAATCCCTAAGGCAAAGTGGTCAGAAATCAGCATGGATTTTATTGAAGGCCTCCCTAAATCCAAAGGGAAGGATGTCATATTAGTGATTGTGGACAGGCTCACTAAATATGCTCATTTCATCCCTCTGTCTCACCCATACATAGCTCAAAAGGTAGCAAACCTCTTCATGGATAACATCTTCAAGCTGCATGGCCTCCCTACAATCATCACAACTGACAGAGACACCATATTCACAAGCAAAGTATGGCAGGAAATCTTCTCTGCCATGAAAGTATCCATGCATTTCACCACAGCCTATCACCCGGAGACAGATGGCCAAACTGAAAGAATCAACGAGTGCTTGGAACAATATCTCAGATGCATGGCTTTCTCTGAACCCAAAAAATGGAGTGACTGGCTTCCCACAGCTGAGTGGTGGTACAACAGCTGCTATCACACTACCATCAAGATGTCACCCTTCCAAGCTCTATATGAATATCGACCACCACAGTTTTCAGAACTGGCAATCTCCGACACAATTTTGGCTGAAGCCCAGTCCACACTACAAGAAAAAGAAGCAATGTTGACAACACTGCAGAGAAACATGGCTAAGGCACAATCTTCCATGAAGAAATATGCAGATAAACACAGGACAGAGCGCTCGTTCGAACTGGGAGACATGGTTTACCTCAAAATGCAGAATCATAGGGAACACGCTCTGGGCAGAGGAAACCCCCTGAAATTAGCATCCAAGTGGTGTGGACCTTTCAAAGTGTTACAGTGTGTGGGTAGTCGAGCATACAGATTGCAATTACCAGCTGGAACACTTCTTCATGACGTCTTCCACGTCAGCCAGCTAAAGAAGCACCTGGGTCCCTTGGCAATTCCAAATGCTACTCTACCGCTGGTAACTCCTCAAGGTAAAATCAAAACTTGCCCGCTTGCCATCCTCGATCGTCGTCAGGTGCCTCGCAACGCAGGTACCTATGATGTTGTTGTTCCACAATGGTTGATACATTGGGACACTATGTCACCAGAGGAAGCCACCTGGGAAGACGCTGCATTCATTCGAGCGATGTTTCCTTCGTTAAATTCCTGAGGTATTGTCTCAAGGGGGGAATTGTCAGGCCCAGCGTGGATAATCCCTGAGATACCGTTCCATCTGGGCTTAAGGACCATTTTTGTATTAACTAAGTTGTAATAAACAATCTTTGAAATCTAGCTTGTAAACTTGCGTGGTCCTGCCTTTTTGATATAAAAGGGCAGGAGAGGGTGGAAGGGTGGCACGCAATGGAAAAAAACCAAAATTATCTCTTTTACTGTTTTCCCTAGCTTAGTTTTTTTCCCTGTAGATCTGAGCCACCCGGAGCTCCTCCTTCAGCGTCAGCGACCGCGAGGTCCTGACAGTGTGGTATGCCCGTCTGCGGACTATCGGACATCCCCAACTCGGGGACAACAACCAGTATTGGGATAACCTCGGAAGAACTCCAAGAATGAGCAGCATGCATATCTTCGTCAAGAACCTCTTTCAAAGGTACGAACCACCGTGAAAGAAGATGGATCACCCAGAACGAAAGGTCGTCCCGTGGCCAGCCTGCGGACCCTCAGCGCCACCCGTCCAACGACCACGGATGAGCCTGCGCCAATTCCGTGGACACTAACTAAATTAATAATTGGATCAATTCGTGAGCAACCTGCAGCCAGCATAGGAAAGCGGAGAGGGAATGATCTTGGGAGCATAACTTCCTGAGCGGGTGGCAAAGTGAAGTGTTCTGGGCACCGCAAGGAACGAGACCCGAGTCCTCAAGATTACTAAATGATAAAAATTGGATGATGTACCAAACGATAGATTACTAGATGATAAAAATTGGATGATGTACCAAACGGTCTCTCGAGGGCGGCTTCGAAAATTTACGGATTCTACCATTTTGTCTTCTGATATTTTGGCCCGTAACCGTGTTAAAAATGATCTTGTGTTTTTGGCTTTTTCTCTACAGTAGTTTTTTCTTTTCCAGTAGCCGGTCTAAGGGCGCTGGGAGTTAGATTAGTGAACTCTTTTCATTTGATGTTGGTCATTGTAGAAAAACATATTGGTTTCTATTACTAGAGAGGAAACTCTCCTTATCGATAAAAATATACTTTCTTTGTTTAAAAATAAGTGAATTTGGTTTATCTAGATTCGTATCTATCTAGATACGATTTAGATAAGTACGAATCTAGCAAAATCAAGTCATCAGGACGGAGGGGTACTACGTACCGTGGGACTCTCGGCATGCATCTACCATGACGCGCTGGTTCTCCCAATCGGCCAATCCAACACAATTCTGAAATCTTGTGTCATGTAATCATATTACTCTGAATATTTCTTTTATAACTTCATTGAGATTATTTTGGGCTTGGGAATAACCGGAGCACACGATGCCTGATACGTTCCATTGCGTTCCTGGGCCATTGACAGAACTAGTCTATGATGACGCACATCACAAGTTTGTCTAACTGATAGTAGACGGCCAACAGACACCCCACTTCTCAGCCGGAAACGGACACTCGGGAGTTCGCACCATTCCCAAGCTGGAAGGAATGGACTCCGCCGCGCTCCTGCCTCAAGGTGATCCGTCCGGCGTCACCCACAAATCCGGCGGCCGCGGCGGATGGCCGGCCGCGCTCTTCATCATCGGCACGTGCGCGCGCCTTACAAGCTCAACTCTCCAAGGACAAGGTTAACCACAGCTAATGTTTCGCCGTTCTGGCCCTCTGCAGCGGTGGAGTTCGTGGAGCGCCTGGGGTTCTACGGCGTGCACGGCAACCTGATCATGTACCTCACCGGCCCGCTGGGTCTGTCCACGGCGGCGGCGGCGGCCAGCGTGAACGCGTGGGCCGGCACCGCGTCGATGCTGCCGCTCCTCGGAGCGCTCGCCGCCGACTCCTGGATCGGCAGGTACCGGGCCGTCGTGGCCGCCGGCGTGCTCTACCTCGTGGTTAGTAAACCTGCTCTGAATTATTTTTTGGTCTTTAGCTTCTTCTGGAACGTTGATTTGCCGGCGTGCTCTACCTCGTCATTGTCGTCGCTGCTGCCCGGCCGCCACTAAAATATATGCAAGTTTGTCACGGTAGGTCTACGATCGTTTTCTTTCCGCACGATTTCACTACTACTAGTAGGTCGCTTTCTGCACGAATTTCGCGTTTGGCGTCAGTGTTGAGTGTTGTCCTAGTTGATCGATCTGTCAAGCATGATAGGAATCTGTCGTGGCTTTGTACTGTATATGTTTCGGTACATTAATTGTAGTAATAAAAGCAGCTCAAACATTAGTAAAAATAATGGCAGAGCTTTGGGATGCTGACGGTGTCATCCATGGTACCACCGGCGGCATGCCAAGACGCATCCGCGGCCTGCTCGCAGCCAGCGTCCGCTGCCCGCACAGCGTTCTTCTACGGGACGATCTACTTGGTGGCGCTGGCGCAGGGCTTCCACAAGCCCAACGCGCCGGCCATCGGCGCCGACCAGTTCTCCACGAGCGAGCCGGAGGGCGTCGCGTCCCGGAGCTCCTTCTTCAACTGGCTCCTCTTCTCCATGTCCTGGGGCCACATCGTCGCCGTCGTCGCGCTGAGCTACGTGCAGGACAACGTCGGCTGGGCCGCCGGGTTCGGCGCGTCCTGGGCCATGATGCTCGTGTCCCTGTCCGTCTTCTTGCTCGGAACAAGAATGTACCGTCCGGAGCGCCCACGCGACCGCTCTGATCTCGCGCGGCTCATGAAAACGTTCGCCACCATGGCGCGCGCTGGGACAAACTGGATCCTTGGTCGCAGGGACGCCATGGATGATGAAAGGTAATCGTGTATGGTCTGTTTAACATGCTACTATTACAGTCAATTCACATTTTCTACTAGTGCAGCAGCACAATGACGGCAAATGAGCAGGAACTGGTGAAGCTGCTTCCGATATGGATGACAAGCGTCCTGTACGGAATGGTCATAGCGCAAGTCACCACGCTCTTCACGAAGCAGAGCAGCACCATGGACCGGCGCATCGGCATCGGCACGGCCGCAGGCATCGTCGTGCCGCCCGCGGCGCTGCAGAGCTTCGCCGGCCTCGCCATCATCGCCTCCGTCCCGGTGTACGACCGCGCCTTCGTGCCCCTCGCGAGGCGCGTCACCAAGCACCCTTCCGGGATAACGATGCTCCAGCGCATCGGCACCGGCATGGCCATAGCAACCGTCGCCATGGTCGTCGCGGCGCTGGTGGAAGCCGCGCGGCTCCGCGCGGCCAGGGACGCCGGCCTTGTCGACCGTCCCCGTGTGGCCGTGCCGATGAGCCTCTGGTGGATGGTGCCGCAGTACGTCCTGATTGGCCTCGCGAATGTCTTCACCGTCATCGGCCTCGAGGAGTTCTTCTATGACCAGGTGCCCGAAGCGCTCCGGAGCGTCGGGCTCGCGCTCTCCCTGAGCGCCATGGGCGTGGGGAGCTACGCCAGCGGCATGCTCGTCTCGGCCATCGATAAGGTGACAGGGAGCACGGGGGATAGCTGGTTCCTGGATAATCTGAACCGTGCGCACCTGGATTACTTCTACTGGGTTCTGGCGGGGGTTGGTGCTCTCGAGGTGCTCGTTTTCATGTATCTCGCCAGGGGATACGTCTACACTAACAGACACCTGGTCATAGAAGCATTTTAGATTGTTGGTACTAGGATCATCCCTCAGGTTCTTCTTTAGATCCTTGCTCTATCACAAAGTAAAGAAGCACCAATCATTATTTATAGCGGAAAGTATTTTTGACTCTCGAGCACCAGTGATTTTTTTCGTTTAAAAATAAATAAATACCATATTTTACAGGTTTTAGAAACATCTGAAAAAATCCGGACATAACCAATGTTGTACCTCACAAGCATACAAAACCGTGAAGTAAAACTCTTTGTATTTTGGCCTAAACAAAATTGCAAATCTGATAAAATTTAGGAATTTGAAAACATATTGCACAAATCTACGTCTCTTATCACGTAGCCATGGCTTGGAAGACGGTTGACGGCGACCCCGACCCCTTCCGTAGGCTTGTCGCCAAGCTAAAGCGCACTGCACGTCAGTTGATGAGCTGGGCTGATAAGAAGGTCGGTCAAATTGCAGCGCTCGCGAGGTAGTCTACCACCTCGACGTGGCTATGGAATCTAGGACGATATCCTCGGACGAGTGCGCTCTTCGCGCTAGGCTGAAGCGAACTTACCTTGGTTTGGCATCGTTGGAGAGCCCATGGTACGACAGCGCGCCAAGGTGAGATGGCCGAGTGAAGGGAACGCAAATACGACATTCTTTCACCAGCACGCTTCTTACCGAAGGCAGAAGAACGTGAGCTGAAGCATGCAAGTCAATGGCACGATTATAGTGGAACACGCAGCCACGACTGAAGTAGCTTATGACCACTTTTTCAGGGTGTGCTCGGCGCCGCAGCCCAACGACAATTATCGTTGGACTTGGACTTCCTTGAAGCTAACTCGGAGGACCTATCGGACTTGGATGCACCCTTCTCCGAGGAGGAGGTGTGGGAAGTGAATAAGCGACTGCGTCACGGCAAGGCATCGGGCCCTGATAGGTTCACTGTGGAATTTCTGCAGCGTTTGTTGCGGTGTGGTGAAGGCTGGCTTCATGGCCGCCTTCGACAAGTTTCATTCTGTGAACGGGCGCGGAATGAAGGGCCTAAACCAGGTCTTGATCATACTGCTCCCCAAGCAGAGCGATGCATCCACCCTGGGTGATTACAGGCCAATTAGCCTGATTCACATCTTCGCCAAACTCGGGGCGAAATTGTTGGCCACTAGGCTTGCTGAAAGAGTATGTGGGTCCCCATGTGTGGTTTTGGTAATTAATGACAATATCTATGGACTAATGTTTATATTAAGTTGCTCTTGTAGAAATTATCCATTGGCATCGATTGGACCATGTGTTGGCTTCAAGGTAGAAGAAATGAAGAAGAAGAAGAAGAAGAAGAAGAAGAAGAAGAAGAAGAAGAAGAAGAAGAAGAAGAAGAAGAAGAAGAAGAAGAAGCAATGTCCAAGGATTTTGGGCCTATTGGAATCATGTAGAAGAAGAATAAGAAGAAGAAGAATAAATAAAAGAAGATCAAGAGTGACTTGAAGAAGAAGATGGAGTTCCCCATATGTATCTTTAAGACATCATCCAAATGAAGTTAGAAGAAATAATGTGCAAGCTCAAGATGCGCCATCTCTAGAAGATTTCATGTTTGTAGCTTGCCACCCTCGGTGATCATGGTTCGATGAAGACAAGTTCGAAGAAAGAGTTTCCCCATGTGAATGGGGGAGCAAGTTGCAAGTCTTCATCAAGCAAGCATGAGAAAGAGCAATTAAAAAAGGTGTTCTATCTTGAGGAGGACAAGATCGTCTATATCATGCACAAGTGGAATGCTCAAGGCAAAGGTATGTCCTTGATAGGTTTTCCCTTTTACCAGTCGCATGTTGTTAGTTGGGAGACCGGGTTTAGGATAGATAGCCATACTATCAAGAGGGTCTCTCGAGTGAGTAACTCAATCGTATCTTTCGGAGAGAGCTCAAACCTTTGCATACTTAGCATCATCTTTCTTGGTTGTTATTTGGGTCTTATCCAGGTGTGGTTCTAGAGCTTGTGGGAATCTTCATAACAAGCTCTAGTTCATCAAAAATGGTTTTCCCTTGTATATCTTATTGCATTTTTTATCTTGTGGGTTTTTCGGCTCCACACCTTGGATGATATATCACATATATATTATAGATATTTACTCCCTTTGTTGGATTCTTCTCTTCATTATCTTTCTAACAAAATTGGTTTCATCCCATTTGGAGTTTGTTTGCTCGAGTTATTTGCGTTTTGTTGTTGCTGCATGCACTATCTGTGCCACCCGATAGTACCAGAAATTACATCCATTACTACCGCTTGGCGCCGGTTGTACCGCTTGGCGGTACCGGATGGGTCTGAGCCCATCTGCGAGCCTTGGCTCCTCCTCAGGCCCGGCCGGTACCTCCGGCCGGCACTACCGCTCCCTTCGGTAGTACCGCTGCTGTTTTCGGTACTACCGGTTCTTGCAGTGTGTCCTACCATAGGAGATAGAGATTTTTTGTCTTTGCTCTTTTTTGCCCGGTACCTGTCTGGTAGTACCGGTCATTTCCGGTACTACCATTGCCAGGTCCGGTAGTACCGCTTCTCATAGCAGGCAATGATCAGATTTCGGTCCTCCCTATAAAAGGGGCCCTTCTTCTCCATTGTACTTATCCATTTTGAGCTCCTCCCCCCTTCGTTGTTGATTCTCTTGAGCTTTCTTCCTCCCTCTCCCTCCCATGATTCTTGCATCTATTTGAGGGAAAATAGAGAGGAGATCTAGATCCACAATCTCACCAATCCATCTCTCCTCTAAGTGAGGGAAACATATTGGGATCTAGATCTTGGAGACTTTTGTGGTTTTCCTCTAGTGTTCTTCCTCTCTTAATCCCCCAATATCTTTGGTGGAATTTGGGAGTGAAGGACTTGCCATTGCATTAGGTGCATCAGTTTGAGTTCTCCTCAGAGGATTTGGTTGGTGAAAATAAGAAGCTTGTTTCTCTTGGATTCTTGGAACCCTAGATGGTTGTGTGGCCTTTGTGGCGAGTTCTTGGGGCCTCCAATTAAGTTATGGAGCTCCCCCCAAGTTTGTGGCCTTGGTGGTGATTATTGGGAGCCTCCAATTAAGTTGTGGAGATTGTCCCAATCTTGTAAAAGTTTGGTGACCGCCCTCAAGTGTCCCATAGTGGATCAAGTGCTTGCCGTGCGGCGGGTGCTCGGGAGAATAGGGTGAGGCCTCTTGTGTCGTTGGTGGTATTAGTACCGCCCACCCCTCCAACAAGATGTACTCCCTTGTATTGAAGAACTCGGTAAAACATCCCCATCTCCGTGTGCCTTGGTTATCTCTATACCCGAGCCCTTTACTTATGCACTTTATATTGTGATAGCCTTCATGTTTGAAGTAATTTATCTTACTATCACCTTGTTGCTTGTCTTACTTAGCATAAATTGTTGGTGCACATAGGTGAACCATAGTATGTATAGGCTTTGTGCTTGACAAAAGAAACGCTAGTTTTATTCCGCCTTCGTTAAGCCCATCTCATAAAAGTTTTTAACTGCCTAATCACCCCCCCCCCCTCTAGGCGGCATCTGTGATCTTTCACTTGCCCCCCTAACTAGGGGACCTGGTTGATCTGAACCAATGTGCTTTCATTTAGAAGTGTTGCATACATGACAACTTCATGTTGGTTCAGCAAACGGCACGCCTTCTGCATAAGTTAAAGGAACCTCGAATCATGCTAAAGCAGGACATAGAAAAAGCCTTTGATTCGGTCTCCTGGGCGTTGTTGTTCGAGGTGCTTCGGAAGGGAGGGTTTGGACCCCGATTCAGGGAGTTGGTTGACATCCTACTTTTGATGGCTAGCACTGGGGTGATGCTCAAAGGTGAGCCGGGCCCTCCCATATGGCATCGGAAGGGTATGAGACAGGGTTACCCCTGTTGCCGATGTTGTTCGTGGTATTCATCAACACGCTCAATAGGGTGATGTCTAAGGTTGTTGAGTTTGGTATGCTGAAGCAGATTGCGGTGCATGGGCTAGTGACTTCCGTCTCCCTATACATGGACAACGTGGTGATCTTTTGTCACCCATATGAGGCTGAGCTGCGTAAGTTATGCGCACTTCTGGCCCTCTTTGGGGAGGCATTTGGACTCCACACCAACTATGCCAAATGCTCTATTTCCCTATTACCTGCCAGACTAAGGACATGCTTCAGGCGGCGACGGTCATGGAGTGCCAGGTGGCACCCTTCCCTGCCAAATACCTAGTGATCCCTTTGTCGCTCTGGTGGGTGTCTGCGGCCGCCCTCCAACCCCTGGTTGATAGCATCACAAACTGTCCGCCTACCTAGAAAGCCGGGATGGTGACTAAGGCTGCCCACCTTGCACTAATCAAATCGGTACTCATGGTGATACCACTGCACCAGGTAATTGTGTTGGGGATTAACAAGAAGACACTCAAAAAAATACAACGGATAGTGAGGAGCTTCTTATAGGCTCAGAGGGCAAATGCCAATGGAGGGCACTACCATGTGAAATGGGACAAGGTGAGCAGGCCAAAGTGTTTCGGTGGCTTTGGAGTTCTCGACCTTGCTTGCATGGCGATTAGTCTAAGGAATTGCCGGATCTAGAGGATGTGCATTGACCCGCTGAGGCCTTGGCATGGCCTAGACATGCACTTCTCTAGGACAGAACTCTAGGTATTTGACACCTCCACCAAGATGCAGGTGGGGGACGATTCCGCTGCTCTATTCTGGATGGACAGATGGTTGGATGGGAAGACCATCGAAGAGACAGCGCCAGGTCTCTTCCCGCTAATCCCCAAGCGTGCTAAGGAGCGCCGCACGATGAGGGAGGCTCTGTTGGAGCGCCAACGGATCATGGACATTTGTAACACCCTCTGAATCGACCCTATGCAAGTTTTAGCAAAACTCGCCAAACCCGCATAGGAACGATTCGAAGGTGCCCACCAGGCACTTTCGTGCGGGTGGAAAAACAAAGCAATAACATTACACAACAGTCCTCGATGGGACCCACAGAACAGATATACATATAAGCGACTCCATGAGTCAAGAATACAGATATAATATACAAAGATCCAAATCACCTTGAAAACGATAGAGCGTCCGGCTACGGACAAGAAGCAAATGGGGCTAAGAGCCCTGAAGAAGAACCAATGGCGTCCATAACCCTGCCCAGGCCAAGCCGGAAGGGTAACCCTGCTAACGGCGTCGATCTCAAAACCTGCTTAACAAAAGGGGTGCCGACAAAGGGCAAAGCAGAAAACAAAGAAGGAGCGTCGATCGAGGCTAGTACACCGAGGCTAGAATTGGCGGTCCTCGCCTACATAGGTATGGTGGATCAAGCGGCAAAGAAGCACTAAACAACCTATAGAGACTCGATAACCGGCGGATATCGAGAGGGATGAGAATGACCTATCCGGATCCAACCTAAAGCTATCACCAAACAAACCCATCCTGGCGTTTCTCGAGACCAAACGAGGAAGTCAACCGAGGAACTCACACCGCTGGCGTTTACTTATTCGATTATAGTTGCGCACTTTACTAGTCAAGTTTAGATAATCGCCCGATAAAGTAAGCAAGGGCACTTTTAGTTAATCATTCCGTTATAGTTGCGGCAATTACTAATCGACATGATAGCATAATATAATCCCAAAACCCAGCAGCTTGTTGGTACTTTTATTCAGCCATGTCGCTAGAAGTTGCAATACTTACTAGTCGATACAATTGTCGCGTTTACAACCAAACAAGCAATTGTGGGCGATTAATTAGCCATTCCATTATAGTGAAGCTGATTACTAGTCATTATAAGTCAAATTTATAACAAGAACTTTAGTTATGCTTGTCTATGATCAAGAAACTGCTCCAAGTCGTCCATATCCGCGGACACGGCTTTGAAAGTTTTTACCCGCCGGGTGCACCAATAGCAACACACGCTCGATCAACCTCGGAAAAACCAAATCAAAACCCAACGAGGCTTTCACGACTGAACAATCACAGGATTCATAAATATTTCAGGGGGCCACCCTTAAGTAGAATCCGCAACGGAGTAAGCAAGCTCCGAGGAGGCCTCAAGGACTCGGTAATCCGGCCGAAAACGACTGGGAACCCCAAACGGGGCTTGTCGACACCTCGGAATCGTGTCCCGATCCTAACAAGACAAAGGTGCTATCTGTCGCACAATCGTAAATAAAGCGATAAAGCATGGCATAAGTACAGGATCGTAAATAAAACCTCAAACTAGTTTGTGGCCCCAAGAAATAAGATGAATCAAGCTCGCTCTCGGGGTCCCATATACCTCCGGATGTGGATAGCGCGATAAATCAAGGAACAGTATCAAGTACTCGGGGTCTTACGGACACAAGTGGGCGTTCGAAACCAAATATTATCTATCACCCACCGATGCCTCTCGCTTATTCAATTTTAGTTGTTAAACAGAAATTAAAGTGACGATAAGGAAAACTAGAATCATCTCCAACAAGAATAGCGGCAATACATCAAGAATCGTGGCATGTGACGACACACATCAGCACTTGAGCAAGCAACTACGACGCGCAAGTCCAACTATCTACCAAACAACAGGTAATAGGATGTGTCCAAGGCAAATATAGGGCTGCAAGGGAGATCACGGGAACGGACACTAGAGCATCGCAACACAGATAGCAATAGATCAACAGGAAGGAGTAAATTACTATAAAAGTAAGATAGGTAGAAAGGGGGAGATGCTCGCCTGAAAACATTGCCGAAGGGTTCAACCGAAGATCGGGGCGAAGCTCACATCAACTCAACGGCCTTATCCGCGAAGAAGCAAAAACACTAGAAGGAACACCGGATGCAATATTTAATACACGGCAGAAGATCGGCATGATGCATGTATGATGTATGGCATGGCAAAGATGCGATGCAATTTTAGGTCATATTAAGCGGAACCGGGGTCCCGACAGTTAATTAGGTGGTTCAAGTTATTTAGAAGCCCCTCAAATTAAATGTTGTTTTAGCATGGTAAAAGATGGCACCGGTTCATTACACAAGTTTAAACGAGGCCAAGATGAGGCTAGATTTGCCCGCATATAGGGCCCATATTTAATTATTAGGTGAATCGGCAAAAGGCCCCCAAACCACACAAATATGCATGCGAGTATGGCAATTCAATATGCAATAAGTTGTTATTATATTAAAAAATAGGGTTCTCGGAAAGGGGGTTCACACATTAGAGGGGGCTCGACGATCTTGGGGTTTCCGGGGTTCGGGGTTCGGAGTCGGTCTCGGGGTCCAGGGTTCTGGCGGGGTCGTGCTTGAACTCCGGGGTTAGGGTCTCGGATCGGGGTTCGACGGGATCGTTCTCGGAGCGGAGTAGATCTTGGCGCGTCCGGGCGCAGGACTTGGGTCGCTTCCGGGTCGGTATCGGTCTTGTCGTCGGCCAGATCTTGTCGGGTCCCACGAGGTCGTTCTTGCCGTTGCGAAGGTCTTGTCGGGTCCACGCCATTGCGTCGGTCTTGTCGTCCGGGGGAATCCCGATGTTCCGTGGAGAAGATCTTGGCGTCCGAGGGAGTTTCTCGGTGTCCGTGAGGTAGTCCCTTGACGTTCACGAGGGAGTACTTGGCGTTCCGGGAGGGCGTACTTGTCGTCCAGGGTCTCGGTGTCCGGGGTGAAATGCTTGGCGTCCGGTCGATCCTGCGGTTCTCGTGTCGGTTCGGTCTCGCCACGCCGTGGAGATCTAGTCGCCGCGCTCGTGGTTTTCGGGGATCGGTCTTCGGAACGAGGGGTCGGAGATGTTGGCGCGGCTCCGGTTCGGGATGTCGAGGCTTGATCCTCGGTTCCGGGAAGAAGCACTTGGGGTATCCGGGTTGGAGAGCTTGTCGGTGGTTTCGGCGTCCGGGTTGGTGATCATGGTGTGCCATGAGGAAGTACTTGTCGCGCATGTGGCCTTCGGGTTCACTGTCGATGACCTTGTCGCACGAGAAGAGCTTGCCGGGAACGCGTATTGGTTCGGTTACGGTCCTGGCATTCAGGGTGAAGTCCTAGGCGTTCTGGGGATGGTGCTCCGGTGATATCGATCTTCGGGTCCTTGATGGCATCATCGCCGTGGCGAAGGCAACGGGGTCCCCGTGACGAAGATCTTGGGGGCCCGGTATCCGGGGCGATCTTGGCGAGAGGACTTGGGGTTAGCGGGCCGGACTTGCCGACGGCGGCCTCGCGGGAAGCGCGTGGGACGGAGGACGCGGCAGAGCCGGGCAACGAGGGGCGAAGGAAGGCGACGCCGGGCAGGGCGAGGCGGCGTCCCCAGCGGAGGCGCTCGGGACACGCGGCCAGACGGCGAGGCGGTATGGCTCGCGGAGCGCCGCGAAGGAGGCGGGCGGGGACGGGCGAGGGCGCTGTGCGGCAGCTGGCGGGCGGCGCGGGGCCGGGCGCTGGGACCGGTCGGAGAGGGCGGGGCGGGCTCTGGAGGCGGGACGACGGGTCACGGCGAGGTCGGGCGAGTCGGTCAGCGTGGCCGCGGAGCGGAGCGCCGGTGGGGCGGGCGGAGCGCTGCCTCGTCGAGACGCGCGACGCCGGAAGACGGAGGGAGGCCGGGCGAGGAGGCGAGGCTGGCTCGAGCCGGTGGCGCGACGGACGAGGCTCGAGGGCGACGCAGCGGCTGCAGAGGGAAAACCGGCGCGGCGGATCTCTGGGCGCTTCGGTGGCGGGAAGGTGGCCGAGGCGGGCAGGCGCAGTGGGGAAGGACGACGCCGGGCGGGCCGGGCGGCGCCGCCGGTCCGGGTGGAGGAGGTGCCGGGCGGGCAGCGAGGCCGCGAGGAGGGACCAGGGCGACGCGGAGGGTGGCGACGACGCCGGGCCGGGAGGTGCGCAGGGGGCGCGGCCCGGGCGACGCGGACGTGAGGGCAGCGGCGCGGAAGCTTGCAGGCGGGCCGGAGCTGGTCGCCTGGGAGAGGCAGGGAGCGGGGAGGGAGACGTGGTGGTGGGACCCGCGTGGGACCGGGGGCTGCAGGTGTGTGCATGTGTGTGTCGGTGTGAGTGCAGGCTGTGTATGTGGTGTGGGATGGTTGGTTGGAAAAAATGGGGGTGAGCTTAGCTTAGGTGGAGAGAGGGAGGGTAGGTGGCAGGTTGCTATAGGTTAGAGGGGGAGAGAGGGGGAGGTGGCAGCGTGGGATTGGGTGGGGTGATGTGGAGGGGAGGTTTGGGTAGACTAGTGGGTAGACTTAGGATTTAGATGGGCGGCAGGTTGGACCGTTTAGAAAATCTGGGGCGGTCGTTCGGGTCGGGTTGGCCCGTTCGACTGCCCCTACTAAAATAATTAAAACTTTTATTTGATTTAATTGGGCCGTTTGCAACCCGATAGCAACAAAACAAAATTATTCCGGAGACCCGGTGTTTGACATTTGAATAGAGATGGGGCGTCTGGAAAACAAAACGGGGTTTGCAAAATAGTTTTATGCAAACTATGCACGATGATGACGATGCAATGCACAAATTCAACGCGATTTTCTAGTAGTGGTTTTGCGGGATGCCACAATTCGACACCACTAACAATGGATCTCGCCCTCGAGATCCGCCTCATGGTACCGGAAGGAAGGTCGGCGTACTGCCTTCTCTCGCTTTGTGTAGATCCCCGCGACACCACTAACAAGAGTTGTTGTCCGTGATTGTCGAGGGAACACTCCGGAACAAAAGGTCGAAGGTAGAGGTATCCACAAATAAAGCCACCCCTAACTTCGATGGAAGGAGGGAACCGATGCATTCTCGTCCACTTCAATGTACAAAAGCGAATAGAAAGGGTAGTCGGCATGGGGGCCAATCCATCACGCACCCAAACTATTACTCCGCACAATCAGTGGAAAAGAGTGCAACCATTCTCGGAATCAGACTGAAGATCTCGACAAGCGAGGTTCGAAACAAAGGAGGATGCGACTGCATCGGGTCCGCTCAGTGGATGTCGTCGCGTCGGAAAACACCGGAGGCACAAACAAGGAACAAAGAATGGTACCACCGTAGACGGATTCATCAGGCAGCTTGAACACCGGATGGTAGAGCACCGTTATCAGAAGAGGAAGCGAAACCCTGAAGGTACGACGGAACCCAACCACGAGAAATCCTGGACTCGAAGAAAAGATAAGTGAGCAGATTCAAAACACGTCGAGATAAGAGGAGATCAGCAGAGGGGTAAGGAGTAAAATCAGACCTAATCAGAACTATCCAACCGATTTTCAAAAATAGTTTTGACACTCTACTTCGGCCGTTAGCTAGGTTATCCTACAGGCTGGACTTGTGGGGTATCGTAACTGCTGAGCTCTGATACCTCAGAACACCCTCGATCGACCCTATGCAAGTTTTAGCAAACTCGCCAAACCCGCATAGGAACGATTCAAGGTGCCACCAGCACTTTCGGGTGGAAAAACAAAGCAATAACATTACACAACAGTCCTCGATGGGACCCATGTAAGATATATATATAAGCGACTCCATGAGTCAAGAATACGTATATAATATACAAAGATCCAAATCACCTTGAAAACGATAGAGTCCGCCACGGACAAGAAGCAAATGGGGCTAAGAGCCTCGAAGAAGAACCAATGGCGTCCATAACCCGCCTGTGCCAAGCCGGAAGGGTAACCCCGCTAACGGCGTCGATCTCAAAACCTGCTTAACAAAGGTGCCGACAAAGGGCAAAGGAAAACAAAGAAGGAGCGTCGATCGAGGCCAAGATTGCAGCGAGGCTAGAATTCGGCCCTCGCCTACATAGGTATGGTGGATCAAGCGGCAGCAAGCACTAAACAACCTATAGAGACTCGATACAACTGGCGGATATCAGAGAGGGATGAGAATGACCTATCCGGATCCAACCTAAAGCTATCACCAAACAAACCCATCCTGGCGTTTCCCCCTCGAGACCAAACGAGGAAGTCAACCGAGGAACTCACACCGTTGGCAGTTTTACTTATTCAGTTATAGTTGCGGCACTTTACTAGTCAAGTTTAGATAATCGTCCTGATAAAGTAAGCAGTGGGCACTTTTAGTTAATCATTCCGTTATAGTTGCAGCAATTACTAATCAGATACAGATAGCATAATATAATCCCAAAACCCAGCAGTTGTTGGTACTTTTATTCAGCCATGTCGTTGTAGTTGCAATACTTACTAGTCAGATACAATTGTCGCAAGCGACAACCAAACAAGCAATTGTGGGCAGTATTAATTAGCCATTCCATTATAGTGAAGCTGATTACTAGTCATTATAAGTCAAATTTATAACAGTAAACTTTAGTTATAGTTGTCTATGATCAGACACTGTGCTCCAAGTCGTCCATATCCGCGACACGGCTTTCGAAAGTTTTACCCGGCGGGTGCACCAATAGCAACACACTCGATCAACCTCGAAAACCAAATCAAAACCCAACGAGGCTTTCACGATGAACAATCACAGGATTCAGAAATATTTCAGGGGCCACCCTTAAGTAGAATCCGAACGGAGTAAGCAAGCTCCGAGGCGGCCTCAAGGTCTGGTATACGGTGTGAACGATCGGGAACCCCAAACGGGCTTGTCGACACCATGAATCGTGTCCCGATCCTAAACAAGACAAAGGTGCTATCCGTCGCACAATCGTAAATAAAGCAAGAAAGCATGGCATAAGTACAGGATCGTAAATAAAACCTCAAACTAGTTTGTGGCCCCAAGAAATAAGACTGAATCAAGCTCGCTCGGGGGTCCCATATACCTCCCGGATGTGGATAGCGCGATAAATCAAGGAACAGTATCAAGTACTCGGGGTCTTACGGGACACAAGTGGGCGTTCGAAACCAAATATTATCTATCACCCACCGATGCCTCGCTTATTCAATTTTAGTTGTTAAACAGAAATTAAAGTGACGATAAGGAAAACTAGAATCATCTCCAACAAAGTAAAGTGGCAATACATCAAGAATCGTGGCATGTGACGACACACATCAAGACTTGAGCAAGCAACTACGACGCATAAGTCCAACTATCTACCAAACAATGGTAATAGGATGTGTCCAAGGCAAATATAGGGCTGCAAGGGAGATCACGGAACGGACACTAGAGCATCGCAACACGTATAGCAATAGATCAACAGGAAGGAGTAAATTACTATAAAAGTAAGATAGGTAGAAAGGGAGATGCTCATTTGAAAACATTGCGAAGGGTTCAACCAAGATCGGGCGAAGCTCACATCAACTCAACGGCCTTATCCGAAGAAGCAAAAACACTAGAAGGAACACCGGATGCAATATTTAATACACGGAAGATCGGCATGATGCATGTATGATGTATGGCATGGCAAAGATGCGATGCAATTTTAGGTCATATTAAGCGGAACCGGGGTCCCGACAGTTAATTAGGTGGTTCAAGTTATTTAGAAGCCCCTCAAATTAAATGTTGTTTTAGCATGGTAAAAGATGGCACCGGTTCGTTACACAAGTTTAAACGAGGCCAAGATGAGGCTAGATTTGCCCGCATATAGGCCCCATATTTAATTATTAGGTGAATCGGCAAAAGGCCCCCAAACCACACAAATATGCATGCGAGTATGGCAATTCAATATGCAATAAGTTGTTATTATATTAAAAAATAGGGTTCTCGGAAAGGGGGTTCACACATTAGAGGGGGCTCGACGATCTTGGGGTTTCCGGGGTTCGGGGTTCGGAGTCGGTCTCGGGGTCCGTGGTTACAGCAAGGGTCGTGCTTGAACTCCGGGTTAGGGTCTCGGATCGGGGTTCGACGGATCGTTCTCGAGGAGTAGATCTTGGCGCGTCCGGCGCAGGACTTGGGTCGCCCGGTCGGTATCGGTCTTGTCGTCGGCCGATCTTGTCGGGTCCCACGAGGTCGTTCTTGTCGCTAAGGTCTTGTCGGGTCCACGCCATTGCGTCGGTCTTGTCGTCCGGGAATCTCGATGTTCCGTGGAGAAGATCTTGGCGTCCGAGGGAGTTTCTCGGTGTCCGTGAGGTAGTCCTTGACGTTCACGAGGAGTACTTGGCCCCGGAGGGCGTACTTGTCGTCCGGTGGTCTCGGTGTCCGGTGAAATGCTTGGCGTCCGCGATCGATCCCGCGGTTCTCGTGTCGGTTCGGTCTCGCCACGCGTGGAGATCTAGTCGCCGCGACTCGTGGTTTTCGGGATCGGTCTTGAACGAGGGTCGGAGATGTTGGCGCTCGGTTCGGGATGTCGAGGCTTGATCCTCGGTTCCGGAAGAAGCACTTGGGGTATCCGGGTTGGAGAGCTTGTCGGTGGTTTCGTCCCGTGGTGATCATGGTGTGCCATGAGGAAGTACTTGTCGCGCATGTGGCCTTCGGGTTCACCGTCGATGACCTTGTCGCACGAGAAGAGCTTGCCGGAACGCGTATTGGTTGATTACGGTCCCGGCATTCGTGGTGAAGTCCTAGGCGTTCGGGGATGGTGCTCGGTGATATCGATCTTCGGTCCTTGATGGCATCATCGCCGTGGCGGCAACGGGTCCCGTGACGAAGATCTTGGGGCCCGTATCCGGGCGATCTTGGCGAGGAGGACTTGGGGTTAGCGGGCCGGACTTGCCGACGGCCTCGCGTCGGGAAGCGCGGGCTGTGGACGAGGACGCGCAGAGCCGGGCAACGAGGGCGAAGCGAAGGCGACGCGGCAGGGGCGAGGCGGGCGTCTGCCAGCGGAGGCTCGGACACGCGACGGCGAGGGCATGGGCTCGCGAGCCGGCTGGCGAGCTGGCGGGACGGCGAAGTCGAGGCGCAGCGCCTTGGCCCGGCGGCGCTGGGACCGGTCGCGGAGGCGGTTAGGCTCTGGCGGGCTCGAGGCGGGACGACGGGTCACGGCGAGGTCGGGCGAGTCAGCCAGCGAGCGTGGCGACGCCGAGGCGGGCGAGCGGTCTTGCCGAGGACGCGACGCCGGAAGACGGAGGAGGCGGGCGAGGAGGCAGTGGGCTCGAGCCGCCGGTGGCGCGACGCTGACGAGGCTGAGGGCGACGGCGGCCGCAGAGGGAAAAGCTGGCGGCGGCGGATCTGGGCGCTGGCGTGGCGGGGCGCGGCGAGGCGCGGCAGGGGCGACGACGCCGGGCGGCCGGCGGCGCTGGCCGGGTCCGGAGGAGGAGGCGCCAAGGCGGCGGCCGGAGGCGAGTGGCGACAGAGGCGACCAGGCGACGGTGAGGCGCGCAGGGCGGGCGCCAGCGGACGGACGGCAGAGGCTGAGGCCGGAGCTGGTCGCACGCGGAGAGAGAGGCAGGGAGCGGGGAGACGTGGTGGTGGGACCCGCGTGGGACCGGGGCCGTGTGTGCATGTGTGTGAGTGCAGGCTGTGTATGTGGTGTGGGATGGTTGGTTGGAAAAAATGGGGGTGAGCTTAGCTTAGGTGGAGAGAGGGAGGGTAGGTGGCAGGTTGCTATA
Source organism: Avena longiglumis (assembly GCA_030063025.1). Classification (NCBI taxonomy): domain Eukaryota; kingdom Viridiplantae; phylum Streptophyta; class Magnoliopsida; order Poales; family Poaceae; genus Avena; species Avena longiglumis. The sequence goes on along the minus strand of CP125973.1, from coordinate 99,820,656 downwards.
GGTTAGAGGGGGAGAGAGGGGGAGGTGGCAGCGTGGGATTGGGTGGGGTGATGTGGAGGGGAGGTTTGGGTAGACTAGTGGGTAGACTTAGGATTTAGATGGGCGGCAGGTTGGACCGTTTAGAAAATCTGGGGCGGTCGTTCGGGTCGGGTTGGCCCGTTCGACTGCCCCTACTAAAATAATTAAAACTTTTATTTGATTTAATTGGGCCGTTTGCAACCCGATAGCAACAAAACAAAATTATTCCGGAGACCCGGTGTTTGACATTTGAATAGAGATGGGGCGTCTGGAAAACAAAACGGGGTTTGCAAAATAGTTTTATGCAAACTATGCACGATGATGACGATGCAATGCACAAATTCAACGTGATTTTCTAGTAGTGGTTTTGCGGGATGCCACAACATTTGAGGCACGTTAAGCCCGCTTGCCCTCTGGCAGCACGTCCAACTTTATATCCGGCTACGTGAGTATGAGCTGATGGACGTACCCGACTCCCTCCTTTGGAGATGGACTATGGATGACCAATACTCCTCCAGATCTTGCTATGAGTTTCTCTTTCAGGGATCCATCATCTCGCGATCTTGGAAGCTGAACTGGCAAGACTGGGCGCCCCCACGAGTCAAGTTCTTCATCTGGCTGGCCTGCCAGGACCGCTGATGGGCGGCTGAGCGACTAGCGCGATGGGAGAGTGTAACCCGAGAGTGGTCACCAGAAATGATGAAACTTGGTAACAACTATTTTGCTATACATCAAAGACTTCTTGTTGTACCAATCTGTGAAGGAACCATCTGGTTGATCAATGTGATCTCTACAATGTTGGTGGAAAATTATCCATGTAGCAACCGATGGCCCGATTGTTTAGAGAAAATGAAGAATGTGACGCGACTAGTTGCACCATTGATGATTGGAGTGCTCAAATTTTTGTATGTTCATGTGTGCTCATCTTTTGTTTATGCAACCATCTTCTTTATTGTTTATGAATGTTTCAAGACCAAATTGCACAAGAGTTATGAACAAATGCAAGAGTCCAAAGGCAAGCCATTTTTGCACAGACATTGTTGGATATTTATGTAAAAAAACATTGTTCGAAATTTCTTGAACACATTGAGAAGTTGAAAAATAGGGACGATGAAGCTTCTCCCTTGAAGAGACCGAGATCAAGATCCACGAACACTCTTGAGAAGAAGACTATGTATAAAGATCCACGAACACTCTTGAGAAGAATACTATGTATAAGGGCCAAGTCCGACTCCAGGGACAAAGAAAGGGGAGGACGGATGCAAGAAAGAAGTCAGACGATAAGATGAAGAGAGATGTCGAGGTTGCAAGCATGAGAGAGAAGCTTGACGAGTTGATAAATACAAGGAAGGAGATGACAAGTCTAGATTTGCAATTCAAGGTGAGAGTTGGTCGAGAAGAATCAACAAGAGAAATTAGCGAGGTGACAACAAGTGAAACAAAATGAGAATACTAAGTTGGAGAACAAGCAAGCACAAGGCTGTCTTCGATGAGGCTTCTTCTCGAGGAGACTCGGTTGCGGAAATTGATGATAGCTGAGGAGAACCAAATTATGATGATGGATCTAAATAGAATTGATGAGAAGACAAGGGCATATTGTAAAATTAGGAAGGCGGAGACCTTGCAATTGAGGATGGGTTGGGCGGGGCCACCATGGGAGATGATGGGTCTTTAGATGTCGGCTATGTTGTTCTTGTTTACTCTACATTTATTCATGAATTTGTTATATGTTTCATGATGCATTTGGACCATGAATTATGTTTAAATGTGAATGTTTATATCATATACATGTGTCAAACAGAGGGACACTCTTTTCAATACTTTTCAATACAATATCCAGTACTCTCGTATCCATATTAATTGTCTCTGAATCTAATATATACGTATAGCACTAAAACATGTCTAAATGCATCCACTTCAGCAACAATTAGTATAAATCGGAGGGAGTACCAAGAGCTAGAGTTGCTCTAAAGATGTATTAGAAAAAATAACAATAATGACATAAATGATATTATGACGAGCTCATGGTTGTTCATTGCAATAACACAGCCAGGTTCATGTCACGGGATTCAATCTTCGCGCATGTGGATGACCGTGAAAGATCGCCGCTGCAGCCGGCACACCACGTGAACTCCTCCACGTCGGCCAGATACAAGTGCAAGTGGTAATTTGGATCGTATTTGCTCGTCCAAGCAAAGTCTATGGAGTACGGACTAAACTGCTCGCGCTTATTTTTTTTCAGGCATTGACTCTACAGAATCTTGAAGATTTTACGAAAATAACTAGGACTCTGGAAAATGAATTAATTACTGTAGAAGAAAAATATCTGCTCTCCATCTTCTCCGAGCTGTCTGTAATAGAAGTTCCCCATCGTCCCGTCTCCCGTGCCTTTCTTCTTGTTCCTCTCCCGAGTCCTGACCTACCCACCGGCCACCGCGGCCCTGTATCCGCCCCGACGTGCCGTAGCTTACCGTCGCCGCCGACGCCCCAACCCCCACCTCTCAATCGTCAGCGCCGTTCCGTTCACCCCCCTAGCGACATCGCGTCCCTGCTGTCTCCACCCCGTCCGCGATCTTGGGCCATTGGGTTTTCAGGTACGAGCTTCTTTTCATCCAGTGATCTCTTAAATTCCACTGACCTCAATAATCTCTGGGTGTACCGGTGCGCACTAGTCACAACATCTGGATCCGCCCCCGCTCGAGTTTCTGAATGATTTGATTGTGAAAATTCGAGTCATAACATAATGACAGTAGCTTCCTGTTTTTGCTCGTCGCGAGGAGCAATGGAGAGTAACCTGTCTTGGGTTGTTGAAATTGGGGTAGATTAGAAATTTATGTAAATTATTGTGTTCATCGTCGCTGAATAATTTTATGCTCTGTGAAACTACTCCGATTCTCACGTTGTAGCTAGTTTGATTCTCCTACTGATGTCACATGCCTACTTTTTTGTTGGTGCTAACTTAAGGGTGGATCCCCGATTCTCTCAAGTATATGCTTGTAAAATTTTCATTCCTGTTTTATCCGTCAAACTTCCAGGAGCTGTTGTTTATGTGGTTTCCACGCTGGGTTGCAATCTGGATTGAACAATATAGCACAATATAGTTTAATAACTCTTCTAAAGTTTTGAACTTGCATAGCAGTGATTATCTGATAGTCATATGTTGCCGTTTCCAATGGTTGAGCTAGTGCAATCTGGATGATACTAATGATGCAACATCATGACCAGTTGACTCTAATATGCATACATGTCATTATCAAAATGCAGTTTGAATTGCCCGATATCCTTTATTATTTTCTTACTGAAATAACAATTTTGCTAAATGACCTTCTTCAGCTTGCTGGTTTTGGTTTCCTCTGTTTGTTACAGACTTCATTCCGAGTTTTTGTTTATACTTCAGATGAAAGGGATTGTTCGAGCAGTCAGAAAATATATATTTAGTCATGAGATGAGAGGGCAAGTTCCAAATCAGTTACTGGATTCTAGATAGTTCGACACAAAAAAGTATATTTCGTCGTGAGATGAGAGGGCTAGTTTGTTAGTCACTAGATTCTAGATGATTCAACAAGATAATGAGTTGGGTAACTAAAAAGGGAGACCACAACCCTTCTTGGCCTCATAAGAGCTCCTCTAGTCGTTCTTTGTTTTGCCTGTCGTCAGGTGCTACAACGCAAGCCTTGAATTTGATTAAATTACTTACTTATACTGAAATATATTTCTCATAGTTGCCTCTCCTGTTGCAGTAATTGGCAATTTCAGCACATAATCATGAGCCTAGCTTGTCTAGTATGCCATGGCATGAGCAGCCCCTCAAACTCTTTCAGAAGTTATTCAGCCTCAAGCTCAGAGGGTGAAAACAGGTGTGGAGCTGTGGTTGCCTGCCTATCGCGGCAAATTATGGCTACGGGAACTGCTAACCGTGTGGGAACGTCAAAGGTGACCCCTGCAATGGCTACTGGCCAAGGCATTGAGGGTGCTCCTCGCCTTCAATGGAGCCGTGCTGTTTCAAGGGATCTTGTTAGAGACTGGAACTTTGATGAGATAGTTGTTGGGAATTAGAGTAGGGTGCCAGCAGTTCTTCCCAGGCTGGACATTGGACTATTATCTGGCAGGAGCACTTGATGTACATTATCTAGTATAATATCAGTACGTATTCAATCAGTGAGCAAATTATATATGAAGACTGTCGGTTACTTACAGAGACAACACCTGGCATGTTATATCATTGCAACCTTTTGTAGTTATTACAACAAAATTTTCAGGGTTTTCCTTTTGTTACCACATATGAACGATACATCGAGTTTTCTTTTATAACTATAGATGTCAACTGGTGCCGTTTCAATTATCAAGTAAACAGACTCTTACAGGCTTTGGATGGTGGTGTAACCTTTTATTTAGATAGGTGTAACCTATTGATGCATTGATGCCGTGTGTCTGTCCATAAGAAATCCAGGTGCATTGTTTCATTTTATTTTATCTGTGGCCATATGAGAGCTTTGTATGTTCATCTTGGTGTGGTTACTTGCCCTGCTAAATATCCTGGCCGAGGGTGCTGATGTGTTGCTGATGTTCTTTTCGTCAAAACGTGACGAACGGATTTCTCTAACTGAAATGTATAGAAGAGAAATCTCCACTATATGGACACAGTTTTTTTTATTTATAAACAATAAACATGAAAATTGCATCTAACCAATCCATAACAGTGCAGATACAAACAAGATCAAGTCTGTCAGAACAATGCCCTCGTTTTGTTTCAAGATGGTTCAGAGGTTCAGTCGACAGTGCCTATGGTCAATTTATAGTGATTTCATATTTTCACTGAGGTCAGAGCAACTGATTCTTCAACTTTCGACATAGCAGTTTGTAAGGTACATAGCATGACCGTAGTGCAATCCACAAACAGCGATTGGCGTTCCAGTAAGCTTCACTGAAGAATGCATACAAAATTATACGGAGTACATGAATTTTTTTCACTGTAAAATATTGTTATTATACATGAACTGCTGACTGATGCCTGGGTTCTGTCCAAGAGAGAACACATGTAAACTTCGTTCTTACCTGAGGCTCCGGTGGTGGGCGCGCAGTTTTTCGTATATATTGGACGGAGAGTGATGGAAGAAATTGCTTTCCAGGTGTCGAGGTGTGCAGAAGCCAGAGACGAATAAGGAGGGAAATAGAAATTCCAGAGGATACAGGTGAAATTTCCACACCAGTCAGAAAATTAACAGAAACAGAAGATGGACCAACGTTAATTAACTGTTCAATTCTCTTCTTAATTAATAGAAATAGATTGAGGCAACACTTTTGCCCCTGTTTCAAAAAAAAAAACATGATACATCAAGCTAGTCTTTAGACGGAGAGAAAAGTTTTTAGTCTACAACTTTGAACACTCAATTTGCTTCTACTGGGTAACTTCTGGCAGCTTAGTTTTCCGTCAACAATGTTGCCAACACATAAAGATTTCACACTTTGCACCTGACATCCTCTCTTTGCTTAGTAGCCTTCATCATATTGTCCCTTCGAAGATGAGGTATGTAAAGATATTTTTATTCAGGAACAGCATTGTTCTCTTCATTCGAGGCAGCTCGATCTGAAGATAAGGCGGTGTTCCCTACATCTGTACTAGTAGCACCAGTCGCAAGAACATCCTGACTACCAGTATCAACATCCATGCTACTACCTGCATTCTCAAGACCATCTGATTTTGACAAGTCAACCTTGTCACAAGTCTGGCCTGAGTCACAAGCCCCATCCTTCGTTGTAACATCATCACCACTCTGAGCATTGGAAGTACTCTGTTGAACTGAAGCCTCATCGTTAGTCACTTGAGTGTCGGGTACTGCAGGAGTAGGGCCCACGAGTTCACAATTTACATCCGCATTGTCCATATCCATCTGATCCCCATTGTCTTCTTTCCTTCCTGCAGGTTCTTCATCAGTAACCCTAGTAATCTGTGCTGATTCCTCGTCAACACTATGACTCTTCCGCTCATTTTCTTCCTCTGCAGCATGATTTTGAGCTGCAGCCTCCTCCTCTTTAGCACGATTCTCTGCCTCCATTGCCTCCTCTTTAGCACGATTTTCTGCCTCCATTGCCTCCTCTTTAGCACGATTTTCTGCCTCCATTGCCTCCTCTTTAGCACGATTTTCTGCCTCCATTGCCTCCTCCTGTAGCTTAAGCTGTTTCTTGTGCTCTTCGAGTTGTTCTTGGATCATCTGGTAACCAGACAACAGATCACCGTAGCGGCTTTGGAGAGTACGCTCTAATGCTTTCTGTTTATTCACTTCTTCAGCCAAATTTCTCACACGATAGGCACCAGCCATCTGTTCTTGTTTCTGTAACTCTTGGAAGCATTCAAGTTCCGTTGCTGCAGTGTTCATCTGCTTAAAGGTGTCTTGGATCTGTGACCCCAATTTCACAGCCCGAGCCTAACAAATCAAAGAGCAAGTAAAGCAAACCATCAGTATTGCAAATCAAGAAGGAAAAGCTAGTAATGGAAGTTCCAGTTCAAGGAATAACGGGTTAGCTAAAAAGAAAGACAGCATTGACAAGGTTACCATCAACCAATCACTGGTATGCTACATATTCAATGCCATGTTTCGGAACAAATCTTTACTATTAAATGGGAGTTGGTGGCTCACTTTGGCATTAAACATTGAGACAATCTGGACCGTTAATTTGCCTCAAACACATCCGCCAAAACATTAGGAGCATCAGCAGCGTCTGATACCCCCTCCACACCCTCACGTTTATTCCATCTGATGATGATGATTCCCAACCTTCCTCTCACTTTCCAGGGTTCCTCCACTTCAAACCCCGCCGCCACCACATCTCACTTCAGCCGCCGCCTCCCCTATCACATCAGTCCACGCCGCCGGTAGACTCCATGGCCGACCTACGTATAATTTCATGGCAGGGAGGTAGCCAACGGCCACCCCAAGCTCAGCGGCCGACACAGTCGAGCCGCTGCTTTTGTGGCCTGACACCTGGCTGCTCCTTCGTCAAATGCTACTACGGCCTAGGGCGACGCTGCCCCGACGCTCAACCCATTCGCTCGGCAGATGACAGACGACAATCGCTCGGGTAGTCTAGCTGCTAAGGCATCCAATTGCTCGTTACTCCTCCAGACTTAATTAGCACAAGGTTCACGTGTTCTCTTACCTGGTCTAGCATGGTTTGTCTCCACTGCCCAGGTCCCGTTTGTACTTTTGTACCTGATTATCAAAACGTTTTCATAGGCAAATGGTTGTCGCCACTTCTACTTGTTTATAGAATCAGAGTAGAAACTTTGTATGCTGACTTATTCGGTGTATATATAGAGGAATTTGTATGGAATAAAATGAAATTCCAAACTTAAAAAGGACCTAACAAATGGCATGGATAAAGCTCTCCTTTCTTCAGGTTGGGGGAAAGTTTTCTTGAGCAGTTGCCGTGTCCTGTTTCTGATGCATTTGCTCACAATCCGTCATGGCGGTCTGGTAACAGTGGGCCCAGAATTAGATGGACCAAAGAAATGAGGGACTGGAAGTATGGAAGAGACACACATGTTTGGAACACCTCCTTTTCTCACTCCCAGTAACATGTCAAGTTGGTTCTTGTTGTCAAAATTGTGAGTGTGAAACGTGTGTAACATTTAATTTGATCAAATGTTATATGTTCGATGTGTATTGCACAGGTGGTGTGAAGAGATTATATTGATGCGAGGCATGTTCCAAAATAGCACCTAATTGTCATCAAAATTGTTGGCTTTTTAATCAATTCTCTACTTGTGTCCTGTTTATGTTGTGTCACGTAGCTCACTTTTTTATTCAGTTCTAGAACCTCTTTGGGTAAACTATCTGGTTTTGATTACATGTCCTTTGTACCTGATCTAATAGAGTTTTATTTTCTACATTGTCAATGGAGCTTAGGTGATATGAATACTACAGTAGAGCTACAACCAGTTGATTTAGATGGATAAGTAGGGTATGCGACCTATTGTTTATACTTTTGTTCTTTTTAGGACAGTTGTCTGATGGATAAGAGGAGGATGGGTTGGAGGATAACGATGGGCTCCTCTGTACGGCTAGGGACGACACCTCCAGCCCTCTGTGGCACTTGTTGGACATGGTGTACGCCTATGGTCTTAGTAAGGTCTCTACTCTGTGGTAGTGAATCCATGCACCTTTTCTGGGGCATGTCGTGGCATGCGCCGGTCTTGTGCATCCCAACTCCAACTCATGATGGTTAATCTGCTATTGTTATAATTAGTTCCTATGTGATTTCAGATCAATAGTTGGTTCATGTGTTCTTTTTGTTTCATGGAAGCATGGCTTTAGATTGCGTAATGGACAATATGCTACTTGAATAAAAGTTTAAGAATACATCAATATGAGTTTGACGGTAGCTGGAAGTGTCTTTGCCTATCAGCTTAGTGTACTTTTGTGGTTTTTCTGCTACTATGATCCTCTCTCATGGGCATTTTCAAGAATTTAATACTGGAATTCTATCATAGACTAAGAGGGCAAGCATCTGAGTTTAACTATGGAAGGATGTGAATGAACATCATATAATATAGGTATGGATTAGTAGACTTGGCAGATAAGCATGTTAAGAAAATACACATGGTTCTTTTGTTCACAGTATTATACATACTTCCTCCATCCTAAAATAATTGACTTGAGTTTGTCTAGATTCGTATGTATCTACTAATTGAAACGTGTCTAGATACATCCAAATCTAGGAAAACTCAAGTTATTATTTTAGGACAGATGGAATTTAAGAGATTCTGTCAAGCTGTGCAGGATGCTAAAGGGAGTAGTACACCCTTCAAACAAGTATAAACTACTCTACTTTACTTTTTTGTTCATTTTATTCAGTGAAGTACACTAATTGGAAGAATGCTATGTTTATTGTTTAGTACCGACATATGAAGCAAGAGGTACATCTGCTCATGTTGTTGCAGACAAGGTTTGCTCCAACGAACTGAATGACTTGATTCATGGGGCTTGTATATTGGTTATTTTACCTGATAAAAGCCAAAGGTATGTACACATAACTATCTGCAGAAGTCAATTGCCATGTTTTATTGCTTGATGAAATGCCATATCTGCATGTAAGATTCATATACATATCTTGCACAACACTTCGTAATCAAAATAGTGGCTGAACGTCAGTCCTTGCAGGTTCAGAATTCCACACCATTTAACAAATTTGTATGGTTAAAGGAGAGGATGAACTTTTACAATTGTTTCCATTTTTGCAAGAGATCGTCTTGGATCACTTATGATAATATGTGCAGGTGGTAAATTTCTCATGTATTCACTGGACCAAGAAAATGAATTCTTTTGACAACATAAATTCACGTAATTCTAGAGCTAAATATGTAGATTTAATTCATGAATGGCGTAGGACCAATGAGGAAATGGCGCAGAGCTACTCGAATCAAATGTGCTTATGTCTAGAAATATACGGATTTTTTCACTCTTTGTTTCTGCCAATTGAGTAAGCTTATCTCCATCTTCTTTAGTTCCATTGTTTACTTGCATCTTGAAACAATGCCCTAATTGTGAAGCAAGAGAATTATACATATAATGTTGTGGCTATGAAGACTGTTAATAGTATATTCACTTGGTCAATAAGTTATCGGCATGCCAACGATTTGCTCCATCTTGATTAAGCCTCGTCTTAAATGATATTTGCATATTGACCCTGATAGGTTGGAGGAGAGGAGCGATAAACATATGACTCCCTTTTGATTCGAAAAATTGCACCAAGGTAGATAGACAAGGCACCGTGGTTAACCTCAGTAGCTATATTTGGTTCTTATTGCAACAAACTATATTGGCCGTTGTATGTTTAGTTTTATTTTTCTTCAAATTTCTTTAGTAGCATACACGAAACTTAGATCATTTTTTATCTAAAAGGTTTGATACTTCCAATAGGGTTTACTCGAAATTACTTTGCTATTCTTTTGAAAACAATTCACAGAAGATTAGGGATATGTTGATCCTCCTTTTGAGGCAACATGTACTATCTGAGCTCTCTCTAACCAATATACTATCAAGAAATGTAGTATTGTAGTTGGCTCATGCAATATGTCGTCATCCTTCTCATGCCTCCTATGCATTGCTCACCAGTTCTCATCTTTTTTGGTTTCTAAACATCCTGCAATATATTTTTAATTCTTATTGTTATTGGTGTATCCTTTTTGTAAAGAAACTTTCATGAGATCTTGACCTTTAACTATGTTGATTGTTAAAATCTTATTGTAATTATTTTTCTGTGAAATTTCTGCTTCTTCATTAAATTCCAGCAACTATAACATTTCCATCCCCAGCAAACTAGGACACTAAGTAATTTTGATCATAAGTAGGGGTTGAAACTGGTAGTGGATAATCAGAATTATCCTACATTCGTATTCGGAAAATTGAAAATGGTATGGTAACATCCGAATTCTTACGAACTTAAATATGGATGTGGTAAATATCTGGATTCGTTTTACAGATACAAATATGAATGTGGTATTGAATTTTGAAGCAAATGTGGATATGGAAATGGATATATCTGTATCTGAAAAAAAATTTATTAGCTTATTTTAGTAATTGTAGTATGATGCCAATTATTAAACCTAATCATAAGATTAGTTATTGGATTTTAAAAAACTAAACTATATAGTTAATATGTTTATGAAAATAGTACATACCTGACTTACTTGAAAGCGAGGATATGTATAAGGAATAATATTTATTTATTTTGTTTATATTGTATCAGGTGGAGCTAAGACCAAGTAGAATGAACAAGTGATGAGCATTTGGAGAAGGATTAGTAGATAGTATATTTGTCTGAAGTCATACTGTTGCCTGAAGAGAAGTCAAATTTTAATAGAGAATACTACAAAGAAGACACGCATCATCCCCCGCTAACCTGGTATCCTTGTGTCAGCACTTTGATCTTCTGCTCAAGCCGAGAAGCTTTCTTTGCTTCATCATCCATTCTCTTCTTCACAATTTCAAACTCATGTTGCAAAGCAGAAATCTTATCGGCATTTCCAGCAACACTGGCAAGACCATAGCTGTTATTCGTCGGGAAAAACATAAGGTCCTCTTGGCATGCATCATGTGACTTCACGAAATCCTCAAAAGATTCATTTGCATGGCCCATGGCCACACGAAGATACTGAATCTCCTCCTCAACCATAGAACTTGCCTGTCAACAAAGAAATGAAGAGATTTGAAAAACGGTAAACAGGACTGTCACAAAGGCCATGTGCCCAGGTGCATAATGGCAATTCTAACCCACACATTTCAAATTGTACAATCTACACATTAATCATTCCAATGGTTGAGACAATCAGACTTGTAAAGTCAGTTCCAACTTTCAGTTCACAACCTGGAAGAGGTTATATCTCAAGCAATCTTATACCCTCATTGCCTTTTGGATATATATGTGTATCTAATTGCGGATAGCACAATTTTCAAGCAACCAAATACTCTACAGAGATCAGTGGAAGACAATGTTACATTTTTACAACACCGCTATGATTCCTAACCTCCTACAACAAGAATCTGCAATTCTGCACATTATCAGATGATGGCAGGGCTATTTGAAAAACTAAGGGGTATTAATGTTAATTTAAGTTGAGTCCATAGCTTGAAAATCTAAGTTGATGTAAATACAAATTTAGTTAAGTCTAAAGAAGGCATTAAGATACTTCATGGAATGTTCTTTTGTTATTATGACTATCCAACAAAAGTTCACAAAAAATATCCAAGGAAAAAACCATAGTGCATGCACAGTAAGAATTGAGTAAAATACTAGCATAGCTCCTCTATGAATACAAAATCTAAGCAGTCATCTTGTTAGTGCTGTGCTGTATACAGCTCCCACTATGCAAATTAATTTGTCCTCCCTTGAAATTTACTACAGGATAGCATTCAATGCCAACGGATTAGTTATAGCCGACAGCCCGACACTGAAAATCAATAATACAGTTTGGTAAAGGAATGGTTTAGACTTGCTGCTATGATATTACTGAGGTATATATATGACATACTAACATGATTTCAAGTTATTATGGATGTACCTAATCTATACCTAATAATAAAGGAAGGAGTGTTTCTTGTAGTACCTACACTTTTTTGGACGACTTTACCCTTTGACAAAAAATAAATTACCCACCAATGCCACCGGTAAGTGAAAAAGAAAAAATCTATACCTAATCTATACCTCTATAAACATGTGTACAAGTCGACCACATAATAAGACATCTAGAACGATGGGTCCTACTCAAATTAGGTTTACCTATCTCTGAGCGCACGGTGTGTTACCGGCCACTACACGGCGAGACGCCTCGATTTGTTCGAAGCCACCGTCGGCCGATAGGCATGGCCATGGACAAACTACTGATCAAACCATGGACAAACCAGCCATGACTGCTGCAGTGCATCGAGCACCCCTAGAGAAGCCATAACAGGTGCTTGTTCGATTTTGCTTTGCAAGTCGTGCACGTGGTCAGGATATGCCGACTCGTGGGTTTAGACCGCCGGTGGTCTGGACGGGCACACGGAGCAGAACTGTATATGCCACACGGTGAGAAGAACTCCAGATCGATTGAAAAAAAGAAAACGTGCAGATTGCCCCACGAGGTGAAGTTACGAGAATCTCAGACCCGAGGAGCCGGTGACGAGCACCGGCCAAGGGCAGCTTCGCAATATTAATTTGGCATTTGGTGCCTCTCGGCCATGCAGGCAAAGGTAATTTTAACAACCAAATTTGATCTATATACGTGCCCCCAGTGTTTGATTCTACTGTTCCTATGTTTGTAATAGTGATCAATTAATTAATGGCCTCTGTATCATTGGGAAAAACATCAAGAGGACTAAGCGACGCGAGACCACGACATGAACGACATCACCTGGCAGCACCGAATGGAGTCCAGCAATGCAAAGGTTATTATCCATGTTTTGTTCTTTCAATGGTAAATTCTTATATATTTCTAATCTATTTAGAGGTAACCTACTCATGGTGTCCTCACGGTCATGTATTCAGTCCGGTATCAAAGCCAGGTTGCTCTCAGTTTACGAGTTGATCATAGATTATGTTAATTCAGTCTCCATGGCTTGCCTTATGCTAAGTCTTTCATTTAGTGGAAGAAGTAACCATCTAGCTGGAGTTAGTCATATATGGGACTGCAGTCCAAGGTAAGAATAACCTTATGTTCGTGTCCAAGAATAACGGGATATGTATTACTGAAGTAGTACTATTGACTATTTATGTTATTTTGCAAACTTGTCCTTAGTTCTTACTTCATAAGAATAACACAGAGTTTTTCCCTCTCGGTGCAACGCACGGGCATGTTTCCTAGTACTATATAAAATTGGAAGAATGTTCACTAAATTGGATATACAGTTCAACATGAATACCAATAACAGGAGGAGAGCGGAATAGAAGTGTACCTCTTTCAATTCATGCTCATCGAAACTTTCAATTTCAGGAATTAAAGCTGCCCCATTCACCTGTCGCTTGTTCCCTTTCTTTTTCTCTCTTTGAGTTTGTTCTTCAAGAGGATATTTAGCATTATCATGCTCAAGGAGCCTAAGGAGCTCCTCATTTATTAGCTCATCAGCTTGTTCAAGTGATGTAGGAGGCACAAAAGTACTTCTGCTTTCTCCACCTTTAATCAGAGATTGCCGGAGAATCTCCATTGAAGCAGCAGGTGGCCTAGGCAAACTCCGCTGCAACACTTTTGATCTCTTCCTGAGCAATGCCTCCTGCCTTGCTTCTTCCTCAGCCCTCTCTCGTGCTAACATGTCTGACATATCCTCTTCAATTTTCTCTTCAGCTTCTTCTTTCTCCTCTGTGATGGGTGGCATAACTAGCTGGTACTCATTCTTAGGCTGTGGAATTGAAGCAAAACCAGATCGCAGACCTCTTCTCAACTCAGCTTGCCTGCGAAGCTCGAGCTGAGCGCTGTCCTGCATTTCCACCTCTTCATTTATGCGGAGCTCATCCCGGAAAGGGGTACCTTTTGGAGTTAAACCAAAGGAATTTCCATCTCTGGAGGGTGTCATACCAATCCTTGGGGTAACACCAGGGCCAGGGCTAGCCAGAGGTGTTGCCATGGGATTCGGAGTCTGTATCTCCCTCTTACGTGGTGTAACGCCAGAGAAATCTGATGGATGAAGCTCTGGGTTATCGCCTCCTAAAAGAGGTGTTTGTGATTCCCTTAGACGTGCAAGATTCTCTGCCTCCATCATAATAGCGTCACCTTTCCCACCTGGAGTTCGTTGTGGTGTTCGCAATGGTGTCATACCAAGCCTTGGAGTCTGGGAGTAATTTGCAAGCAGTGTCCTAGTAGCAGTACTTCCTTCACCGAGCTCCTCAGCTAGAGCAGGATCACCGGCATTACCCATCTTTGCAATCTCCTCCAATTCATGATCAGAAATTTGGGGTGGTGGAAGCATTAGTTTGGACCTTCTTGTGACTGCTTCTGGGTCATTGAGTTTATTTGCTTGCATTATTGCGGCAGGGGCATCCTGCCTCTGCAGAATCTTGTTCCTGGCAACGTCCTGCTTTCTTAATTGAGCCTCTACATCCACTCTTCTCTTCCCTTCGAGCTCCTCAATAGTAGTTGGAAACTGTACATTCTCAAGTGGCCTGTCTTCACCCACCGTATCATAGAAGCCTGGAGGAGGTCTCTTTTCAAAAGGGATCTCAGCATTATAGTCAATTCCCTTTCTCTTTCTTTTTTTGTGCCGGTTGTCAATACCAGCTGCCTTCAGTTCCCTCCTTTTTTGCAGTGATGCAAGCCGCCTCGCCTCTTCAAGCTGTTTCTCTCTTGCCTTTCGTTTTGCCTTTTTTCCCCTGGTGTTAGCTAAGCGAGCCCTCGCCTCAGAAAGCATTTCCTTTTCATCTTCGTCCATGTCAACAGGATCTGGACGTGCAGGTTTTGACTCAGGGTTTGGATCGATCTCCCCAGGACGCAACTTTCTTGGGTCATCATTAGGCTCGTAATTCTCATCCTTGGCACAGGCGGCGTCAAGCAGTTTTTCATAACGCTCGAGGCACTGAGATGGCGTCCGACCTACAATAGGTGCAATAGTCCTCCATTGAGTAGGCATGAGCTTAGCAAGGTGGAGTAGCTTCTCATCTTCTTCCCTTGTCCACTCAGTCTGGATTCAACAGATACGAGTTAGTTAAGTGAAAGAAATGGCAAAACCCTTATTACACTAAAGTCAACTAAAAACATGGCAGATCTTCTGTGTCATAATAGAGCAGATAATCAACTACAAGAAACATGAAGCATCATATCACATGTGAAGATTCAGTTCAGTTTTACATGGTTTTTACTAAATGTTGAAGTTTCAAGAATTAGATGACAATGTAAATACAGAACTGAATGTCCCATTAGTTGTCAACTGGGGTGTATTAACATCGTTACTATAACTTTAACAACTCACTGTTCATATTTCAATGATACAGTATGACAGAAAACATGCTAACAGCTTAGCGCCGTGCAAAGACAAATATTCATCGCCACAAAATCAGTATATGAGACAACCCAAAGATGATGTACTTTGTCCATAGTATTAACCTTCCTGACAAGAATATTAGACACAATACAAATATTTCAGTTGGCTCCCATTGGTGGAAATATACTGCACAACAGTTCATGATATGTATATCACTAGATTTTCACAGGTAGTGTATAGGCTAATAGCGTGGTGTGACATATAATAGAGAAGAACCGAACCTCAAAGTGTATGTGTGAGTTGTATTTTCAAAGTGGCCGTAATATTACTGAGGTATTTCAAAAAAAAAACAGAGCAACATATGCAGGGAAAAGGTCCAGTATACACTCAAGCTGAATAGCTATTCCACAGGGCTATATATGAAATTGGACTTTCACATCACCACATCACAACTACGGATCCTTTCAAATCACTCCACATCACAATTACGGATCCTCTAATTTCTATTAGTTAATTCACAGCGGCATCCAATAGCACTTCACACGCTAACAAAGCACCACAAACATCGCAAAATCCAAGGAACACGCGGAGCGTCGAGCAAAATAGGGTTCCGGGCGCGGGGGGGGGGCATTACCTTCTTGATGGAGGGGTCGAGCCACTCGTACCAGCGGGCCTTGCACTGCTTGGCGGACTTGCGGACGAGCAGCGAGGAGATACGCGCCCACTGGTTCTTGCCGTACTTCATGACGGCCGCCTTGAGGATCTCATCCTCCGTGTTCTTCCACACGCCGCCCTTAATCATGATCCTCATCTTGGCTCCTCCCTTGCGGGCTCGCTCGGCCGACTAGATCTGCTCTCCTCCGCAGAGGGCCACCGTTGTTCTGCTTCCGACGCGCCCCCGGGCGGGCGGCGCCGGCGAGACCTGGTCCGTCCTAGGGTTCGAGGGGAAGAGGGAGGAGAGGGGGTTTAGGGTTGGGTGGCGAGGCCGGGGAGATGGGGGAGCGTATCAGGTCAGGTGAAAACGTAGGGTGTGTTCGGCAATAGCCTCGCTTCTCAGAAATCCTCAAATCCAGCTTTCCGAACCAGTGCCAGCTTCCCGTGGGGAGCTGAAAACGTTCGGCAGTTGTTGATCGCTCCGCTCCCGTTCGGCTGGGCTTGTGGCCCGTTTAAGCTGGGCTGGCCTGCTGGGGCGGACAGGCTTGGTCAATGTAGTCTTTTTTTCAATGATTTTATTCCTTTTTCATGTATTATTGATGTACGCTTTTTTATACGTGTTTGGTGCGGTATGATTTTTCTGTACGTGTTTACCAGTACTGCTAAAAAAAAGTCACACGATTTATTTTATGATCCAACAAGCAGTACCAAATTTCAGACCATAAGCCCACAGTAGCAATACAAAATTGACAATACCAAAACCAAATACAGTCGCTCACAGTAGTAGTACCAAATCCAATATACAGTAGCGATAGGGAATTCGATCGACAGTACTAGAAGATAATTGCACTTGTGTTTCCAGGTTCACCTTGACCACACTGTTTAGGAGGACGGCGGCTCTTCGGTGGAGCTTGGGGACGGACTGAACCGACTGCTCCTCCTGTTTCTTGACCGGACGGTCGAGGTGGAGGTCGGGAATGGGGGGAGGAGGGTGGCCCAGCTTCTGCTCTTGCTTGAGGCAGGGTAGAGGAGGAAGTCGGCGACCGCTTTGCGTCTTGAGCTCGGTATAGCAGAAGAAGAGGCCGTTGTGGCAGAGATGCGATGGCGGCCTACTGGAAGAGGGGGAATGGCGGGGTAGGAAGGTGTATGGAACTGAGGGGAGACGAGGATACTACATGCTCGCCGGCGGTGAGGTCCGGCCGCGGCGCGGGTGTAGCATCCCAATTGTCTAACAATTGCAATGCTACTAGCCTAGTCTATATAAATGCTACTTTCTATATATAATTATTGCATCATCATTATATCATGCTCATGTCATCATGCCACCTTGCATTTGAGCATCATATAAAACCCTTTTGATTTGGTTCTTCTCTCATATGCATTGTAAATTGTATTTGCCTCTTGATATTGTATTTGGTTCTTGATATATTGTTTAAATGCCCAAGTTGAGTTGGGGGCATATCTTTTATTCAACTCCACCACCTTTCTTGTCATCACCCCATCATTCCACCATTCCACCATATATGAGCATTGCAACTTATTTGGTTTTACATCTAGCTCATGTGGGTTGGGATGGATCCAATTCTAGCTCCACATGCTCCCATGTATGCACCATGTTGTTTTCACATTATTGGTATATGAGAGCCACATGGCCACCTTTGCATGCTATGTGAGTGGAACCCTTGTCAAGCTTTCATATGGTTTAAATATGAATATAAGCTCATGTAGGAATACCATTGGGGTCATGTTGGCTAGTGGCACATACACACAAGCTTGGCCACCTTATATTCATGCATGATCTTTTATTTAATCCATGTGGTAAACAAGCTCTCTTTTCTTTTGTTGGGCCTTATTCCAAAATTTGGGAAGCTTGCTTATACAAATGCCATGAGATAATCTAGTGGTTTTCACTACTAGAGGAGGCATTTATTATTTATGCATGGCCCATGCAAGAACCTACACATTCTAGTCTTTTGGATTCTATTTGAATTCTTGAGTGGATCATCTCTCATCTCTCTCTCCTTCCTTTGGCTTGATCTAGTTGGTCTTGCTAAAAAAAACCACCACCATGAGCTACTCCCACAAACCTCACCACCTTTTATCCCATCCTCTCTTTTGACTAGATCTTGTTTGAGCTTGGCTTGATTTTGCTTGGTCTTGTCAAAAGAGAACACTCCACCTAATCTCTCTCTCTCTCTCTCTAAACCCTAAGACCCCATCTCTCTATCTTTCTAGAATCTCTCACCTAAGCTAAACCCTAATCCTTGTTCTTTAATGCCCAAGGAACATGTATGTGGGCATTTCCTCCCCTTTGTGCCTTTTCCTCTCTATTTCTATTTGCATAACACAATCCCCTATTCAAATGCTCCTACAAAGTTCAAAAGGTTTTGAATTAGTAACTTGTTTGGATTTGAAACAAACAAACAACAACAAATAAAGGAAATGTAAGAGCATAAAAAAATAGTGAGAGAGGAGCAGCAGCAGCCACCTAACCCAGGCGGCATCCAGCAGAAGCAAGGCCCACTCGGGGTCCTTCTCTCCCTCTTCATGGCCCAGTACCCCTTCACCCCGACGCCGTCTCTGTTCATCGTCTCTGTCCCCGGTCTTCTCCTCTCTGCGTTGCTAACGGAAGGAAGCAGGTGGCCGTCGCCTCCCGTCAGCCGCGTCACCGCCTGCCCCTTCTTATCCACCCCAGGCCGGTCCCCAGCGAACCCTAGCCTTATTCCTCCCCATGCGCCGCAGCTCCCCCTGTCCCTCCTCTATTTTTTTTCCATGTGCGCCGCCGCTGAACCGCCATGGTCCCGCCGCCCTGGGCCACCTCGTGAGCACCCAAACGCTGGAATGGAACCGCAATGTCACCGAGGCCCTACCACTGCCTGCCGGAGCCAGCGGAGATCTTCGCATGACGAGCCCTTCTTCCTGGAGAAGCAACCACCATCTGCCTCCTCTTCTTCATGGAGCTTCTGTACACCGCCGTCCCCGACACCTCCCCGGTGAGCTGCCGCCTCGACCCTCCTCTCCCTGGCTCACGTCGTCCTCCCTGAAGTCGTAGCCGCGTCACGCCACCGACTCTCGTCGCTGCTCGCGCTCAGAACCGCACGCGCGCACCGCCGTCTCGCGCAACCCCTTTTTCCCTCTGTTCTTCCGTGCAAGCCCCGTGATTCAGGCTATATCTCGACGAGCACCTTTTAGCAAAGTTGTAGACTGTACTTGGATCTACATTTTCTCTCTTACCGGCGTCGTCCGTTTCGGCCTCCATCGCTCGCCATCGTCTCCAGAAGATCACTCGAACCCGCTGTAAAACTGAAGACTTCCGTCAGTTCAGACCCGCGCTCCGTCGTTGTGTGTAGTTCGTCAGGAATACACCTGTTTTGAGCTGTTGTTCGTCGCCAGATCCCCGTCTCTGTGACCCTCCTCCGGAGATACTTCCTAAACGGAACTTGTAGAACGAAGCCCCCTCTCCAGTTTTGGTTTTCGCGGAAACGCGAAATTCGGCTTCGTTTAGTTGCCATCTTCCTCCGATCGTTGGATTCAACTGGCAGTTTCTGCAGAAATCCAACTCAGTTTGTCAGTTTACAAACCAACCCAGCGAGGTGTTTTTGTAGAAAGACCCTGACCTTTCCTTCTTCCTAACCCGCGGTCCCTCCCTCCTCAACCTTTTTGCAAAAAGCAACCCACGCTTTTTCCATCCTCAACCCGCGGGCCAGGTTTGCCATGTGTCGGCTTAGCCAGCCCGTGCGCGTGCATGGCCCCTGCTCTGCCCCTGGCCCCGCCTGTCATCCTCCTTGGGTGGACTTCTCCTGGGTAACAAAAGTCTGTATGATTTCTGTTTTAAATAAAACAATTTCAAAAAATGTTTTTATAAATGATTTAATTTCTATTTTAAAATAACTTTTAAATTATAAATCCAAACTAAACAAATGATATATGTTTTGAATCAGAAAAATGTGAGGAATTCAAAAATGCCCTCCAAAATATATTTTAAACACTTTAGATTTCAAGTGGATTAAAATTACAATAAAATGCCATTTTGCCTTAATTAATTAATAACTTTTGTTTTATAACTCCAAAATTGACAAATGATATGTCTAAAATGATTAGCTCGACGAGACCGTTCTGTTTATACATTCTATGTTCTGAATTGAAGCATGCATCACATAAATATTGCAAAACCAGAACTGTTTATGGGAGTAAAACCTGCCTAAATACATTAACCAAGTGTTTTATTATTGTTTTCTCACCTCACCCTTGCCATGTTACTTTACTGCCATGCAAATTGTGCATCATTCATCATGGCATGATTGCTTGCTTGTCGCATTTTATTCTTATGCTTGTGCACTTTATTTATGTTGGCCCTTGTTTGTTTGGTTCTTCTTCGAATAGACGTTGAGCAGGGGATATATCAAGAAAACCAGGAGCACTACCCAGATCCTTCTCTCGCTTCAACTGAGCTGCCAAGCAAGCACTACCACATGCTTGTATACATATAGTACCTATTTTCTCTATCTTATTCTTGCATCATTGAGTCGTGATTGCATTAAATTGAATCCCAGGTATTGCATAGCCTTTACTTTTAAATCCCACCGAAGCTTGTTCCTCCATCCCATGAGCCATTACTACAGGAGTTGTTTGAGCCATGCGAGTCGTAGAACAGCATGTGTAGGGTATGTGAGTGTCTGATGGATAACGAGGTACCTAAACAACTTAACCTGAGTAGTATGGGATAACTAATGAAAATGGCACCGGTGAGCAATATCTGCTATTTGGTTTTTCATGCTCACTTGTGTCCCGTAGGACCCCGAGTACTTGATTCATGTTCCTTGAATATTCGCGCTATCCACATCCGGGAGGATTATGGGACCCCCCTGAGCTAGAGCTTGATTCATTCTTATTTCTTGGGGCCACAAACTAGTTTGAGGTTTTATTTACTATCCTGTACTTATGCCATGCTTTACTTCTTTATTTACGATTGTGCGAGAAGCACTGTCTTGTTAGGATCGTGACACGTTTCGTTGTATCGACAAGCCCACATTTTCGGGTTCCCATCGTTTACCGTCCCCACAAACCTTGAGTCCGTCTCAAGTCACTAACTTCGTATGGTATACTTAATGGGTGGCCCCTAAAATATTTCTGAATCTTGTGATTGCTTTGTCGTGAAAGCCTCGTTGGTTTTGATTTGGTTTTTCCGAGGTTGATCGAGTGTGTGTTGCTATTTGTGCACCCTGCAGGTAAAACTTTCAAAGCCGTGTCCGCGTTATGGACGACTTGGAGCACGTTTCGATCATAGACAAGTATAACTAAAGTACCGCTTTTAACTTGACTAAGTAATCGACTAGTAAATAGTGCAACACTCATGGAATGGATAATAAACCGCCAGCGGATGGGGGTGTTCGCTTCCTCGTTGGTAGCGAGGAGGATGGATCTGTTGATATTACTGTTATAACTGTTGTCATTAATTCACGGACATCCGTCTATCTTTGGTTAGGCGGATGGTTAGCGAGTATCTATAGAATTGTTAGGGTTTATCTTTTGCTGCAATTGCGTCACCCCAGGTTGTGTCCCCTCTAGAGGCATAAAGACTTGCTGAGTACCCCCAGGGTCTCACACGATAAATTATTTGATTCAGACGAACAGGTACACTCACAAGATGGATACTTGGTGGAGGAGACGGACTATGTGGGCAACGATCATTCGGTGTAGAGATTCCGGGAACGGGGATCCGTGAGATCTGTGGGCGGGATGTGTTTACTTATGGGGCATCTTATGCCGATTTGCTTCTTATCCGTACTCGGATCTTGTTTGCTGCTTCCGCCTGATACTCTAATGTTTGATGTATGAGGAGATATCCTAAACTATTATATCTATCTAGGACATTTGGATCTTGCCGTATGGCGTTGCAATATTTCTATTTCTTTTAGATGGAATGGCTCTGATGTACTGTTGTATGGTGGCTTGCATACATACTCATTTGTGTATGTAGTTGATCCTTCATTGCCGACACGCCGCCCGTTCTTGTCCCGATGTTTGGAAATGGTTGGGACGGCCGAAAGGTCTACCTGTGAGTGGCATTTGGGCCCCACCGTACTATTTCAACCATTTCCGCTCATCCAGGCTTGTAACTAGGAGCGTAATTCACCGAGGTAGTTACAATTGGTATCAGAGCCATCCCGCCCTTCAGGGTCTCAGCCAAATGGTCGTTGTTAGTCTAGCAAATATTTTTGGTAGCTATGTATACTAGGGAAAAACAAAACACGAGAGTAGGACTGCTTCCACTTTCCTTCTTACCCACCCACAACCCTTTTCTGGTAAGGAAGTGTAACGTTTTCAATCCTCTTCTTAAAATTCAAACTAGGATTCACGTGTTCTAGGTTTCCGTAGTACCATAGAATGTGTGTGTGTGTAATTCCTTGTCTATCTGTTGTATCCAACATGTTATCTTTATCTGCCTTTGGTTATCAACTGTTGGTACATTCCATACTGACAGGCTTTTGAATACCGGCGCGATCTATCTGACTCCTTGTTAACCGGTGCCATCTTCTTAAGGGTGTCCTTTCTTCTAGCAACTCCACATTCTGTGAAACCATCAGTTGCTAATCGCTACCTGATAAGTGTTTTTGCGCATCTATTGGTATTTTAATGCCGAAAAATGCGGAAAAAATTTCTTTGATACATCTGTGCTTCCACACTCCTTTTCAGTCGTGTGTGAAACATTATCTATCTCCCTTTTATCAGCATGTCCATGCTAACTCATTCTTTTGTCACCGGCGCTTAATCCTAGAGTTTCTTTTCATCTCCAATTCTCTTGGGCTAATTACATAACATGTGTCGATCCGATGCTGGTGATTGTAATTTGGTTCTCGGCATAGCTATATGACACTTATCATGAGTGGAATATGGAAAATGCTATCAACTCTATCCTCCAAATGGTGACGGTTATCTCCTGTGATTTTGAGTACACTGTGATCATATCTATGCATATTCAAGCATCTTTGGCAATCCGGAGTTTCTCAAGGCACTACGGCGGTCTATCATCTGCCCATCATGCTGCACATCCTTTTGAACCCATATCTGCACAATTCTCCTGGATACGAGGGAATTGCATCTTTTCGTCTCTGATAGCTTTGCTTGAGGTATGAGCTATCATCGGTTATTATCCAAGATCTCTTTATCTTGTAACCGGTGCTCCGATCGATAATGTGAACCAGGTGACATCTCTTTTCCTTCCGAAGGACCAGATAATCTATTCTTCCAGTGCATCTTCTTCAACACGAACCCGTGCTCTTAATATTGATCTTTCAAAGAGCGTTGAGCTCAGAAATTGTTTCGAGCATTTGTTCGTTCTCCCGCCTCTTGAACTTGGTATTCTGGGAATATCTTGTTAATCCATGGTGGTATATGTTGATAATATGCTTGCCTATTCGATATCTATGGAAGGACATGGAAGATCATCTGTGTCTCTTTCTCTCGAGCTTCGTGAGCACTGCCTGTGTGCAAAGTCTCAAAGTGAGAATTCTGACTTTTTGAAGTCACATATCTCGACCACGTCCTTCTGCTAAATACATTACTTCAATTCTGGAATCAGCAAGTCCATTGTTAATTCCATCCTCCATCTTCAACCAATCCGGAGTTGTTCCTTGTTGGCAAGTTATCATCGTCGTTCCGCTGAAGATTTCCTCAAGGCTGCTAAATCTCTCTCAATCTTTTCAAGAAGAACATGGAGTTCTTTCACCTCAATCTCGTTAAGTAATCTCCTGAAACCCTCTCGCTCTATCGTCTATGCTCAATCCACCAGAGGCCATGAAGACCTTCCAGATCTTGTATTCCTTCTGTTCAAGTGGTGCTATCTTTTTCTATATCTGTGGAATCTTGCCGTTGTCTCCGTGATCTTCCTTCATATTTTTCCGGTGGCTTGGTACTTCAGACATGACGACAACATCATCATCTTTATCTATCTATGAATCTGGTGAATCGTGTGCATCTATCCTTGTTTTCTAACGAAGTTCTATGAGTTCTTGCCAACACCTTCAGTCTGTTTCGGTAGTTGGGTTGCATGACTTTCTTATTCATGTGCGGAGTAATGCTTTGAGTGCGGGATGGAGTAGCTACCATACCACTACTCTTATCATTCGCTCTTGTACATTGAATTGGTGAATTAATGTGATTTCACTCATTCCACGGAAGTTAGAAGTGGCCTTTATCCCTTGATACTTTTACTTCCGTCCTTGTTTTTCCGGAGTGCTCTTTCGAAGAAAGTAATCAATAATCTCTTGTTGGTGATCTCATCCTTTCTACACGGAGCAAAATCCTCAATTATCTGGTGGAAACAAACGCAAACCTTTTTCTATCCTCGTCTTTCTACCGATGCTCGATATCCCCAAACAAGATTAAAGGAAACTATCTCTCTCTTTGTTTCATCAATTCTTTTTCTGTGGTAAAGCCAATTATGGTTGATGCCATCAGCCGCAAATCTATTGCGTTAACCTCAAGGCTAAAGAAAGCAATACGTATCTCTACAATAAACTCCAGATCCTCCATATTCTTTGCTTCTCGGGATTCCACCATGATCTGGCTTCACATCCATCTCTGGAAGTTATATCTGCGCACCCAAATTGCGTGATCCTTGGTTCTTACCGGCGCAACAAGAATCTAATCCGACAATGTCTAACTAAATATTTCTGTTGTTATCAAGGGACTCTATTGTTTGAAGGCAATATTGTTTCCGAACTTCTTTTCTCAAAACCGAGAGAAGATACGATGCTATTGTAATAGTGGTTCAAAAACTCTCCAACCTAGCTCTTTTTCTTCCGGCGAGATAAAGGTTCATCCTCTCTCGTATCGGTAAATCTTTAATCTTAATGGTGTGTCTTTCTTTATCCATGATACATCATCTTCTCCTTTTCTTTCACAAGTGGTTATATTCTTTTATCATGATTCTTGGGAAAACCGGAGCTATGCCCATCCTATCCTTCTTGTCTCACGACAATCCTTCAACTCTTCTAACCCGTTGTTTCTCAAGCAAAACGCAAGACTCGCAACAAGTCTAGCAAGTTTTGCAAGGTGTAGTGGTCGCACCATTCCGTTGTTCATCAAATTGGTAACGTGAGGGTCACCTTCGTTCGAACACCCGCCTCTCCTTGTGTTGTTTTCTTTTTCCTAGGAATCTCGGGGCGAGATTCTTGTTTAGTGGGGGAGAGTTGTAGCATCCCAATTGTCTAACAATTGCAATGCTACTAGCCTAGTCTATATAAATGCTACTTCCTATATATAATTGTTGCATCATCATTATATCATGCTCATGTCATCATGCCACCTTGCATTTGAGAATCATATAAAACCCTTTTGATTTGGTTCTTCTCTCATATGCATTGTAAATTGTATTTGCCTCTTGATATTGTATTTGGTTCTTGATATATTGTTTAAATGCCCAAGTTGAGTTGAGGGCATATCTTTTATTCAACTCCACCACCTTTCTTGTCATCACCCCATCATTCCACCATTCCACCATATATGAGCATTGCAACTTATTTGGTTTTACATCTAGCTCATGTGGGTTGGGATGGATCCAATTCTAGCTCCACATGCTCCCATGTATGCACCATGTTGTTTTCACATTATTGGTATATGAGAGCCACATGGCCACCTTTGCATGCTATGTGAGTGGAACCCCTTATCAAGCTTTCATATGGTTTAAATATGAATATAAGCTCATGTAGGAATACCATTGGGGTCATGTTGGCTAGTGGCACATACACACAAGCTTGGCCACCTTATATTCATGCATGATCTTTTATTTAATCCATGTGGTAAACAAGCTCTCTTTTCTTTTGTTGGGCCTTATTCCAAAATCTGGGAAGCTTGCTTATACAAATGCCATGAGATAATCTAGTGGTTTTCACTACTAGAGGAGGCATTTATTATTTATGCATGGCCCATGCAAGAACCTACACATTCTAGTCTTTTGGATTCTATTTGAATTCTTGAGTGGATCATCTCTCATCTCTCTCTCCTTCCTTTGGCTTGATCTAGTTGGTCTTGCTAAAAAAAACCACCACCATGAGCTACTCCCACAAACCTCACCACCTTTTATCCCATCCTCTCTTTTGACTAGATCTTGTTTGGGCTTGGCTTGATTTTGCTTGGTCTCGTCAAAAGAGAACACTCCACCTAATCTCTCTCTCTAAACCCTAAGACCCCATCTCTCTATCTTTC
Organism: Avena longiglumis; assembly: GCA_030063025.1. Taxonomy (NCBI): domain Eukaryota; kingdom Viridiplantae; phylum Streptophyta; class Magnoliopsida; order Poales; family Poaceae; genus Avena; species Avena longiglumis. The sequence continues at coordinate 99,794,326 of CP125973.1, read as the reverse complement.
TAGAATCTCTCACCTAAGCTAAACCCTAATCCTTGTTCTTTAATGCCCAAGGAACATGTATGTGGGCATCTCCTACCATTTGTGCCTTTTCCTCTCTATTTCTATTTGCATACCACAATCCCCTATTCAAATGCTCCTACAAAGTTCAAAAGGTTTTGAATTAGTAACTTGTTTGGATTTGAAACAAACAAACAACAACAAATAAAGGAAATGTAAGAGCATAAAAAAAATAGTGAGAGAGGAGCAGCAGCAGCCACCTAGCCTAGGCGGCATCCAGCAGAAGCAAGGCCCACTCGGGGTCCTTCTCTCCCTCTTCATGGCCCAGTACCCCTTCACCCCGACGCCGTCTCTGTTCATCGTCTCTGTCCCCGGTCTTCTCCTCTCTGCGTTGCTAACGAAAGGAAGCAGGTGGCCGTCGCCTCCCGTCAGCCGCGTCACCGCCTGCCCCTTCTTATCCACCCCAGGCCGGTCCCCAGCGAACCCTAGCCTTATTCCTCCCCATGCGCCTGCCTCCGTCCTCCTCTATTTTTTTTTCCTCAGGCGCGCCGCTGAACCGCCATGGTCCACAGGCCACCTCGTGAGCACCCAAACGCTGGAATGGAACCGCAATGTCACCGAGGCCCTCTACCCTGAAGCCCAGAAGCCGGAGCCGCGCAGGATCTTCGCCCGCGACGAGCCCTTCTTCCTGGAGAAGCAACCACCATCTGCCTCCTCTTCTTCATGGAGCTTCTGTACACCGCCGTCCCCGACACCTCCCCGGTGAGCTGCCGCCTCGACCCTCCTCTCTCAGCTCACGTCCTCCTCAAGTCGTAGCCGCATCACGCCACTCGTCGTTGCTCGCCTTCAAGCCTTGCACGCGCCGCGTCTCGCAACCCTTTTTCCTCTGTTCTTCCCTGCAAGCCCCGTGATTCAGGCTATATCTCGACGAGCACCTTTTAGCAAAGTTGTAGACTGTACTTGGATCTACATTTCTCTCTACTTGGCGTCATCCGTTCGGCCTCCATCGCCGCCATCGTCTCGAAGATCACTCGAACCCATTGAAATCGAAGACTTAGTCATTCCGACCAGCACTCTCCGTCGTTGTGTGTAGTTCGTCAGGAATACACCTGTTTCGAGATGTTGTTCGTCGCCAGATCCCCGTCTCTGTGACCCTCCTCCGGAGATACTTCCTAAAACTTGTAGAACGAAGCCCCCTCTCCAGTTTTGGTTTTCGCGGAAACGCGAAATTCGGCTTCGTTTAGTTGCCATCTTCCTCCGATCGTTGGATTCAGCTGGCAGTTTCTGCAGAAATCCAACTCAGTTCGTCAGTTTACAAACCAACCCAGCGAGGTGTTTTTGTAGAAAGACCTTGACCTTTCCTTCTTCCTAACCCGCGGTCCCTCCCTCCTCAACCTTTTTGCAAAAAGCAACCCACACTTTTTCCATCCTCAACCCGCGGCCAGGTTGGCCACGTGTCGGCTTAACCAGCCGTCTTGGCGTCGTGGCCCTGCTCGCCCGGCCCTTTTCATCCTCCTTGGGTGGACTTGTCCTGGGTAACAAAAGTCTGTATGATTTCTGTTTTAAATAAAACAATTTCAGAAAATGTTTTTATAAATGATTTAATTTCTGTTTTAAAATAACTTTTAAATTATAAATCCAAACTAAACAAATGATATATGTTTTGAATCAGAAAAATGTGAGGAATTCAAAAATGCCCTCCAAAATATATTTTAAACACTTTAGATTTCAAGTGGATTAAAATTACAATAAAATGCCCTTTTGCCTTAATTAAATAATAATTTTTGTTTTATAACTCCAAATTTGACAAATGATATGTCTAAAATGATTAGCTCGACGAGACCGTTCTGTTTATGCATTCTATGTTCTGAATTGAAGCATGCATCACATAAATATTGCAAAACCAGAACTGTTTATGGGAGTAAAACCTGCCTAAATACATTAACCAAGTGTTTTATTATTGTTTTCTCACCTCACCCTTGCCATGCTACGTTACTGCCATGCAAATTGTGCATCATTCATCATGGCATGATTGCTTGCTTGTCGCATTTTATTCTTATGCTTGTGCACTTTATTTATGTTGGCCCTTGTTTGTTTGGTTCTTCTTCGAATAGACGTTGAGCAGGGGATATATCAAGAAAACCAGGAGCACTACCCAGATCCTTCTCTCGCTTCAACTGAGCTGCCAGGCAAGCACTACCACATGCTTGCATACATATAATACCTATTTCCTCTATCTTATTCTTGCATCATTGAGTCGCGATTGCATTAAATTGAATCCCAGGTATTGCATAGCCTTTACTTTTAAACCCCACCGAAGCTTGTTCCTCCATCCCATGAGCCATTAATACAGGAGTTGTTTGAGCCATGCGAGTCGTAGAACAACATGTGTAGGGTATGTGAGTGTCTGATGGATAACGAGGTATCTAAATAACTTAACCTGAGTAGTATGGGATAACTAATGAAAGTGGCACCGGTGAGCAATATCTGCTATTTGGTTTTTCATGCTCACTTGTGTCCCGTAAGACCCCGAGTACTTGATTCATGTTCCTTAAATATTCGCGCTATCCACATCCGGGAGGATTATGGGACCCCACTGAGCCAGAGCTTGATTCATTCTTATTTCTTGGGGCCACAAACTAGTTTGAGGTTTTATTTACTATCCTGTATTTATGTCATGCTTTACTGCTTTATTTACGATTGTGCGAGGATCACCTGTACTGTTTAGGATCGTGACACGTTTTCGCTGTATGGACAAGCCCAGTCACATTTTCGGGTTCCCAGTCGTTTACAGCCGTCCCCACAAACCTTGAGTCCGTCTCGAAGTCGGCTAACTTCGTTGCGGATATACTTAATGGGGTGGCCCCCTGAAATATTTCTGAATCTTGTGATTGCTTTGTCGTGAAAGCCTCGTTGGGTTTTGATTTGGTTTTTCCGAGGTTGATCGAGTGTGTGTTGCTATTTGTGCACCCCTGCAGGGTAAAACTTTTTGAAAGCCGTGTTCGCGGTTATGGACGACTTGGAGCACAGTTTCTCGATCATAGACAAGTATAACTAAAGTACCGCTTTTAACTTGACTAAGTAACTGACTAGTAAATAGTGCAACACTCATGGAATGGATAATAAACTGCCAGCGGATGGGGGTGTTCGTCCGCCTCGTTGGTAGCGAGGAGGAGGATGGATCTGTTGATATTCATATAATCATTGTCATTAATTCACGGGCATCCGTCTATCTTTGGTTAGGCGGACGGTTAGCGAGTATCTATAGAATTGTTAGGGTTTATCTTTTGCTGCAATTGCGTCACCCCAGGTTGTGTCCCCTCTAGAGGCATAAAGACTTGCTGAGTACCCCTAGGGTCTCACACGATAAATTATTTGATTCAGACGAACAGGTACACTCACAAGATGGATACTGGGTGGAGGAGATGGACGATGTGGGCAACGATCATTTGGTGTAGAGATTCCGGGAACGGAGATCCGTGAGATCTGTGGGCGGGATGTGTTTACTTATGGGGCATCTTATGCCGATTTGCTTCTTATCCGTACTCGGATCTTGTTTGCTGCTTCCGCCTGATACTCTGATGTTTGATGTATGAGGAGATATCCTAAACTATTATATCTATCTAGGACATTTGGATCTTGCCGTATGGCGTTGCAATATTTCTATTTCTTTTAGATGGAATGGCTCGGATGTACTGTTGTATGGTGGCTTGCATACATACTCATTTATGTATGTAGTTGATCCCTTCGCCTGCTGATTACGCCGCCCGTTCTTGTCCCGATGTTTGGAAATGGTTGGGACAGCCGAAAGGTCTACCTGTGAGTGGCATTTGGGCCTCACCGTACTATTTCAACCATTTTCGCTCATCCAGGCTTGTAACTAGGAGCGTAATTCACCGAGGTAGTTACAGCGGGTGAGCTCAGGTGGCGGCGACAAGGTCATGGGCTCCATGCTCCAGGGAAGCGATGGCCTTTTTTTACTTGGGGAAGTGAGGGCCTGATGCGGGCATGGTCGACGGGGTATCGTACAGATAGCGAACTGTTCATTTTCATTAGGCGGTGTCACAATCCTGTAAATATTGACTGCTCGGCGATTTTGCTGATCCGGGAATCGGCAAATGTGGTGCTCCGCGATTTGTGAAGAAAATTAGGGGACTTCTTTTCAGCTTCCTGGAGAAGCTCTCCTAGAAGCTACCTTCCCTCAGCTTCTTCGAGAAGCTCGACTCCTAAATTTGTTTTGGCTTCTAAACTAGTATTTGAAAGACTAATTTGGAAGTCTAAACAAATTTTAAAAACAGGATTCTGGGAGGAGCTGAGAGAGGGCAGCTTCCTGGAGAAGCCCTCCTAGAAACTGAAAAGAAGTGGGCCTTAGTCTGGCTTCTCGAATCTGGCTCGACGGAGTTGGGACGTTCGGTGATACTCCGCTGTGGATTTTCGGGAAGCTGGAAGCCAGCGAGCTGCCGAACACGTCCGTACTTGTTCCCTTCCTCCCTGAGTCGCCTTGAGCCGGTTGGTTTTCCGCAACCGCAAAAAAACCACCGGCTGGCAAAGAAACCTTATATCTCACACCCAATTAATTAACCTGGTATTAGGATCAGGAATTCAGGATATCCTATAGCCTATACTGCTCGGACACACGCTCCCGTGATCCAATCTTTCCATCGATCAGGGCAAACAAATCTGTTCTCTTCTCTTCTCTTTGGTTGCAGGCATCTTATGGCTTCCTACAAAAGGCTCTTCGTTTTCCTGACTCTCGTGGCGGCCCTTCTCGCCGCGCCAGCGATGTCAGTGGCCAGGACAACGTCCCTGGAACACTCATCTGCCCCGGCGCCGGCCATGCCGCCGCCTACCACGGCGTCCCTAGGGTCGTGGATACCGGCCAGCGCGCCGTCACCCGACGATGGCACAATCGAGCCAAGACAAGATGCCGTGACCACGCAGAATGACTTTATTTATATTTTCCCCAACCTATGGTTATTCACTCCTGACACGACGCTATATGACGAAGACAGTCCGTCCAGCGCCACGGCTGGCGTGTCGCACGCCGCCGGGACTGCGGCGGCGCTGTCGGTCGCTGGCGTGATGGCCATGATGCTGCTGTAAGTTCGTCGATCAGTTTGATATCCTAGTTTAGTCGGTACCGTAGGATTCTTCCGTGTGGGCATCCGTACGTAATCTAGTTCTAATCTATTAGGGTACCAGTAAGTTTTTGCCTGCTACTCCTCATCCCAAGTTTGTGTAATCTGCAGTTATTGTAAAGTTACTGAAATCAACGATTGTTACTCCACACGATCAGGATATTCAGTGTGCCCATCACCACATAAACTGCACAGCCGAATTACGATAATAGTATATATTGCAAGGGATGACAAAACAGTCTGCATCGGTGCATAGATTCTGCAGCTCATACACAAAACACATCAGATCTGAACAAATAGTCCTGGTCTCGTGGGTCTGCTTCTGTCAAAATCACAACACTATCAATCTAGAAGACACGCAGAAACAACAATTGAAGTAAACACAGCCACACAACAACCATTGCTCTTTTTTTTCTAGTAAAACGATCTTTTATTATCTTGAAAGTTCACATCAACATCCATACTCCCAAAAGAGTATACAATCGGCTACATATTTGTTTTTGTTTTTTCATACTCGGAAATATGACTCCAGAGCAGCCTAGGATGTTTAATCCTTATACTACGTCATCATCCATGCTCGATAACAATCTTCTTTCCACATTGTACACTACGGTGCATGCTACGGGGAAAAACTCCTTGTGCTCCATTCGCTGTTGATAGGGCCAAGCACGGAGTCAATACATGCGCCTGTAAATAACCTTTTTTTTACCTTCACAGGTAAATAACCGGTAGTGTAGAGATTATCTTGAATTGAGCTTCCATGCATCAGAATAAGCAAACCTTTATTGTAATGGTTGCCTAGTTTTTCTTACTTTGTTATTCCAAATTATTGTCGGCTGTGTGCATTATGATTATGCAAAGGTCGGGTGTAAACATTACAATTGGTAATAAAGCGCTCATTTCAAAAAAAAAGTGTAGAGATTATCTTCATTTTTTATCGAGCACACCATAATTCATGCAAGGCCACAAGGAGCGAGAGAGAGCGTGAGCAAGAGTAGGAGCATCGGGCGCCCCTCGGCGCGGCCTCCGCAGCCGCCCGTCACTCCTACGGCGACGTCCACCTTCCCCTCGCCGGTGACCACTCTGGTCTCGGCGCCCACCTCCTCTCCATGTTCCCTCCCCTATGGCCCCATGGCTCCGCACTTCTCGCGCGAAATCTAGACGATGGCCCGACATGGTGGAAGAAGAGGAGGAGGTGATGGCCTTGAATTCCTTCTCCACCCGCTCCTACTTCAATGTTGTTTCGTGACAGATCTCCCACCCTCATTGGCGTCGTCCCATGTGCAAGCTCCTCCTCGAATGAGTCCCCTATAGGCCTCCAGCTCATGCACCTGCTCGTCGCATGGCCTCTGTGGTACAAGGCCTGCACCGGCCCGGAACGCGCCGACATGGGCATGCCAGGAAGTCGGCCGGAAGAGTAAACACAAGCATCAGTGATGGGACCCTACCATCCTTCTATGATGGATGGCGTACCGCTCAAGCTAGCCGTGTTGTGCTTCAACTGCCTTTGTGTTGCCCATGGGTGCTCTACAGCCTTCATGCTACCCATGGGTGCTCTACAACCTTCATGCTGCCCATGGGTGCTAATATCGGATGGGGATGGAGAAGAAAGGATAAAAAAGGAGCGGTTCAGGGAAGAAGATGCCAGGTGTTACGAAAAGCAGCGGATAGATCTGCCCAAGGAAGCATGCCCATCACTTAAGGGTTCAAGGCAGCCAACCACCCTTAGCAGCTACTGCCGCGTCGGTCACCCCGCCCCACGTAGGATGATTCAGCTCCCACTAGCCAAAAAATTGTGCTAGGCGTCAGCAGGACTCCGGCGTGTCCCATCAACCAAGGAAACAATAAAGGTCAGATGCACCACGAGCCACACTTTTTGGGGGCATAGTGCCGAGAATCTCACTTTTCCCGACCCCATGCCCGGGGGCTTCTGTCGTATCCATGGGAACCGGGGTGTCCATGATTCTTCTAAGAGCATCTCCACCGGGACACCCCAAAGGGTGTTTGGCAACGTTGCCGACAAGCAGTATGGGGTGCAGCGGCAAGTTTTCGGCAATTTGGGGAACATTTCTCTCACCGGTTGCCTACAGCCGCCCCCCAAAACTCCTCAACCGATCGGTCATGCTCGTCGATGCGTTGCTCAATCGTGGTCGTGCTCGGCCACATCATCGGTGGAGTCGTCGTGGTGGCCTCGTTGGTGGCGCTTGCCGAGGACTATGAGGGCCACGAGCTCGTCCCCAACTCCTGCTCTATTCCCCACACGCGTTGGAAGCGACAACAACTTCCAAGGACGTCGGTGACGCGCACAGATCCGAGGGGACAAGCTGTCGCACTGCCGCTCATCGTGAATTGGGGAGAAGGCAGGCCGCCGCGCACAGGGGAGGAGGCGGGTCACCGCTCCTAGAGCTAGATGTCATCTTCGTCCATCTCGAAGGTCAGCAAGCCGTGGGTCAGAGCACGGGGGAGAAGCATGGTAGCATGGACAAGGGAGAAGTAGGGGCGCATGGGTGCGCGCTACCAAGGAAGAAGCGGTGGTCTCGCTGGCGGCGCCCATGCCCTGAGTGGTAGGTGGGAATTGGGGGCAGGTGAGAGGAAATAAAGAAGAAAGGAGTGATGCGTAGGTGGGAGGGGCTGACGGGTAGGTCTGTCTCTCCTTGTCCTACGTGAGTCACTGTCGCACTCCCAACTCGGTCCTGGTTGCCGATGGTGGGGAGGGGTTACCGGACAAAATATTAGGGCTCTAGAACTGTTGTCACTGCTTGGGTGCTCTCGATAGGGAGTGTTTTTTGCATGCCACCCCCAACCCGGGTGGGGGCGGGTTGGTGTGTTGGTGGAGATGCTCTAAGCGCGGGCCACGATGTCCCTCGTGTCACATGGCCACCCCGCGCCTTGTACGACAGACAGGAGCCGAGAACCATCTCATGGCTTAGTCCACGGGAAGGGTGCATAAGCAGTGAGTATCCTTCTCGGGGCTTGGAGAATATGCCCCCGGGGCACGTGGGGGATGAACAGGAAGGGCATCCAAGGATATCAACAAAGAACCCCGATGACCCATGGCGTGTAGTGGGAGGGTCCTAGTGGCCCTCGCAAACAAGGATGTCACACGATGTGCCTAGGCATAGGCTAGTGCAGTGTCATGAATGGCAGGCTTGTAAAGGCAGGCCACCCAAGCCCAATAAGGAAGGGATTGGTTGATACAAGCGCTCTCAATGGGACAACAAGCCCCTCCATGGAAGTAGTTCATTGCGCGCGTCCAAGACCATTATGGTAAACCTTTACAGTATAAAAGGATGGGCCATAGCATAGGAGAATAGAGGTTGAATTCGAGAGGGACGGGCAAAGATGAGAGAAAGAGAGAAAAATAGGAGGGAAGCCATGGCCGATCGCCATCGCGGTCATATCATACACTAGCAGACCCGACAAGAGCCAGTTTCATGCAGTGTGTACTCTACTTCCCTCCACGATAAGCAATACAATCATACATGCATGACATAGGGATGTCAGCCTTGTCTAAACCTGGGTAAACACCTTGTGTCCACGTGCTTGAATCATCTACGAAGGTCACGAGAAGGGATCTTGGACGTGGTTGCCACCCCACGGTCGAACAACTAAAAAGGGTATGCATTACCCCTGATATTCGTGTTCCCACACACGACATGGGGATATTCTTCCTAAATCCAACCTTGTTAAGCGAAATTGGCATGAGAATACGATATATGCTTTTTTATATCAGATGAAACAATTAAACATTTATTGTTTCAATAATTTTATCGTTTTATATGGTTAGTCACCCAAATAGGTTCAGGCTTGTATCCACTATATAGTGTTGCCAATATTTTTGGAAACTCGTTATATGACATAGATTACATGTACATAATTCTTCTTAGGATGGGAGTGATTGTTATTGTTTGGTTGCAATGCTACGTAGAAATGATAAAATGTTTAATGATAAAAAACTCTTCTATTTTGCAGGTTATCTACCGATGTATCGGTACTATGGTTGCCCTACATCGTGTGGAGTTTCACGTCCTTTTTACGGAGTTGTGTACACGATTTGCAAGATACAATGATAGAATTCTTTATCCGACATGGATGACAGCACAATGTTCGGATTGACTATCCACCCCCTTAGACGCTTTGCATTTTTTTATTATGATACGTAATTCGTCAGTTTTCATTTTTGTTATGTGACTGTGGATTTGTATCGGATGTGTACATCTTAGCTATACAGAGACCGAGTATAATATTTAAATTTTACATAATAAAAAGTTCTATATAAAAAACATGTTAAAAATTTAACATCTTATATTTTGAAACGGAGTGAGCGGTTGCCGACGTAATAATGTTTTCTTCTTATACCGTGATGATGTGACTTTTCAGCTAATAAGAACTTCTAATATCTCCTCTTGTAAGAAAAAGAGAGGCGACGGCTAGGGTGAAAACCCTAGCAGCCGCCGCAATCTATTTCATCCTCGCCCTCTACGTCTGGGAATCGACGGGTCCCCGCCTCCTTTGTTTGTCGCTCTGGCGACGGGAGGGGGTGGGGACCTCGGACCTACGCTCGGTGTTATAGAAGGTCCCTAAAGTTAGAGTTTGGTCAACCGACATCGACGCTATGGTAGCTATGGGGGCGTTGAGCGGGACAAGAATAAGGTATACCTGTCTCCTCTTCCACCTCGTCCGCGACGATCTTGCCGCTGGTGTTGAGGAGGGCGGGGATTCGTCTGGTCACCGCTTTCATGGAGTGGTGGATCTCGAGTCTACGTGTGTTCTAGGTTAGGTGTTACAGTTTTAGATCAATTCAATGGCGAACTTCAGCTCTGGGACGCTGGTCCTTAGAAGCACGTGCACGAAGACTTCCCGACTGTTATCAAATTCCAGGCCGGCTCAGGTAAGGGAGCAGCGAGCACGTCGGCGGCTCGCTCTGGCGGCAGTAGTGGTCGTTAGGTGGCCCAAAGACCTCGACGAAATTTTTATTATGTTTGAGGTGCTTTGTGAACTCATAAAATAGATTCCAATCTTTTTCGCAAAAAAAGAACTTCAAATATTGGAAAACAGACCATGTAGGACATGTTTGATTCGTATCATAGGAAAATATAGATTAGAAAAATATAAAATTCAAGTGTCATGTCCAGTTGAATCTTATATGATTTGAAAGCTACAGGACTTTTTCTCATATATATAGTGTTTGAATCTGAGAAAAAACTAAGAAATTGTAACATAAGGTTTAAGTGAATGGATTTTTTCCCTCTAAAATATACTGCAATGCAGCCATATGGAAAAAAAATTCTGAGAATCTAATCCTATGAATCAAACGAAGTTCATAGGAAAATTCCTAAGACCCTGCTTGTCCATAGTATAATATACCGGCCAGATCTTAATGTTACGAAGTATGCTCAGGTACTCGCTCCGTTTAGAAATATAAGATGTTTTAGGTTTGTGAAGGAGATATATCTAGACATGTTTTAGTATATAGTTTTAAATAAATCTAGACACTAAAAGATATCTAGATACATCTTATTCACATACCTAAAACATCTTAGGGCATGTTTGATTCAAAGGATTTGTATAGGAAATTTGTAGGATTAAATCCTATAGGAAATTTTCCTATGGTGGTTGTTTGATTTGTAGGATTGATTCCTATAGGAAACTTTTCTAGGAAATCCTTTGCACTAGATTGCATAGGAAATCTAACATCCACCCAAAGCTCTTTCTTAGAATCCTTTGATGGAATCAAACAAACTTTGTTTTCCTATCCTATGAATCAAACAAGCCCTTATATTTCTAAACGGAGGGAATGGATTAGTCCGTAATGTTTACCCCGTTTTTAGCTAGAATCCCGGCATTGTTTCGTGTCTTCTTTCATGCTTTCGATTGCCGTCTCAATCACGCGGGGCAGGTGCTACTAATAAATACCGGTACTCCTACTACTACCATGGTCAACTGTAAGCTCGAGCTAGCAAGGTGCTGCTGCGGACAACACAAACTGAACCAATCACCACTGCGCACCGGCACGACCTCTCGGCCGGAGCCGGAGGCGATCGAAGGTGCGAAGCGATGGAGTCGGGCGGGACACCCACACGTTCAGGCCCAACCGACGGCCGCGGCGGCTGGCCCGCCGCGCTCTTCATCATCGGTAATCTCGCCGATCTTTTACAAGTTTTGGCCTAAAACGTCTCTTAATTGTGAACTCTGAACTGCTCCGCCCCCCGCACGCGCAGTCGTCGGCTTCTTCGAGCGCATCGGGTTCATGGGCTTGGGGGGCAACCTGATCACCTACCTGACCGGTCCGCTGGGCATGTCCACGGCGGCCGCCGCCGCCAGCGTGAACGCGTGGTCCGGGACCGTGATGGTGCTGCCGCTCGTCGGCGCGCTCGCCGCCGACTCGCGCCTCGGCCGGTACCGGGCGGTCCTGCTCGCCGGCGTGCTCTATCTGCTGGTCAGTGCCGCTACTTCTCGCTCGATCCCTCTCTTCTAAAGCAAGCATCCTGTCCCTGTCCGTGTCGTGCTTTAATAATTCCCTTGCCATTGCGCGGTAGAGAGTTTGTCGTGGAGCTCATTGCCATTTATCAAGATGGAATCTGGAGACATGATTTTGATTCTGGAATTGCTATCTACATTAGAACCTTTTGGAGCTGGTATCCTGTACGATGTCTGCTTTAATCGCTGTCCAATGGCGCCATCCGTGCATTGTCACCCATTTTTATTTTCCTCATCTACACAACGAAAATACCCCGATCAAGGATCTTGTCGACATTTCCTCTATCGCAATAAATATAGCTGTTCTCCTGCTGTTATTAAAAAAAAAAGGGTCTTGTCGACATCCAGGACCTTGCGGTGGTGATAGTGGGGTGTGGGGAAGCAATTGGACACGGATAGATCACCCTTGCATATGACCAGTACTCTAGACAAGCTGTGATAGAAAAATAATGCAAAAACGACATTGTAGGGCTCGATTGAGCCAATTCAGTAGCCAGTAATTAGCAATTCCGGCTACACGCTAGTATATCTTAACTTGTACTCCCTCCGTTTCAAAATATAAGATGTTTTAGGTTTGTGAAGAAAATGAATCTAGATTTGTTTTAGTATGTAGGTTCACTCAACTTTAGGATGAATCTACACACTAAAAGAAGTCTTGATTTATTTTCTTCACGGACCTAAAACATCTTATATTTTAAAAACGGAGGGAGTAGTACTACTTTGATCCGTTCAAAATTAATTGACTTATACTCCCTCCGTTTCGTAATATAAGATGTTTTACATTTCTGAAACGAGTGTATCTAGACTACTTGGATTTAGTGTGTAGATTCATTTCGGACCTATACACTAAAAAAAAGTTTAGATACACTCATTTCAAAAACTAAAACATCTTATATTATGAAACAAAGGGAGTATGTATTTAAACACTAAAATACTTCAAAATATGTATTTGAATCTAGAAAATCCGAGACAGTAATTTGAAACTGAGCTGCGAAGCTGGAATAAACGGCTCATAATTAAATCGGACGACCCATATTTATGATGTCTGCGAAACATTTGACGACCCCTTACTAATATGCACTGCACTGATGAGCAGAGCCTGGGAATGCTGACGGTCTCATCCATGCTGCAAACATCGGGCTCTCATCCCTCGAGCTTCCATGGAACGGCCACCGCCTGCTCGCCGCCGCTGCCTTCGACGCCATCACCTGCCTGGCTCGCCTTCTTCTACGCCGCGCTCTACCTGCTGGCTCTGGCGCAGGGTTTCCACAAGCCATGCTCCGAAGCCATGGGCGCGGACCAGTTCGACCCCACCGCGCGTGCGTCCCGGAGCTCCTACTTCAACTGGTTCCACTTCTCCATATCGTGGGGCTACGCCGTCGCGGCGACTGTGGTCACCTACCTCGAGGAGAACGTCGGCTGGACCGTCGGGTTCGCCGCGTGCTGGGCCACCATGGTGGTCTACCTCGCCGTCTTCTTGCTCGGCACGGGAACGTACCGCGCCGAGCAGCCCGTCGACGGCAGTTCGCTCGCGCGGCTCACCGAGAAGTTCACATTTTCTCGAAAGGCCGCTGCTACTGACACCGACACACAACGGTGAGCACGAGTGCAAGCTGCATTCCTCTGCACGGACGCCACTGATAAATGCCGCTGTTTTCTCCACCTGTACAGGCTTCTGACGGCAGAACCGGAGGAAGGTGAAGGATTCCTGGTCAAGCTGCTACCGATCTGGCTGTCCAGCCTGGTCTTCGCGGCGGCCGTCGCGCAGATCACCACCCTGTTCACAAAGCAGGGCAGCACCCTGGACCGGCGCATCGGGAGCCTCGTCGTGCCGCCGGCGGCCCTTATGTGCTTCATCAGCGTCACCTTCGTCACCCTGGTCCCCATCTACGACCGCGCCCTCGTGCCCCTCGTGAGGCGCCTCACCGGCCACCCCGCGGGCATCACGACGCTCCAGCGCGTCGGCGCCGGCATGGCCATGTCCTGCGTCGCCATGGCCGTCGCGGCGCTCGTGGAAGCCAAGCGCCTCCGCGCGGCCGAGGCCGCGGGCCTGCTGGACCGCCCCGACGTGGCGGTGCCGATGAGCCTGTGGTGGCTGGTGCCGCAGTACGTGCTGATCGGCCTCGCGCAGGTGTTCAGCTATATTGGGCTGGAGGAGTTCTTCTACGACCAGGTGCCCGACGCGCTCCGCAGCGTGGGACTGGCGCTATCCCTGAGCATCTTGGGCGTGGGTAGCTACGCCAGCGGCATGCTCGTGGCGGCGATCGACTGGGCGACGACGAGGGGCGGGGGAGAGAGCTGGTTCTCCGACAACCTCAACCGTGCGCACCTAGATTATTTCTACTGGCTCCTCGCCGGCCTCGGCGCTTTAGAGGTGGCTGTGTTCTTGTATTTTGCAAAGCGATATGTCTACATGAACAAAACAGAGCAATGATTCGTTCTCCATTAGTTTTAGAGGCTATTGGTTCAGTTGCACACATGTTTAGCAACAAATGAAGTGAAAAGAAACAAAAAATTCATTATACAAGATTATACTCCCTTCGTTTAGAAATATAAGGTGTTTTAGGTTTGTAAAGTAAATGTATCTAGACACCTTTTAGTGTAACCTACTAAAAAAATGTGTAGATACATTAGCCTCACTAACTTAAAATATCTTATATTTTCAAACGGAGGGAGTATAATACTAAAACGGAACTGCTGGCTAGCCAACACACCGATCGGAGGCAGCGACGGCCCATACAGGAGGCCCACATACTGAAATGATACCAGAAAAACAACGCACATAGACCAGCTACAACATATGGACCACACCAATCTCGATGACCAAAAAAATCAACGGTACACAAGCTAGCTGCGACATAAGCTACGTTACAGCTAGCTGTTTTTTAGCAATTCCGTTTTAGTATTGTATAATCTTGTATAATGAACCTTTTGTCTCTTTTCACTTCATTTGTTGCTATATAAACATATGTAGCAAACTGAACCAATAACCTCTAAAACTATTGGGGAGTGTTGGAGTCTAGGTTAGCGTAGAAGTGGTATCCTAGAAGAGTCTGGAATATTTCAGTGAGTGTTGGAGTCTGAGTTAGTGTAGTAGTACTACTCTGTAGAGTATAGAGTATTTTAGGGAGTGTTAGTAGATTAGTAATAATGTCCTACTAGAGTATAGATCATTCCAGTGTATGAGTGAAGATATAAGGCTAGATTGTGCTATATATAAGAGGGTGTGAAGGTCTAAGGAGCCAATCACATCCATAAAATTTCCCCAAATCCTACATGGTATCAGAGCTAGGCTCCTCCTCCTAACCTTATCTACCACCGTTCCACTACTGCAGCACCCACTCCGACTCTTGTTGTCAACAACACTGGGTGCATTGTAGTCACCTAGGCGGCAGGAGGCCGCGTCCCGTTTCTCTGTGCAGATAGTAGCCATATCATGTCGCAAGGTGCATCATATGAGGCTTGGCTGCTGCTCTGCATGGGTGGTTGCTCAGGAAGCTAGTTAGAATGGTACAATTGGGGTGCTGATAGGAGGAGGATAAGTTAGGTTGTTGGATTTGGGAAGGAAGAGAAATTGGAGGCAGAGGAGGACCTCTGATCTGGATGGAGATGGGCAGATGCAGAGGCGATGCAGGCGGTTGTGAAGGAGCAAGGCATCTATGTTATGGAGGTGATGGCTGAAGCGACACTAAGATGTGGTGGTGAAGGGAGACAAATGGGTGAGGTCTCCTTTGTTGGTTATTCTTGTGCTACAGGAGAAGAGAGGCAAGCTACAGAGAAGGGGTGCGGAAGCCTGCGGTATCAAGTGAAGGTATAGGGGAGTGCTCTCTGTAGGTTGTTCCTTTGGTGTTGCTGGAAAAGATTCGGCTTCAGGAGGAAGAAAGTGTTGCTGCTGTGTTGCAGTAGGGAAAAGAGGAGTCTAGGAGGTATTAGACCAGTGAAGCTGATTTGGATGGGCCATAAGGAGCAAAGGGAACAGAGCTTGCGGCTAGGAGAAGAGGAGATAATTGAATGGGTCTGAGAGAGAGGTAGAGGCCATGGGGATGAGGTGAATATGGTTGAGGCAAGATGGCTGGAGGGTTGATGGAGAGGAGGTAGAGGTCAAGGCTGTGACCGTGTGGGAGAGGTGGAAGTCATGTGGAGGTTAGGAGTGTGGAACTATGGATAGCTGACCGGTGAGGTGAGGCGGTTGTGGCTCTATAGGAGCTGATGTTGAGGTGAGGCAGTCGTGGTTCTGCAGGAACTGGAGTTGATGAAGAGGCAATTGTGATGCTCAAGATGGTGATGGAAGGCGTGTGGTGCCACCATTGTAGGCGCTGGTGTAATAGGTCGCATGGTTGGAGAGGAAACAGTGGACCAATGCAAGAAGGATAGGAGGTGTCTAGCTTGATGTAGAGTTGTTGCACGGTGATGGTGATGGCTCGTACGAGCGGAGCTGGATGGCTGGAGTTGATTGGTTGCTTGACGACCACTGGAGCAAGAGCTAGAGTAAAACACTCTCATGTATCTGTGTATGCTTGCAAGCTAGAAGTGTAGTGGTCCTAGTAAGTGTCATGGAGTTGTAGCAAGATGGTCATGGTGACTGACCCATGCCCATCTTGAGGGGGAGTGTTGGAGTCTGGATTAGCATAGAAGTGGTGTCCTAGGAGAGTCTGGAATGTTCTAGTGAGTGTTGGAGTCTAAGTTAGTGTAGTAGTAGTACTCTGGTAGAGTCTAGAGTATTTTAGGGAGTGTTAGTAGATTACTAGTATGTCCTATTAGATTCTAGACGATTCTAGTATATGAGTGGAGATGTAATACTAAGCTAAGCTACATATAAGAGGGTGTGGAGGTCCAAGGAACCAAGCACATCCAAAAAATTTCCCCCAAATCCTACAGGGACCCAACTTATTGTCGTGGTATTGCCGACGAGTACGCCATGGAGGGGTCCTCACAGTGCGTGTTTAGAGATGTGGGGTAAGGCGGACGGTTGATGGGTACACGGTAACACAGCTTACTCAGGTTCAGATCCCACGACGGTGGCAGAATCCTACTCCTGCTATAAATCACTATAAGGGCAATACGCCGAGTTACAGAGATAGGTTCGCTGTGCGAGGTTGTATGAAGTTGTGTATGAGATTGTTGCCCTAAAGGCTCCCATAGGCCCGACTTATATAGTCACCAGATCCTAGGGTTACAGGAAAAAGTCCTAGCCGGACAGGTTACAGAGTCCTACACCGTCTATCACTAGTCTTGTGTATCTTGCACTCCAAGGCTCACGATGTGGTGACTCCACCATAGCCTTCCTTTATCCCAAGCATGGGCCTCCTTCGATCCACCTAATCTGCTGCCCAACAGCCAGGCCATGCTACCGACTATGGGCCACCCGGGTTAGTCGGATAAGAGACATGCTATGAGGATACCCATATAGCATATCCCCAACAATAGCCCCCGGAGAACTCCGAGATCTTGCGCCGTCTTGCCTCTTCTCGTGGAATGCTCCGTCTAGATGGGTGTCGGCAAATCGTCAAGCAATATCTTGTAGTCCTCCCAAAGAACCCTGCAAAGGTTTCTCCGTCTTTTATGAGTAAGTCAGAGAAATGCTGAATCTTCCATCGTACTCTTCCGTAGTCGGATTAAATCCGTCCATGCCGGAATCTTCGATGTGACGGCTCATCTACTATGTCAATTATGACGATGTAGGCTTAGGTCAGCGACGCCTCGTAACTCACACATGCAGAGAACACAATCATATCCGATTTTCCTGTGTGAGCGATACGAACCGTTGGCGGTGGCGGTTGGAGGCGTGGCAAAATTACCGCGCACGTCCACGAACACGTCGTCTACGCGGCAACCGTCCGATTAGTTGCACGAATCTTGACACAGAGTAAGATAAATAGTAACCGTGGGACATTTGCCACTTTTTTACCCCATTCTCTCGCGTCATCATCTTCTTCCTCCAGCCGCATGCCTCCTCGAGCTCTCCGCGGAAAACCTCGAAGAAACCCTAGCCTCTCTTTACACCAGTCGCATCCTCCCAGTCCTCCATGGCCAGCAGCAGCTCCTCCCCGTCGATGGCGGCGAAGCGGCTGGCCGGGCGAGCTCCATCGTCGTGCCCCCAGAGGGCCTGGTCATCCCCGCGTCGACGGTGATTGAAACCACCGGCGGTGACCACAATCTGGCGGCGCTAGAGCCTCTGAAAGAAGAGCCAGACTTGCACAAGGGCGACTGGCGCGGCTCGGACATCACCGGCCGCGACATCCAAGAGATGGTCGCCGAAGGCTACCTTCATGACGGAGGGCTTGCACTGGCGAAGGCATCCGGGCGAGGTGACACCTTCTTCCCAAACCGAAGAAAAGGTGTACCTCAAGGCTCAGCTGGTACGCGGCGTTTCCCTGCCCATCTCCCACTTCTTTTTGTCCGTCTTGAACCACTTCAAGGTTCAACCCCATAACCTCTCCCCCAATAGTATCTTAGTGCTTAGCAACTTCGCGACACTTTATGAGGGTTAACTAGGGATTAGGCCTAGGTTAGACTTGTTCGTGTACTTATTCACCATCAAACGTGAAGCCGGACATAGTAGGGAGGAGCTTAGGAACTGCGGCACCATAAGCTTCAAGATCCGACCTGGACGGCGGTTCCCCGACATCGTCGGCCACGTGTCGTGCAAAAACTGGCAGCGGACTTACTTCTACGGCCCCGACATTCCTTTGGCGGGCCGAGAAGTGACGTACCCGGACTTCGTGGATGGAGCCGCCGCTGAAGTTTCCACATGGAGATCCCATGCCTCCCTTCCCTCCGACCTCGACGCTTCTCGCACAATAAGGCGGATCAAGTGGTTCGTAGAGATGGGTTTGACCGGCTTGGACCTAGCCATGTGCTGGTTCATCAGGCGAATCCAACCTCTGCAGCACCGCTTGAAGTTCATGCACGAGTACACCAGTGATCGAAGGGATACCCTCCGGATCTCCGTGGATAACTTCTCGAGCGACTCCGTCAAGCTCCGTCTAAAGGACATCGTCAAGGTGAAGGATAAGAAGCGCGGCTTCACCATCACCTGCGACATGTACGTAGACGGCAAGTGCCTAAAGGTAGGTATTTATTTTCCGTGTATGACATTGCTCCAGTTTCTCCGTCTTGCCAGTGCCATCTTATCTAACACGGTGATTTCTCACTTAACAGCTTAGCGATCTAGATGAGGACAACCTGGCTGCCCAAATCTACGATCCAAAGATGAAGGAAGTCATGGTCGTGTCCGACGACGATGTCCCGCTGGCACGAAAGCGGAAGAGCTCCACCTCTGACGCTGCCGACGGAGGCAAGAAGAAGAAGACGGAGGGTGGAGCCTCCAAAAAGAGTACTGCCGCCCTGGAGGCGGAAAAGAGAAAAGCCACCGGGATTTTTGCCAAAGCGCCCCCTAGTGTAAGCCTCTCATTCTCCGATATTGTCTTATTCCTATACTTATGAACTTTGCACGTTTCAGGAAGAAAGCCACAACCAGCCTCAAGAAGTCCTCCAAGACTCTCGGGGCTTCTAGAAATATCAAAGATATGCTGCATCGCGACTCCTCCCCTGCCATTGCCCTGCTACTCCTGCCGTCAAGCCCTCCTCTACTCCGACAAGCTCTCAAGTCCAGGAGGCACCATGCCCTTCCACCATGGAAATGGATTCTGGCGCCTCTATCGAACTCGCTGTTGTCGGCGAGCAGGCGACACAGGAGAGCGCTGCTCTTTAAATGGCTGAAGCTCCGGCTAAGGATGACATCGGTAGTGGCAAGGCGGTGGTGGGAGCTGGTACCTTTGCCAAAGGCGGCGCCCCTACTTCCTAGAAACCCTTCGAGTTCCCAAAGATAGTTTACCCGGCGCTCCTGCCGAGTAACACAACTATGGTTCCTGGAGGAGTACCGTCATCTCCGACGTGCGGTATTGAGGAGCTGATCCGACAAGCAGATATCTTGCGGGGAAATAGCATTTCCTTTGGCAAGCTGTTGGCCGAGAGTGCTACAAACCTCAAGATTATTGCACTTGTAAGTTTTACTTTACCTTTTGCATTTCGTATGAGTATCCCACTGTAGCCCCCGAGGATGTAGACGGAAAACCATAGGTTTTGCATCTATATGCTCTAAGAGTGACTAAGTTAGAAAAAACTCTCACTGTAGCCCCCAAGCATTTAGATGGAATGAATTACTCCGACTAGATGCTTTAAGAGTAGCATACACAGTGTTCATAATTCTCAATGCTGTAGCCCCCAAGCCTCTAGTTGTAACTGAATTAGTTCTGACTAGATGCTTAAAGAAAAGCTAAGCATATTGATAAGTTAAAAACTCTCGATGTAGCCCCCGAGCATCTAGGTGGAAAATCTCTGACTAGGAGCTCCAAGCAGACCAAACAACAACTTAACTTTGTATTTGTTTCCACATAATGAGAATGCTCGGAGGGGCATGGCCAACGACAAGTATCAGAAGATGCGCGCAGATCTTGAAGCCGAAAAGGGTAAAACTGCCATCTTGAAGGAACAGATCATCAAAAACAAGAGTCTGTTTTCTTTTTGCGCATTTTGTCTTGGTTTTATGCCTTCCTTCTTCGAATACTCACTGTGTGTTTTGTTTTCTCCAACTTGCAAAACATGTCGCCAAGGCCAAGGACATTGTCGAGCAGTCCAAGCATATCCAGCAGCTGGACAGCGAGAACAAGATCCTGAAGGAGGAGAGGAAGGAGATGCTGAAGATGCACGAGGATTCCATGAAAGCCCTGCAGGATTCCGCCTCCGCGGATGTGGCATCCCGCAAAACCACTACTAGAAAATCGCGTTGAATTTTGCATTGCATCGTCATCATCATGCATTGTTTGCATAAAACTATTTTTCGCAAACCTATTTTGTTTTCCGAAACGCCCTCTCTCATTCAAACGCCAAACTCCGGGGCTCCGGAGTATTTTTGTTTCGTTGTTTCGAGTTGCAAATGGCCCAATTAAATTAAATAAAAGTTTTAATTATTTTAGCGGGGGCAGCCGAACGGGCCGTATCGACCCGAACGACCACCCCCATATTTTTCAGAACGGTCCACCCTGCAACCGCCCCTAAATCCTACACTCACCAACTATCCTACCCACCCCCAGCCTCCACATCACTCCTACCTATCACGCCTTGCCACCTCAGCTCCCCTCTCTCCCCAACCAACCAGAGCACGCCACATGGACCTCACCCAGCCACCCCACATGCCACACACGCCAACCACAGCCCCACCCTGCCCCTGGGTCCCACGCGCCAGCCCTCCCCAGAAAAACCTCCCCCAGGCCGAACCTTCCCCTAGCCCCACGCGACCCCACGCGGGCCCCACCGCCTCGGTCCCCGAACCGTGACGCCTCTCCTCCCTCAAGGGCAGCCCCTCCGCCCGCCCACGCCGCCACCTCGCTCGTCACGCAGCCAGCCCGCCGCCTCTTCCTCTCGCTGGCCCTCGGGTTCCTCGCCAGGCTGTCGCCGACAACCTCTTCGCCTCTCCGCTTCTTCCCAACCCCGGCCAAGAACCCGCTCCTCCGGCGATCGCCGTGGCTGCCTCCTCCACGCTGCCCTCCTCGCATGCGAACCGGCCGCACCCCCGCCGTCCACCGCCTGCTCGCCCGAGCCCGCCTCCCTGCCGCTGCCGCCCGCCGCTTTCCATCGCGCTTCGACCCTGCGCGCCGCTGCGTCTCGCCGCCTCCGGCTGCAAGGCCTCGAGCCACCGCCCCGCCATCGCCCGTCGTGCTCGCCCATGAAAGCACTCGCGCCGCCGCTTTCCCCGGCGCCCACCACAACTCCGCCACGCCCGCCAAGCCTCCGCCTGCACTGCCGCGCCATGCTTCCGCGGAGCGCCGCCTCCCTCTCCGCCTCAAGACGTCTTCAGCCACCGAGCCCGCCGCGCCCAGACCCGCCTCGCGTCATGCCGCCGACCCGGGTCCAGAGCTCCGCCGTGTTCCCTGTCGACCTCGCCCATGTCCATCACCAACCGTCAAAGTTTGGACCCAAGCACTCCGACGCGAACCTCGAGACCACATGAGAAGGCCGACCCGTAACAAAGTTCGTCGATCCCGTCACCAAGATCTCGTTCACGGAAACCCTGATGTTTCGACACGGCACCATCAAGACCTTCGCCCCGAACATCGAGACCCTGAACGGCAAGTACTTCATCAACGACAAGATCGTCCACGCAGTCCACGAGGCCGTTCCCGGAGCGAAACATCGAACCCCGGTACTGTCGCCTTCCTCTTCGGATGCCGAACCCCAAGATCTTCCTCGAACACGGATGCCAAGATCATCGGCATGAGATCGAGACCCCGGTCCCGAAGACCACATGCGACAAGACCTTCGCCCTGAATGCGGAATCAAGTACCCGAACGCCAAGGCCTCCGCCGGAAAGGACAAGACCAACGACACGACCCGACATACGCGAATGCGACAAGATCGGCTATCGGACGCCAAGTACTGCACCCGGACATCAAGATCTCCCAGGATGATACAAGTACTCCTTCCCGGAGGCGACACTCAAGAACACGAAGCAAAGACATCGACCCGAACGCCAAGAACGACACCGACCCGGAAGATTCGATGCGTCCCTTTCCGAGACCCCGGATGCGCCAAGACCTACCCCGTTACCGAGGACGACCCCGGAGCCGAGAACGGACCGTCGAACCCTGGACCCCGAGCCCGAACCCCGAACCCCGGAACCCAAGATCGTCGAGCCCCCTCTGATGTGTGACCCCTTTTCCTCGAACCCTATTTTTTTTTAACATATCAATTTGTTGCACATTAAAATTGTCATTCCCGCATGCATATCTATGGTTTGGGGGCCTTTTGCCGATTCACCTAATAATTAAATATGGGGCCCATATGCGGGCAAATCTAGTCTCATATTGGCCTCATTTAAATTTGTATAGCGAACCGGTGCCACCTTGTGTCTGGATAATGTAACATTTAAATTGCGGGTCTTCTAAATAACATGAACCACCTAATTAATTGTCGGGACCCCGGTTCCGCTTAATTTGACCTAATTGCATCGCATCTTTGCCATGTCATTCATCATACATGCATCATGCCGATCTTCTGCCGTTGTATTAAATAGTGCATCCGGTGTTTCTTCTAGTGATTTTGGCTCTTCGCGGATAAGGCCGTTGAGTTGATGTGAGCTTCGCCCCGATCTTCGGGGGAAAACCTTCGACAATGTTTTCAGGCGAGCATCTCCCCCTTTCTACCTATCTTACTTTTATAGTCTTTATTCCCTTCTGTTGATCTATTGCTATCTGTGTTGCGATGCTCTAGTTTCCGTACCCGAAATATCCCCTGCAGCCTTATATTGCCTTGGACACACCCTATTACCTGTTGTTTGGTAGATAGTTGGACTTGCGCGTCGTAGTTGCTTGCTCAAGTGCTGATGTGTGTCGTCATATGCCACAGTTGCTGATGTATTGCCGCATGTTGAAGTTGGAGATGATTTTAGTTTTACTTATCGTCACTTTAAATTCTGTTTAACAACTAAAATTGAATAAGCAGAGGCATCGGTGGGTGATAGATAATATTTGGTTTCCGAACGCCCACTTGTGTCCCGTAAGACCCCGAGTACTTGATACCTGTTCCTTGTTTTTGCGCGCTATCCACATCCGGGAGGTATATGGGACCCCCCTGAGCCAGAGCTTGATTCAGTCTTATTTCTTGGGGCCACAAACTAGTTTGAGGTGTTATTTACTATCCTGTACTTATGCCATGCTTTACTGCTTTATTTACGATTGTGCGAGGATCACACTGTACTGTTTTGGAATTGTGACCCGTTTACGTGGTAGCGACAAGCCCAGCCACACTTTCGGGTTCCCGATGCATCACCGCCCCACAAACCTTGAGGCCGTCTGAGTCGCCTAGCTTGCTATGGAATCTACTTAAGGGGTGGCCCCAAATATTTCTGAATCCTGTGATTGTTCAATGTGAAAGCCTCGTGGGTTTTGATTTGGTTTTTCCGAGGTTGATCGAGCGTGTGTTGCTATTGGTGCACCCCGCCGGGTAAAACTTTCAAAGCCGTGTCCATGGATATGGACGACTTGGAGCACAAGATCTCGATCATAGACAAGCATAACTAAAGTTTATCGCTATAAATTTGACTTATAATGACTAGTAATCAGCTTCACTATAATGGAATGGCTAATTAATACTGCCCACAATTGCTTGTTTGTTTGTCGCTTGCGACAATTGTATCTGACTAGTAAGTATTGCAACTACAACGAAATGGTGAATAAAAGTACCAACCACTTTGGGTTTTGGGTTTATCTCATGCTATCATGTCGATTAGTAATCACGCAACTACAACGGAATGATTAACTAAAAGGGCCCATCGCTTACTTTATCGTGACAATTATCTATACGACTAGTAATTGCTGCAACGATAACCAAATAAGTAAAACGCCAACCTGTGAGTTCCTCGGTTGACTTCCTCGTTTGGTCTCGAGGGGAAACACTAGGATGGGTTTGTTTGGTGTTAGCTGTGTTGGATCCGGTTAGGCCATTCTTACCTCTCTCGATAAACGCCATTGTATCGAGTCTCTATAGGTTGTTTAGTGCATGCTGCTGCCGCTCACCACCATACCTATGTAGGCGAGGACCGCGAATTCTAGCCTCGCTGTCTTGGCCTCGATCGACGCTCCTCTTTTCCTTGGCCCTTTGTCGGCACCCCTTTTGTTTAAGCAGGTTTTGAGATCGACGTCGTTAGCGGGTTACCCTTCCGCTTGGCCTGGGCAGGGTTATGGACGCCATTGGTTATTCTTCAGGGCTCTTAGCCCCATTTGCTTCTTGTCCGTAGTCGGACGCTCTACCGTTTTCAAGGTGATTTGGATCTTGTATATTATATCAGTATTCTTGACTCTTTGAGTCGCTGTTATATATATCTGTTCTGTGGGTCCCATCGAGGACTGTTGTGTAATGTTATTACTTCGTTTTCCACCCGCACGAAAGTGCTGGTGGCACCTTTGAATCGCTTTCACGGGTTTGGCGAATTTTGCTCAAACTTGCATAGGTCCGATTCTGAGGGTGTTACAGAGTGGTATCAGAGCTCAGCAGTTGCGATACCCCACAAGTCCAGCCTGTAGGATAACCTAGCTAACGGCCGAAGTAGTGTCAAAACTATTTTGCAAAATCGGTTGGATAGTTCCGATTAGGTCTGATTTTACTCCTTACCCCTCTGCTGTTCTCCTCTTACCTCTACGTGTTTTGAATCCGCTCTCTTCTCTCTCTTCGAGTCCAGGAATTCTCGTGGTTGGGTTTTCCGTCGTACCTTCAGGGTTTCGCTTCCTCCTTTGTTAACGGTGTTGCTATATATGGTCTTCATGCTATCCGAGGAATCCTTCGTCTGTGGTACCATTCTTTGTTCCTTGTGTGTTCCTTCCGGAGTTCTCTGACGCGACGACAGCATCTACGCCAGATCCGATGCAGAGTCTACATCACCCCTTTGTTCCGAACCTCGCTTGTCGAGATCTTCAGTCTAATTCCGAGAGTTGGTTGCATAATCCGCCTATTTGTGTGCAGAGTAATGGTTCGAGTGCGGGATGGGGTAGCTACCATACCACTACTCTTATCATTCGCTCTTGCACATCGAGTCAGTGGATCCAGCGATTTTACTCCGTTCACGAAAGTTAGGGGTGGCTTTATTTGTTGATACCCCTACCTTCGCCCTTTTTGTTCCCGGAGTGTTCCCTCGACGATCACGGACAACGAACCTTGTTGGTGGTGTCGCCGATCTCCAGATGAAGAAGGAACTCTCGTTAGTGGTGTCGCAAGGAGCTACACGAAGCGAGAAGACGCGGACCGCCGACCTTCCTTCCGGTACCATGAGGCGGATCTCGAGGGCGAGATCCATTGTTAGTGGTGTCGAATTGTGGCATCCCGCAAAACCACTACTAGAAAATCGCGTTGAATTTTGCATTGCATCGTCATCATCATGCATTGTTTGCATAAAACTATTTTTCGCAAACCTATTTTGTTTTCCGAAACGCCCTCTCTCATTCAAACGCCAAACTCCGGCTCGAGTATTTTGTTTCGTTGTTTCGAGTTGCAAACGGCCCAATTAAATTAAATAAAAGTTTTAATTATTTTAGCGGGGCAATTAACGCCGTACGACCGAACGACCACCCCATATTTTTCGAGCGGTCCACCCGCAACCCCTAAATCCTACACTCACCAACTATCCTACCCACCCCAGCTCCACATCACTCCTACCTATCACGCCTTGCCACCTCTCCCTCTCTCCCAACCAACGAGCACGCCACATGGACCTCACCCAGCCACCCCACATGCCACACACGCCAACCACAGCCCCACCCTGCCCCTGGGTCCCACGCGCCAGCCCTCCCTAAAACCTCCCAGCCGAACCTTCCCTAGCCCCACGCGACCCCACTGGCCCCACCGCCTCGGTCCCTGGAACCTGACGCCTCCTCCTCCTCGCTGCAGCCCCTCCGCCCGCCCACCGCCTCACTGGCCGAGCCAGCGCCCTCGCCCTCTTCCTCTCTCGCCGTCCTCGGGTTCCTCCGCCAGGCCGTCGCTGCCACCTCTTCGCCCTCTCCGTGCTTCTTCCCAACCCCGGCCAGAACCCCGCGTCCTCCGACTGCCGGCCCTCCTCCACGCTGCCTCCTCGCACGCGAACCGCCCGCACCGCCGCCCACCGCCTTCGATTCGCCCGAGCCCGCCTCCCCGCCGCCGCTTTCCCGCCGCCTCGCTCTCCATCGCTTCGCCCGACCCTGCAGCGGCCGCTGCCTCCGCCGCCTCCGCTGCAGCGCGTCCCGAGCCACCGCCCCGCCATCGCCGTGCGTCGTGCCGCCCACAGCACTGCGCCCGCCGCCGCTTTCCCGCGCTCCACTGCAACTCCGCCACGCCCGCCAAGCCTCCGCCCAGACACTGCGCCAGGCTTTCGCCGGAGCGCACGCCTCCTCTCCGCTCCCTGCGCCTCGTCCTCGCCGCCGCTGAGCCCGCCCGCGGCGCCCAGACCCGCCTCCGCGTCATGCCGCCGACCGGGTCCAGGAGCTCCGTCGCCCCTGTCGACCTCGCCATGTCCGCTACCAACGTCAAAGTTTGGACCCAAGCACTCGACGAACCTCGAGACCACATGAGAAGGCCGACCAGAACAAAGTTCGTCGATCCCGTCACCAAGATCTCGTTCACGGAAACCCTGATGTTTCGACACGGCACCATCAAGACCTTCGCCCCGAACATCGAGACCCTGTACGGCAAGTACTTCATCGACGACAAGATCGTCCACGCAGTCCACGAGGCCGTTCCCGGAGCGAAACATCGAACCCCGGTACTGTCGCCTTCCTCTTCGGATGCCGAACCCCAAGATCTTCCTCGGACACGGATGCCAAGATCATCGGCATGAGATCGAGACCCCGGTCCCGAAGACCACATGCGACAAGACCTTCGCCCTGAATGCGGAATCAAGTACCCGAACGCCAAGGCCTCCGCCGGAAAGGACAAGACCAACGACACGACCCGACATACGCGAATGCGACAAGATCGGCTATCGGACGCCAAGTACTGCACCCGGACATCAAGATCTCCCAGGATGATACAAGTACTCCTTCCCGGAGGCGACACTCAAGAACACGAACGGCAAAGACACTGACGCAGAACGCCAAGAACGACACCGACCCGGAAGATTCGATGCGTCCCTTTCCGAGACCCCGGATGCGCCAAGACCTACCCCGTTACCGAGGACGACCCCGGAGCCGAGAACGGACCGTCGAACCCTGGACCCCGAGCCCGAACCCCGAACCCCGGAACCCAAGATCGTCGAGCCCCCTCTGATGTGTGACCCCTTTTCCTCGAACCCTATTTTTTTTTAACATATCAATTTGTTGCACATTAAAATTGTCATTCCCGCATGCATATCTATGGTTTGGGGGCCTTTTGCCGATTCACCTAATAATTAAATATGGGGCCCATATGCGGGCAAATCTAGTCTCATATTGGCCTCATTTAAATTTGTATAGCGAACCGGTGCCACCTTGTGTCTGGATAATGTAACATTTAAATTGCGGGTCTTCTAAATAACATGAACCACCTAATTAATTGTCGGGACCCGGTTTGCTTAATTTGACCTAATTGCATCGCATCTTTGCCATGTCATTCATCATACATGCATCATGCCGATCTTCCGCCTGTATTAAATAGTGCATCCGGTGTTTCTTCTAGTGATTTTGGCTCTTCATGATAAGGCCGTTGAGTTGATGTGAGCTTCACCGATCTTCGGGAAAACCTTCGACAATGTTTTCAAAGCAGCATCTCCCCTTTCTACCTATCTTACTTTTATAGTCTTTATTCCTTCTCATTGATCTATTGCTATCTCGTGTTATGATGCTCTAGTTTCGTATCGAAATATCCCGCAGCCTTATATTGCCTTGGACACACCCTATTACCCGTTGTTTGGTAGATAGTTGGACTTATGCCGTCGTAGTTGCTTGCTCAAGTGCTGATGTGTGTCGTCATATGCCACAGTTGCTGATGTATTGCCGCATGTTGAAGTTGGAGATGATTTTAGTTTTACTTATCGTCACTTTAAATTCTGTTTAACAACTAAAATTGAATAAGCAGAGGCATCGGTGGGTGATAGATAATATTTGGTTTCCGAACGCCCACTTGTGTCCCGTAAGACCCCAAGTACTTGATACCTGTTCCTTGTTTTTGCGCGCTATCCACATCCGGGAGGTATATGGGACCCTCCTGAGCCAGAGCTTGATTCAGTCTTATTTCTTGGGGCCACAAACTAGTTTGAGGTGTTATTTACTATCCTGTACTTATGCCATGCTTTACTGCTTTATTTACGATTGTGCGAGGAGCACACTGTACTGTTTTGGAATTGTGACCCGTTTACGTGGTAGCGACAAGCCCAGCCACACTTTCGGGTTCCCGATTGCCATCACGCCCCACAAACCTTGAGGCCGTCGAGTCGGCTAGCTTCGCTATGGAATCTACTTAAGGGTGGCCCCCAAATATTTCTCGAATCGTGATTGTTCACCGTGAAAGCCTCGTTGGGTTTTGATTTGGTTTTTCCGAGGTTGATCGAGCGTGTGTTGCTATTGGTGCACCCCGGCCGGGTAAAACTTTCTGAAAGCCGTGTCCGCGGATATGGACGACTTGGAGCACAGTATCTCGATCATAGACAAGCATAACTAAAGTTTACTGCTATAAATTTGACTTATAATGACTAGTAATCAGCTTCACTATAATGGAATGGCTAATTAATACTGCCCACAATTGCTTGTTTGTTTGTCGCTTGCGACAATTGTATCTGACTAGTAAGTATTGCAACTACAACGAAATGGCTGAATAAAAGTACCAACCACTGCTGGGTTTTGGGTTTATCTCATGCTATCTGTATCTGATTAGTAATCGCTGCAACTACAACGGAATGATTAACTAAAAGGGCCCACTGCTTACTTTATCAGGACAATTATCTATACCTGACTAGTAATTGCTGCAACGATAACCAAATAAGTAAAACTGCCAACTGTGTGAGTTCCTCGGTTGACTTCCTCGTTTGGTCTCGAGGGGGAAACACTAGGATGGGTTTGTTTGGTGTTAGCTTCAGGTTGGATCCGGTTAGGCCATTCTTACCTCTCTCTGATAAACGCCAGTTGTATCGAGTCTCTATAGGTTGTTTAGTGCATGCTGCCGCTGCCGCTTCAGTCCACCATACCTATGTAGGCGAGGACCGCCGAATTCTAGCCTCGCCGTGTACTGGCCTCGATCGACGCCCTCTTTTCCTTGGCCCTTTGTCGGCACCCCTTTGTTTAAGCAGGTTTTGAGATCGACGTCGTTAGCGGTGGTTACCCTTCCGCTTGGCTGGCAGGTTATGGACGCCATTGGTTATTCGTCGTGGCTCTTAGCCCCATTTGCTTCTTGTCCGTAGTCGGACGCTCTACCGCTTTCAAGGTGATTTGGATCTTGTATATTATATCTGTATTCTTGACTCTTTGAGTCATTATATATATCTGCTCATGGGTCCCATCGAGGACTGTTGTGTAATGTTATTACTTCGTTTTCCACCCGCACGAAAGTGCCTGGTGGGCACCTTTGAATCGTTTCTATGCGGGTTTGGCGAATTTTGCTCAAACTTGCATAGATCCGATTCTGAGGGTGTTACAGCGGAGATCAATCGCTTGAAGGAGGAGCTTGCGATCCTAAAAGATCAGTAGCAAGCTGCTGATGAGCAAAACCATCGCCATAGCGAGGCGTTTAAGCTCCTTCAACAAGAAAAGGAATCCTTGGCGGACACCGTATGGCAGGCTAAGGCCAGCATCTTCAGTAAGTGTCCTCTGCCTTGTATTTCTGTAGTCTGGATACTTTAGAATTTATTGAACTCATGCGATCCTTGTCAAAATTTTCAGCGCCTATGGGTTTAACCCGCTCGCCTCCTTCGGAAAAAGAATGCATGATTCTTGCCGGCAACTTCATCAATACTGCCATCGCCCAAGCCAAGGATATTTCCCAGCCCCTCCAGATTTATATCAAGGCCTCGAACTCCGTGGCGAAGTAGAGATTCTGCGCCGAGCCCCCGAGCGTGTCACGAGATGGAAAGCTTCATGCGCATGGGCTGGCGCAAGGATGGCGCTGTCTATGTGTAGGGTTCGTAGCATGGAAAACAAAAATTTTCTATCGCATACAAACAAACAAGCCAAGATCTATCTACTAGATTGTAGCAACGAGTCGATGGTATAACTTACCCTCGAAGATTCCAAAGCGGTTAACGAGAGCAGATTCTCGTGGGTGATGTAGTCGTACTCTTTCCGATCTCAAGATCGTGTAGACGATCCTTCCAGCCACGCTCGGCAGCGCTCCGCAATGGTCACACGTTCGTACTCGACGAAGACCTTCCTCTCCCTTGTTCCAAAGCAGCGGAGGTTGTAGCACTCTCCTCGCGATTCCCAAGACAACGGCGTGGTACCTAAGTAGAGGGAAATCCCAGGCTTCGCTTAAGCCGGTGCGGTATGGTGGAGCTTATGAGAGAGGCTATTAGTGGTCTAGTAATTAGACACACCAATTAGAAGGCTCTAAACCAATTAGAAGGCTCTAAACCGGCGGCTAAAGCAACTAGAAGCTCTAAACCAAAACGGCTCTAAACCGGAGATCTAGAGTAGAAAGTTATGTGTCTATGGAGGAGTCCTGCCTCCTTATATGGGAGGGGGTCCTGGCGCGCCAGGAGGGAGGAGTCCCTCCCAACTCGGCCTAGGGCTTGGGCGCCCGAGGAGTCCAACTCCTCCTCCGTTGGTTCCAACTCCTCTTGCTTGTTTCCCACAGTTTCTTGTTTTGGCGTTTGACTTTCAAACCGGACATTTGACTTTTCTGTTTAGGATTCAATTTAATCCTTTATTTGGGACAGCAAGAACACTTAGTACATGATGCAATCATTCAATGAGCAATGACACATTCATGTACCCTTCCCCCGAGTGCTTGACAATCCGAACCTTCTAGAACATTCCCGATGAAAACACCTAATCATTCCCGAACTCAAACGGACTTTCCTTATATGAATCTTATTCTCCGGACCATTCCGGATCACCTCGTGATATCCGGATCCCATCCGAGACTCAACAACATTCGGTCTCTTTCTCATAATACCATAACTACTCAAACAACGTCGAATCCTTAAGTGTGTCTCCTACGGTTCGTGAATTATGCGGACATGATCGAGACACTTCTCCGAACAATAACCAATAGAGGAATCTGGAAATTCATATGGCTCACATATTTCTACGATTACTTTGCGATCGAATGAACCACTTACATACGATACCAATTTCCCTTTGTCTCACGATATGTTACTTATCCGAGGTTATGATCGCTTGTATCTCCGCATACCTAGTTCAACCTCACATCGATAAGTACTCTTTCTCGTTCGTGATATGTGATCCCTTGTGACCAAGTCACATGCTTGCAAGCTAATTGGATGACATTCCACCGAGAGGCCCAGAGTATATCTATCCGTCATATGGATGGACAAATCCCACTCTTGATCCATGTGTTTCAACCAATACTTTCCGAACACTTAATGCCACCTTTATAGCCACCCGCCACGGTGTGGTGTTTGATGTCATCAAAGCATCCATCCGGTAAAGGTGATATGCATGATCTCATGGTCGAAGGAATTAGGTTACTATGTATCGAAAGCATATAGCAATTGAACTATTGAAATGACTTGATCTTTATGCTACGCTTATCTATAGGAGTATGTCCATCACATCATTCTCCTAATGATATGATCCTGTTAATAACATCTCTATGTTCATGATCGAAACCATGATCATATATTAACCAACAAGCTAGTTTAACAAGAGGCTTTACTAGGGACTCTTATTTTAGTTTACAAATCACACAAGTATTAATGTTTCCTGTTAATACAATTATAGCATGGTATGTAAACATTTATCATAAGTGTGAAGATATGATAATAACCACTTTATTATTGCCTCTTGGGCATCTCTCCAGTCTCCCACTTGCACCAGAGTCAATAATCTAGTTTCAAACCTTTGTGTATTCAACACCTATGGCTTTCCGGTGTTGTATGTACACGATTGCTAGTGGTCAATCGATCTCCGGATCCGACACTTCCGTGTCCGTGTGTAATTGCATGTGTTTGCCTCACGCATCACTCATTCTCTAATGAGATGGCTTTGTATAAGTTTGGTCTTTCTGTGACCTTTAGCTCTTTGGAGTTAAAACATGTTGATAATATTGTCGCATAATATATCTTCATAGTATTATCCCATTGTGAACTACACCTAGTTTGATAACAAACTACTTGACACAAATGCCCTCTTTAGCTGCTATTATAGCGTCATATACTTAGCCTTTTGTTGTAGTATCTGTCACAATGTCTTAACTTTGGAACTCATCCAAATCCATTATGGAACTTACTTTCCATTATATTGTGCCACCCTTAATTTAGATTGAGATAAACTTAATTTGCACTTTGTGACAAAACTAGTATCAATGTAGTACTTCTACAATGAACTAACCATCTATTTGTCACTTCTACAAACAATATATTCTTAGTTCTTCCAAAAGATCATAAGAATATCCTCACTATTGTCCAATGATCATCTTATGAATCATTCTGGTATATGCTCATAACATTTAGAGCATAGGACATATCTGGATTTGTACACATCACAGCATGATTGATATAAATACTCTTTGTGATCAAGTATCAATCTATACTTGAATTTTGTTTCACTTGCCAAATGTCAATACACTTGAATATATCATCAACATTGAACTTGTTCAATCCTTTCTCTTGACAAGAACCTCTCTTATAGTTTCTATATTGAACTCATTCAATATCTTGTCTATGTACTTCCGCACAACCATATTAGCGTCTATTGATGCCAAATATTTGGTTTTGCCTAAGTCTTTCATCGTGATGAAATTCTTAATGTGTTAATAAAAGATACATTATTTCCAATCAACAATATGTCTTCCACATAATGTATTAGAAACATGTCTTAGCGCTCCCACTTAATTTCTTGCAAATGCAAGCTTCTTCATTGTCTCGATGAAATTAAACTCTTTTAACAGTTTCATCATAGTGAAGATTCCAACTCCGCTATGCTTACTTTAACCATTGAAGTTCGTGATATGCTTTTAGCATTCTTTGAATTAACAAAACCCTATGGACCGTGTTATGCACATGTCCTAGGTAACGATTCTATTAGAAGAACTTGTTTTGTTTATTCTACTACCATATAACAAAATTATATGTAGTGGTTGCTACATTAATCCGTCTAGACTAAATATCACTATGATGATCAAATCTTGTCATAGTCAACCTTTGAACATTGTTGTGAACTCTTTCCCAACATGTCGACTATTTCATAGATGTGAAACATCCATGTCTATTTCTTTATAGATCCGCACACAACTATAAGGTCTTACACCTTTCTCGAGGGTCCTTCAAGTTCAAAACTTGATTTTCTCGTGTATGGAACTATCACGGATTTTATGGCTTCAAGCCATTTTACTGAGTCGGGGCCCATCATCGCTTCTTTACATGTAGTCGGTTCATTATTCTCAAAAATGATTCAACCCTCAAATCTTGGTATTTGATTGTTTACCCGACCTACTTGTTTCAATAGGAACTTAGATCTCCGTGATCACAACCTTTGAGGCACGTGAGCCATGAGCATTGTTGCCTCCTAACACTTTTCGGCGCTAACTCTGCACATATAGCTAAGGTTCTTTCAACCTTATCAAGTTCTATTGTCCTCCCACTTAACTTTTCACGAAAAATTCCTTCTTAAAGAAACTTGACGTTCTAAGCGACAAACACTTTTGTCTCCGGTGTTTATGGAGAAATACTTAACAAAGACAGATTCATCCGACTTTGGTTGCAAACATCTTTCTTATGTATAACATACCAATGTTTAAGAAAGGACTACTTGGGTTTTATCCCAAACCATAACCTTATATGGTGTCATTTCAACGGATTATGATGAAGCTCTTTTCAAAGGAAAACGGTAATCTCTAAAGCTTTTAATCTTTAAAATACAATGGCAATTTTATGAATTACACCTTTGATCTC
The DNA here is from genome assembly GCA_030063025.1 of Avena longiglumis. Classification (NCBI taxonomy): domain Eukaryota; kingdom Viridiplantae; phylum Streptophyta; class Magnoliopsida; order Poales; family Poaceae; genus Avena; species Avena longiglumis. Next base: position 99,760,150 of record CP125973.1, on the reverse strand, counting down.
ACCATGTCAAACAAGGTTTAATTACATATCTCGAACGCTCCATACTCTTATGGTGTTTCGGTAAAATGCAAATCCATGGAACGATTCCTTAAATCTTAGGTATTATGCTAAACTCTGTAACTCAAATATCTTCCTTTATGATCTTTATCATAAACTGTTTATATTCTTGTTACAATGATTTTGTACTTCATCTTGAAAGTCTTTGAACTTTTCAAATGTTTCATACTTCATCCTTATTAAGTAAATATTCATATATTCACTCAAATTTTCGTAGAAAGCATATGAAGTTGAAATCCATCGCTCTTGACTACACATAATGGACTTCGTACAACAATATGTACAAATTCCAATAAGCTAGTCTTTCGTTCCCTTTTGGACTATGAACGAAGTTTTAATTATCTCTAGGAAAGTTTTACAAGCGTCATTTGATCAAAATCAAAAGACTCCAAAATTCCATCCATATGGAGTTTCTTCATGTTTTCTTTCCAATATAATTTAAATGGCGATGTCACTTCCTAAGTGATCTTTCAATCAATTTGTCTTTCGACATTTTAGCACTAGTTTTATGGATGTGATTTTTCCAACAAGATTTTGTGAATCATCCATCTTTTATGGATTACGGTAATTATTTGAACAACCCTTTTGTTCTCATAATACCTGATAAAACAAATCTTGAAGGCAAGCTTTGATATTTAACGAGCAACACAATAACCCTTTATTTGTTCTCGATGAACATCATCACATATTCTTTTGCTAATTACTTAGGCCACTGTAGTTCATGAATTCTGTTGTTTCGTATGACGATTCATACCAACAAATTCAGTATTAAATACTTAAGAACCACATTGTTTAATAAGCAAAGAATACAGCCATAACATGTATATCATCTATATACTTAAACTGAACAATTCTAGTCTTTTCCTTTCTGCCATATATTTATGAGATTCTCTTTCAGTATTTCCTATTCTGTTTGAAAGAATCTATCAACATCAACAGTGGAGTCATACATATGACATATAGTCCAAAGCGTGTATAGTTAAATACCAATGTCTTTGGACTTGCACTTTGAAGTAGATCACCATTATCAAATGTTTGGTGTTCTTTCAAATTCCTTTCTTTAGTAATCTCTTGGTGTAGTAAACATTTTACCTACATCAAATATTCACCCTTAACATGGAATCGTCCATGATCAAGCTATTTTTAGCTTATAACGATGAATTATGAGTATAATGTTGCTTATCCAAAACCTTTTGGAGGATCAGGACAACAAGTGTCTCCAACCTTTTTGCAAATTCTCATCAAATATGAAAACATGACTTTTGCCATATTATACTCTATCATGTTGCAACCAAAACTTTGTTTCAGATATCACAATATCTTCCACACATCATGGTTTCAAACAACTCTTTCAGATCCTAGATAACCTTGATATTAAGAGAATCCTTTGAATATCAAGAATCGTGGAGACAAACATGATACTTATATACTAACATTGGAATTGTTACTCTTGTTTTAATACCAATTATTAAACTTCATGGAGTAACCGGAACTCACTGAAAGTTTGCAATAGGACTTTTAAACTTTAGATTAACACTTCAAAACAATACGATACCGTCAGTAAAGTAACTAACCGAATTCTATAGCTCTATCATCTCAATTATAACTAAGCGCAAGGTGGTACACGGATGCCAATGACTACAACAATTATGCAAATTCACTTTGATTTAGTTTATGATAAATTGAGTTCTAATTAATAATTAAATTAATCTAGGTGAACTCCCACTCAAAACAATATCCCTCACATTGTTTTAGTGATCACACGAACCAAATCCACCACATCAAAACCGATCATCACGAGAGTTGATGTAGCTTCAATGGCGAACAATCAACATGTTCATCATATCTGCTATATGACTCATGCTCTACCTTTCGGTAATCCGTGTTCCTGAGGCCATGTCTGTACATGCTAGGCTCGTCAAGATCAAACCTTAGTTTCTGCATGAGCAAATCTGGCTTGCTCACGTTGTATACACTTGCAGAATCTAGCACACCCGATCATCACGTGGTGTTTCGAAACAACAAGCTTTAGCAACGGTGCTAACTAAGGGTGAACACTTTATGATTTGAAATTCATGTGCATGAGGGATCATCTTATAATGCTACCGTCGTCTACTAAGCAATACAAGATGCATAAAGGATTAACATCACATGCAATTCATAATATGTGATATGATATGGCCTTTCTACTTGTGCTTCCGATCTCCATCTTCAAACACAAACATGATCTCCATCATCACCGGCATTGCATCAAGGTCAATGACGCTTCTCCATGGTTGTCGTCCACCGGCTTCAACTATTACAACTACTTTGAATAGACACGCGGGTCTTAACAGAAATTAAAGACAACCATATGGCTCCTGCCGCTGTCACTTACAATAAGGAACATTGCATACATCATATATAATCACAATCATGGCCATATCACATCATCAGACACCCTGCAAAACAAAGTTAGACGCCTCTACTTTCTTTGCATGTTTTACGTGGCTTGGGATGTTAATAAGTGTCGTTCTAACTTACGAACAAGAACCACAACATTGATACTAGTATTGTCAATCACCCGTTGTAAATTGGATCTTAACTATGCTAGGAGAAACAGGCACCCGCAAAGCCACTTATGCAATACAAGTTACATGTCAAGCGTGGAGCAAGTCTCATGAACGATGTCATGTAAGGTTAGCCCGGGCCGCTTCATCCCAACATACCGCAAGATACAAAGTACACAAGAAGCAATCGACAATAAAAGCATCAACGCCCACAATGACCATTGTGTTCTACTCGTGCAACAGATCTACATATAGACACGGCTCTGATACCACTGTAGGGTTCGTAGCATGGAAAACAAAAATTTTCTATCGCATACAAACAAACAAGCCAAGATCTATCTACTAGATTGTAGCAACGAGTCGATGGTATAACTTACCCTCGAAGATTCCAAAGCGGTTAACGAGAGCAGATTCTCGTGGGTGATGTAGTCGTACACTTCCGATCTCAAGATCGTAGACGATCCTTCCAAATGCCACGTTCCGGCAGCGCTCCGCATCGGTCACACGTCTACTCGACGAAGACCTTCCTCTCCCTTGTTCCAAAGCAAATGGAGGTTGTAGCACTCTCTCGCGATTCCTAAGAAGACAACGGCGTGGTACCAGAAGTAGAGGGAAATCCCGCAGGGCTTCGCCTTAAGCCGTGCGAGTATGGTGGAGCTTATGAGAGAGGCTATTAGTGGTCTAGTAATTAGACACACCAATTAGAAGGCTCTAAACCAATTAGAAGGCTCTAAACTGGCTAAAGCAACTAGAAGCTCTAAACCAAAACGGCTCTAAACCGAGATCTAGAGTAGAAAGTTATGTGTCTATGGAGGAGTCCCGCCTCCTTATATGGGAGGGGTCCTTGGCGCGCCAGGAGGGAGGAGTCCCTCCCAACTCGGCCTAGGGCTTGGCGCCCGAGGAGTCCAACTCCTCCTCCGTGTTGGTTCCAACTCCTCTTGCTTGTTTCCCACGTTTCTTGTTTTGGCGCTTGACTTTCAAACCGACATTTGACTTTTCTGTTTTAGGATTCAATTTAATCCTTTATTTGGGACAGCAAGAACACTTAGTACATGATGCAATCATTCAATGAGCAATGACACATTCATGTACCCTTCCCCTCCGGAGTGCCGGACAATCCGGAACCTTCTAGAACATTCCCGATGAAAACACCTAATCATTCCCAACTCCAAACGGACTTTCCTTATATGAATCTTATTCTCCGGACCATTCCGGATCACCTCGTGATATCCCGGATCCCATCCGAGACTCGAACAACATTCGGTCTCTTTCTCATAATACCATAACTACTCAAACAACGTCAATCCTTAAGTGTGTCTCCCTACGGTTCGTGAATTATGCGGACATGATCGAGACACTTCTCCGAACAATAACCAATAGAGGAATCTGGAAATTCATATGGCTCCCACATATTTCTACGATTACTTTGCGATCGAATGAACCACTTACATACGATACCAATTTCCCTTTGTCTCACGATATGTTACTTATCCGAGGTTATGATCGCCGGTATCTCTGCATACCTAGTTCAACCTCACATCGATAAGTACTCTTTTCTCGCTCCCGTGATATGTGATCCCTTGTGACCAAGTCACATGCTTGCAAGCTAATTGGATGACATTCCACCGAGAGGGCCTGAGTATATCTATCCGTCATATGGATGGACAAATCCCACTCTTGATCCATGTGTTTCAACCAATACTTTCCGAATTAATGCCACCTTTATAGCCACCCGATTCGGTGGTGTTTGATGTCATCAAAGCATCCATCCGTAAAGGTGATATGCATGATCTCATGGTCGAAGGAATTAGGTTACTATGTATCAGAAAGCATATAGCAATTGAACTATTGAAATGACTTGATCTTTATGCTACGCTTATCTATAGGAGTATGTCCATCACATCATTCTCCTAATGATATGATCCTGTTGTTAATAACATCTCTATGTTCATGATCAGGAAACCATGATCATATATTAACCAACAAGCTAGTTTAACAAGAGGCTTTACTAGGGACTCTTATTTTAGTTTACAAATCACACAAGTATTAATGTTTCCTGTTAATACAATTATAGCATGGTATGTAAACATTTATCATAAGTGTGAAGATATGATAATAACCACTTTATTATTGCCTCTTGGGCATATCTCCAACACTATGGTGAAGGCACACTATGAAGATGCCGACATCGACACGGTGACCTCTGGCATCCCCGGCGTAGATGATGACGGCAAGGAGATCGATCATGAAGCCATCCTATCATCACTCGCGGGTTATGACACCAGGGTTGCCGAGTTGGTGGATGTTGACGTCTTCGTGCTCAGGAACACCATCGATAGCGTCAACCAAGATTCCTCCGAGTCTCATCACAACGCTGATGTTGAGGGTGATTCTCCGGCTGGTGATGATGCGGCCTCCAAGTCTCCTGCGCCCAAAGAATGAAGAACACTTTGTAATTTTTGTTTCACCTTTGGTGTGTGCACGGAAGAAACTTGGTGATGTAATCTTATGGCGGAAAACAATGACTGTTAAGTCGTGCGACTTAAGAACTAATTCCCATTATGTATATATTTTTAAGCAAGTGTTGGCTTATCAATTACTCTGGTTCTTATGCTTGACTTTTCGTGAGTCGGGAGACTCGTTGTCGGAACCATGCGCTTAGGTGATGATGCCCAATGGCACCGTCAATAACCTGAGCACAAAATCGCCAACAATAAGTGTCACGCCCCGAGAACGGCCCCAGGAGGATGACAGCCGCCGCGCGCATATAGACCCGGAGGTCTATATACCCGCAAGGCTAAAAAGACAGCTATAAGCTGGCACCGTGGATCAAGAGAAGCCCAAAAACTAACTTTATTACAAGATTATTTTACATTTACACAAGAATACAACTATGTTATCTAATTCGCTTCCCGCCCACCGATCCAGCCTATTCCTCGAAACGATGACAACTCCCGCATGTTAGTCTCGACTGCATTCAAAAACATTAGGGAGCAAGGGTGAGTACGACAAGTACTCAACAAACTAATCATATACACAATCATATAAATTGTAAAATAGATTTTCCTTTTCAAAAACATATGAATGAACTTGTTAAGCAGATTAAAAAAAGCATGGTGCCACACATGAAAGTAAGCATTCCCAAACCCGGAAGTCATGGGGATTAATATTAACACTTTTACACTCTGCAGAGGGGTACCCGACGTCACAGCCCCGACTAGAACCACACGACTTCTAGAAGAGCAGAGCCCTTTACCCACTAGAACCCGGACACCTGAATTTACTTATGTCGATCGCTCCTAAGGATCCATCACAGACATGTTCTTTTCAAGACTGCCTCCAATGAGAACTCACCGATCCCATACCTGACCGGACTGCATAATACGATTACCTTCGTAGCACCAAGTTTTATTTCTAAAATCATTCATATTAATTTTCATGTCATTCCCTAAATCCATATTCATGCTAAATTTCTGGTTCATATCGGTGGCTCCAAACGGATCCATCACACCATATCACGACACCAGCGCATCAGCCCACGAATATTTCATTGGAATATTCACAACTCTCATATCTTAAATAGTATATCATAGTTTTAATAATAAAATATATTTTCTCCGCTGGAAACGGTCCTGAAACAGAACATGTCGATGATGGATCCGTAGGAGCGATCGACATAAGTAAATTCAGGTGTCTGGGTTCTAGTGGGTCAAAGGGCTCTGCTCTTCTAGAAGCCGTGTGGTTCTAGTCGGGGCTGTGACGTCGGGTACCCCTCTGCAGAGTGTAAAAGTGTTAATATTAACCCCCATGACTTCCGGGTTTGGGAATGCTTACTTTCATGTGTGGCATCATGCTTTTTTTTAATCTGCTTAACAAGTTCATTCATATGTTTTTGAAAAGGAAAATCTATTTTACAATTTATATGATTGTGTATATGATTAGTTTGCTGAGTACTTGTCGTACTCACCCTTGCTCCCTAATGTTTTTGGATGCAGTCGAGACTAACATGCGGGAGTTGTCATCGTTTCGAGGAATAGGCTGGATCGGTGGGCGGGAAGCGAATTAGATAACATAGTTGTATTCTTGTGTAAATGTAAAATAATCTTGTAATAAAGTTAGTTTTTGGGCTTCTCTTGATCCACAGTGCCAGCTTATAGCTTTCTTTTTAGCCTTGCGGGTATATAGACCTCCGGGTCTATACGCGCGCGGCGGCTGTCATCCTCCTGGGGCCGTTCTCGGGGCGTGACAGTTAAAGTGGTATCAGAGCTCTAGGTTCCAGGTTTAGGACGCGAAAAAAATTGGGTAGACCGTTAGATAATTTCCCGACTAACCTTTGTTGTCTATTGTATTGTTTCAGAGTAGTATGCAAATATGTTTGTTAAGTTATTGGGTTGTTTGCATTCTCAAATCTATCGTATTTGGAATGATTGGTTAGATAAAATCTTGCATGCTTGTTTAATAATAATAAAAGAGGTTAAGTTTGTTTTGTGTTAAATTTCGAGGACGAAATTCTAATAAGGTAGGTAGGAAATGTGATAACCCAGAAATTTAGGAAATTAATTAATTTGAGAAAAATAATATATGCCTTTTTATTATGGTAATTTAGCTAATCTCTAATGTTTAAGTTGGATTTTAGTTTTTTTGCATACCATAAAAGTTTGGAGGATTAATTAATAAAATGGCTAGAACCTGACTAGTCTTTGTGTGTGTGCATGTCAACTAGTACAAATGTATGAAAGTACTAGTGTATATCCATATGTGTATGTGCATGTCCTTGTGCATGTCCATTGACCCATGCATGCGATGAGATATTGTCTAGCAAAAGGAAACGTGGCTTGTTGTGAGAGGATGTAGATGATGTGTTGGCAAAATATAGTAGCTTAGTCATTCTTGACCTTGCGTGGACTCTTGCCTGTTGGACAGTAGGTAGGCGGCAGGATTTAGATATTTTAGATAGTATTTGGCCCATGTTTCCTTAGCAGTGTCGAAGAGTCAAGCGGCAAAGCGGCGGAGTAAGATATTTTTAGCTAGCCTTGTGCCGACGTTGCCTCTTGGAGTAGTATAAATAGACGCCCTTTCTCCTGCCTCAACGAAGAACACACTGATCAATTAGTTTAGGTCTAGAGACTGAGAGCTAGCACGAGTGAGCTCTCTAATAGAGAGAGAGAGAGGTTGACTAGAGAGAGTTTGAGATTATTTATCTGCACATGTTGCTTGGAGAAAGTGAAATATATAGAGAGAGGTGCTGCCCAAATGAAGATATGGGAGTCGAGTAGTAGATGGGTGTTTATTCTATTATCGGTTTTCTCACTTGGTGGAGAGATATAATCTATATCTATTTATATCTATGTGGTTTTCTTCCCGAATAATATATTGATCTGCATTTTTTATTCAGGCAAGCTTTTCATGCATCTCTCATATATTTTGTAAAGTACATTTTATTATTAAAACTATGATATACTATTTAAGATATGAGAGTTGTGAATATTCCAATGAAATATTCGTGGGCTGATGAGCTGGTGTCGTGATATGGTGTGATGGATCCGTTTGGAGCCACCGATATGAACCAGACATTTAGCATGAATATGGATTTAGGGAATGACATGAAAATTAATACGAATGATTTTAGAAATAAAACTTGGTGCTACGAAGGTAATCGTATTGTACCGGTCATAGTCCAGGTATGGGATCGCCGAGTTCTCACCGGAGACGGTCCCAAAATGTAACATGTCGGTGATGGATCCGTAGGAGCGATTGACATAAGTAAATTCAGGTGTCCGGATTCTAGTGGGTCAAAGGGCTCTGCTCTTCTAGAAGCTGTGTGGTTCTAGTCGGGGCTGTGACGTCGGGTACCCCTCTGCAGAGTGTAAAAGTGTTAATATTAACCCCATGACTTCTGGGTTTGGGAATGCTTACTTTCATGTGTGGCACCATGCTTTTTTTAATCTGCTTAACAAGTTCATTCATATGTTTTTGAAAAGGAAAATCTATTTTACAATTTATATGATTGTGTATATGATTAGTTTGCTGAGTACTTGTCGTACTCACCCTTGCTCCCTAATGTTTTTGGATGCAGTCGAGACTAACATGCGGGAGTTGTCATCGTTTCGAGGAATAGGCTGGATCGGTGGGCGGGAAGCGAATTAGATAACATAGTTGTATTCTTGTGTAAATGTAAAATAATCTTGTAATAAAGTTAGTTTTTGGGCTTCTCTTGATCCACAGTGCCAGCTTATAGCTGTCTTTTTAGCCTTGCGGGTATATAGACCTCCGGGTCTATATGCGCGCGGCGGCTGTCATCCTCCTGGGGCCGTTCTCGGGACGTGACAGTTAAAGTGATATCAGAGCTCTAGGTTCCAGGTTTAGGACGCGGAAAAAATTGGGTAGACCGTTAGATAATTTCCCGACTAACCTTTGTTGTCTATTGTATTGTTTCAGAGTAGTATGCAAATATGTTTGTTAAGTTATTGGGTTGTTTGCATTCTCAAATCTATCGTATTTGGAATGATTGGTTAGATAAAATCTTGCATGCTTGTTTAATAATAATAAAAGAGGTTAAGTTTGTTTTGTGTTAAATTTCGAGGACGAAATTCTAATAAGGTAGGTAGGATGTGATAACCCAGAAATTTAGGAAATTAATTAATTTGAGAAAAATAATATATGCCTTTTTATTATGGTAATTTAGCTAATCTCTAATGTTTAAGTTGGATTTTTGTTTTTTTGCATACCATAAAAGTTTGGAGGATTAATTAATAAAATGGCTAGAACCTGACTAGTCTTTGTGTGTGTGCATGTCAACTAGTACAAATGTATGAAAGTACTAGTGTATATCCATATGGTGTATGTGTATGTGCATGTCAACTAGTACAAATGTATGAAAGTACTAGTGTATATCCATATGGTGTATGTGTATGTGCATGTCCTTGTGCATGTCCATTGATGGAGGGGTTAACCTCTTGGGTGCCCGATCTTCACGGATCTCGTGGTCAAATCGATGGGAAAGCGAGGGGAAAGGGAGAAGGTAGCGGAAGCGAACACACACCACGCGAAGAACACGATGAACACACGCAAAACTCACACGATACAAGGCCGATTGCTCCCGAACGGCGGCCACCGGTCCGATAGAATCCTCGCAAGGAAAGATCGGTCAACGTGCTCCCTCAAATCCACATCGGAGAGGGAAGAACACCTTGGGGAGGGTCTTGACAACTTGGAGACGAGACATCGAACTCCAAGGCCTTGTTCAACGATGGATGCGTGATGCAAAGTCCAATCGAGGTTGGTGACGATAGTCGGTCCCCTTGGTAAAGGGGATGAGGCAAAACTATAGATTCCACAATGGGGGTTGTCTTTAGTCTATCATCTATGCCTAAGGGATACATGAGGGGTGGGGGCTCTATTTATAGGCCAACCACATAAACAAGGGTAGTTTGGGGATAAACTAGGCGAATAGGTAAGTAAAGGGGGATACAAGGGCTGTGGCCCAACTAGTACGCGCAGGCACTGCCAGGAGCGGTAGTACCGGACTTGGGACCGGTAGTACCGCTTGGTCCGGTAGTGCCGCTCCGGGACCGGTAGTACCGCCTGCGGTCCTGCGGCTTCCGTCGGTGTCTTCAGCGGGGAGCGGTAGTGCCGCAGGGCGGTAGTACCGGTTCTAGGTCCGGTAGTATCGCCGGAGACAGAGAGTATTTGGCTTCATGCTGCCGTTGTCAGGTAGTGCCGGGCGGTAGTACCGCCTGTGCACGGTAGTACTGCATGGCTGAGAGCATTTGGCGATTTGTCTTCTTCCGCCTCCTCTTCCAAGCCTCCGCCTTGTCGGTCTTGATGCTCAAGGCTTCCCTTGCCTCCGTACTTGTCAATGTGAACCTATCATGCATATGTGACGGAGTATGAAGTAGCATACCATTCAATAGGGTAGGAAGGGGGCTCGCATAGAGGAATGGATTCACCTTTGGAGTCCATGACGACTTGGCATAAGTTGGAGACCAAGATGTGGTAACGACCATAGGTCGGGCTACATCAGCTCCCCCCCCCTTCAAAAAGAGTCATCCTCGACTCTACATGCTCATCACAAAGTAGAAGCGGTCGAGAGACCTTCTTGATCCTGGGGTTCACCATATAGTCGTCCTCGGGAAGATTGACTTGACAACACTTCAATGTTCCTTCACCTTCCTTGAAGCCTACAAAGCTCACAACAAAATCAAAGCAACACTCAAAGCGTAGCCAATTCACGAAGATTATAGCATGAGTCCTCAAGTAGAAGGAAGTCACCTTAGCTTGTAGAGATAGCTCGATGAAGGGTAGCCATAGGTAACTCTCTTCGGTTCTTCTTGTCAACACGTAGTTGGTAGAGGTTAACGTGTATGCACTTGTACCTTTACACAACAAAGACCAAGCAAAATATTTTCGTGCGTGATAGAGGAGCATGTCAAATGTGGCATGTCCATTCTTGTTCACAACACTATTAGTACACTACATGTATAGCAAATGGAATGCATATGCAAGGTCAAAGTGCATGGAAATTGTTTGAACATCATCCAAATGTGGAAACTCAAAAACTCCATATAACATAGTAGTGGGGCACTCAAAGCATTGGATCCAAATTTCAAACAACATGTTTGATGCAAGAATAGGAGAATTTGGCAAAAACACACAAGGAAGCATATCCAAAACAAAAGTATTATGTTCGCAAACAAACCAAATGAAAGAGCAAGTGGTACTTATGTTTGTTGCAACAACAAGACGAGATTCTTGGAAGCTCTCATGACAATACATGTTCTTAAAGGAATTGTGGTTGCACACAAAACATCGGAAAGGTAAATTGTTCAACATTTTTGTTGCAACACACAAAGCATCATTATCTAAATGCAAAGAAACATGAATGTCACAAGGGGAGATAATACCATTAACATGCTTGCAATCAAACCATAGGAAAGAGCAATTTGCCAACATGAAAGATGCAAAGCATGCAAAAGGTATCCGAGCTGGGTTCGATCTTGAACTCACTTGTGGGATGCTCTCAAGAGCTCTTTTTGTCAACTCGTGCTCAACCAAGGTTGACATTCTCGTGCGGGTACCTACACACATCATATGTAAAAGGAAGAACGTGTGTGCATGGTAGAGATACACATCATCCATCATGACATATCTCTTCTTGTGCACATCACCATTAATGTCAATCAAGTATGAAAGTGATGCATGGTGAGTATGCAAGTGGGGAACATGCTTATCATGGCAATCATCAAAATCTCCAAAAATTGAGAAAGCTATGGGGGCCATCTCATTATAACGCATAAGATCAATATTGTTGCAAGCAAAACAAGTGAAATAGCAAGCATTCATCTTATCGCAAGCAACGGCAGAAATTTAATGACTAGCATGACAAGGCAAGTCCGAAGCAATTGGAGGATACACACAAGATGCATACCATGGCATGTTTATGGCAATGATATCGCAATCAAACAATTCCACATGATCAATATTATGCAAAGGCAAAGTATCACATGGGAATATGAGTGAAGCATCCGAAACACACACACAAGGCCTATGGTGGATAGGTATGGAAAGTGGCATGTCAAGAACAAATCCGAAATCAAGTTGTATTGGCAAGTAAAGAACCACAATGATCACAAAGCAAACAAGTCAATCCACAAGATAGGAAATATGTACAAGGAAACACACACGGTGGGATAAATGGGACTTGTGCGACGGAGAAAGTGAGCTAAGAACCAAATGATTACCTAGCGAAGACTATAAGCTCGTGTCACACAAGTACAAGGAGAGACGCTAGTTCGATTGCACAAAATTGGTGGGCTACAAGATATGCACAATAAGTACCACCTATATGATGTTCATCGAGCTTGCGCTTCCTATTCTATGAGGCACATGTATATTTCTTTCTTTTTCTTTTCTATAATTTTTTTTCTTTTTGTATCACTCTTTTTCTTTTTATTTCTTTTTCACTTGCCTCTTCCTTGTGCCAACAACTATACAAGATAACTATATGAGATAGCGCTCACAATGTTTGCTCGGAAACTATAAGGTATCAAATGTGCATATCCCAAGCAATCATAAGAGGAACTAGTCTCAATAGATGTTTGTTGCTCACAAAGATAGTGGGGTTCACAAAGGAATGCAAGTGGGGAGAAGTCGCGGAATGTTTATACCTTTCGTCGACGATCTTCACCCTTTATTGTTGGATTCCGCCTTGCTCACGGAATTTGGATGGAGTAGATAGCATGAACCACGTGGATTATGATGTAGAGCTCCTTCTCCTCTTCGAAACGAGCTAAAGAACACCAAAATCCGAGTTCGAATGCAAAAGTTATGCTCAAAACGGTGAGAGGCTAAAACTGAATCATTGCTTTTCAGACATGGTAGTACCGATTTTGGGCCCGGTAGTACCGGTGGTAGTACCGTAGATTTGGAGTGGTAGTACCGCGAGACAGAGAATTCAGATCCGACGCGATTAGCGAGTTTGAAGATTTGGGCGGAAAATCTTCAAGAAAAACACCAAATCGACGGGGGAAATCAAGGAATTAGGCTATGGGAACGCAAAGGAAGGTAGATCAACAAGTTTAGCAAGTAATCCACAGATCAAAACCTACCAAAACGCACTCAAATCACAGATCGATCCAAAACACGAATTGGGGCTATTTTGGTGGAAATTTCGAATTTATGGGGAAAAGACCAAATCGATGAGAAATCTGTGGCAACCAAAAGCTGCTGATACCAGATGATGGAGGGGTTAACCTCTTGGGTGCCCGATCTTCACGGATCTCGTGGTCAAATCGATGGGAAAGCGAGGGGAAAGGGAGAAGGTAGCGGAAGCGAACACACACCTTGCGAAGAACACGATGAACACACGCAAAACTCACACGATACAAGGCCGATTGCTCCCGAACGGCGGCCACCGGTCCGATAGAATCCTCGCAAGGAAAGATCGGTCAACGTGCTCCCTCAAATCCACATCGGAGAGGGAAGAACACCTTGGGGAGGGTCTTGACAACTTGGAGACGAGACATCGAACTCCAAGGCCTTGTTCAACGATGGATGCGTGATGCAAAGTCCAATCGAGGTTGGTGACGATAGTCGGTCCCCTTGGTAAAGGGGATGAGGCAAAACTATAGATTCCACAATGGGGGTTGTCTTTAGTCTATCATCTATGCCTAAGGGATACATGAGGGGTGGGGGCTCTATTTATAGGCCAACCACATAAACAAGGGTAGTTTGGGGATAAACTAGGCGAATAGGTAAGTAAAGGGGGATACAAGGGCTGTGGCCCAACTAGTGCGCGCATGCACTGCCAGGAGCGGTAGTACCGGACTTGGGACCGGTAGTACCGCTTGGTCCGGTAGTGCCGCCCGACCTAGTACCGCCTTGGTCCCTGGGCTTCCGCGTCTTCAGGGAGGCGGTAGTAAGGCGAGAGGCTGCAGGTAGTACGGTTCCAGTCCGAGTACCGCCGAGATGAGAGTATTTGGCTTCACATGCTGTCTGTCGGGCGGTAGTGCCGCGGTAGTACGGCCGCCAGTACGGTAGTACCGGGCGATGTAGAGCATTTGGCGATCTATCTTCTTCCGCCTCTTCCAAGCCTCCGCCTTGTCGGGCTTGATGCTCCGGCTTCCTCCTTGCCCTCAGACTTGTCAATGTGAACCTATCATGCATATGTGACGGAGTATGAAGTAGCATACCATTCAATAGGGTAGGAAGGGGGCTCGCATAGAGGAATGGATTCACCTTTGGAGTCCATAACGACTTGGCATAAGTTGGAGACCAAGATGTGGTAACGACCGTAGGTCGGGCTACATCATCCATTGACCCATGCATGCGGTGAGATATTGTCTAGCAAAAGGAAATGTGGCTTGTTGTGAGAGGATGTAGATGATATGTTGGCAAAATATAGTAGCTTAGTCATTCTTGACCTTGCGTGTACTCTTGCATGTTGGACAGCAGGGAGGCGGAAGGATTTAGATATTTTAGATAGTATTTGGCCCATGTTTCCTTAGCAGTGTCGAAGAGTCAAGCGGCAAAGCGGCGGAGTAAGATATTTTTAGCTAGCCTTGTGCTGACGTTGCCTCTTGGAGTAGTATAAATAGACGCCCTTCCTCCTGCCTCAACGAAGAACACACTGATCAATTAATTTAGGTCTAGAGAGTGAGAGCTAGCACGAGTGAGCTCTCTAATAGAGAGAGAGAGAGAGGTGTTGACTAGAGAGAGTTTGAGATCATTTATCTGCACATGTTGCTTGGAGAAAGTGAAATATATAGAGAGAGGTGCTGCCCAAATAAAGATATGGGAGTCGAGTAGTAGATGGGTGTTTATTCTATTATCGGTTTTCTCGCTTGGTGGAGAGATATAATCTATATCTATTTATATCTGTGTGTTTTTCTTCCCGAATAATATATTGATCTGCATTTTTGATTCAGGCAAGCTTTTCATGCATCTCTCATATATTTTGTAAAGTACATTTTATTATTAAAATTATAATATACTATTTAAGATATGAGAGTTGTGAATATTCTAATGAAATATTCGTGGGCTGATGCGCTGGTGTCGTGATATGGTGTGATGGATCCGTTTGGAGCCACCGATATGAACCAGACATTTAGCATGAATATGGATTTAGGGAATGACATGAAAATTAATATGAATGATTTTAGAAATAAAACTTGGTGCTACGAAGGTAATCGTATTGTACCGGTCATAGTCCAGGTATGGGACTGGCTGAGTTCTCCGCTGGAGACGGTCCTGAAACAGAACATGTCGGTGATGGATCCGTAGGAGCGATTGACATAAGTAAATTCAGGTGTCCGGGTTCTAGTGGGTCAAAGGGCTCTGCTCTTCTAGAAGCCGTGTGGTTCTAGTCGGGGCTGTGACGTCGGGTACCCCTCTGCAGAGTGTAAAAGTGTTAATATTAACCCCCATGACTTCCGGGTTTGGGAATGCTTACTTTCATGTGTGGCACCATGCTTTTTTTAATCTGCTTAACAAGTTCATTCATATGTTTTTGAAAAGGAAAATCTATTTTACAATTTATATGATTGTGTATATGATTAGTTTGCTGAGTACTTGGCATACTCACCCTTGCTCCCTAATGTTTTTGGATGCAGTCGAGACTAACATGCGGGAGTTGTCATCGTTTCGAGGAATAGGCTGGATCGGTGGGCGGGAAGCGAATTAGATAACATAGTTGTATTCTTGTGTAAATGTAAAATAATCTTGTAATAAAGTTAGTTTTTGGGCTTCTCTTGATCCACAGTGCCAACTTATAGCTGTCTTTTTAGCCTTGCGGGTATATAGACCTCCGGGTCTATATGCGCGCGGCGGCTGTCATCCTCCTGGGGCCGTTCTCGGGGTGTGACAGATGAATAGATGCATGAAAAGCTTGCCTGAATCAAAAATGCAGATCAATATATTATTCGGGAAGAAAAACACACAAATATAAATAGATATAGATTATATCTCTCCACCAAGCGAGAAAACCGATAATAGAATAAACACCCATCTACTACTCGATTCCCATATCTTCATTTGGGCAGCACCTCTCTCTATATATTTCACTTTCTCCAAGCAACATGTGCAGATAAATGATCTCAAACTCTCTCTAGTCAACCTCTCTCTCTCTCTCTATTAGAGAGCTCACTCGTGCTAGCTCTCACTCTCTAGACCTAAACTAATCGATCAGTGTGTTCTTCGTTGAGGCAGGAGGAAGGGCGTCTATTTATACTACTCCAAGAGGGAACGTCGGCACAAGGCTAGCTAAAAATATCTTACTCCGCCGCTTTGCCGCTTGACTCTTCGACACTGCTAAGGAAACATGGGCCAAATACTATCTAAAATATCTAAATCGTCGCCACCGTCATCCAACATGCAAGAGTCCACGCAAGGTCAAGAATGACTAAGCTACTATATTTTGCCAACACATCATCTACATCCTCTCACAACAAGCCACGTTTCCTTTTGCTAGACAATATCTCACCGCATGCATGGGTCAATGGACATGCACAAGGACATGCACATACACATACACCATATGGATATACACTAGTACTTTCATACATTTGTACTAGTTGACATGCACACACACAAAGACTAGTCAGGTTCTAGCCATTTTATTAATTAATCCTCCAAACTTTTATGGTATGCAAAAAAACTAAAATCCAACTTAAACATTAGAGATTAGCTAAATTACCATAATAAAAAGGCATATATTATTTTTCTCAAATTAATTAATTTCCTAAATTTCTGGGTTATCACAATAAGTGTCGAAAGTCACTACTCTAGAATCCACATAAAAACGACAAAGAATGTGTAGACAAGAAAACTTAAGCTATCGCCCGTAGGCAGAATTTTCACAAGTGAAATCGCAAGACTTGTGCATAAAGGTTTTATATGATCCAAAAATGAACACTAAAGGGGTAAAAGACTCAGCAATATGAGTGAACTAAAGAGCTTTATTTCATTGATCATATAAGAGGTACATAATTAGATAAAAGATGCTAAGTGTAGAAAGGACGTAGCTGTGCTATGTTCCATGGCCGATCAAGCTCCGGGTAGTCATCATCCGGGCCACGTCGCTTACGCTTATGATCCTCGTTGGGTCTATCGTTGAGTTCGCGATTGTCGACAAGGTAGTAAGACCCATTGAGCAGCGCCTTGCTTATGATGAACGGTCCTTACCATGGCGGGGATAATTTGTGTGACTTCTTCTGCTTAAGTCGGAGTACTAAATCCCCCTCTTTAAACGAGCGATGACGAACGCGGCGACTATGGTAGCTGCGTAGCTTCTGCTGGTAGATGGCGGATCTTTGGCATGCCAAAACACGCTCCTCCTCGAGAAGGTCCACATCTAGGCGTCTGGATTCTTCAGCGTCATCTTCGTCGTAGGCGTCAACTCTTGGTGCGTCGTGGAGGATGTTGAAAGGTAGGATGGCTTCTGCTCCATATACCATGAAGTAAGGGGTGTAGCCGGTGGATCTGTTGGGTGTGGTTCATAAAATCCACAGCACAAATGGCAATTCTTCCGCCCAGGCTCCAGCTGCTATGTGTAGCGGTGCCTCAAGACGTGGCTTGATTCCCTGCAGAATTAATCCATTGGCTCGCTCAACCTGACCATTGGATTGTGGGTGTGCCACAGATGTAAGGTCAAGTCGGATGCCTTTGTCCCAGCAATAGGCATCCACTTCTCCGAGTGACAAGTTGCTTCCGTTGTCGGTGATGATGCTGTGTGGGAGACCAAATCTCACCACTAGATCCCGGACAAACCGAAGGGCAGTTGCCCCATCAATCTTTGTAATGTGTTTAGCTTCAATCCATTTGGTGAATTTGTCAACTGCTACAAGAAGATGCGTAAATCCACATGGCGCCGTCTGTAACAGTCCTACCATTTCTAGCCCCCAGACTACAAATGGCCAAGTTATTGGTATTGTTCGCAATTCTTCAGCAGGAACATGTGGTTGTCGGGCATAATACTGGCATCTCGTGCATGTCTCAACCAGCTTGTCGGCGTCCGTCTTTGCGGTTAGCCAGTAGAATCCTTGCCGAAAGGCTTTCGCGACCAATGATCGAGGAGCGGCGTGATGCCCGCAATCTCTGAGATGGATCTCGCGCAGGATTTCCATACCTTCTAGCTGGGAAACGCACTTTAAGTATACACCAGTAGTGCTCCTTTTATAGAGTTGACCATTGATTATGGTATAACCCTTTGCTCGTCATACTATTTGCCGTCTTTCGACCTCGTCATCGGGCAAAGTTCCGTGTTCGAGATACTCCATGAACGGCTTTGTCCAAGCCGGAGGGATCTTTGTCACCATGTTGACGAAAGAGTCAGCTCTATCCGGGTTGTCGATGTCGGCGCCCTTCACGGATGGTGTGCGTAGATGCTCTAGGAAAACTCCTGGCGTAATTTGCTTGCGCCCTGATCCAAGCTTAGACAGTAGATCAGCCGCCTCGTTTTGCTCCCTAGGCACATACTTGACTTCGTAGCCCAAGAAGTTTTTGGCTATCTCGTCCACTTCATCGCGATATGACGCCATCATAGGGTTCTGCGCGTTCCAGGTGCCAGCCACCTACTGCGCAACCAAGTCGGAATCTTCACAACAAACTATGCGCTTGATGCCAATATCCTTGGCTACACGTAGTCCATGAATGTGTGCTTCATACTCTGCCATGTTGTTTGTAGCCTCGAAGTGGATCTGCAGAACGTAGTGCAGCTTGTCTCCTTTTCGTGACTGTAGCAGTACACCAGCCCCCGAGCCGTTGAGCAACTTTGATCCGTCAAAGTGCATCACCTAGTACTCTGGTTCTGGCAGCGGAGTAGCATCTGGCATCTTTGTCCAATCTGCAATGAAATCCGCCAAAGCTTGTGACTTCATAGCGTCGCGTCTCTCGTAGGTGATCTCGAAGGCGGCAAGTCCAATGGCCCACTTCACGACCCTTCCTGTAGCGTCGTTGTTATTGATAATGTCAGACAGTGGAGTCTTGCTCACTACTGTGATTGGGTGCTCCTAAAAGTAATGCCTCAGCTTCCGAGAAGCGAGGAATAGTCCATAAGCTATCTTTTGGTAGTGCGGGTAACGCTGCTTGGACTCCGTCAAGACCTCGCTCACATAGTAAACTGGTCTTTGAACTCCGTGCTCGTAGCCTGGTTCCTTCCGCTCTACCACGACGACGATGCTAATAACCCGGTTGGTTGCCACCATGTAAATTAACAGGGGCTCTCCAGGCTCGGGTGCTGCAAGGATGGGCGTTGAGGAAAGAATCTCCTTGAGCTGCTTCAATGCTGCATCTGCTTCGTCTTTCCATGTGAATTTGTCCGCCTTCTTCAAAGAATTTGTACGGCAAAGCCTTCTCTCCAAGTCGGTGATTTAACCGACTAATCACGCAACACAACCTCGTTAGTCGTTGAATGTCCTTTAGGCATGTCGGACGGTTTATGTTTAAGATGGCCTTGATTTTCTCCGGTTGAACTCGATTCGCTGGGAAACGATGAAGCCCAACAATTTGCCGATCGGAACCCAAGACGCACTTCTTAGGGTTGAGCATCATGTTGTATTTCGAGATTATCAAAGGTTTGTTTTAAGTCGAGATTAAGTCGCTTGACTTTTAGACATCACCGCGATATCGCCCACATAGGCATGAACGTTCCACCAATTTGGTCATGAAGGCAACGTTGCATTGTCCGGGAGGTAGCACTGCGTTTTCAGCCCAAAGGGCATCATGACATAGCAAAACGCGTGCCGTATGGAGTAGTGAACGAAGCGGCCAATTGGTCCGACTTCCTCATCTTGATCCGTGGTATCGAGTATGCATCGAGAAAACACAAAAGTTCCGAGCCAGCCGTCGAGTCAATGACTTGGTCAATGCGAGGCAAAGAAAACGGATCTTTGGGACATGCTTTGTTCAAGCCGGTGTAATCAACGCACATTCTTAATTCATTGGTTCCCTTTCTGGGGACAAGTACAGGATTGACCACCCATCGGGTGTGAAGGACTCCTCGGATAAACCCAGCCTTAAGTAACCTAGCTATCTCTTTGCCAATGGCGCGTCTCTTCTCATCTCCGAAGCGTCGTAGAGGTTGTTTCACTGGTTTACATTTTGGATCTATGTTTAAGCTGTGCTCGGCAAGTTCCCTGGGTACACCTTTCATGTCGGTAGGTTGCCAGGCAAAGATGTCCCTATTCTCATGGAGGAACTCGACGAGCGCGCTTTCCTATTTGGGATCCAGGTTCGTTCCAATGGCGACAGTCTTGGAGGCATCGCCTACCACAAGTTCCACCGGCTTGGTCTCGATGGCGGCCTTGAACGCAGGAGCAGAGTCAGAGATCTGCTTCTTTGACGCGGCATCTCTGAGTCATTGACCTTGCTCTAGATCTCCTTGAATTCTTCGCTGTAGAGGACAGCTTCTGCAACGGCTGCTTCATTGTGTTGGAGATATGCCCTAGAGGCAATAATAAATGTAGTTATTATTATATCTTTGTGTTTATGATAAATGTTTACATTCATGCTATAATAGTATTAACAAGGAAACATTAATACTTGTGTGATTTGTAAACTTAATTTGAAGTCCCTAGTATAGCCTCTATACTTCACTAGCTTGTTGGTTGATTAATGATTGTGGTTTCCCTATCATGAACATTGAGATGTTATCAACAACAAGATCATATCGTTAGGAGAATGATATGGTGGACATACTCCTATAGATAAGCGTAGCATAAAGATCAAGTCATTTCAATAGTTCCATTGCTATATGCTTTCTGATACATAGTAACCTAATTCCTTCGACCATGAGATCATGCATATCACCTTTACCGGATGGATGCTTTGATGACATCAAACACCACACCGTAATCGGGTGGCTATAAAGGTGGCATTGAGTGTTCGGAAAGTATTGGTTGAAACACATGGATCAAGAGTGGGATTTGTCCATCCATATGACGGAGATATACTATGGGCCCTCTCTGGAATGTCATCCAATTAGCTTGCAAGCATGTGACGGGTCACAAGGGATCACATATCACAAGAAAAGAGTACTTATCGGCAACGAGGTTGAACTAGGTATGCAGAGATACCGACGATCATAACCTCGGATAAGTAAACTATCGTGAGACAAAGGGAAATTGGTTTCATATGTAAGTGGTTCATTCGATCGCAAAGTAATCGTAGAAATATGTGGGAGCCATATGAATTTCCAGATTCCTCTATTGGTTATTGTTCGGAGAAGTGTCTCGATCATGTCCGCATAATTCACGAACCGTAGGGAGACACACTTAAGGATTCGACGTTGTTTGAGTAGTTATGGTATTATGAGAAAGAGACCGAATGTTATTCGGAGTCTCGGATGGGATCCGGGATATCACGAGGTGATCCGGAATGGTCCGGAGAATAAGATTCATATAAGGAAAGTCCCGTTTCGGAGTTCGGGAATGATTCCGGTGTTTTCATCGGGAATGTTCTAGAAGGTTCCGGATTGTCCGGCACTCCGGGGGGGAAGGTGAAGGGTTTCGCGGCATAGTAAATCAAAATTTTCTACGAAGCGAACAGAAGGAAAGCCAAGAACTAATCTAGGAGATGCAAACAACGAGAGAGATTGGATTAGATCTTCATACCCTTGAAGATTCGCAGAGCGGACGCGTTCGAACGTGGGTGATGTAGTCGCATTTCGCTTCCTCCTCGCGATCCGATCCGATCTAGCACCACAAGTGGCGGTGCCTCCGTGAGATGCACACGCAGCAGACTCGACGCCTCCTCCTTCCTCGGACCAGCGAGTATGGTGGAGAGATAGATTGGATCTACAACACGACGGCGTGGTGTATATGGTGGAGAATTTCTGCAGGCTTCGCCTACAAACAATGGGAGGGAGAGGAAGGTAGCAAGGCTGCTAGGGCTTGGAGGAAGGTGTGTGTGGGGGAGGCGCACCACCCCTCTATATAGAGGGGCGGCCAGCCCTGCCCTCCTCCAAGCCTATCTCTAGTTTAAACAATTTAAACTCTCCCTTATCTAGAAATCCTATCTCTAGTTTAAACGATTTAAACTCTCCCTTATCTAGAAATCCTATCTCTAGTTTAAACGAGTTTAAACTTATCCAGATCGGCTGGGCCCTATGGGGCCTTGTGCCCCGGCCCAATGCGCCAGGACACTCCCTCATAGGCCCATGCCCCTCCCGGAAGGTGGGGCCACGTTGGTCCCTTCCGAAGGTTCTAGAAGCTTCCAAGACAATACCGATTAACCCTAACAATTCCGAACTCCAAAAACTGCACCGCCTTATATGAATCTTATTCTCCGACCATTCCGAACCTCTCGTGATATCCCGGATCCCATCCGAGAATCCAACAAAAATTCATAAACCAATTATCCAATCTATCCTAGCGCCGAGACACGTTAAGTGTGTGACCTCGGGTTCGAGAATATGCGCATATGATCTTCTATCAATAATCAACAGCGGGTTCTGGGCACCCATATTGACTCCCACACATTCATCGATGATCATATCGGATGAACCACGATGCCAGGATTCAATCAATCCCATATATATATTCCCTTCATCTCGCGATATTTTACTTGCCCGAGATTCGATCGCTTTAGCCATACCTAGTTCAATCTCGCTCACGAAGTACTTTACTCGCTCAATCCGATATCACTTTGTGATTAACTCCTTAACCACATGCTTGCAAGCGGTGTTGATATCGACACGAGTGGGCCCAAGTATATCTCTCCGACTGGGAGGGACAAATTCCATCTCGATACATACAACCCAATGATACTTTCCGATCACCGAGAGACACCTTTATGATCACCCTCTCATAGGATGACGCTTGATGACCTCAAAGCTTTCTTCCGTACTGTGGAGTTGCATTATCTCATGGTCTAAGGAATACAATATTTGACATAGGAAAAGCTTCGAAAGACGAACACGACGACATCGATCTAATTGCTTCGCTTAGTTTGGTCTCATCCATCATATCATTCTCCCAATGATATGATCTCATTATCAATTGACAACTCATGTCTATGGTTAGGAAACCTTAACCATCATTGATCAATGAGCTAGTCCATAGAGGCGTACTAGGGACACGGTGTTGTTTACAAACCACACAAGTATTAAAGTTTCCGCTTAATACAATTCTAGCATGGAATATAAACTTTATCATGAACAAGAATTATAATAATAACATCTTTATTATTGCCTCTAGGGCATAATTCCAACAGTCTCCCACTTGCACTAGAGTCAATAATCTTGTTTATATTTGGCAACAATCTCACACCCATGGCACTGAGGTGTTGATCATGTTTTACACGTGGAAGAGGTTTAGTCAATGGATCTGCGACATTCAGATCCGTATGTACTTTGCTAATCTTCAGATCTCCATCTGCTATATAATCTCGGATTATATGAAACTTATGTTGATATGCTTGGTCTTTGGATGATATCTTGGTTCCTTAGAGAGTGCTATGGCGCCGGTGTTGTCACACAATATCTCCAAAGGGTCCAATGCACTTGAACCACGCCAAGCTCGATGATGAAGTTTCGATCCAAACTCCTTCACTTGACGCTCGCAGCAGCCATGTATTCCGCTTTCATCAGATCCCGCGATCACGCTTTGCTTGCAGCCTTCTCCACCACACTCCTCCATTCAAAATATAAACGATCCCGTCGAGATTTAGAATAATCCTTGTCGTCGAAACTAGCATCGACGTAACCTTTACGACAAGTCGCTCATCACCCCATAGACTAAGAACATTTCTTTAGTTCTATTTAGGTACTTTAGGATGTTCTTCACGGTTGTCCAAAGGTTCCACTCGGATCACTTTGATATCTCGTCACAAACTAAGAGCATTGGACACATCCGTCTAGTACACAAGATGGCATACATGATGGAACCTATGGCCGAGGCATAAGGCACTTTGCTCATAGCTTTCCTATCATTTACCGTAGTCGGACACTGAGCCTTGCTCAATATCTTACCTGACAACATAGGCACCGAACCTTTCTTTGCCTTATCCATTCTGAACCTTTTCAGAACTTTGTCTAGGCATGTACTCGGCTTAAAGCTATCAGCGCCTTTGTCTATCTCTATAGATCTTGATGCCCAATATATAAGCAGCTTCACCTAGGTCTTTCATTGAAAACACTTGTTCAAATAACTCTTCACATCGTTAAGCATGTTGATGTCATTTCCGATAATCAATATGTCATCCACATACAAGCACTGTAAACGTCACCGAGCTCCCACTCACTTTCTTGTAGATACAAGCTTCGTAGCAATTTGGAACAAATCCAAAGCTCTTGATCACTTTATCAAAACGAAGGTTCCAACTCCGAGATGCTTGCTTCAGTCCATAAATGGAACGCTGAAGTTTGCATACTTTACTAGCATCCTTAGGATCGACAAAACCTTCGGGTTGCATAATATACAACTCTTCATCAATGTTGCCATTGAGGAAAGCAGTCTTGACATCCATCTGCCATATTTCATAATCATGAAACGCAACAATTGCTAATAAAATCCGAATGGACTTAAACATCGCTACAGGAGAGAAAGTCTCATCGTAGTCAACACCTTGAACTTGTCGAAAACCTTTTGCGATGAGCCGTGCTTTATAGACGGTAACATTACCATCCGCGTCCATTTTCTTCTTGAATATCCATTTGCACTCAATGGCCTTTCGGTCGCTAGGAGGATCCACCAAAGTCCATACTTGGTTTTCGCTCATGGATCCCAATTCGGATTTCATGGCTTCCAGCCATTTCTCGTAGTCCGGCTCATCATCGCTTCCTCATAGTTCGTAGGTTCACCGTCTTCTACCAACAAGACAACAAGACAGGCTGCCATTACCACTCGGGAGGGGCACGCGACCTTGTCGACCTGCGACGCTCAAGAGCAAAGATCGTCCAAGCTTCATGATCCTTGTCATTAGCTTCCTCTATTGTTGGTGCAAAGTGACCTGGAACAATTTCAGTGTGCCGCTACTCTCCAATTCAAGAGAAGGTTCAATAACCTCGTCTAGCTCTACTTTCCTCCCACTCACTTCTTTCGAGAGAAACTCCTTCTCAAGAAAGGAACCGTTCTTCGACAAACACTTTGCCTTCTGCTCGTGATAGAAGGTATACCCAATGGTTTCCTTAGGGTATCATATGAAGACGCAATTCTTCGCTTTGGGTTCGAGCTTGTCCGCATCAACTTCTTGACGAAGCTTCAGATCCCCAAACTTTAAGAAACGACAACTTAGGTTTAGCACCAAACCACAGTTCATACGGTGTCGTCTCAACGGATTTAGATGGAGCCCTATTTAAAGTGAATGCAGCGGTTTCTAATGCATAACCCCAAAATGATAACGGCAAATCAAGAAGAGACATCATTGATCGGACCATATCTAATAGGGTTCGATTCCTGCTCGTACACACCATTGCGCCGTGGTGTTCCGGTGGCGTGAGTTGTGAAACGATTCCACTTGCTTTAAGATGCGTGAGAAAATCATAACTCAAATATCCCCGATCGGATCGTAGAAACTTAATCTTCTTACGATGGTTCTCCACTTCATTCTGAAATTCTTTGAACTTTTCAAACGTTTCATTTATGTTTCATTAAATAGATATATCCATATCTACTTAAGTCATCGGTAAAAGTGAGGAAATAGCGATATCCACCGTCGAAACACTCATCGGTCCGCATACATCGGTATGTATGATTTCCAACAAGTCCGTTGCTCGCTCCATCATACCGAGAACGGGTTTTGATCATCTTGCCCATGAGGCATGGTTCGCATGTGTCAAATGATTTAAAATCAAGAGACTCCAAAAGTCCATCGAATGGAGTTTCTTCATGCGCTTTACACCAATATGACCTAGACGACAAGGCCACAAATAAGTAGTATTATCACTATCTACTTTGCATCTCTTAGCCTCAATGTTATGGATGTGTGTTTCATCCCTTCGAGATTTAGAAGAAATAAACCATTCACGGAGGTGCATGACCATAAAAGATGTTACTCATATAAATAGAACAACCATTATTCTCCGATTTAAATGAATAACCGTCTTGCAATAAACATGATCCGGAAATAATGGTCATGCTCAACAGGCACATAATAACATTTATTAAGGTTTAAAACTAATCCCAAGGTAAAACTAAGGAGAGCGTGCGACGGCCATCACATCAACTCTTGATCTGCTGCAACGCCAAGATCGTCACCTCATCCCTCGCAAGCCGCCGCTCATTCCGTAGCTCATGTTTCGAGTTACAAATATTAGCAATCGAACCGTATCAAATACCTGTGCACTACAACGAGGGCTAGTAAGGAAAACATCAATAACATGTATATCAAATATACCTTTGATGGTGCCACCTTCTTGTCCGCTAAGTACTTCGGACAGTGCCCAAAGGACTCGCCCTGCAATAGAAGCACCTGTCCGCTTAGGACCGCACCGAGCTTCTTCTCGCAGGGCATTGCGCTTGCCGCCTTCTTGAAGGGCTTCTTTGCTCCTTACCTTTCTTAAAGGAGGGATTGTTGACCATCAACACATGATTATCCTTCTTGATGTCCACTTCGCAGCCTTCGACTGCGAAGAGCTCGTGATCGTATGGAACCAATCTGATTATGAGTCACTACAAAACTTTTGTAGCCGGAGGGAGTAATTGCGGAACTGTGTCAATCTTGAGCTCCTCCGAATCGTGCATTCCAGCTTGCTCAAGCTGAGTGTTGCCCGACATCTTTATGGCGTGCTCACTAACTAACTCCCTCCTCCATCTTGCGCTTAAAGAACTTCTCGAGATCTCATATCTCTCGAACGGGCTTGAGTCTCAAACATGGTTTCGGCTCCTCGAGAATCTCAAAGGGCCCGGATAGGTTTCAAAACGATTTTGAAGCTCTGCCCATAGCAAACAACATGGTGCTCTTAATCACACCATAATCATCTTTATGGATCGATAGACAGCTTTCTCATCACCGCGTAAGGTTGCAGGGGGTCACCTAACGCTTACCAAGGACATAGTCCTTTGTCCGCCAGATGTAATGATTCTTAGATTGGAACCAATTGGTGAAGTTAGACCCATTGTTTCTAAGCTTTTCCTTCTCGAAAAACGCTGAAGTTGAAGTTGGATTTGGCCATGTGATCTACAGATTTGCAAGTACAATTTAGACTATGTTCATGATAAATAGTTCAACTTAATCAAATTACTAGATGAACTCCCACTAAATTCAACATCCTCAAGTTGTTTAGTGAACACGATCCAAATTCACCACACCTAATCCGATCATCACGAGAAGAGATGTGGTTTCAATGGTGGACAACAAAGTGTCGATCATATCATTCATATGACTCATGCTTAACCTTTCGGTTCTTGTGTTCCGAGGCCATGTCATACATGCTAGGCTCGTCAAGTTAGACCCAAGTATTTCCGCAGTGCAAAACCGGCTTGCACCCGTTGTATGTGAGCGAGAGTCTATAGCACCCGATAATCACGTGATGCTTGGACACGATTTAACTTTCAACGGTGCATACTTGGGGAGAACACGCTTTTATCTTGATCTTTTATGAGGAATCATCTTATAATGCTACCGTCGCGATCTAAGCATAATAAGATACATAAAAGGGATAAACATCACATGCATATAACTTTATGTGACATGGTATAGCCAATCTTCGAATGATCTCCATCTTGTGCGTTCCCAAGATGATCTCCATCACTCCACCATGATTGCCTCCACCACGAATAGCAACTACAACTATTGCTAACTACTTAGAGATAAAGTAAAGCTATTACATGGCGATAAGAAGTTGACTCGGGTCATACACAATTATAAACACAACCATATGGCTCCCGCTTGTGTACTCATCGACATGCAAGTCGTGAAACATTACAAAACATGATCATCGCATACAATATACACATCACATCTTGGGCCATACCACATCACAAAAACACTGCAAGAACAAGTTAGACGCCTACTTTGTTGTTGCATGTTTTACGTGGCTTATGGGAGTAGATGCTAAGAACGATTCTTACCTACGGAAAGCCACAACGGTGATATTATGGTTGCCAAACTCCGTGTTAATCCCATGACAACTATAGTGAGAGAAACTGACATCTACCACCGCATGTGTGGTACAAGCCACACGCCAAGTGCGGAGCCGGTCTCGCGAACGACGCCGTAAGGTTGGCCTGGACCGCTTCAATCTCACTATCCCGCCATAAGAAGAACACAAACAAGAGGCTTGCAACAGAAAACATCAACGCCCGCAACAACCATGTTATGCTCTACTCGTGAAACACATCTACGCATAGATCTAGCTCGATACCACCGAAGGGTTTCGTGGCATAGTAAATCAAAATTTTCTACGAGCGAACAGAGGAAAGCCAAGATCTAATCTAGGAGATGCAAACAACGAGAGATTGGATTAGATCTTCATACCCATGAAGATTCGCAGCGGAACGCTCGCCTAACGTGGGTGATGTAGTCGCACTGCCTTCTCCTCGCGATCCGATCCGATCTAGCACCACAAGTGGCGGTGCCTCCGTGAGATGCACACGCAAAGACTCGACGCCTCCTCCTTCCTGACCAGCGAGTATGGTGGAGAGATAGATTGGATCTACAACACGACGGCGTGGTGTATATGGTGGATAATTTCACTGCAGGCTTCGCCACAAACAATGGGAGGAGAGAGGAAGGTAGCAAGGCTGCTAGGGCTTGGAGGAAGGTGTGTGGGGGGGGGCGCACCACCCTCTATATAGAGGGGCGGCCAGCCTGCCCCTCCTCCAAGCCTATCTCTAATTTAAACAATTTAAACTCTCCTTATCTAGAAATCCTATCTCTAGTTTAAACGATTTAAACTCTCCCTTATCTAGAAATCCTATCTCTAGTTTAAACGAGTTTAAACTTATCCAGATCGGGGCCCTATGGGGTTTGTGCCTGGCCCAATGCGCCAGGACACTCCCTCATAGGCCCATGCCCCTCCCGGAAGGTGGGGCCACGTTGGTCCCCTTCGAAGGTTCTAGAAGCTTCCAGACAATACCGATTAACCCAACAATTCAACTCCAAAACTGCCGCTTTATATGAATCTTATTCTCCGGACCATTCCGGAACCTCTCGTGATATCCCGGATCCCATCCGAGACTCCGAACAAAAACTCATAAACCAATTATCCAATCTATCCTAGCGCCGAGACACGTTAAGTGTGTGACCCTTCGGGTTCGAAAATATGCAGACATGATCTTCTATCAATAATCAACAGCGGGGTATGGAAACCCATATTGACTCCCACACATTCATCGATGATCATATCGGATGAACCATGATGCCAGGATTCAATCAATCCCATATGTATATTCCCTTCGTCTCGCGATATTTTACTTGCCCGAGATTTGATCGTCGGTGTCGTCATACCTAGTTCAATCTCGTTCGCAGCAAGTACTTTACTCGCTCAGAATCCGATATCACTTTGTGATTAACTCCTTAACCACATGCTTGCAAGCGGTGTTGATATCGACACGAGTGGGCCCAAGTATATCTCTCCGACTGAGGGACAAATTCCATCTCGATACATACAACCCAATGATACTTTCCGATCACCGAGAGACACCTTTATGATCACCCTCTCATAGGATGACGCTTGATGACCTCAAAGCTTTCTTCCGGTACTGTGGAGTTGCATTATCTCATGGTCTAAGGAATACAATATTTGACATAGGAAAAGCTTCAAAGACGAACACGATTATTATCGATCTAATTGTTTCGCTTAGTTTGGTCTGCATCCATCATATCATTCTCCCAATGATATGATCTCATTATCAATTGACAACTCATGTCTATGGTTAGGAAACCTTAACCATCATTGATCAATGAGCTAGTCCATAGAGGCGTACTAGGGACACGGTGTTGTTTACAAACCACACAAGTATTAAAGTTTCCGCTTAATACAATTCTAGCATGGAATATAAACTTTATCATGAACAAGAATTATAATAATAACATCTTTATTATTGCCTCTAGGGCATAATTCCAACAGAAGGGGTACATGAATGTGTCATTACATATTGGAATGATTGCATCATTTACTAAGTGTTCTTGCTGTTCCAAATAAAGGATTAAATTGAATCCTAAAACAGAAAAGTCAAATGGCCAGTTTGAAAGTCAAACGGCTAAAACAGAAACTGGGAAACAAGCAAGAGGAGGCAACCGACTTGGGGAGGAGTCCTCCTCTCCAAGCCAAGGCCACCCAAGGCCGACTTGGGAGGGACTCCTCCCTTGGCCGCCTCCCACTATAAAAGGAGGGGCCTCCTCCTCTAGACACACAAGTTCCTATCCTCTAATCTCCGGTTTAGAGCCGTTTTGGTTTAGAGCTTCTAATTGCACTAGCTTTCGGTTTAGAGACTTCTAATTGGTGTGTCTAAACCCTAGACCACTAATAGCTCTCTCTCATACTCCACCATACTCGCCTTAAGGCGAAGCCCTGGATATCCTCTACTTCCAAAGACCACGCCTTTGTCGCCGAATCGCGAGGAGAGTGCTACAACCTTCACGCCGGAACAAGGAGAGGAAGGTCTTCGCCGAAAATCGAACGCAGTGACCGATCAAGGAAGCGCCGAACGCGCCGAAGGATCGCCTACACGATCTTGAGATCGAAGAGTACGACTACATCACCCACGAGAATCTCGTTAAACGCTTTGGAATCTTCGAGGGTAAGTTATTCCATCGACTCGCTACAATCTAGTAGATAGATCTTGGCTTGTTTGTTTGTGTGCGATAGAAATTTTTTGGTTTCCATGCTACGAACCCCTACAGTGGTAGCAGAGCCGTGTCTATATGTAGGTCTGTTGCACGAGTAGAGCACAATGGTCATTGTGGGCATTGATGATTTTATTGTCGATTGCTTCTTGTGTACTTTGCATCTTGCGGTATGTTGGGATGAAGCGGCCGGCTAACCTTACATGACATCGCTCATGAGACTTGCTCCACGCTTGACATGCAACTTGTATTGCATAAGTGGCTTTATGGTGCCTGCTTCTCCTAGCATAGTTAAGATCCAATTTACAACGGGTGATCAACAATGCTAGTATCAATGTTGTGGTTCTTGTTCGTAAGTTAGAACGACACTTATTGAAAGCCCCAAACCACGTAAAATATGCAAAGAAAGTAGAGGCGTCTAACTTTGTTTTGCGGTGGGTGTCAAATGATGTGATATGTCCATGATTGTGATTATATTTGATGTATGCAATGTTCCTTATTGTAAGTTGGCAACCGGTGGAGCCATATGGTTGTCTTTAATTTATGTTAAGACCCGTGTCTATTCAAAGTAGTTGTAATAGTTGAAGCCGGTGGACGACAACCATGGAGAAGCGCCATTGACCTTGATGCAATGCCGGTGATGATGGAGATCATGTTCGTGCTTGAAGATGGAGATCGGAAGCACAAAGAAGAAAGGCCATATCATATCACATATTATTGAATTGCATGTGATGTTAATCCTTTATGCATCTTGTATTGCTTAGTAGACGACGGTAGCATTATAAGATGATCCCTCATGCACATGAATTTCAAATCATAAAGTGTTCACCCTTAGTTAGCACCGTTGCTAAAGCTTGTTGTTTCGAAGCACCACGTGATGATCGGGTGTGTTAGATTCTGCAAGTGTATACAACGTGAGCAAGCCATTTGCTCATGCGAAACTAAGGTTTGATCTTGACGAGCCTAGCATGTACATGACATGGTCTCGAACACGGATCACCGAAAGGTAAAGCATGAATCATATAGTAGATATGATGAACATGACGATTGTTCCATTGAAACTATATCAACTCTCGTGATAATCGGTGTTGATGTAGTGGATCCGTCTGGTGATCACTAAAACAATGTGAGGGATGTTGTTTTGAGTGGGAGTTCACCTAGTTTAATTTCATTAATTAATTTGAACTCAATTTGTCATAAACTTATTCTAAACTATTGCAAATATGTTGTAGATCAATGGCAGCCCTACCATCAATTTTAATGCTCCTAGAGAAAGAAAAGTTGAAAAACAATGGAAGCAACTTCGGATTGGTTCCGCAATTTGAGGATTGTCCTCACAACGGTAATTTGACCTATGTGCCGGATGCACCTGGTGACCCACCTGCGGTGATGCTCGATGAAGTAAAGAATGTTTACCTCGCTCGGAAGAATCAAGATCTATAGTTCAATGTGCTATCTTGTATGGTTTGGAATCGAGCTTGAAAAAGGTTTGAAGAGTCGACCCATATGATATTGTCGAGGATCTCAAATTGATTTTTGAGACTCATGCGCAATTGAAAGCTATGAGGCTTCAAAAGTTCTTTAACCGCAAGATGGAAGAAGGCAGCCGGTGAGCATGTGCTTAAGATGTCTGGGCACGCAAATAAACTTCAAAGCTTGGGTATAGTGATTCCTAATGCTTTGGGGATTTACCGTGTCCTCCAATCACTACCACCAAGTTACAAGAACTTTGTGATGAACTACAAGATGCAAAACATGAACAAGACGCTGCTGTAACTCTTTGCCATGTTGAAATCTGCAAGTGGAGATCAAGAAAGAGCACCAAGTGTTGTTGGTCAATAAGACCACCAAATTCAAGAAAGGCAAGTCTAAGCAAAGGACACTTCAAGAAGGGTGGTAAGAAAGTTACCACCGGGAAGAAGACCAAGGCTGGACCCAAGCGACATCGAGTGCTTTTATTGCAAGGAAGAAGGTCATCGAAGGAATTGCCCAAAGTACTTGGCGGATTCGAAGAACGACAACATCAATAAGAAAGGTATATCGATATACATGTTATTGATGTGTATCTCACTAGTACTCGTAGTAGTGCCTGGGTATTTGATACTGGTTCGGTTGCTCATATTTGTAACTCGAAACAGGTGCTGCAGAATAAACGGAAGCTAGCGAAGAACGAGGTGACGATGCACGTGGGAAACGGATCAAAGGTTGATGTGATCACGGTCGGCACGCTACCCCTTCATCTACCATCGGGATTAGTTTTATACTTAAATAATTGTTATTTAGTGCCTGTGTTGAGCATGAACATTATATCGGGATCTTGTTTATTGCGAGACGGTTACTTGTTTAAGTCAGAGAATAATGGTTGTTAGATTTATATGAGTAATATGTTTTATGCACATGCACCTTTGATAGATGGTCTATTCTTATTGAATCTCGATAGTGGAAATACACATATCAACAACACTGAGGCTAAACATTTGAAATCAAGCAATAATTCGACCTATATGTGGCACTGTCGTCTTGGTCACATTGGAGTGAAGCGTATGAAGAAACTCCATTCCGATGGACTTCTTGAATCACTTGATTTTGAATCACTTGAAAGATGCGAAGCATGTCTGATGGGAAAAATGACTAAGACTCCATTTTCTGGTATGATGGAGCGAGCTACGGACCTATTGGAAATCATACATACCGATGTGTGTGGTCCAATGAGTGTAGCATCGCGCGGTGGTTATCGTTATGTTCTTACCTTCACGGATGACTTGAGTAGATATGGGTATATCTATTTCATGAAACATAAAACCGAAACTTTCGAGAAGTTTAAGGAGTTTCAAAGTGAGGTAGAGAATCAACGTAACAAGAAGATTAAATTTCTACGTTCTGATCGTGGAGGTGAATATCTAAGTTATGAGTTTGGCGAGCATTTGAAGAAATGTGGAATTCACAGTTGACACCGACGGGAACACCACAGCGTAATGCTGTGTCCGAACGTCGTAATCGAACTCTCTTAGATATGGTTCGTTCTATGATGTCACTTACAGATTTACCGCTATCATTTTGGGGTTATGCATTAGAAACAACCGCATTCACTTTAAATAGGGCACCGTCTAAATCCGTTGAAACGACACCGTATGAATTATGGTTTGGGAAGAAACCTAGATTGTCGTTCCTTAAAGTTTGGGGATGCGAAGCCTATGTAAAGAAGTTACAGCCGGACAAGCTTGAACCCAAAGCGGAAAAATGCGTCTTCATAGGATACCCGAAGGAAACTATTGGGTATACCTTCTATCATAGATCCGAAGGCAAAATCTTCAAGGTTGCAAGAATGGATCCTTTCTAGAGAAGGAATTTCTCTCAAAGAAGTGACCGGAAGGAAAGTAGAACTCGACGAGGTTGTCGAACCTTCTCTCGAATTGCGAGTAGCGCAACACCGAAGAAGTTCCTGTGGTGCCGCACCAATAAGAGAGGAAGCTAATGATGGTGATCATGAAACTTCGGAAGTTACTACAGAGCCTCGGAGGTCAACGAGAACTCGTCACCTGCATTAGTATGATCCCGTTATGAGTGTCATGTTGGTAGACAACACCGATGACCCCGAGACATATGAGGAAGCGATGATGAGCCCATTCCAATAAATGGCAAGAAGCCATGAACCGAGATTGGATCCATGTACGAAAACCAAGTATGGACTTTGGTGGACTTACCGGATGGCCTAAGGTCATCGATAACAAATGGATTTTCAAGAAGAAAAGATGTCGATGGTAATGTTACTGTCTATAAAGCTCGACTTGTCGCAAAAGGGTTTCGACAAATTCAAGGAGTTGACTACGATGAGACTTTCTCACCAGTAGCAAAGCTAAAGTCTGTGAGGATTATGTTAGCAATTGTAACACCCTCAAAATCGGCCCTATGCAAGTTTTAGCGAAACCCGCCAAACCCGCATAGAAACGATTCGAAGGTGCCCACCAGGCACTTTCGTGCGGGTGGAAAACAAAGTAATAACATTACACAACAGTCCTCGATGGGACCCACGCATGTATATATATATATACAGCCGACTCAAAGAGTCAAGAATACGTATATAATGTACAAAGATCCAAATAACCTTGAAAATGATAGAGCGTCCGTCACGGACAAGATGCAAATGGGGCTAAGAGCCTCAAGAATAACCAATGGCGCCCATAACCCCCTGTGCCAAGCGAAGGGTAACCCCGCTAACGGCGCCGATCTCAAAACCTGCTTAAACAAAAGGGTGCCGACAAAGGGCAAAGGAAAAGAGGAGCGTCAAGATCGAGGCCAAGACACGGCGAGGCTAGAATTCGGTCCTCGCCACATAGGTATGGTGGATCAAGCGGCGGCAAAGATGCACTACACAACCTATAGAGACTCGATACAACCGGTTATCGAGAGGATAAGAATGACCTATCCGGATCCAAATCAAGCTAACACCAAACAAACCCATCCTAGCTTTCCCCTCGAGACCAAACGAGGAAGTCAACCGAGGAACTCACACAGCTGGCTTTACTTATTCAGCTTATAGTTGCACTTTACTAGTCGTGTTTAGATAATCATCCCGATAAAGTAAGCAAGGCACTTTTAGTTAACCATTCCGTTATAGTGGCAACACTTACTAGTCGACACAATTAGCATGAGATAACCCAAAACCCAGCAGCTTGTTGGTACTTTTACTTAGCCATTCCGTTGTAGTGAGCCGATTACTAGTCAAATCGGATACAAATCAATTTATAACAAGAACTTTAGTTATAGTTGTCTATGATCAAGCATTGTGCTCCAAGTCGTCCATAACCGCATGACACGGCTTCTAAAAGATTTAACCTGCAGGGTGCACCAAAGTATCCACAGCACTTCGACCCTTTTGCCGATCGCTAACATACACCCATCGGTATGTCGGCGGGCCTAAGTCACGACGCTCCTGCACAAAGCAAGCACGGGGCCACCCCACTAAGTCTACCCGCAACGAAGTCGGCCCTCCGAGATGGACTTAGGGTTTGGGTAGACGGTCAGAACGACAAAGAAATCCCCAAACGGGACTGTCGACACCGCAAATCGTGTCCCGATCCTAAACAAGATAGTGCTATCTGTCGCACAATTTAAATACATAAGTAGCATGGCATAAGTACGGGATCGTAAATAAAACCTCAAACTAGTTTGTGGCCCCCAGTACAATACTTTGAAATCAGGTAATAATCAATGGGGGGCCCATATCTCCCCACCTGTGGTTAGCGCGCTCGATCTCTAACAGTGTCAAGAACTCGGGTCCTACGGGACACAAGTGGGCGGTCGGAAACCAAATCTTACCTATCACCCACCGATGCCTCTGCTTAATTCAATTTTAGTTGTTAAACAGGAATTAAAGTGAACGAAAGTAAAGCCATGATCATCTCCAACATCAACATGCGGCAATTCTCCAACAATTGTGGTACTTGACGACACACAAAACACTTGAGCAAGCGACTACGACACGCGGGTCCAACTATCTACCAAACAACAGGTAATAGGATGTGTCCAAGGCTATATATGGCTGCAAGGGATATCACGGGAACGAAAACTAGAGCATCGCAACACCGATAGCAAAGATCAACAGGAGGGAATAAATACTATAAAAGTAAGATAGGTAGAAAGGGGGAGATGCTCGCCTGAAAACATTGCCGAAGGTTCAACCGAAGAACGGGCGACACTCGCATCAACTCAACGGCCTTATCCGCGAAGAAGCAAAACACTAGAATAAACACCGGATGCAATATTTAATACAACGGCAGAAGATCGGCATGATGCATGTATGATGCATGACATGGCCAAGGTGCAATGCAATTAGGTCATAAGCGGAACCGGGGTCCCGACATTTAATTAGATGGTTCAAGTTGTTTAAAACCCCCGCAATTTAAATGTTGTTTTAACATGGCAAGAGATAGTACCGGGTCCGCTACACCAACTTAAATGAGGCCAATATGAGACTAGATTTGCCCGCATATGGGCCCCATATTTAATTATTAGGTGAATCGGCATAAGGCCCCCAAACCACATGATATGCATGCGAGATGAATGATTTAATATGCAACAATTGTATTATATTATAAAATAGGGTTTCGGGAAGGGTTCACACATTAGGGTTTGGCAGATCTTGGTGTTACGGGGTCCGGGGTTCGACAGGGTCCAGGGTTCGACGGGTTCGGACTCGGCGGGATCGTTCTCTCGTTCTCGGTAACGGGGCAGATCTTGCGTTCCGGGAAGAAGTACTTGGCCTCGCTCCACCTGTGTCGGGCCGATCTTGTCGGGCCCGCGCGTCGGGTCGGTCTTGGCGTCCGCGATGAAGTACTCGGCACCCTTTGGTTCCACGCCGACGGCCTTGGTTTCCTCGATGGAGAACTCGATGTGTCCGTGTTGGGGGTTCTTGTCGGGGTCCTCGGCCGGCGTCTGGCGTCGAGACCTTGGCGGTTCCATGAAGGAGGCCCGGTGCTCCATCTTGTGTCGATCCCGGGTGCCGCTGGTGCTCGAATATGGCGACGCATGTCAAGATCTTGTCGGTGGCCTTGGGTTTTTCCGAGACGAAGCACTTGAGGTAACGACTCCAAGATCGGTGGCGAATCTTGACAACAACGTCAGGGTCTTCTCTTTTCCACCAGGTACATCCTTCTAATTCCAACAACGTCGAGCCGATCTTGTCTACCAGGGGAACTTGGCGCTTGGTCGATGTTCTCCATGTTTGGTGGTTGGCCTCAGCACCACATCGATGACAAGGAACGGAGCGGCAAAGACTGGATAATAAAGACTGGCGGCGTCGCAAGGGACGGGAGACCATGGCTAGCTTGCAGGGGCGGGGCGAACGGGCAACAGAGCACGGTAGGGGCGACGGCGCGCTGGGTAGGCGAGGCCGGCGACGAGCTTCAGACAAGTGCTGGAGGCTCAGCCGCCGGGAGCAGCGGGAAGGCGAGCCTGGGCGGGCGAGGCGGAGGGAGCGCCCAGCGGCGGGTCGCGGACTCGAGGAGGCGTGAATCGGCCGACGGGCGCGCTGTGGCCTTGCTCAGGAGACGGCGGGGCGGAGGAGCTCTTGGTGGCGAGGTTGGAGCGGAGGGCGGATGCGGCGTCGAGGGAGGAGCGCGGCCAGAGGCGGTTGAGGAGCACGCGGCAAGGCGGGAGGAGGAGGTGTGGCGAGGCGACTCGGGCGAGCCGAGGGCGGGCTCGGGCGCGCTGGAGGCGATGGAGGGGCGGGGCTGGGCCGACCGGAGCGGAGGAAGAGGGCCCGGGCGACGGCAGCGGCCGGCGGCGAACGGCGGCGTCGGGGACGCGAGGGTCTGCGCGCGGACGCAGGCGGGGAGCGGCGGAGCGGAGGAAAAATGGAGGAGGAGCGGCGGCGGGTTGGGGAAGAGGGGAGCCTGGCGCGGCGAGGCGGCGCAGGGTCGGGGCGGTCCGGCGGCGCGGCGGCCGCGGAGCGAGCAGAGGCCGGCCTGGAGGGGGAGGAGGGCTGGGCGTAGGGTGGGACGCGGCGCTGGGAACGCGTCGGGTGGGTCCGGGGACGCTGGGATTGGGGCAGGGGGTTGGTCAGGTGGTGTCCAGGGACAGGTGGGGCCTGGGGGTGGGCTGTGTGGGGAAAGAGAGAGAGGAAGAGAGGAGTGACGTGGCGCTTCGGGTGGGGGGAGGAGAGGGTGAGGTGTCGAGGCCATTGGTGGGGGTGATGTGGAGGGTGTGGGTAGATAGGTTGGTAGGTTTAGTAATTAGGTGGACCGATTATATTTACGGGCGTCGGTCGATTCGCCCGCTCGACCGCCTCACAAAACAATTAAAAGTTTTATTTATTTTAATCGCACCGCTTGCAAACCGATAGCCGACAACAAAATAATTCCGAGACCCGTGGTTTTGGTTTTCAATAAAGATGGGGCTTTAGAAAACAAAACGGGCTTTGCGAAAATAGTTTTAGACAAACAACACATGATGATGACGATGCAATGCACAAAACAACGCGATTTTCTAGTAGTGGTTTTGCGGGATGCCACACCGACACCACTAACAAGGGATCTCGCCTCGAGATCCGCCTCATGGTACCGGGAAGGTCGGCGATCTGCTTCGCCGCTTCGTGTAGATCTTCGCGACACCCCTAACAAGAGGTCGTTGTCCGTGATCGTCAAGAGAACACTCCGGAAAACAACGGACGAAGTTAAAGGTAAGGCCACCTCTAACTTTCATGGACGGGGTAAAATTGCATCGATCCACCATTCAATATACAAAGCAAATGATAAGAGTTGTGGTATGGTCGCGACTCCATCCCGCACTCAAAGCATTACTCTGTACACGAACAGATAGATTATGCAAACAACCCTCAAGATTCAGACTGAAGATCTCGACAAGCGAGGTTCGGATCAAAGGAGTGATGCAGACTCTGCATCGGAGCTGGCGTAGATGATGTCGTCGCGTCGGAAAACACCGGAAGGCACAAACAAGGAACAAAGAATGGTACTACAGCAGACGGATTCCTCAGACAGCATGAACACCGGGTAGTAGAACACCGTTATCAAAGGAGGAAGCGAAACCCTGAAGGTACGACGGAAACCCAACCACGAGAATTCCTGGACTCGAAGAAGAAGACGAGAGCGGATTTAAAACACGTAGAGGTAAGAGGAGAATAGCAGAGGGGTAAGGAGTAAAATCAGACCTAATCAGAGCTATTCCACCGATTTTTCAAAAATAGTTTTGACACTCTACTGCGGCCGTTAGCTAGGTTATCCTACAGGCTGGACTTGTGGGGTATCGCAACTGCTGAGCTCTGATACCACTCTGTAACACCCTCAAAATCGGCCCTATGCAAGTTTTAGCGAAACCCGCCAAACCCGCATAGAAATGATTCGAAGGTGCCCACCAGGCACTTTCGTGCGGGTGGAAAACAAAGTAATAACATTACACAACAGTCCTCGATGGGACCCATGTAGATATATATATATACCGCATGACTCAAAGAGTCAAGAATAGATATAATGTACAAAGATCCAAATCACCTTGAAAATGATAGAGCGTCCGCTCACGGACAAGATGCAAATGGGGCTAAGAGCCCCAAGAATAACCAATGGCGCCCATAACCTCCTTGCCAAGCCGGAAGGGTAACCGCTAACGGCCGATCTCAAAACCCGCTTAAACAAAAGGGGTGCCGACAAAGGGCAAAGGAAAAGAGGAGCCAAGATCGAGGCCAAGACACCATGAGGCTAGAATTCGGGGTCCTCGCCACATAGGTATGGTGGATCAAGCGGCAAAGATGCACTACACAACCTATAGAGACTCGATACAACTGGCGGTTATCAGAGAGGGATAAGAATGACCTATCCGGATCCAAACTGAAGCTAACACCAAACAAACCCATCCTAGCGTTTCCCCCTCGAGACCAAACGAGGAAGTCAACCGAGGAACTCACACAGTTGGCAGTTTTACTTATTCAGTTATAGTTGCGGCACTTTACTAGTCAGGTTTAGATAATCATCCTGCTAAAGTAAGCAGTGGGCACTTTTAGTTAACCATTCCGTTATAGTGGCAACACTTACTAGTCAGACACAATTAGCATGAGATAACCCAAAACCCAGCAGTTGTTGGTACTTTTACTTAGCCATTCCGTTGTAGTGGAGCTGATTACTAGTCAAATCGGATACAAATCAATTTATAACAGTAAACTTTAGTTATAGTTGTCTATGATCAATCACTGTGCTCCAAGTCGTCCATAACCGCGGACACGGCTTCTAAAAGATTTAACCGCAGGGTGCACCAAAGTATCCACAGCACTTGACCCTTTTGCCGATCGCTAACATACACCCATCGGTATGTCGGCGGGGCCTAAGTCACGACGTTCCCAGACCCAAAGCAAGCACGGGGGGCCACCCCACTAAGTCTACCCGCAACGAAGTTGGCCGGTCTCCGAGACGGACTTAGGGTTTGGGTAGACGGCTGTGAACGACAGCAAATCCCCAAACGGGGACTGTCGAAACCGCGAAATCGTGTCCCGATCCTAAACAGTACAGGTGCTATTTGTCGCACAATTTAAATACATAAGTAGCATGGCATAAGTACGGGATCGTAAATAAAACCTCAAACTAGTTTGTGCCCCCCAGTACAATACTTTGAAATCAGGTAATAATCAATGGGGGGCCCATATCTCCCCACCTGTGGTTAGCGCGCTCGATCTCGGAACAGGTGTCAAGAACTCGGATCCTACGGGACACAAGTGGGCGGTCGGAAACCAAATCTTACCTATCACCCACCGATGCCTCTGCTTAATTCAATTTTAGTTGTTAAACAGGAATTAAAGTGAACGAAAGTAAAGCCATGATCATCTCCAACATCAACATGCGTACCTCCAACAATTGTGGTACTTGACGACACACAAAACACTTGAGCAAGCGACTACGACATGCGGGTCCAACTATCTACCAAACAACAGGTAATAGGATGTGTCCAAGGCTATATATGGCTGCAAGGGATATCACGGGAACGAAAACTAGAGCATCGCAACACCGATAGCAAAGATCAACAGGAGGGAATAAATACTATAAAAGTAAGATAGGTAGAAAGGGGGAGATGCTCGCCTGAAAACATTGCCGAAGGTTCAACCGAAGAACGGGCGACACTCGCATCAACTCAACGGCCTTATCCGCGAAGAAGCAAAACACTAGAATAAACACCGGATGCAATATTTAATACAACGGCAGAAGATCGGCATGATGCATGTATGATGCATGACATGGCCAAGGTGCAATGCAATTAGGTCATATTAAGCGGAACCGGGGTCCCGACATTTAATTAGATGGTTCAAGTTGTTTAAAACCCCCGCAATTTAAATGTTGTTTTAACATGGCAAGAGATAGTACCGGGTCCGCTACACCAACTTAAATGAGGCCAATATGAGACTAGATTTGCCCGCATATGGGCCCCATATTTAATTATTAGGTGAATCGGCATAAGGCCCCCAAACCACATGATATGCATGCGAGATGAATGATTTAATATGCAACAATTGTATTATATTATAAAATAGGGTTTCGGGAAGGGTTCACACATTAGGGTTCGGCAGATCTTGGTGTTACGGGGTCCGGGGTTCGACAGGGTCCAGGGTTCGACGGGTTCGGACTCGGCGGGATCGTTCTCTCGTTCTCGGTAACGGGGCAGATCTTGCGTTCCGGGAAGAAGTACTTGGCGGTCTCCGGCTCCACCCAGGTCGGGGCCGATCTTGTCGGGCCCGCGCATCGGGTCGGTCTTGGCGTCCGCGATGAAGTACTCGGCACCCTTTGGTTCCACGCCGACGGCCTTGGTTTCCTCGATGGAGAACTCGGTGTGTCCGTGTTGGGGGTTCTTGTCGGGGTCCTCGGCTTCGGGCGTCTGGCGTCAGTAGACCTTGGCGGTTCCATGAAGGAGGCCCGGGTGCTCCAGTCTTGTGTCGATCCCCGGGTGCGGCGAAGTGGCCTGCGAATATGGCGACGCATGTCGAAGATCTTGTCGGTGGCCTTGGGTTTTTCCGAGACGAAGCACTTGAGGTAACGACTCCAAGATAGGTGGCGAATCTTGACAACAACGTCAGGGTCTTCTCTTTTCCACCAGGTACATCCTTCTAATTCCAACAGCGTCGAGCCGATCTTGTCTACCAGGGGAACTTGGCGCTTGGTCGATGTTCTCCATGTTTGGTGGTTGGCCTCAGCACCACATCGATGACAAAGAAGGGCAGCAAAGACTGGATAATAAAGACCGGCGCTGGCCGCGAGGGGACGGGAGACCGCTAGCTTGCAGTGGGCGAGAACGGGCGGACAAGGGCGCTGGGGCGACGGTGCTGGTAGGCGAGGCCGCGACGAGCTCGACAAAGGCTGGAGGCTCCGGCCGCTGCCGAGCAAAGGGAAGGCAAGCTCGGGGCGAGGCGAGGGGAGCGCCCAGCGACGGGTCGCGACTCGGGAGGAGGCGGTGAACGGGCCGACGGGCGCGGGCCGGCCTGCCTGGACGGCGGGCGGGCGGAGGAGCTCTGGCGCAGGTTGGAGCGAGGGCGACGCGGCGCCGAGGAGGAGCCAGAGGCGGTTGAGGGAGCACGCGGGCGGCAAGGC
Organism: Avena longiglumis; assembly: GCA_030063025.1. Lineage (NCBI taxonomy): Eukaryota > Viridiplantae > Streptophyta > Magnoliopsida > Poales > Poaceae > Avena > Avena longiglumis. Next base: position 99,717,240 of record CP125973.1, on the reverse strand, counting down.
GGGGAGGAGGAGGCCAAGGCGAGGCGACTCGGGCGGAGCCGAGGCGGGCTCGGGGGCGGCGCGCGCGGAGGCGATGGAGGGCGGGCCGAGCGGAGGAAGAGGGGCGGCGACGCAGCGGCCGGGCGGCGAACGGCGGCGCTTGGGACGCGAGGGTATGCGCGCGGACGCAGCGGGAGCGCGGAGCGGAGGAAAAGGGAGGAGGAGCGGCGGTTTGGGAAGAGGGAGCTGGCGCGAGGCGCAGGTCGGGCGGTCCGGCGGCGCGGTGGCCGCGGAGCGAGCAGAGGGTGGCCGGCTCGAGCGGGAGGTAGGGGAAGGAGGTCAGAAGGGGTGGGCGCTGTGGGAACGCTGGCCAGTGGGTCCGGGGACGCTGGGATTGGGGCAGGGGGTTGGTCAGGTGGTGTCCAGGGACAGGTGGGGCCTGGGGGTAGGCTGTGTGGGGGAAAGAGAGAGAGGAAGAGAGAGGGAGTGGCTGCGTGGCAGTTTCTGGTTGGTGGGGGGAGAGGAGAGGGTGAGGTGTCAGGAGGCCATTGGTGGGGGTGATGTGGAGGGGGGGTGTGGGTAGATAGGTTGGTAGGTTTAGTAATTAGGTGGACCGATTATATTTCTGGGGCGGTCGTTCGGGTCGATTCGGCCCGTTCGACTGCCCCCACAAAACAATTAAAAGTTTTATTTATTTTAATCGCACCGTTTGCAAACCGATAGCCGACAACAAAATAATTCCGGAGACCCGGTGGTTTTGGTTTTCAATAAAGATGGGGCGTTTTAGAAAACAAAACGGGCTTTGCGAAAATAGTTTTAGACAAACAACACATGATGATGACGATGCAATGCACAAAAACAACGCGATTTTCTAGTAGTGGTTTTGCGGGATGCCACAGCAATCGCTGCATATTATGATTATGAGATATGGCAGATGGATGTCAAAACAGCATTCCTCAATGGAGATATTGATGAAGAGTTGTATATGATGCAACCCAAAGGTTTTGTCGATCCTAAAGATGCTAACAAGGTATGCAAACTTCAACGGTCCATCTATGGATTGAAGCAAGCATCCCGAAGTTGGAATCAACATTTTGATAAGGTGATCAAAAGTTTTGGTTTTATACAAACTTATGGAGAAGCTTGTATTTACAAGAAAGTGAGTGGGAGCTCTGTAGCATTCTTAATACTATATGTGGATGACATATTGTTGATTGGGAATGATGTAGACCTTCTTAATAGTGTCAAGGAATATTTGAATAATAGTTTTTCAATGAAGGATCTTAGCGAAGCGTACCACATATTAGGCATAAAGATTTATAGAGAGAGATCGAACGCCAAATATCATTGTCACAGAGTACATTTTTGGACAAAGTTCTAAAGAGGTTTGAATGGAAGAAAGCAAGAAAGGGTTCTTGCCCATGTTGCTCATCGACCTTGAGTAAAACTCAAAGTCCGACATCGGGTAAGATAGAGAAAGGATGAGTAAGACTCTATGCCTCATCCATAGGATCTCTAATGTATGCCATGCTATGTACTAGACCCGACATTGCATATGCCGTTAGTTTAACTAGCAGATATCAAAGTGATCCGAGTGGATCATTGACAATGTCAAAAACATCCTTAAGTACTTGAGAAGAACTAAGGATATGGTTCTTTCTTATGGAGGTGATGAACAACTCGTTGTTAATGGTTACACCGATGCTAGTTGGAACACCGATCCGGATGATTCTAAATCACAACTGGATAATGATTTATTTTGAATGGTGCAGCGATTAGTCGGAGGAGTGCAAAGCAAAGCGTTGTGGCGAGATCTTCAACGAATCGGAATACATGGTCGCTCCGGAGGCTTCACAAGAAGCAATATGGATGAAAGATTTCATTACAGAGCTGGGTGGTTCTAGTGCGCTGGACCCAATGTCTATCTCATCGTGATAACATGGGCGCCATAGCCAATGCGCAAGAACCAAGGTCACACAAGAAGTCAAGATATCAAGTCGCTTTCACGCTATTCGAGAACATATCCGGATGGGAATATAAAGATTTGCAAAGTACACAGATCTGAATGTGGCGGATCCGTTGACTAAACCTCTCCCGAGGCAAAACATGACCAACACCAAACCGCCATGGGTGTTCGGGATATTACCATGTAATCTAGATTAGATGACTCTAGTGCAAGTGGGAGACTGTTGGAGATATGCCCTAGAGGCAATGATAAATGTAGTTATTATTATATCTTTGTGTTTATGATAAATGTTTACATTCATGCTATAATAGTATTAACAAGGAAACATTAATACTTGTGTGATTTGTAAACTTAATTTGAAGTCCCTAGTATAGCCTCTATACTTCACTAGCTTGTTGGTTGATTAATGATTGTGGTTTCCCTATCATGAACATTGAGATGTTATCAACAACAAGATCATATCGTTAGGAGAATGATATGGTGGACATACTCCTATAGATAAGCGTAGCATAAAGATCAAGTCATTTCAATAGTTCAATTGTTATATGCTTTCTAATACATAGTAACCTAATTCCTTCGACCATGAGATCATGCATATCACCTTTACCGGATGGATGCTTTGATGACATCAAACACCACACCGTAACTGGGTGGCTATAAAGGTGGCATTGAGTGTTCGGAAAGTATTGGTTGAAACACATGGATCAAGAGTGGGATTTGTCCATCCATATGACAGATAGATATAATCTAGGCCCTCTCGGTGGAATGTCATCCAATTATCTTGCAAGCATGTGACTGGGTCACAAGGGATCACATATCACGGGAACGAGAAAAGAGTACTTATCGGTAACGAGGTTGAACTAGGTATGCAGAGATACCGACGATCATAACCTCGGATAAGTAAACTATCGTGAGACAAAGGGAAATTGGTATCGTATGTAAGTGGTTCATTCGATCGCAAAGTAATCGTAGAAATATGTGGGAGCCATATGAATTTCCATATTCCTCTATTGGTTATTGTTCGGAGAAGTGTCTCGATCATGTCCGCATAATTCACGAACCGTAGGGAGACACACTTAAGGATTCGACGTTGTTTGAGTAGTTATGGTATTATGAGAAAGAGATCGAATGTTATTCGGAGTCTCAGATGGGATCCAGGATATCACGAGGTGATCCGGAATGGTCCGGAGAATAAGATTCATATAAGGAAAGTCCCGCTTTGAGTTCGGGAATGATTCCTGTTTTCATCGAATGTTCTAGAAGGTTCCTGATTGTCCCAAGACTCCGGGGAAGGGTACATGAATGCGTCATTACATATTGGAATGATTGCATCATGTACTAAGTGTTCTTGCTGTTCCAAATAAAGGATTAAATTGAATCCTAAAATAGAAAAGTCAAATGGCCATTGAAAGTCAAACGGCTAAAACAGAAACTGGGAAACAAGCAAGAGGAGGCAAAACCGACTTGGGGGAGGAGTCCCTCCTCTCCAAGCCAGCGCGCCACCCAAGGCCGACTTGGGGAGGGACTCCCTCCCCTTGGCCGCCCCTCCCACCTATAAAAGGAGGGGCAGGGCCTCCTCCTCTAGACACACAAGTTCCTATCCTCTAATCTCCGGTTTAGAGCCGTTTTGGTTTAGAGCTTCTAATTGCACTAGATTTTGGTTTAGAGCCTTCTAATTGGTGTGTCTAAACCCTAGACCACTAATAGCTCTCTCTCATACTCCACCATACTCGCTCCGGCTTAAGGCGAAGCCTCATGAGATCTCCCTCTACTTCCGTACCACTTGTTGTCTTAGCCGAATCGCGAGGAGAGTGCTACAACCTCCACTGCTGGAACAAGGGAGAGGAAGGTCTTCACCGAACGTGTGACGATCATGAAGCGCTTTAACGCAGCGCCGGAAGGATCGTCTACACGATCTTGAGATCGGGAAGAGTACGACTACATCACCCACGAGAATCCGCTCTCGTTAAAAGCTTTGGAATCTTCGAGGGTAAGTTATTACATCGACTTGTTGCTACAATCTAGTAGATAGATCTTGGCTTGTTTGTTTGTATGCGATAGAAATTTTTTGTTTTCCATGCTACGAAACCCTACACATTGATCTCGCAGTCCCTTGCCTTGGTAAAGCTTCCGGATACGGTGATGACACCGTTTGGTCCGGGTATCTTGAGTTTTTTGTAGACGAAGCATGGCTTGGCCATGAACGTGTGGAATATGTCGCGGCCGAATATGACGTGGTACACGCTTTTGAAGGGGACCACCTCAAAGGTCATGCGCTCTTGGCAGTAATTATTAACGTCGCCAAAGGCTACCTGAAGCGTAATGTGTTAGAATTATGCCCTAGAGGCAATAATAAAGATGTTATTATTATAATTCTTGTTCCTGATAAAGTTTATATTCCATGCTAGAATTGTATTAAGCGGAAACTTTAATACTTGTGTGGTTTGTGAACAACACCGTGTCCCTAGTATGCCTCTATGGACTAGCTCATTGATTAATGATGGTTAAGGTTTCCTAACCATAGACATGAGTTGTCCATTAATAATGAGATCATGTCATTGGGAGAATGATATGATGGACAGACCCAAACTAAGCAGAGCAATTAGATCATGTCATCGTGTTCATCTTTGCGAAGCTTTTCCTATGTCAAATATTGTATTCCTTAGACCATGAGATAATGCAACTCCCTGGTATCAGAAGAAAGCTTTGAGGTCATCAAACGTCATCCTATGAGAGGGTGATCATAAAGGTGTCTCTCAGGTGATCGGAAAGTACCTGTTGGGTTGTATGTATCGAGATGGGATTTGTCCCTCTCAAGTCGGAGAGATATACTTCAGGCCCACTCGGTAATCGATACCAACACCGCTTGCAAGCATGTGGTTAAGGAGTTAATCACAAAGTGATATCGGATTACAGAACGAGTAAAGTACTTGCTGTGAACGAGATTGAACTAGGTATGACGGTACCGACGATCAAATCTCGGGCAAGTAAAATATCGCGAGACGAAGGGAATATATATATGGGATTGATTGAATCCTGGCATCGTGGTTCATCCGATATGATCATTGATGAATGTGTGGGAGTCAATATGGGTTTCCAGACCCCGCTGTTGATTATTAATAAAAGATCATGTCTGCATATTCTCGAACCCGAAGGGTCACACACTTAACGTGTCTCGACGCTAGGATAGATTGGATAATTGGTTTATGAGTTTTTGTTAGGAGTCTCGGATGGGATCCGGGACATCACGAGAGGTTCCGGAATGGTCCGGAGAATAAGATTCATATAAGGCAATGCAGTTTTTGGAGTTTAGAATTGTTCCGGGTTATTCGGTATTGTAATAGAAGCTTCTAGAACCTTCCGGAGTGGGACCAACGTGGCCCCACTTGTCGGGAGGGGGCATGGGCCTATGAGGGAGTGCCCTGGATGCATTGGTCTAGGGGCACAAAGCCCCATAGGGCCCAGCCGGCCAAACCATAGGGAAACCCTAGGGGAGCTTCTAGAAGGGGGGGGGGACTTGCCCCCCACTCCTCCCTCCTTTGGCCGCCGGCCTAGGGATTGGGGGAGGGGCAAGGGCCATCCACCCACCACTCTACATAAAGAGGGTTGGGGGTGCACCCTCCCCAATATCTCCTACACAACCCTAGCCGCCCTGCTGCCCCTCCTCTCTCTCTCCCTCCCGACTGCGTGTAGGTGAAGCCCTGCCGCAGAAACTCTCCACCGCTTGCACCGCGCCATCGCGTTGTAGATCCAATCCATCTCTCCACCCCACTTTATGGACCGAGGAAGGAGGAGGCATCGAGGCGCCGCACGTTTGCATCTATCGGAGGCATCGCCACTTGCGGTGTTAGATCGGATCGGATCGCGAGGAGGAGAAGCGAGTACGACTACATCACCCACGTTCCGTCGAACGTTCCGCTGTGCGAATCTTCAAGGGTATGAAGATCTCATCTATTCCCCCCCGTTGTTTGCATCTCCTAGATTAGATCTTGGCTTTCCCTCTGTTCGCTCTGTAGAAAATTTTGATTTACTATGCCGCGAAACCCTTCAGTGGTATCAGAGCTAGATCTATGCGTAGATGTGTTTCACGAGTAGAACGCAACATGGTTGTTGCGGGCGTTGATGTTTTCTGTTGCAAGCCTCTTGTTTGTGTTCTTATTATGACGCGGGATAGTGAGATTGAAGCGGTCCAGGCCAACCTTACGCGACGTCGTTCACGAAACCGGCTCCGCACTTGACGTGTGGCTTGTACCACACATGCGGCTGGTGGATGTCAGTTTCTCTCACTATAGTTGTCATGGGATTAACCCCGGAGCTTGGCCACCATCCTATAACCGCTGTGGCTTTCCGTAGGTAAGAATCGTTCTTAGCATCTACTCCCATAAGCCACGTAAAACATGCAACAACAAAGTAGAGGCGTCTAACTTGTTCTTGCAGGGAGTGTTTTCTGTGATGTGGTATGGCCCAAGATGTGATGTGTATATTGTATGCGATGATCATGTTTTGTAATGTTTCACGACTTGCATGTCGATGAGTACACAACCGGCAGGAGCCATATGGTTGTCTTTATAATTGTGTATGACTGAAGTCAACTTCTTATACGCCATGTAATAGCTTTACTTTATCGCTAAGTAGTTAGCAATAGTTGTAGTTGCTATTCGTGGTGGAGGCAATCATGGTGGAGTGATGGAGATCATGCCGGAACGCACAAGATGGAGATCATTGCGCGAAGATTGGCTATACCATGTCACATAAATTTATATGCATGTGATGTTTATCCCTTTTATGTATCTTATTATGCTTAGATCGCGACGGTAGCATTATAAGATGATTCCTCACTTAAAGATCAAGATAAAAACTGTGTTCTCCCCATGTATGCACCGCTGTGAAAGTTCGTCGTGTTCAAGCATCACGTGATGATCGGGTGCTATAAACTCTACGTTCACATACAACGGGTGCAAACCAGTTTTGCACACGCGGAAATACTTGGGTTTGACTTGACGAGCCTAGCATGTACATACATGGCCTCGGAACACATGAACCGAAAGGTTAAGCATGAGTCATATGAATGATACGATTGACACTTCGTTGTCCACCATTGAAACCACATCTCTTCTCGTGAAGATCGGATTAGGTGTGGTGAATTTGGATCACGTTCACTAAACAACTTGAGGGATGTTGAATTTAGTGGGAGTTCATCTAGTAATTTGATTAAGTTGAACTAGTTATCATGAACATAGTCTAAATTGTACTTGCAAATTTTGTAGATCAAATGGCTAAGTCCAACTTCAACTTCAACGTTTTTGCTGAGAAAGAAAAGCTTAAGAACAATGGGTCTAACTTCATCAACTGGTTCCGCAATCTGAGAATCATTCTCTCTGGCGGACAAAAAGACTATGTCCTTGAGAAAGCGCTAGGTGACGCCCCTGCTGTAGATGCGTCGGCTGGTGAGAAAGTTGTTTATCAGTCGCGCAAAGATTATTATGGTGTGATTAAGAGCACCATGTTGTTTGCTATGGAATCGGACCTTCAAAATCGTTTGAAGATTACCCCGGGCCCTTTGAGATTCTTGAGGAACTGAAAACTATGTCATAGACTCAGGCCCGTTCTGAGAGATATGAGATCTCTGAGAAATTCTTTAACTGCAAGATGGAGGAAGGGAGTTCTGTTAGTGAGCACGCCATAAAGATGTCGGGCTACACTCAACGCCTTGAGCAACTGGACTGCAAGATTCCAGAGGAGCTCAAGATTGACAGGGTTCTGCAATCACTCCCTCCTAGCTACAAAAGTTTTGTAGTTACTCATAATAAGATTGGTTCCACTGATACGATCACCGAGCTCTTCGCTAAGCTGAAAGCTGCGGAGGTGGACATCAAGAAAGATAATCATGTGTTGATGGTCAACAAGCCCCCCAGCTTTAAGAAAGGTAAGGGTGCAAAGAAGCCCTTCAAGAAAGGCAGCGGCAAGCGCGTTGCCCCTGCTGAGAAGAAGCTCAAGTCTGGACCTAAGCCGGACACTGAGTGCTTCTATTGCAAGGACAAGGGTCACTGGAAGCGCAACTATCCGAAGTACTTAGAGGACAAGAAGGCTGGCACCATCAAAGGTATATTTGATATACATGTTATTGATGTTTTCCTTAATAGCCCTCGTTGTAGTGCCTGGGTATTTGATACTGGTTCAGTTGCTAATATTTGTAAATCGAAATAGGAGCTACGGAATAGACGGCGGCTTGCGTTTGAGGTGACGATGCGCGTTGGCAACGGATCAAGAGTTGATGTGATGGCCGTCGGCACGCTCTCCTTAGTTTTACCTTCGGGATTAGTTTTAAACCTCAATAAATGTTATTATGTGCCTGCGTTAAGCATGAACATCATATATGGATCGTGTTTATTGCAAGACGGTTATTCATTTAAATCTAAGAATAATGGTTGTTCTATTTATATGAGTAACATCTTTTATGGTCATGCACCTACTGTGAATGGTTTATTTCTTTTGAATCTTGAAAGGGATGAAACACATCCATAACATTGAGGCTAAGAGATGCAAGGTAGATAGTGATAATACTACTTATTTGTGGCACTGTCGTCTAGGTCATATTGGTGTAAAACGCATGAAGAAACTCCATTCTGGTGGACTTTTGGAGTCTCTTGATTTTGAATCATTTGACACATGCGAACCATGCCTCATGGTCAAGATGATCAAAACCCCGTTCTCCGGAATGATGGAGCGAGCAACAGACTTGTTGGAAATCATACATACCGATGTATGCGGACCGATGAGTGTTTCGACGCGCGGTGGATATCGCTATTTTCTCACTTTTACTGATGACTTAAGTAGATATGGGTATATCTATTTAATGAAACATAAATCTAAAACATTTGAAAAGTTCAAAGAATTTCAGAATGAAGTGGAGAACCATCGTAACAGAAAAATTAAGTTTCTACGATCCGATCGTGGAGGTGAATATTTGAGTTATGATTTTCTCACGCATCTTAAAGCAAGCGGAATCGTTTCGCAACTCACGCCACCCGAAACACCACAGCAATGGTGTGTCGAGCCGAATCAAACTCTATTAGATATGGTCTGATCAATGATGTCTCTTACTGATTTGCCGTTATCATTTTGGGGTTATGCATTAGAAACCGCTACATTCACTTTAAATAGGGCACCATCTAAATCCGTTGAGACGACACCGTATAAACTGTGGTTTGGTGCTAAACCTAAGTTGTCGTTTCTTAAAGTTTGGTATGCGAAGCTTACGTCAAGAAGTTGATGCCGGACAAGCTCGAACCCAAAGCGGAGAAATGCGTCTTCATAGGATACCCTAAGGAAACTATTGGGTATACCTTCTATCACAGAACCGAAGGCAAAGTGTTTGTCGCAAAGAACAGATCCTTTCTTGAGAAGGAGTTTCTCTCGAAAGAAGTGAGTGGGAGGAAAGTAGAGCTAGATGAGGTTGTTGAACCTTCTCTTGAATTGGAGAGTAGCGAAGCACCTGAAATTGTTCCAGTGCCACCTGCACCAACAATAGAGGAAGGTAATGACAAGGATCATGAAGCTTCGGACGATGCTACTACTGAACTTCGCAGGTCGACAAGGTCGCGTGCCCCTCCTGAGTGGTACGGCAACCCTGTCTTAACTGTCTTGTTAGTAGACGATAGTGAACCTGCGAACTATGAGGAAGCGATGATGAGCCCAGACTCTTAGAAATGGCTAGCGGCAATGAAATCCGAATTGGGATCCATGAGCGAAAACAAAGTATGGACTTTGGTGGACCCTCCTAGCGACCGAAAGGCCGTTGGTGCAAATGGATCTTCAAGAGGAAAACGGACGCGGATGGTAATGTTGCCGTCTATAAAGCACGACTTGTCGCGAAAGGTTTTCGACAAGTTCAAGGTGTTGACTACGGATGAGACTTTCTCTCTCGTAGTGATGTTTAAGTCCATTCGGATTTTATTAGCAATTGATGCGTTTCATGATTATGAAATATGGCAGATGGATGTCAAGACTGTGTTCCTCAATGGCAACATTGATGAAGAGTTGTATATGATGCAACCCGAAGGTTTTGTCGATCCTAAGGATGCTGATAAAGTGTGCAAACTTCAGCGTTCCATTTATGGACTGAAGCAAGCATCTCGGAGTTGGAACCTTCATTTTGATCAAGTGATCAAGAGCTTTGGATTTTTTCCAAATTTCTACGAAGCTTGTATCTACAAGAAAGTAAGTGGGAGCTCAGTGACATTTCTGGTACTATATGTGGATGACATATTGATTATTGGAAATGACATTGACATGCTTAACGATGTGAAGAGTTATTTGAACAAATGTTTTTCAATGAAAGACCTAGGGGAAGCTGCTTATATATTGGGCATCAAAATCTATAGAGATAGACAAAGACGCCTGATAGCTTTAAGCCAGAGTACATACCTAGACAAAGTTCTGAAAAGGTTTAGAATGGATAAGGCAAAGAAAGGTTCAGTGCCTATGTTTTCAGGTAAGATATTGAGCAAGGCTCAGTGTCCAGCTACGGTAAATGATAGAGAAGCCATGAGCAAAGTGCCTTATCCCTCGGCCATAGGTTCTATCATGTATGCCATGCTGTGTACTAGACCGGATGTGTCCAATGCTCTTAGTTTGACGAGCAGGTACCAAAGTGATCCAGGAGTGGAACACTGGACAGCCGTGAAGAACATCCTAAAGTGCTTGAATAGGACTAAAGAAATGTTCTTAGTCTATGGAGGTGATGAACAACTCGTCGTAAAGGGTTACGTCGACGCTAGTTTCGACACCAACAAGGATGATTCTAAATCTCAGATAGGATACATTTATATTTTGAATGGAGGAGCCATGAGCTAGAGAAGCTGCAAGCAAAGCGTGATCGCGGGATCTACAGTAGAAGCGGAATACATGGCTGCTGCAGAAGCATCAAGTAAAGGAGTTTGGATCAGGAACTTCATCACTGAGCTTGACGTGGTTCCAAGTGCCTTGGACCCACTGGAGATATTGTGTGACAACACTGGCGCCATAGCACTAGCTAAGGAACCAAGATATCATCCAAAGACCAAGCATATCAACTGCAAGTTTCATATAATCCGAGATTATATAGCAGATGGAGATCTGAAGATTAGCAAAGTACATACAGATCTGAATGTCGCAGATCCATTGACTAAACCTCTTCCACGTGCAAAACATGATCAACACCTTAGTGCCATGGGTGTTAGATTGTTGCCAAATGTAAACTAGATTATTGACTCTAGTGCAAGTGGGAGACTGTTGGAATTATGCCCTAGAGGCAATAATAAAGATGTTATTATTATAATTCTTGTTCATGATAAATTTTATATTCCATGCTAGAATTGTATTAAGCGGAAACTTTAATACTTGTGTGGTTTGTGAACAACACCGTGTCCCTAGTATGCCTCTATGGACTAGCTCATTGATTAATGATGGTTAAGGTTTCCTAACCATAGACATGAGTTGTCGATTAATAATGAGATCATGTCATTGGGAGAATGATATGATGGATAGACCCAAACTAAGCGGAGCAATTAGATCGTGTCATCGTGTTCATCTTTGCGAAGCTTTTCCTATGTCAAATATTGTATTCCTTAGACCATGAGATAATGCAACTCCCTGGTATCGGAAGAAAGCTTTGAGGTCATCAAACGTCATCCTATGAGAGGGTGATCATAAAGGTGTCTCTCAGGTGATCGGAAAGTACCTGTTGGGTTGTATGTATCGAGATGGGATTTGTCCCTCCCAAGTCGGAGAGATATACTTCGGTCCCACTCGGTAATCGATACCAACACCGCTTGCAAGCATGTGGTTAAGGAGTTAATCACAAAGTGATATCGGATTACGGAACGAGTAAAGTACTTGCTGCGAACGAGATTGAACTAGGTATGACGACACCGACGATCAAATCTCGGGCAAGTAAAATATCGCGAGACGAAGGGAATATACATATGGGATTGATTGAATCCTGGCATCATGGTTCATCCGATATGATCATCGATGAATGTGTGGGAGTCAATATGGGTTTCCATACCCCGCTGTTGATTATTGATAGAAGATCATGTCTGCATATTCTCGAACCCGAAGGGTCACACACTTAACGTGTCTCGGCGCTAGGATAGATTGGATAATTGGTTTATGAGTTTTTCTTCAGAGTCTCAGATGGGATCCGGGACATCACGAGAGGTTCTGGAATTGTCCAGAGAATAAGATTCATATAAGGCAATGCAGTTTTTGGAGTTCGGAATTGTTTCGGGTTATTCGGTATTGTACCGGAAGCTTCTAGAACCTTCCAGAGTGGGACCAACGTGGCCCCACTTGTCGGGAGGGGGAATGGGCCTATGAGGGAGTGCCCTGGACGCATTGGGCCAGGGGCACAAGGCCCCATAGGGCCCAGCCGGCCAAACCCTAGGGAAACCCTAGGGGAGCTTCTAGAAGGGGGGAACTTGCCCCTACTCCTCCCTCCTTTGGCCGCCGGCCTAGGGCTTGGGGGAGGGGCAAGGGCCAGCCGCCCACCCCTCTATATAAAGAGGGTTGGGGGCGCACCCTCCCCAATATCTACTCCACAACCCTAGTCGCCCTACTGCCCCTCCTGTCTCTCTCCCTCCCGACTGCGCGTAGGCGAAGCCCTGCCACAGAAACTCTCCACCGCTTGCACCGCGCCGTCGCGTTGTAGATCCAATACATCTCTCCACCCCACTTGCTGGACCGAGGAAGGAGGATACGTCGAGGCGCCGCACGTGTGCATCTCTCGGAGGCATCGCCACTTGCGGTGTTAGATCGGATCGGATCGCGAGGAGGAGAAGCGAGTATGACTACATCACCCACGTTCCGTCGAACGTTCCGCTGTGCGAATCTTCAAGGGTATGAAGATCTCATCTATTACCCATCGTTGTTTGCATCTCCTAGATTAGATCTTGGCTTTCTCCGTTCGCATCCGTAGAATTTTTTTCATTTTCTATGTTGCGAAACCCTTCATAATGCACCCAAGGGACCGAGCCTCCCGACCAGGAACTACACCATGGAACATGGTGTTGGTCCGCCTTACGTTTGCCTCCGTCAAGTTTATCTTCTGCAGTGTATCCAGATACATGATGTTGATGCTGCTTCCACTATCCACCATGCACTTGGTGAACTCCACGCCGTCAATCAATGGGTTGATGACCATGGTGTACTGTTTCTCTGTGGGCACAAGGTCTAGGTGGTCCGTCCTGTCCCAAGTTATTGGAACCTCCGACCAGCGCAGGTATTGGGGAACTGGGGGGAGAGCGGCCATCAGGATCCTTAGAGAGGTCTTCTGTTGTCGGACGGTGGGTGCCAAGGAAAGTGTGGTAGACTGGGGCCTTCTTTGCGAAGGGGTTCTTGCCCTTGTCGTCGCTCTTGGCGGCGTGCTTGGGGTCAACGTCCTCGTCCATGTCACTTGAATCCTTGGACTCCTCCTTCTTCTTCCCCTTGCCCTTGCCTCGCGGTCTGTTCGTTCGACTTCGCTTGTAGCTGGACTCCGGGTCTTCCTTGAGGTCGTTGACGAACTTGCATTGTCGATTGATATGGGTGGACTTGCCGTTGGTGTCGAGGTGTATGAGGCACGGCATATCGCGGTACTCCTCGTAGGTTTGGGGAACGCGGAGCGGCGCCGAGGTGGTTTCACTTCCTCGCTGCTGCCCGCGGCCCGCTCCCCTTCCTCGTCCACGTTGTCCGCCTTCTCCTCGTCCTGCAAAGGTCATAGCGACCATGTCGGTAGATTGATTTTCTTCTGGAGCGGTTTTCCGCTTTGTACTGTTGTTCCTCCGAGCTTGGGTTGGAACGGCCGTTGCCGGCAAAGAGCCACGAGCATCGTCGTCGGCATCTGCGAACTTACTAGCTAACTGAATCATCTGATTCAAGTCAAGCTGATGATTGTCCTGCAAGCGCTTTAGCTTATGTTGGAGCAACGTACCCCTTTCCAACCCATCGATGAAGGTGGCCATGGCGGTCTGAGCGTGCACTCCTGCGCAGGAATTTTTCATATCCAGCCAACGGGAGAGGTAGGCGCGAGACGTCTCGTCTTTCTCTTGCACGCACCGCTGTAGATCGCCCACAGTGCAGGGACGCTTGTATGTACCCTCAAAGTTCTTGGTGAATGCTTCTAGCATATCCAACCAGTTGTAGATAGATTTCTCCGGCAAGTCGTCGATCCATTGACGGGCCGTGCCTGCCAACATTAATGGGAGGTACTTAACGACGATGTTGGGGTTGCCTCCGGCAATCTCCACCGTGTTGCCGTAGTCCTGCAACCATGTGGCAGGTTTGGCGGTGCCGTCATAGGGCTTGATGGTCTTGTCGATCCAGAAACCTTTGGGGTAAGTTGTGGACCGTATTGCAGGTCCAAAACAACGTGGTCCCAGGTATGGTCCTTCCCGGGCCTCGTGGATCTTATCGATCCGCGAACGTGCATCGTACGGCTCCGGGTTCTTCTTCTTGTTGTCAACAGGGGATGGGCTGCGTGAATGACGCGGGCCTCTTCCGCCATGGTGACTGCTTGGCGGCGACGGAGGCGGAGGTGGCGGTGGGTTAGCCTTCTTTTTGTTACCCTCATGCGACGCCTCACACCTGTCATGATTTCTTGTCGGACGCGGAGGGTCATGGTGTGACCTGCTCTTATGTCCTTGGTGGCGTTCTTCATCATGACGGGTCTGCGCTGCGTTGTCGCAGATGACGATGCCACACTGCTTTGTAGGTGGCATATCCGTGCGATGGCGAGCCTTGTAGTCTTCCTGATGTCGGGGGGATCGGGGCGGTGGCGATGGGCGGCGAGGTCGGGCTTTTTCTCCATGGTCGGACGATATGGGGGTAGCATCCTTCCTGTTGCGCGCATCCATCTGTCTTCGTTCTGATGAACCCGTCTGTGATCCGACATCCTGAGGAGATCTGTCCCTTGGCGGTTTGTACTGGATAGATCGGCAGAGCGCTGGGTCAGACTCAAGTCTCTGAGAGGTGGCATTTTCCTGCTGCTTTACCACCTTGGCCACTAGGTCATAGACCTGTTCTACTGCCTCAGGCGATCTATCCTGCTCCAGAAGGGTCTTGGCGACGGCGAGGTTAAGGAGTGGGGTGGGCATCACCTGCTTGCCTTCACTATCAATGTATGGCTTGGCCTGTGCCGGCTTCGAGGGATCCCATCGTAGGTTGCGCCGTACACCAGGATCGTTGATGACGCGAGCCGGAGCCTTCTTAGCCTTCTGCCGCTACAGCAGTCTTGTACTCGGCCTCCATTGCTCTAGCTTTCTCTATGGACTTCTGCGCGTTGACCAGATCTCGATCTAGCTTAGCGCCTTGCTCCGCGATGGCTTGCGCCTCCTCCAGCAGCTGCTGGCGCTTCTCGTCAAGCTGAGTCACGTTCCGTATATGATCAACGGTTAGTGGCTCAACGAGGAGATTGCCGTACATCACTCTATCAGCTGGAGTAACATGGGTTGGTGCCGACGTGGACGCTGGAGGCGGCAAGTTTGCGGTGTTGTTGTTGCTCGGACCGGTGCCGAGTTCCTGCGGCTGCTACACTGGGTTAGGCGGAGGAGGCATGACCTTTGCGTGATCATCGTCGGCAGCAATTAGTGGCCCCTTCCCCTTTTCCAGCGCCGTAGGCGGAGCTTGCCCGGTTTGATCTTCATCCATCGCTGTCCCAATGGTGACGAACACCCCTAGATACATGACGGTGTTGTTAACTTGCTCGTCGCACGAGTACTCCTCCTCCATCTCCTGCATAGCGGATTCTAGCTCTTCTGGACTGAAGTCTACCTCCTCTGAATCTGCACTGAAATCAGCATAAAGCGCATCAATGACAGAGTCGGAGGGTGCCAGGACTTCCTCGATGACGGGTGGTGGAGGTGCAACGGCCTCGACGATGACTGGAGGTGGTGGTGCTGCTACGACGATGGCGGCCGGAGGCGGTGGCGGCGGCTGCGGAACCGGAGGTTCTCCGTCTCTGAGCGCAAGCTCCATCTGGGCTGCTGTGTTGATGGTGATCACCATCTCTTCGAGGGTGAGGCGTCCTGTTGCCTGCTGCCGACGTAAAGAATGTCGGAGAAGTGTGCCGCGGTCCAGTCCTTCCACAAAGTGATACAAAGCGTTATCATCGGGGTAATTGGCCAGGTCGGCCCGTATATGGAGCCACCTGGCGAGGTAGTCACGGGGGTTTTCGCCCTCTCTCTGAACGCATCGCGCCAGATCGAAGATGGTAACCACGCCGACGAACTTGGATCTCTGCTGTCCAGACGCGCGGACAAAGCCGACGGATTTACAGTGATCTTCCACCTTTATGTCCTGCACATGGGCGGTTTGGGTGGGTCTTGAATTTTTCCGATCTTTACTGGCAAACTCCGAGGAGAGATCCGACATCGATCCTTCCGCGAACGTATCCTGCCCGTAGGCGGTCCGTGCGGGTCTTGATGCTTTCCGATCTTTGTCGGCAAACTCCAAGGAGAGATCCGACATCGATCCTTCCGCGAACGTATCCTACCCGTAGGCGGTCCGTACGGGTCTTGATGCTTTCCAATCTTTGTCGGCAAACTCCGAGGAGAGATCCTACATCGATCCTTCCGCGAACGTGTCCTGCCCATAGGCGGTCCGTGCGGGTCTTGATGCTTCTCCGACTCCCAGGGAATTAGTGCCCGAGTCGGTTTCGCCGATGAAGAGGTGGATGTCTCTGATAGGAACGATCGAACACCGCGTAGGGTTCGTCTTCGCCGGGATCCAGAACTCATCAGGGGGGACGATCGGAACGTTGCCGAAGAAGAGAACACGACAGATGGCTACAGTTTTGCCGATTCCTGCGAAGATCTTGGTCCTCGCCCGCTGAAGAGCCTGAAGCGCCTCTTACCCCATGGTGGGCGCCAACTGTCGTGGTATTGCCGACGAGTACGCTATGGAGGGGTCCTCACAGTGCGTGTTTAGAGACGTGGGGTAAGGCGGACGGTTGACGGGTACGAGGTAACACAGCTTACCCAGGTTCAGATCCCACGACGGTGGCGGAATCCTACTCCTGCTATAAATCACTATAAGGGCAATACGCCGAGTTACAGAGATAGGTTCGCTGTGCGAGGTTGTATGAAGTTGTGTATGAGATTGTTGCCCTAAAGGCTCCCATAGGCCCGACTTATATAGTCGCCAGATCCTAGGGTTACAGGAAAAAGTCCTAGCCGGACAGTTTACAGAGTCCTACACCGTCTATCACTAGTCTTGTGTATCTTGCACTCCAAGGCTCCGGGTACGCTGGTGACTCCACCGTAGCCTTCCTTTATCCGGCATGGGCCTCCCTTCTGGATCCACCTAACCGGGCCGCCCAGCAGGCCACAGGCCATGCTACCGACTATAGGCCACCCGGGTTAGTCGGATAAGAGACATGCTATGAGGATACCCATATAGCATATCCCCAACACTTATCCCCATAGCCTTTCCCAGGATACCTTAGACTACTCTAGCCACATGACAGGTAAAGAAAAGATGGTCATTAGTCTCGACTTGAGAGCAAAAATAACATATAGCAGAACCTGGCCACCTCCTTTTTCTCATGTTTTGCCTGGTCAGAACAACATCCTGACACATTTGCCACATAAAAATCTTGATATTAGAAGGAATCTTAGCTTTAGAAATCCAGCGGTTATTTGAACCTAAAATGTTCCTCTCCAAACATTGGTAAACATATTTGGTAGTAAAAAACCCTTGGGGTTAAGGGTCCAAGAGATCTCACCGTCAGTTGCAGAAAAGGTTAAGAGAGAGAATAGTCTCACGAATTTGATTCAAGTGATTAAGATTATCACCTCTAAGGGTTCTAGGAAAGGGAATGTTAAAACTGGCATCCACCAGCTGCCTGATTATGCAATCTTGGTCATGAAAAAGATCAAAAGGCACAGGAAATTTTTCACAAAAGGGATCTCCTCATTGATTTTATACTTCCAAACTCTAGTAAGGTTACCATTTCCAATCTTAAGTTGTCTCCCAGCCATTTAAATATCTTTGACCTTGAGAAGGGCCTTCCAACATGGAGAGTCAGAGGCCCTCTCCTTAACATTAACAACATAGTGATGTCTCGTATATTTGGATTTGACAATTTTCCGCCAAAGACCATCACCTTTCTTAAAATTATTGTGTTGTTTGCCCAAATTTATATAACACAGATCATGTAAATTATGCTGCAACGTGTTATACACATAGCAAAATGACCGAAAAGTGCAAGTATAATCAATCAGATGGCGTAGTCAAGTAAATCATAAGCAAATGGTCTGCAGTCATAAAAATCGCGTCATTGGAATTACCACGAAGCCCTCCCTGCCGATGTTCCCCCCGCCATCATATCAGCCATCTTACTCACCACCGTGACACTAATGACCCACAAGTATAGGAGCAACAGTCTTAACGGGTAGTATTACCCAATTTATTGATTCGACACAAGGGGAGTCAAAGAATACTTGCAAGCCTTAACAACTGAGTTGTCAATTCAGCTGCACCTGGAAATAGTTCTTGCTCACAGAAGTTTATCAGTAGCAACAGTTTGTAGTAGTAACCGCAAAGCAACAACAGCAGTAGAACAAGAGCAATAGTAACAGTAACAGTAAACAGTGGGATTCGAGTGCGGTAGGCATATGGATGGATGGACGGGCGTTGCATGAACGAGTCTAAACACGTAACTTCAAGATCTAGGGCATTGCAGATAAATAAGAATAAGCATCCAAGTACTAAACAATCCTAGGCATGTGCTCCATATATAGTCATGCGTGCTCGTAGTGAGAACTTGCACAACATCTTCTGTCCAGCCAGCCTGTTGCAGCGGGGCCTCTAGGAAACTACTGACAATTAAGGTGCTCCTTTTAATAGAGCACTGGAGCAAAGCATTAACACTCTGTGAACACATGTGATCCTCACATCACAACCATCCCCTCCGGTTGTCCCAATTTATGTCACTTCGGGGCCTTTGGATCCAGACAATGATATGTGCACACAACTTGCAGATAAGATCACAAACAATACTATCATAACGATTCAATAATAAGTTTAGATCTGAGATCATGGCAATCAGGTCCTAGTGACAAGAATTAAGCATAACAAGTTGCAACAAAGTCAAATAGCACTAATAGAGATACTAGGCATTATGCCCTAACAACCTTATTCGATTACATGATATAACTCATCCAATCCCTACCATCCCCATAGCCTACTGCGTGGGATTACTCACTCATGGATGAGGGAAACATCGATGGTTGGTGGAGAGGCGTTGGTGATGACGATGGCGACGATCCTCCCCAAATTCCCTGTCCCGGCAGGGTGCCAGAACGGATTTTCTAGTTCCGAATCGCGGTTTCTGGTGGTGGCGGCGCAGCGGAACTCTTTCTGGAAAAACGTCAAAACCCCCTGAGTTTTTAGGTCAGAAGGCATCTTATATGCGAAGAGGGAGGCTGGGGGTGCCTGAGGTGGCTGGACCCCCCAGGCGCGGCCCCCCAGGCCTCCTCTCCGTCTCGTACTTTGGCTCCGTGTATCTTCTGGTGAAATAGGATTTTTGGCATATTTTCCTGGATTTTTCCTAATAGTTGATTTTCTACACAAAAACTAGACACCAAGGTAATTCTGTTGAAAACCGCGTCAGTCCATGTTAGTTGTATCCAAATCACACAAGTTTAGAGGAGAAGCAATAGCAAAAGTGTTCGGGAAAGTAGATACATTTTGGACGTATCAACTCCCCCAAGCTTAGCTTATTGCTTGTCCTCAAGCAATTCAGTTGAAAACTGAGTGCGATAAAAGAACTTTCACGAACACATTTGCTTCATATGATGTATATATTCTCAGTATAGGAATATATACTTAAACCATTCATAATAAAGAGTATGCAACTAAGTCTACTCAATAGTCATTGCAAGCTATGAAGAGAAACCAACTCAATAATAATAAGTAGCATGAAACATAAACATAAGCAACATTGCAATGCTCATAATAATGTATGATAGAGTGGTATCTCACTTGCCTTTGTTTGTAGAGCATAATATAAATGCCAAGGCACCTCTGATGTTCAAGTGAATACTAGAAGTAAAGATATCAGAGATGCAAGCATCAAAGTCATGACATACTTAACCAAGTTTTTAGACAAACACAAGACTGACAACTATGCTCTCAAGAAGGTGCTCATAAAATAAGTGGTGACTCAACAAGGAAGTGAAAAGGTTTTGAAAAGTTTGAAAGGCTTCCAAATGCTGAAAGTAAGGTACTCATTAGCTTTGAGCTCTCATTGCTCCTATCATAGGCATATTCATGTGGTTAAGGTGAAAGTGAGGTCCAATCTGAGTTATATGCTTGACAGACCATAAATTGGAAATCCCATGTCACTTGAGTACGAGGGCCGCTCCGCATGCTACTCAACTTTGGTTACCTATAAGTTCTTGTCATTGTAAATACATGCATATCATAGAGAACCTCCAACGGGGTACCCCTTGCACATGATACAGGAGCTATCCCGTGATCAAAATAACAAGGCAAGCGGACAATGAGCATCTCAACGATCTTTTTATTTACTATGTGCATAGCTTTTTATTGAGTATGCTTCATAAATGCTCATTATGGTGATGCTGCAAGTTTCCACCATGATTAGGCATGGCTTAGGCTAGCGGCCTAGACGTTTCTCTAACACAATGTATATACTCCATGAACTCACAAGCTCCCCTTTTATTTCACACCAACGACAGCCGCAAACAAAAGATCAAGGTATCAATAGGATAAATATCCAAAAAAGTGTTGAAAGCGTTCCCCGTGACAACACGGTTCTGCTGACTCCCAGCATATAATTTGCAAGCATATAGCTTTCATGGACAGGTCACAATGGTTCAGGATTATTAAGTGCAAGAAATAAAGTGTGCCATCAAGTTCGTGAGAGCTTTACTAACTAACTTTTTCAAAGCAGACAAACATTTTATTTGGAAGAAAAGAAGGCATAATGAATATACACTGAAATAGCAACTGATGCTCATAGGTAGGTATGGTGGACACTGTTGGTAATATTGGTTTTGGGGAGTTGGATGCACAAGTAGAGCTCATACTCAGTGCAAGTGAAGGCTAGCAATAGAGAGGGAGCAAAAAACGAGAGAGCAATAACTGTCATAATCACGCTTGCAACAAAACATGACTAATTATGGCATGAAAGTGATACAAGAACTCTGAGGCAAAATAAATCATCGAATCTTACTGACTATTGTTTAGTCATATGCATGCATGAGCATGTGCCAAGTCGATTCACATGAAACATTCAGAGGAGGATACCATAATATCATACCAAATTATGAATAAAACAATGCAAGCAAACATTCATAAGACATGCTACAAACTATTAGCAAGCTGGAGCTAATCATAAAAGGGCAAGAACTACTAAACATCCATAATAACATATACCTTACATGGAGAGACTAAGCATGCTAACAATGATGAGTATATGTACAAAAATGAAAACAAATAGAGTTCGTTACCAGCCTCTTACCACACCTCAAGTTGTCTTAATCTTCATTATTGCCCTTCACTTGTGTGACTTGAATAATAACATGAAACCAAACTCCACTGAGGACGGCTGAACCCTGCAAAGAACTCACAAAACCAAAGAAGAAAAACAAATATTTTTGGTGTTTTCGATTTTTTTAAATCAAACCAAACAAAGCAAAAACAAACCAAACAAAAGCAAAATCAAACAAAGAAAAATATTTTTGGATTTTTATTTTAAGTCAAACCAAAGCTAAAAAGCAAAAAACAAACCAAGAGAAACAATGAAAATATTTTTTGGTATTTTTTTGTTTTGAGAAAGCACCAACAAAAACCAAAAAGAAAGCGAAACAATGGATATACAAAGAACCGACTGAACATGATATATAGATGAATGTGATGTCGGTATACCTCCCCCCAAGCTTAGGATTTTGTCCTAAGTGGGGCTCAATCCCATGGTGCCCAAGAGGGTGCACCTCCGTAGTACGTCGAGGAGGCCCCTTCGTCCAGGTAAGAGCTCGAGGACTCCCCTGTGTAGTGCGTAGAGGGGTCGTATGAGGGCGTGTCCCCCTAATAGTGTCCATGGAAGCTAAGAATGCGCAGCTTGTCATCTATCTCCTCCTTGGAGCATGACAAAGGTCCCTGGGAAATATTGAACAAAGTGGTTTGGGGGAGAGAGATCTCTCTCTCTATTCCCCGTCAATAAACAACATTCTATAAACCAAGCTCTCAAGGGTAGATCCAGCAGTGACAAAGTGATGCGCTTTCATAGCAGCAAGATCAAGCCTCTGAGGAGCCAAAACTATATCATTTGGATCAACAGCAAGGTCCAAGGCAGCAACAACACACACAACAATAATTCGCCCATAAATGGGTCCCTTAGCATCTAGACGAGCAATGAGAGAACCAAGATTGTACTTAGTTTCATTGTTGAGCGCAACAGCTGTGAAGGCCAAATGATAGCTGGAAATATTACTAGTGTTCTCCCTACCAAGAACACTAGTGGCAAGATACTAAGCAAAGTACCTGATAGCTAGGAGTTGAATATTTCTTATCTTTCCCCTTTGAGCTCTACGATCATCATCATTGGTTATCCCGTGATAGAGCTCCACCAAATCAGCGGGTTGAGCTGGGATCTTCCTTGCCGACCCAGCTGTACCAAGTCCTAGGGCCTCAAAAAATTTCTTCAATGTCATAGTGTAAGACCTGCCATAAATTTTGAAAGACACATCTGGTTTGAACATGTTGTTAGTAAAAGAGAAGCTCTCCACAAATGTTTTAGTGAGCGTAGCATATTGCATGCTCTCATCCTTCATATAACTTGTTAGACTAACCCTCTGAACCAAGGTTAAGAAATCATTGAGAATCCCAGCAGCCCGCAAAAAGGTAGGACAAGGAAATGTAGAAGGGTGTGCATCCCCCTCATCTCCCTCGCCGCCAAATCGCGGAGTAATGAGATCCTCATTGTATGAAGTCCTGGCTCGGGAGAAGGATCTTGAAGGCCTTGTCCTTCTAGGTGCATCACTCTCAAATATTTCACCAAAGGTGTGGTTGTCCATGACCACTATTTTTTCTGAAATTTTTAGACAAACACCAAACCAAGTGATTTCCAAGTTAATAAATGATGAGAAACTACTATAGGAACTTGCTAGAGGGCTACACATGCATCAAAATGAAATTTCTAAGCATATAATAAGCATACAAGCTCAAACAACCTGACACCTATAGCAGCAAAATACTTAAGATACAATCTACCAATCACAAATCTAATTGGACAAGTGGAGGAGGCACATACCAAGGAGCGAACTCTCCAAAAATCAGCAGCAAAGATGGGCTGAGCAAGGAGATCGAAAATCGTGAGCAAGAACAACAAGAACTCAAGCTTGAGAAAGTTTTCCGGTGTTTTTCAGGAGAGAGAAAAAAGATGGCTAGGAGGAGGCACCTTGGAGGGGCCCAGGTGGGCCACACCCCACCCAGGCGCCACCTGTAGGGAGGTCGGGCCCACCAGGGGTATGGGTGCCTGGGATGGCTCCCTGGGTCACTCCAGGTGTCCCTCTGCCCCTTTTTTCGAGGAAAAATTTATTTTGAATTTTTTGGGATTTTTCGGAAAACTTATTTTTGGCTAGTTTTCAGGGTATGAAAATTGATTTTCTCGCAGAAATAGTTTTTTAGAAGAAGCAAAAGCAAACGAAAACCAAACTACAGAAGTTCTAAGACACTCTAAAAGGAAAGCAACTAGCAAAACCAAGGCTAACAAGACAAAAGGCAAAGACTAGGAAGGAGAAAAATAAAGGAAAGCAAGTATAACCACGGTGGAAACATTATTTTGTTCATTAAAATCATTTTGTTAACAAGGCTGGTCAAGTCTTGTTACCAAAACAATCTTATATGAAACAAAACTTTTTATTCCACGAGGTGATTATATTACCTCATAGTTGATAGCAATGGTCCCAATCATAATAATTTCAAAATTTTCTTGTGGAATGGGACAATATATTTCTCCAACCTTGATGCTCTCAATATTTTCAATGGAATTCAGGCAATAGCTCTTAGCAACCTTCTTGGGGAAATAGAAAGTATGCTCTTTATCATTAATATTGAATGTAACTTTTCCTTGATTATAATTGATGACATCACCTGCAGTGTTAAGAAAATGTCTCCCAAGAATAATAGACATATTATCATCTTCACGCATTTCAAGCACAACAAAATCAGGTAAAACCAAGCAATTATTAGCCACTTGAACATGAGAATCCTCACACATACCAACATGAATAGTAGTTGACTTATCAGCTATTTGCAAAGATATATCAGTTGGTATCAACTTTTCTAGCTGGAGTCTCTTGTAGAGAGAAAAATGCATAACACTAACTCCAGCTCCCAAATCACATAAAGCAGTTCTAACATAATTGTTCTTAATAGAGCAAAGAATAGTTGGTATACCTGGATCATCAAGTTTCTTTGGAACCTTACCATTGAAGGAGTAATTAGCAAGCAAAATAGAAATCTCCTCATTAGGAATCTTCCTTTTATTAGAGACAATATCCTTCACATACTTTGAATAAGGAGGCAACTTAATGGCATCAGTCAAAGGAATTTGCAAAAATAAAGGTTTCATCCACTCACAAAACTTGTTGTAGTGTTCTTCCTCCTTTGACTTGTGTTTCTTACCTGGAAAAGACATAGGTTTCTGCACCAAGGTTCTCTCTCTTTACCATGTTTATTAGCAATAAAATCTTCCTTAGTGTACCTAGTGTTCTTAGTGTGCTTCTCAGGTTCTTCCTCAACTTACTCCTTATCAGGAGCATCATTTTTATCATTACCACTCTCAGTTTTAGCATCAGAGACAGATATACTATTAGGATCTACAACAGGTTCAAGTGGTTCCTCAACTATCTTGTGTTTCTTCTTCTTTCTCTTACGAGTACTGCCACTACTTTCACCTTGTTGAGAATCCTGCTCAATTCTTTTAGGGTGTCCCTCAGGATATAAAGAATCTTAAGTAGCTATACCACTCCTAGTTCTAATTCCATAAAAATGTTTATCTCCTGAGCCATTAACTAGCACATTCTTTTGCACCTTAGCAAGTTGATCAATTTGGGTTTGAACTATTTGAAAGTGTTTACAAAGCATTTTAATATCATTAGAAGTTCTTTCCACAATATCTTTCAACTCTTTAATAGCCCTAGAGTTTTCCAATAAATGATTCTGAACCTGTTTATTAAAATTACCTTGCTTAACAAAAAAAATGTCAAGTTTCTCTAAACATTGATCGGGAGGCTTACCATAAGGAATATCACCTTCATCAAAGTGTTGAAGAGAGTGTACCTCAATAGTAGATGAGTGGAGAATTGGCTTACATAATTCTTCTATAGGAGGTAGATTCTTCACATCTTCAGCTCTAATACTTTCTCCTTTAGACACTTCTTAGCTTCCTTGATCACTTCATCATTTAATGCAATAACTCCCCTCTTCTTTGGTTTTGGTATTGGAACTGGTTCAGGCACAACTGGTTCAGGAGTAATAGGCTCAGGTGTATTTAGCTCAGTTGAAGTCCAATCTGATGTTCGCCAGCACACTCGCAGCGATGCGGATCCCGCTGTATAGCCTGGAGCAATCAGACACGACGTTCCACGACATAGTCCTAAGGAAGGGCATATATCCCCTGGGAAAGATATGGCTCGACGTCATCTTCGGCCAGCCCGAAAACTTCAAGCGCGAGCGGATCGAACCTCGTCACAAGGTGATCTAGGTGTTGAAGTAAAAAACAAATATGTACTTAGCAAATGGTTATTTTAATTGTTAATGAGGAGTGAGTGTGACAAGAGTTTCCGCAGAATCAATACCTCAAGAATACCTCCTTATCACATGTTCAAGCCAAATCAACTGATTCTCCTTTTCGAAAAGGCCTCATGCATGTTAAGGTGGACTCTCTTTTAGCACGGGTCTTTTAAAATTGAACGGTAAAAGTACACGTTTCTCAGAAGATATATGGTTACGAGACACTTCTCCATCCTATCTATACCATCACTCTATAACATTTTACATCGGAAGATGTTTCTGTAGCCAATGTTTTATTCCGAGTCCCGTTGAATATAGCTAGGGTTTTGCAGCACCCTCGCTCATACTAAGTGAAACACAATGTTATACTTATGCCAGCGAATAATGATGGTGCAAATAAAAGATGAGCAAGATAGTTTTTTAAAAAAAAAATTGTCTAGCTGAAACTTTTAGGTAAAGTATAAAACTTAAGAATGGTCATACAGATTTTCACTAAAAATATTTGTGGAGGTTAAAAATCCCACAAAAGATTAAATTTTTATATGGTTCTTAAACGGAAGGTCTTGCTCATCAAGGACAATTCGGCAAAGGGAAACATGTGTGTAAAAAATGTTTCTTTATGACTCTGATTGGGACCATTCAGCATTTATTTCTATCATCATGTCGGTTGGCTCGTATTATATGTTTGGCATATTGTGTACTACACAAGTACTACAGTATAATTCCTTTTATAGCTGAGTAGGATTGATCGTGGGCCTACACAAGTTGCGCTCGCGTCATTCCCGCCGTTCAACCTAACCCACGACATTCGCGCTGTATTGGGCCCATAATTAAATATTAGCAAAGCTCATATGTACGCCTCTGGACTGAACGACGGCATCACGCATCGGCACCACCTCTTGGCCAGAGGCGAAGGTGCGAGGCAATGGAGTCAGGCGGCGGCCCGCTCCCACGTTCAGAACCACGCGACGGCCGCGGCGGCTGGCGCGCCGCGCTCTTCATCATCGGTAACCAACCTCGCCGACCACTCAACATCGTCCTCGTCCTGCCTGTTAGTTTTGGCTTAAGCGTCTCCGAAGTCTGAACTATGCTGCTACTCTGCGATCTCCAGTGGTCAGCTTGTTCGAGCGCATCGGGTTCACGGGCGTGGAGGGCAACCTGATCACCTACCTGTCCGGCCCGCTGGGCATGTCCACGGCGGCCGCGGCCACCGGCGCAAACTCCTGGTCCGGGACCGTGCAGGTGCTGCCGCTCGTCGGCGCGCTCGCCGCCGACTCGCGCCTCGGCCGTTACCGGGCCGTCCTGCTCGCCGGCGTGCTCTACCTGCTGGTGAGTGCTGCTACTTCCTCGCTTCCTTTTGTTTCAAGCATCTTATCATTCTTATCCATGGCGTCTTCCGATTCCCTGGCCAAACATCTTAATAGATAACCAGCTCCAAAAGGTTCCACACATCAACACCAGAATCAGATGATCGCAAAATTTGAATATCCTGGCCTTATCAAGCATCCTATCCCAGCTTAAAGTTTGTTTATTCAGCAGGCTATGAATGCTACTTTTTATAGGAACTAGCACTACGGTGGCTCTCTTTTGTGAGTCTCGAAATTATTCTTTTTTTTTACATACTATTGTCATCAAATATCGACTGAGATCCTTTGACGTGCGAACCCTTGCCGTTCCCTGACTTTGGGTCGCCGACATGTGAAACTCACTCCCTGCGGGACCCACATGCCAGTGACTCAAAGACAGAATTGGCTACATCAGGAGAGCCGTGTCCATCAAACATTACCAAAAGCATCCTAAGTACCGTGCTAATAAATATGAGTGTAACGTTCTAATCATCTCACGTGGTACTCTTATCTCACGAAGATTAGCCCTATTTTATTTTGATAGCGTATGGCGATTATATTATCCAAGAAGACACAATAGTACTTACTCTCTATGTCTTTTTTATATTGCATCACCACAATATGTTGAATTAAAATTCCAATAACGAGTTAGCGATAGTTCTTCTGTCATGGTCTCAATATCCCAATTTTCTATATGTTCTGGTCCAAACATTCCTAAGCGAGAGATGGGTCCCTCAACAAAGACTCACTTAAAGATCATAGGGTCCACATTTTGGTGGGTGTCTATGACGATATTCAAACTTTATGTGGGCACCTTACTTTTTGCATATCTTATTGTATGCATGCTTCTCGTGGGATACATGGTTGGAGTAAAGATATGGGGGAATTTGTTGACTTCAATCAAACGTTGAAGGTTGTTTTATCGGGAATCTTCCTTGTTGGCTTTGTTTTTAGTTTTTATGTACCAAATATGTTTTAATAATGCATGAAATGGCTTGTTTTTCCGTCCTTCTTATTTGTCCCTCTTTTTTTTAAACATTAAACGGGTGCAAAGCATCCGACATATATTGCTGCAAAGAAGCTGATGAAGTACAGAAAGGCCAAAAAGATAAAAATTACATAAAGGCCCAAGAATTTGCATTGAGGACCCCTAAAAGAAACTTGAAAAAGCAATCAAGTCCTTGGTCCTCATCCTCCTCCAGATCGGCGACGAATCTCCGGCATCGACGGCCGTCTAAGCCATAGGAAGCGACCGACGCGAGGAGCAGAGCAGCGCAGAGCGGCAGACCTACTGCCATTGGGTCCGCGTGATGACGAAGCAGTCGCCAAAGAGACGCCGAAGAGAAGCTCCTGAAGTATCAACCGCCGCCGCGGGCAACCAGACCCGGCTCTCCTAGCCACCACCATGGTAGCCAGAGGAAGCTGGAGAGGGAGCCTGCCACGGCACGGACAACACCGGCATCCGGCCGAGGAAGAGGAGGGACGATGCAGCACTCCGCAACCCCCTCGCCTCCACGGCCGGCCGGGAAAGAGAAGCCGCTGCACCACGCCCTTCTCCCCCGCCACCACGGCCAGCCAAGAAAGGCATCGTAGCTTCCACTCCCACCCCAGATGCCGGTTCCTAGACCCTTATTGAGAGCCTCCAGCAGCAGATCTCCCCCAAGGCTTCGACCACCAAAGCACACGAGAGATAAAACCTACCGACATGCCCTAGATCTAAGTCAACGACCTGGGAAAAACTCTGGGACAGAGCCCGAAACCACGACGAAACCGCCGCAAACCAACCTACCTACTACCCTAAACTACTTCGGCGCCTCCCCTCCGCCACCTCCGGCCGGCATCGCCGTCGGAGGGGCTCGGGATTGGCTCGGCCGCTTTCTTTTCTCTCGGGGAACTGTTCACGGGAGAGGGGGAGGATTGACCGTGTGCCCTATTTGTCCCTCTTCAGCAGCACGCCCGGCAAGAGATGTGTCCTTAGACTTAGGAGCTCATAGATCCTATGGTCCACTTCTAACATTTCCTTAGACGAGATGGGTCCATCGACAAAGTGCGATTAAAGATCTTAGGGTATCCATATTAAAGGTGGGCAACTCTTATGGCTTTCAAAAGTTATGATGTTAGTCTAACTTTTGCATATATTATTTTTTGTAAATTCATCACCAGAGGCATGAAAACTTATAATAAAAAATACAGGTGTTAACTTTGAGAGACCTTTACAACACTTTCGTTTCTATCAAGAATTTCTGTTTGCATCTATTCTATTTTCTTTATCCAAGATATTTATAGTTGATCTACAAATTGTTACAAAAATAAGAGAAGAGGTTTGGAGAGAGCACTATACAAAAATATTTTTACAAATGCTCTATATGTTTCACTATTTATAACCTACTACTTAGAAATATAGTTTAATCTTCATTATTTTTGTGTACTCATTCCCATTTACACAAATAGGCGTATATGCTTTCCACTCCATGTTCCTGTAGCTCTTTCAACGCATATACTTTTATCAGGAGACAGCCAGATACTATCGATCAAAATTTTTTTTTGCAGCGAGTGTGATCAAAATTTGAATATATTTTCCGTGTCAATAGTTGGCACACATCAATATTTCATACAAACTATTTTTACTAACATGTACTTGAAAGTAGTTATCGATTTATTTGTTTTGTAGAAACCGTTGATCAAAGTTTAATGATTTTTCTCGTGTCAATATCTGACACGCGAGGATATTTTGTACGGACACCTTTTCAAACAGTATCTCACACGGACTCCACGCAAATCCCAAAGAAAAAAAGTTTATCGTGACTTGTGTTGACAGTCCAAATATTTTTAGTGGTTTGGACTAATCTGACATGTTGTCAGAGTTTAATCTTTGGAAAGGGAAATACAAAACAGACGCATGGGTGCTTTTGAATTTTTCAGAGTCCGTATCGTGCATGTGTAAGGGGGATGATTATTTTTCCTTAGGAAAGCAACGGGAGGATATTAGTACTCTCTCAGTCTAGAAAGATTTGTCTAAATTCATGTATCTATATATTAAAATACGTTTAGACATATTTAAATCAAGGCAAACCAAAGTTAATTATTTTTGCACAAAGGGATATTTTTTAATGGGGACAGATTAAAGGATGTGGTGTCAAAGAGAAAAATAGACTCCCTTTTTGTTGGACTGTAACCTACTAACTGGGTACTACGTAACATTAATTAGTTAATAAATCCTAACAATAGATTTTACATCTAGCGATCAAAATAATTATGCTGATGTGGATTAATGTGGTGATTCGAAAAACCTCTTCATATTGCTTTTAGTATATAGATTTGGACGAATTTATTAAGGGCGGTGCTAGGCGTCCTTCGGGATGAAAACTTTCCATCCCTGGGTCCCAGCTGCCCGATCGATTTAAATCACAGTCCAGATCTCTTTCCCGTCTTTTATCCCGCTTTTGCTACACTTGTTCTAATTTTTGCTACATATAGTCCTATTTTTGCTACACGTAGCAGAAAACGGTTTGACCCAGAGAATAAAACAGACAGACTAGATCTCGCTGGAGAGTTCGCCGGAGACCTTGTAGCAATTTTTATTGCTAATGTAGCAGATCCGACCTCGCCGGAGACTTTCACTGGTAGACCACGCCGGAGACCGTGCAACAAATTTTTTACGCCATTGTAGCAAAATTATAAAATGGTTGTAGCAAAAAATAACAATTGTAGCAAATAGGCTCCGTCGACGGAGCACACGATGTCGTCAGAGAAGACGTCCGTCGTAGCTCTGTAGCAAGACCGTTGTGCCCCTGTAGCAGGGCTTCTCACCGTTTGTAGCAAAAATCAATGCCCGCTTATAGCACTGTCACAGACCCCTAGTAGCAAAACTCGACGCCGCTTGTAGCATCGTCGTTGACAACATGTACTCATGGAAGTTGAAATCAACCGGAGTACTATATATTATAAAAAGCTTCTACGGATGGTTGTACTCATGGAAGTTTAAATTAACGAGAGAAGGAGATGATGAACGAGAAACATTTCGAGGTTGAAAAAACACGTGTTGGGAGCTTGTACGTACAACTAGCCTGTAACCTTTCATGTTTGAATATAAAAGACTCGCAATAAAATCGGAGACCCATTTGTAACATGTTCGCGTGCCAATTCGATGACCTCTTACTGATCAGCGATGATGATGATCAGAGCTTGGGAATGCTGACGGTGTCCTCCATGCTGCAAACGCGGCGACCTCGACCCTCGAACTGCCACAACACATCCGCCGGGTGCTCGCCGCCGCTGTCGACGCCATCACCTGCCCAGCTCGTCTTCTTCTACGTCGCTCTCTACCTGCTGGCGCTGGCGCAGGGCTTCAACAAACCGTGCTCGGAGGCCCTGGGCGCGGACCAGTTCGGTCATGGCGACTCCGCGTCCCGGAGCTCCTACTTCAACTGGTACCACTTCTCTATATCGTGGGGCTACGCCACCGCGGCAACCGCGGTGACCTACGTCCAGGAGAACGTCGGCTGGACCGTCGGGTTCGCCGCGTGCTGGGCCGCAATGGCGGTCTACCTCGCCGTCTTCCTCCTCGGCACGGGGACGTATCGCGCCGAGCAGCCCGTCGACGGCGGCAGTTCTCTCGCGCGGCTCACCGAGAAATTCACCTTTTCTCGAGAGGTCGTTGCCGCTGGCACGGACACACAGCGGTGAGCACGAGTGCGAGCTGCATTCCTCTGACCTGCACGGACGTGATTGATGAACGATTGCTTTGTTACCGGTGCAGGCTTCTGACGGCGGCAGAACCGGAGGAAGGTAAAGGATTCCTGGTCAAGCTGCTACCGATCTGGCTGTCGAGCCTGGTCTTCGCGGCAGCCATCGTGCAGGTCAGCACCCTGTTCACCAAGCAGGGCGGCACGATGGAACGGCGCATCGGGGGCCTCGTCGTGCCGCCGGCAGCGCTGCAGTGCTTCATCAGCATCACCTACATCATCCTGGTGCCCGTCTATGACCGCGCCCTCGTGCCGCTGGCGAGGCGTCTCACCGGCCACCCCGCCGGCATCACCATGCTCCAGCGCGTCGGCGCCGGCATGGCCATGTGTTCCGTCGCCATGGCCGTCGCGGCGCTCGTGGAAGCCAGGCGCCTCCGCTCGGCCCAGGAAGCGGGCCTGCTCGACCGCGCCGACGTGGCGGTGCCGATGAGCCTGTGGTGGCTGGTGCCGCAGTACGTGCTGATCGGCCTCGCGCAGGTGTTCAGCTGCATCGGGCTGGAGGAGTTCTTCTACGACCAGGTCCCCGACGAGCTCCGCAGCGTGGGGTTGGCGCTCTGCCTCAGCATCTTCGGCGTGGGGAGCTACGCCAGCGCTGCGCTCGTGGCGGCGATCGACTGGGCGACGACGACGGGCGGGGGAGAGAGCTGGTTCTCCGACAACCTCAACCGTGCGCACCTTGATTATTTCTACTGGCTCCTCGCCGGTCTCGGCGCTCTAGAGGTGGCCGTGTTCTTGTATTTCGCAAAGAGATATGTGTACAGGAACAAATCCGAGCTATGATTCGTTGTCCATCAGGAGTAATATATTTCGATTTTTTCTACCAATGCCGAGTATCTCGTAATTACGCAATTGATTTGCCAACGGTAAGTAGGACAGAGATTGGTAATCACCTAGCATATTAGAACGAACACTGCCACAACCTAAAATGGCAGCTTCACCGAGAACCAATATGTGTTTGGATGGTTAGAAAACAGTATTATATCTAGCTTACTAGAGTTTCAAACCCTAGTTTTGACGCTTTGATGTCTCGTAAAAGGAGGAATATTTTTCAGTGGAAAATGATGTTTCAGTCAATAGCGAGACGACCCGGGTCATTCGCACGAGGCGACCCCGGGGCGCCCCCATCCGAACCCTAGCTAGCCGCAGCCGTCGATCTCCCGCCAGCTGCTGCTGTCGCCCTCAGCGGCGGTGGAGGCCACACCTAGGCTGCCGAAGACGACGGGCGATATGTGCAGCCCCGTCGATCCTCTTCGCGCTAGGGGGTGGATACCAAGGAGCGGTGCCGGTGGATCCAAGCGGCAGGCGGCGGCGCTCGCCCGAGCGGCGTTTACCAATGGCTTGGAAGGGAGGCGCAGACGAAAATATGGGGGCGATGGTGCAGGCTTGGAAGCGGCGTGGTGGTTTCCTTAGGCAGCGACGCCACATCTCGGTCTCTCTCTAACCAATCTGTGGGTTTAGCCATGGCCTCGAAAGGGCTGAAGGCTAACCCGTTCGTTCCATTCGCCGGAAGCCGACCGATGGTGTGGGGCTGTTGGATCGGCCTGAATAATCACGGCGGTCCTAGGGTTCCTTCCGCGCGAAGATGAAGATGTGTTGGTTGCCTGTCCTCGATGATCTGGTCTAGAGCGGCGAGTTCCGGAAGGCTCCGTCGGTGAACTTCTATGGGCGACTATGTCTGGAGATTGCTGGATCAGATTAAATTCGGTCGGGCATACCCATATTTTTTCTGGTTGTTTGGTTTCAGTGGGAGCATTGTGAAGTAGTGATATCTGTTACCATCATGTGTCATGTCTTCGACGACCCATGGTGAAGTCAGATGCGGAGAATGTCAGAAAAGCTTAAACATCGGGGAAGCAATAGTGATTTGAATCTTTATGGCGACAAGGAACTAGCTGTGTGATCCGTGACTCGCAACAGCGACTGTTTGTCGGGGCGACAATGCATGAGGAGTTTCCAGTCTTACCTTGCAGGATGAAAAATTCAATGTCTAGCCTTAATTGGTTGTGCCTGGCAATAACCTTGTTGAAGAAATTGTTTTACGAGTGAGAACTTTCTCCAAGATGACAACTTATGATATTTGCGACGATGGTGTTTGTGCACTATTTTCTTTTTAAAGACGTCGCTATTAGAATGATTGGACTACTTGTGTTTTTTTAGTGATGGTAGTGTTATTGCTTCGAGGAATCATTCTCTATAGCAATACTTTTCTTTATTGTAATTTTTTTATGAGAAGTGTGTATTCGTAAGCCACTAGGGCAATGAGTTGTTGCAAATGTTGGGTGTATTTGATATCTCATGATATTAATATATACTCTTTTCTAAAAATAGCGATATGTCTGTGGTAACTTATCGATCAACCCGCCGGACCGGTCTCAGACTCGGTCTTTCAAAAGCTCATACACGTACACGATATGTATATGTGTGCGTTTATAGAGATGAATATATGGACGTATTCTTGAGCGTCCGCATTTGAGTTTTAAAAAAGTGGCAGCACCAAACGCCACTTTACTAGCAAAGACTTCAAAGAGAGAAGACTGACACCTACAGACATCGGAGCACAAATATTTTGCCCAGATAGACCTTCGCACCACAACCGGTACATCGGACCGCCCGTTGTCACCAACCCAGATCTCCATAGAGCGATCTAGGAGTCGCCTTTTCCGAAGCGCCACCAACGCTAGAATCCCCCGCCACCCACTCCTTGCCACCCACATGACCAAAGAGACAAGCCACCACCGCCATCACATTGCTCGCCGAAGAGTCGCCCGTCTAGTCCACCTTCCAGGGACGTCGCCTCGGCATCCATGATCTCGCACCCATGGAGGAGCAATTACCACCATGACGGATCCAACATCACATACGAGGTAGGCCAGCGCGAGCCAACACTTAGCAGCAGAAGGTCGACGAACACGACATCCATGGCACCTCCACGCCACCTGTTAGTAAAACCTCGTAGATTCCACGAAGGACCTGCAGGCAGCCACTAGACCTTGGCCTGCTTGGCCCAAATCTGGCGCCCCAGCAGCACATGGCCAGGGATCGTGCTTAGCATCCAAACATGGAGTGGCAACCGCAGTCTGGTAGGACCATATCGGGCCCCCATTGGCTTAGATTGGGCCTATGCCACCCGACCCTTGCAGAGCGAACCGCCGCTGCCCTCACCGTGTCGCACCATGACCTCCCATCATCGCTGGCAGGACGCCATCGCCGCAATCACCCACCGCCTCCAGGTCGAATCCTGTGTCGTCACCGCACCGCCTCCGACCAGGAGACCTCGTGCCTTCGTTAAAACACACGGGTAAGGTTATGCCCCTGCCGCTTGCACCGCTTAGGATTTGCCCGGCGATGGCGACGCCGACGTGAGAGGAGGGGCCTATTATGGGCAGAGCTAGGGTTCGCCCCATTGTTCGCGGGAAAGGAGCATAGCGAAAAAGTCTCCTTTCTTCAATTGTTTAGAACTTTAGATGCGGATGTATCTACACATTGAAACACATATAAATATATCTGTATTTAGACAGAGCTGTGTCAATAATTTGGAAAGGAGATAGTACCGATGATGTTCATGGGACCACTAAAATGTTCCTAATCAATTTTGGCAAACAAAATGAAATCCTCGTATACAACAAAAGACGAGAATCCGCCCTCTCCTCCCAATGCTGGTGCGGCTGCCGAAGGCGAATAAAATTAAAACTCCGTGGTATTTTATTAAATGAGTAGTGAGTCTCGAACCCTGTGCATCTAGCACACCACCTCATGTGTCAGCCAATAAGACATAGGGTCTTTCTCTTGTTGAAGGTGAAGAGTAGTGGTCATAGCGACGGTGGCGTTAGGGTTGAGGAGCATGTGATCTTACTACATATCGGCCCCCTAAAATCGGGGTAGTTATTTTTACAATTAAATCATGCGAGTTAACAATGTATTGCTTTCACGTCATGATATAGGATCGCATGAATCTTGGAGTTGCACAATACCTATCTCAATGCA
Organism: Avena longiglumis; assembly: GCA_030063025.1. Classification (NCBI taxonomy): domain Eukaryota; kingdom Viridiplantae; phylum Streptophyta; class Magnoliopsida; order Poales; family Poaceae; genus Avena; species Avena longiglumis. The sequence continues at coordinate 99,681,439 of CP125973.1, read as the reverse complement.
AAGTTATAGACAAGATATGTTTCTTATATGTTTTTCTTTTTATTGTATGCTTTATGATAGTGTATTATAATATGATGCTACAATCCTCTGTCTTGTTATAATAGTGTGATTAGTGTTACTAATTACTGCTACAATCTCCTATTTATTTATTAACTATAGTGCCATGGCATCTTAATACCACACCATCTTGTCTTGTACTTAGATGATGTTGGCGATGCTCACCCGAGTACAACTCAAATAGTTCCTCCGTTCAGTTAGTTTGCTAAAACATCTTTCAACATTGGGATTAGTAATAATTCTTAGATTCTCACAGGAGGCGGAGAGGTTGTGAAATGTTTTTGTTCCCGTTGTAATTTCCCTAAATTAACTAAATTTTGAATATCTATTCAGTGAATTTGTGGATTTTTTTGGATTAAGATAAAGTCCAACCAAATTTTCATGAAATTCGGTAAACAGAGTATCTACGTGTTCACTCAAACTTTATATGTTGGATGGAATTACAGAGTGCCATTAGTGAGGTCAACAAGACCACATGGAAAATGTGGTAAGCTAACTAAACAAATCAATAAAATAGTGAGGTCAACAGGAAGTCAAAGCCGCGAGCCGGTACTCCTACGGGAGAGGAGGGGAACAGGTGAGGCAGCCATGGACGCGGCGGTGGAGCCCCTGCTGCCGCAACCGGCAACCGCCGTGGACCATCTCGGCCGCCCAGTCTCCCAACTCACCTCCGGCCGCTGGCCCGCCGCGCTCTTCATCATCGGTACCCCAAGTCCCAAGGAAACAGCAAGCCAAACTACGTTCCACTCCTCTTTGATCCGCGTGTTGTCTTTGTCGCAGGGGTGGAGATCTCGGAGCGGTTCGCCTACTCCGGCATCTCGGGGAACCTGATCACCTACCTCACCGGCCCGCTCGGTCAGTCCACGGCGTCGGCCGCCGCGGCCATCAACGCGTGGAGCGGCGCCGCGCTTCTGCTGCCGCTGCTCGGGGCGAGCGTCGCCGACTCCTGGCTCGGCCGCTATCGCACTGTAGTCTGCGCCTCTCTCCTCTACATCTTGGTATGTATACGTCGTACTGTTCTCTTCTGATGTGTTTGCAGCCAGTAGCATGTAGTCTGCAACTCTGGGTTACCTCAGCTGCTACTTTGATGCTAACATCTGAAAATTGTTGAGCATCCGCTACCCCGATTTTGTGAGTAATTTTCTTGAGCATCTTCAGATTCGAAAATATAGTGCTGTTGATCGGTAAATGGTAGTCTGAACCTTCTTTTTTGGTGGAGTATAGCCTTAGATGGAAGTATTTTAGATATGCACATCAATATTCTGAATTGTGAAGTTACTAAGTCAATCGATCATAAAATATTTAACTGTTGATATAAAAGGACAAAACTCTGTGACTCCATTGCGATTTTTGGTGCAAGGTTGCACTTCACGGTCACCTAAAAAGCATGGTTCAAAAAAGGGAACGGGGATGAACACTAAACAGTTACATAGAAGGAAGTTGTTTACATGTTCACATCCTTGAAGACAAGTTACAGAGAAACATACAAATATGCAAAATAATGTATATTGAATGTCATTTATAAGCATATACTGATGCAAATATATTATTGATGATAGACATTTATGGTAAGGGAGCAACTCGTGCAATTTTTAGCTTCACCGAAAATACACCTAATCATATCAATAGATTAATGCATTTACAAATATGATGCTACCATGTTGAGTCGTATGCTAGATTACTAGCATAACCAAGAAAATTTAAGTGCACGTAATAGCAGGTTCCAATGAACGCATCAAGCCTTTGCAATCCGATACTAGCTCCTCCTGTCAATAATAAATAAGATTGTGAATTAGTAGAACTTGATCTGATGCAATATCTGAATTTTCAATTTTACAAATAATCAAATTATGCAACATTTATCCAAAGATGCTTGTTTGATCTCTTTAAATCAGAAACAAGGAATACCTCCACCAAATAATTCAGTTCATATTTTTTGGATACATACCCAGACATCGTAGTGGGCAGGGGCGGATCTACATGCATTCAGGGGGGTACACAGGACACCGGGTAGGAAAACATGGTAAAATAGCAACATTTCACCATATATGCACCCCAAAGATGATTTTTCTCTCTTGGTGCACCGATAGGCACCACGGTGCTATATGCTCTAGCTCCGCCCTAGTGGCTACTTGATGTTTTGCATGTAGGATGCTGCAAGTTTTATGAACCTCAAAATAATTAGATTGGCACACTTAAACACTTCTTTGACTGCATTTCATCCACCACCCAGGGTCTGGGCATGCTCACACTATCATCAGCTACTGCGCCACAACAAGCAGAAAAATTTGGAGGACACATGGATTCAACTGTATCCTCGACTTCGACTATCCACTTAGCTTTCTTCTACCTCTCCCTATATTTGGTCGCCTTTGCTCAGGGCGGGCACAAACCTTGCGTGCAAGCATTTGGGGCAGACCAATTTGACGAGAACGATCCTGACGAACGTGCCTCAAGGAGTTCCTTCTTCAATTGGTGGTACTTTGGGACGTATGGAGGTAGTATTGTTACGGTTTCCGTCTTGAACTACATTCAAGATAACATAAGCTGGCTGTTTGGGTTTGGAATACCTTGCATTGTTATGTCACTTTCTCTTGCGGTTTTCTGGCTTGGGACCAAGACATATCGATTTTATCCTGTAAGAAGTGGTGGAAGTCTATTCGGAATGGTTGGCAAACACCTTCTATCATCCATCAGAGTCTGGCATGCATCATGGTATTCAAAGTAAGCTGCCTTTGAAACTGTGTACCACTGTATGGAGTTAGTTCTTCAGAAACACTGACATTATTTGTTCTCTGTTTTATCTGTGTTCTGTGCCTTTGTTTGGCAGATCATCTGATGATCTTAACTGCATTCCAACATCGTCATCCGACGGAGTCAAAGATAATGCAGAAACGACATGTTTTCCTGAAGAAGCCAAGGCAGTGCTTAAGCTGTTTCCAATAGGGGCATCCTGCCTGATTTATGCAGTTGTTTTTGCCCAGTGGATGACGCTGTTCACTAAACAAGCAAGTACACTAGATAGGTGGATAGGTAGCTTCCAGGTTCCAGGTGCTGCCCTACAAAGCCTGATCAGTGTGTTGATCGTCATCTCTGTTCCCATATATGACCGGATCCTTGTTCCGCTAGCCAGAAAGTACTCAAAGAACCCTTGCGGTATCACATCCTTGCAAAGGATTGGAACTGGATTAGCCATCTCTGTGATCTTGATGGTTGTTGCAGCACTCGTGGAGATGAGAAGGCTCAGGACAGCGAGAGAATATGGCCTAGTGGACAAACCTGAAGCGACTATTCCGATGAGCTTTTGGTGGGTGGTGCCTCAGTTCGTCCTGACTGGCTTGGCCGACATGTTCGTGATGGTCGGCTTGCAAGAATTTTTCTACGACCAAGTGCCAGATGGCCTGCGCAGTCTCGGCCTTGCCTTATACCTGAGCATATTTGGAGTTGGGAGCTTCATCAGTAGCTTTCTGGTGTATGCGATTGACGGGGTAACCAGTGCTGGCGGAGACAGTTGGTTCTCAGACAATCTGAACCGAGGTCATCTCGATTACTTCTACTGGCTTCTGACCGTGCTCAGCGTTCTTGGGCTGGCTGCTTACCTGCACTTTTCACGAATGTATGTCCACAAGAAGAAGGGCATTTCAGTGCAATGATGTTATGGGTCAAGTGGGATGCATCTGATGAAACCAATGGCTGATCTCCTGGAAGCTTGCTGAGTCTGCCGCACAGGACCTGACAGATTGCCTGCCTGGACGCTGCACTGCTTCAATCAGGCAGAGGTGAGATATTTGGTTCTCAAGCGGCTGTAGCTATCTTCGGTCTGTAACTTGTACAAGGTGAATTAGGCCTTCAAATTTTGAAAGGAAATTTTCTCCGATGTGCTACAACTGCAGTCGATGTGCTGTGTTTATCTGTTTCCTTCAGTAAAGTGAAAGGCAGTATCAAAAAGAAATAGAGTATATGTGAAGTGGAAGGCAATGTCGTTTCCTGGTAGACTGACCGCCGAACAACCGCAAACAGTTGAGGCGGAAACTAAACTATATACCCGCTGTCGCTTTGGCACTTTTCAGTTTGCACGTATTTGTCAAGAGGGGTATCTTTTTAGTTAATCACCCCCAGATATTTTATTCGGGGATTCCATTGTATTGACACCTTCGATAAAAAAAAAAAATAGTAGAAAGGGACAAGCTTGTGCCGGCAAACGACCGTAGCGAGCTATCTTCTCTATTTCTTTGATAATGTTTTGCGTTTGTGATTCGGATTGAACTTGAAAAGTCAAGCAAACGTTCCAGGCAGAGCAGAGAAGGCCGGCAATGGAGGCGGAGACGGGAGAGACGCTCCTCCAGCCGCCGGAGGAGACGGTGTCCGCCGTGGATCACCTCGGCCGTCCGGCCTTCCGTGGCAGCTCCGGCGGGTGGCCCGCCGCGCTCTTCATCATCGGTACGTACGCCACAGGAAGAGACGTACAGTAGGTAGCACACAATTCTTGCTTTATCTGTGTCTGAAGTCTGAACCTGAACGTCGTGTATGGTTCTTCCTAGGGGTATAGCACTTTCTTGCTTGTTTTACCTGCGTCTGAACCTGAACGTTCTTCGTAGGGGTGGAGGTCGCGGAGCGGTTCGCCTTCTGCGGCATCGTGGGCAACCTGATGATCTACCTCACCGGCCCGCTCGGCCAGTCCACGGCGGCCGCCGCGTCGGCCGTCAACGCGTGGGTCGGTGCGGCCATGTTGCTGCCGCTGCTCGGCTCCGCCGTCGCCGACTCCTGGCTCGGCCGCTACCGCACCGTCGTCTGCGCATCACTCCTCTATATCGTGGTACGACACAGTATATGCATAGCCTCGCCGCTTCCATGTTACTAGATCATTTTGTTTCATCGGAAGCTATACTTTTACTGCAAAATCTGCACTTATTTTGTTCAACTGCCATGCAGGGACTTGGCATGCTCACCTTCTCAACGATGCTCACGCCCGGAGTGCGAGCAGGATGCACCGGCAAGGCGCCGGGCTCAGCAGGATGCTCTACGAGTTCATCCGCTCAGGTGTCTCTCTTCTTCTTCTCCCTGTACCTCGTGGCGTTCGCTCAGGGCGGCCACAAGCCCTGCGTACAGGCGTTCGGCGCCGACCAGTTCGACGAGAACGACCCCGGCGAGCTGGCCTCCAGGGGTTCCTTCTTCAACTGGTGGTACTTTGCCTCATACGGCGGCAACACCATCACCGTCTCGGCGCTGAACTACGTGCAGGAGAGCATAAGCTGGCAGCTCGGGTTCGCCATCCCGTGCGCTGCCATGGCTCTCGCTCTTGCCGTCTTCTGTCTAGGAACCAAGACGTATCGCTTTCCTACGCCGCCAAGTGCTAAAAAGTAAGATGATTCTGAACACTTCGTATTCAGGGTAGCACATTCTTCCTGAACCTGAAACAATATATGCATTTTTGTTTTGCATTCAGAATGCCCGATGATTCTGAGCACTTGCTCTCGCTCTCGCTGACGCCTACGCCGAGGCGGGATCATGGGGCCACTGCACTGCTCAAGCTGTTCCCCATATGGGCGTCCTGCCTGATCTATGCCTTTGTCCTCTCACAGTTCACCTTCTTCACCAAACAGGCCAGCACACTGGACAGGAGGATTGGCACCTTGGTCGTACCAGCCGCTTCCCTGCAAAGCCTGGTAAACGCGTCGCTCATGATCTTCCTGCCGATCTACGAGCGGGTCTTGGTCCCACTTGCCAGGAAGCACACGAAGAACCCTTCCGGCATCACAACGCTGCAGAGGATCGGTGTCGGGCTGGCGATTTCGATCGTCATGGTGACCGTTGCTGCTCTTGTGGAGATGAAGAGGCTCCGGGTGGCGACAGACTATGGCCTGCTGGATAAACCTGAGGTTACTATCCCCATGAGCGTCCTGTGGATGGTTCCCCAGTACATGCTGATGGGGTTGTCCGACACATTTGCGATCGTCGGCTTGCAGGAGTTCTTCTACGATCAGGTGCCCGACGGTTTGAGGAGCTTGGGCCTGGCTCTGTTCCTGAGCATAGTAGGGGTTGGGAACTACATTAGTAGCTTCGTTGTGTATGCCATTGACAGGATGACCGCAAGCGCCGGAGAAAGCTGGTTCTCCAACAACCTGAACCGAGGGCATCTTGATTACTTTTACTGGCTTCTTGCCTTGCTCAGTGCTATAGGCCTGGCTGCTTACATGTACTTTGCGCAGGTGTATGTGCCTAAGAAAAAAGGTCTCTCGGTGCAGTGATTTTCAGTTCTATAGTTGGTGCAGCTGACGTCTAGCCGACTATTTGGCTACATATTTACATTTGGTGATCCTAAATAGAAAATGGAGAAGTCTCCTAATTTGCCAATGTTTATACATAATGTACATGTAGGATGCCACGCATACAACAACATTAAAAGGCTATAAAAGGGTGTGTGCATCTATCGATGCAGAGGCGGGCCGTTCCACATTTTAAAAGAAAAGACATCACTAAAATTACAACCATATTACATCATATTTTATAAAGGGAATGCTAGATATAAGAGAAGAGGACACAAAATTATCCATGTTTGCTACACATGTATATCTGATAGAAAAGCTTCAAACCAACTTTGACTCAAGTTTGATTTTGCAGATGAAATCAATGATTTTAGAAACAAGGAAAAAAATTAAATAGCGATGCATTGAGTTTGCTTAGTGCGTAAGAGGAAGGGCACCTATCCGGTTTCGGATGATGACTAATAATAATAGATGGCCTTTCACAAGCCAAGAAGAGATTAAATGAAGTCGTCACAAGTTAATCTTACGAGTATGTATGTAGGCACAGCATAATAATGTCCACTCACAATAAACCGTAATTATGAGTTTAGAAGTTAAATGATGAAGAAAATACTAATCAATGCATATGCCCGTGTTGTACACTTTATTCAATAATATATTGAGGCCTATACATCTTTCCATACATTACATTATAGATTAGCAAGGTGTTTTCTCGTAATCGTCTTATTTGACAACCCTTATACTTTTTGGTTTGCTTATCTTTTATACTAAACTATTAGACTTTGATAGCTCTTTTTTTTAACTATAATGATATATAAAATATTTGTACATCACATAGTTAGTAGTATTAACCACATAAGAATATAGCTAAATTTTTATTATGATGTTTTTTGTTAAATAATTCGCACACATAACATTAAGAAATAGGCTTGCATTGCTATATCAAAAGAATGAAATAAAATTACAGTTTCAAAGTTAATCCTTATAAGAACTTTAAGTACAATCTTCTTAAATGTGAAAAAAACAATACAAAATCACATGCCTCCATAGAGTGTATATTTAAATTGTGTTTGTGTATACGAATATTTTAATATCTTGGTAAAGATATGTAAAGTGTACAAAATATCCTAGTAGTGGTCGAATTAGTACAAAATGGTCGTCAACAGACGGTACATACACCCTCTATCCAAAATTTTACAACCGGGAACTACAATCATTAATATATTTCTAGACTGAAAAACGACGATGGAAGAATTGTGACGGATCATGAGAAGAAATGCAGCTTTATATGATATTTTTTTGTGGGTAAAATGAACTTTATTAAACAGGGAGGATTACATTACAGTCATGTTTTAGCTCCTGAAGAATAAAATCAGGTCTAGAGCCTAATCAAGTAGCAGTACGACGTTTCGCCCTTGCAAAGTTTGCAAGGCAGTGGCTAATTCTAACCTGCGATCATTCCACTTTTACAAATTGACACACTCTATTTTGACTAGACAAGGTTTTTATTTCGCAATAAGATGAAAAAAAGACCTTTAGTGCTTTAATCATCCGAACACAATCTAGCTCACTTGAATCCCCTTTCGGTAAGGAGGAAATGATGATGTCATCAAACTTATGCCAAATGACAAATCAAAGTAGACCTGATGGTTTCAAACTTTTGACGGGCCCTTCATGAAAAAAAAATGGTGGCAGATATGTAGGTGCATTTTCTACTAATTATTATGTGGTGATTTTTAAGTACCCCAAAAGGACGGGAGGGTTAAAAGGAGGGGCTGAACCCTGAGCATTAATTCTTTTTTTTGCATCAAAGCCCCTAATGGCTAATGGGTATTTTACCAGTGGACAATGAACACTTTTTGTACAAATAACAATTTTTGTTCCTCCGCAATTAGAAAAAAGATACACCATGCCTGTCCGGCGCAACCATCGCCGCCGCCGGCGCGCGGCGGCGGAGGCAGCTCTCTCGAAGCTCAACAAGGAAGAGGAGGAGCCACGGAGGATTCTAGATAGTCGCGCACTGCGGCGGAGCCTGCACGGCCAGATCCGCGGCTACTACCTCGACGCCATCTCCCGGCTTCCCACCGCCGACCTCAATACTACCCTAGCGCGCGGCCTCCTCATCGCCGGCCACTGCTACGGCCCTCTCCACCCCGTCCACAACATCCTCCTCAACTCCATCTGGTACTCCGCCGCGTTTCCCCTCCGCCCCGGCGACCGGATCGATGTCAACGTCATCAACGACACTGCCATAAGCCGCATTGTTCAGCGCTCTCTCGATGGATTGGTGTCCTTCCTTCGCCATCACTGCCCCGGCCTCTCCCACGAGGACGCCCTTTGGCACCTCAGTCTCTCCGGCGCTGACCTCCGTGCCGCCGTTGCGTCCGCACGCGGGGCTGCACCTTCCGTGCTCCCTCCCACGGAAACGGAGGCCTTTCAGGCGGCTGCCAGGGCGGCGCGGCATCCGAAACCTGCAGCACTCGCGCTCTTCGCTTCTTCAGTACTGCCCTCCGTGGAACCTGAAGCCGTCTCGCTGCTCAACAGCAAGCGCAGGCTTTCCTCGGCTGACATCCTGCGCCTCTCCGCCATGCTGCTGCCTTCCCCAGTAACAGATGAGCTGCCACACCCTCCACTCCAGGAGCGGTACACGGCGGACTTCAAGCTCATCGCTAGGAGGAGGACGCTTCTTATAAGATGGTATACAGAATGGGTTCAGCTAGCGGAAGCAGCGTTGCGCAAGTATGCCCAGCAAACCGGGGCTCATTACCAGCTTCATATCATCTATGGCGTAGGTGCCCTGCAGGATGAATTCGACAGGGGTGAATCTTACCATATCAGTTTCATGGCGTGGCCAAATGATCCTAATTGTTCTGCTAGTACTGAAGCTCCTGTGTTTTTCTTTGCTGAAGCACTTTATCCGTCTGGCTCTAAATTTTCTGAACATGACATCACCTTGTGCTGTATAGTACAGCCATCCCCAACTGAAGTTGGTATGTTCTTGACCTCCAGTCAATTTTGGCTTTTCAGTACTAAAACTTATTATGTGCTACTCAGGACATCTGATCATCGCATCGCTGGCTTTGTAGCATATGAAACCCGACTAAGAGTCTTATGACTAGTCCCTGTTATTACTGTTAAATTTTTGCACTAGTTGGTTGGGCGCTGTTCAGGATAGCTAATCTGAATCAGACTAGTTGCTTCTGGCCTAGCAGAAATACATACTCCTGACATGTCGGCATTTTTTTTCTATGTTCTTCAATTGAATCATCTTTCTCATCCTTATTCTGCAAAATGAAAAATGCAGATAGTTGCGAGGAATGTCCGACTGAGAACATCCAAGTGGATCACCCTGATGATTCTGAGAACTTTGGTGGTGGGAAGTACTACAACATCGATGAAACTGGTAAAGACCTGGATTGCGGAATCACAAGCGATGTGGACTACAGATGTTTCGATCCTGACAGAGACATTGGTTTCGTGGAGTACTTGGAACAAGATTTTACCAGTTACATATCGGCTTCACCCTGGCATCGTCGCCATAAAGATGATATCGATTCAGCTATCTTGTACTACTGCAAGAGATATTTGCGATAAATAAGGCCTGTATTTGTTGGAACGAAGGTAGTATAGTGTGTTTTGGCAAACTAATTTTGTGGAACAGGGGATGTAGCATCTAATTATTAATATTGTTTTGTCCCTTCTCGCACTTCTCTAGACATACATATACTCTTGACATGTTGGCAATTTCTCTTTTCATGTTCTTCAAATGAATCATGTTTTTCATCCTCCTTCTGCAAAATGTAGATAGTTGCCAGCTAAGTCTGAATGAGAATTTGTAAGTAGATAACCCGGATGATTCTGAGAACTTTGGTGGTGGGCAGTAATACAATATGGGTGCAATCGGTGAAGACCTGAATTGCCCTATCATAAGTTATATTGACAACAGATGCTTCGATCCTGACACAAGACATCGATTTTTTGTCGAGTTCACCCATTTTGTATCATCAATACCCTGGCGTCATCGTTGATTCAGTTATCGGGGCTTACTACATTCATTATGTATAAATGTTGTCAATTTGAGAGAATCAGTTTTTACTACTAGCATTGTTGTGAGCTAATAACATCTATAGTCGGGCTACCAGCTCGTCGGGCTGCTGCTCGGTGCAGTCCGTGTCGTTGTCGCCGGATGCCATGCGTTATTGCCCCGGCCCTAATAGTTTGATAATCTTGTGATCCATCGTAGCTAATGAAAGCCTGCCATGGTAGCCACCTTTCTCTGCTCATTGTCGCTCATTGTCCTGTATTCTCGTAGTTGTTGTACCGCTCGTGGCCCATGATAATAATAAAGGTGTGACAGTGGCGGCCGGCGTTGGATTCCGAGGCGGTGTGCTAGCCTTGGTTGAAGCAGGATTTCGAATGACGGAGCATGGTGCGGTCAGACTTCTCGCCGGCGCGCGGTGGTGGGCTGCTGCTGCATGTTAAGGGTGTGGTCAGTGACGAGGGAGGTGGCGGCAACAACGTTAGGGGCATCGACCTCACATCGTGGTGCCTCAACAGGCGTTCCCGATTTCTACGTACGTGTGGCGGCCTGCGAAGACGCTCACGGTCCCGATGCCCCCGAATGCACATCCGGTCCACGATGACCATGCACGATGATGTGTTGTTCGCGTCGGTGTGGCTCGAATACATGCCATCGCTCACCCGACTGCGAGCTCTGTGACAAATTAATTATCAACCTCATCTCGTCGTTGCTCTACCACCTCGGCACCAGCCAACCTCGAGTTTCTCAAGCTCTACCACAATAATCTCTCAGACGCCATTCTTGGCGAGCTCGGCAACCTCAGGGGGCTCGCCGGCTTTGACTTCTCTGAGAATAAGTTAAAAAAAACGTCCGTGCAGTGTCATCGATGCAATTGGTACTCACGCCTGTGTACATGCATGCCACTCCTCCATATGGACTAATTAATGTTGGTGTACTGGTTAGTTGCTGTGTGGTGTCGCACGTCATAGTGAGTTCGATTCCCCAGCCCTCCGTCTAAACTTTTATTTATTTCTTTGAAACTGAGAGGTGGGACCGGTCTGTCAGGCAGCACCAATGTCACATGTCGCAGAGAAAATGTACAAGGTTGTTTTCACAAAAATAACGATGCCACATGGCACCCTCGGAACCATATTGGACTAATTTGCTCATAGAATACAAGTTTGTGTACCACAAGTTTACGTGTTGCAACTTGTGGGACTGATCTGCACGTGTTAGACAAGTTATGGGACTACTAGTGTTATTAGCTCCATTGTTGTTGCTGTTACATGGCAATGTGTTACGGTAAACACTACATATCGTAGGCCGATGTGAAACAAAACATCGGACCGATCCAACTCCATCGATTCCTTGCCATATCGCACGTCCCACAACAGCCAGATATCCTTCTTTTAAAAAAAGAAAAGGCAGGACGACAATTATGCACAATAACTGCCATTATATGGTTGTCCTTCTTCCACATAACCGTCACCGCCTCCTGATTTGTATGATTCTTACCTTGATCCACCACGCTCCGCCCCACCCCACCATCATCTCCCCTTCACCTCGTCCATATGTACCCGGCGGCGGACGGCGTCAACGCGTGATTCCGTTCCATGGCTCCTCCTTAGTAGCTGGCATCAGGACCTAGAAGAAGTACCCGAACACAAAGCGGATCCTGCGTTGTGAGGAAAGGTAGGTGTTGCAGGTTGTTTGATGTTCTCAAGTGGTATGGTAGTTTTAATTTTACATCTTATTTACAGCAAGGTCGCTGAAGTTGCAAATTCTGACCAGAGCGCACCTGTGATGAGTCGGCGAATCCATGCTCCATCGAGTGCTCCGACGTGATCTCTGGCTTTGCTACTGATCTTGGGTATAAGCATGGCGACATTTGCAGCACCATGAATTGCGGTAGGCGTATTGGTGGAGTCCAGGTATTCAAGACGACAGATGACTAGCGGGCACTCGAAGGACAGCGGCCTCATTCATGTCTCATCTTGTCATCGTTCATACCAGTTGATTATTTGTAGCTGAAACGTACACTGGATTCGAAGCTCTGATTTATATGTAGAAAGCACTTAGATCAGTATCTAATCCAGTACCATTTGGAGCATATGTTCCTCGGTAGTTGATTATTTGTAGCTGAAACGTATATTGGATTCAAAGCTCTGATTTGCATGTAGTAAGCAGTCAGATCAGTATCTGATCCATTACCAATTGGAGCATATGTCCCTCAGTAGCAAATTCATCGTTCAATAGTAGAAAAAAATTAATTTCCTTGGAAGCACATCCTTAATTCGTTTTAAACACATGTAATTCTGTTTGAAAAAATCTGTTGTCCATGGATAATATTGGAATGCTTTAAAAAATAATACCCTATTGTATATGTACTTACGTTCAATCGAAGCAAATTGAGTGACGAATAAAGCAAGTTATCTGGTCTACGGAAGCATGCTTCCGAACATATTTGAAACAACCCATTACAACTATTTTCAGATCGAAGCAATATTTAATTCCACTGGAAGCAGATTTTAGTAGGACTTGAAACAAAAATTTTGAACCCATCGGAAGCAAATATACATAGTAGCATGATTTCAACATTCTTCAAACAAGCCGTTCCAACTATTTTTAGATCGAAGAAAATTTCAGTAGCATTTAAAAAAACAAGCTTTGATCACATAGGAAGCAAATATACATAGTACCAGAAACATAATATTCCAGTAAGGAAGTAAATCAGATGTCACGGAGACTATAATTTTCTCAAATTATTAGTTCCACTAAAAGATAAATTATTTTTCTAAAAATTAGGAGGAGGAGTTAACGGGAGCAGTTTGGAAACTCCACGTCAAGTTACCGATTCCTGGCAAACGATTTCTGTTTTAAAAGCGACAATAATATACGTGCATTAATTACGGGATCAGTTTTTAATGGAAGCATGAAAACCGGATCTTGATTGACCAAAATAGATGCACGGGTCTAGTTGCAGATCGAACAGTCGAGCTTCTTCCAATCCTACGTTTGTGCACTAGTCCGATCGAAAGCCAATATCGGCTTCCGGTTCCTAGCGCTGCCCATGTGTTACTACTTGTTGGTTGCTTTGTTTTTTGTTGCTTAAAACGTGAATCTGTGTTACCGCTAATAAATGTAGTATAGAATATAACAATGCTAGGGAAGGCATGTCTTCTCTTACCTCTCCACATCATTTAGAGAAGACACAATATATAACTTTATAATGCATTATCTCTTATTGCCATCTCTAGCAATTAATGAGAATTGACTATTTTTAGTAAGAAATTGGTTGGCTAAGGGAAGACATATGGTACAATGGAAAAATAGTCTTTTCTTATTTCTAAGAGATCATCCCTTAGCTAAGAGAAGACAACCTCCTCTTTCTTATTTCTCTCTCCTCCAACTAAGGAAAAAATCCTACGTGACAACCATAAGGGAAGGCTGACGTCACCGCATTATACGTGCCCTAGCAGAGTTACTTCGGTTGCACCGAATATAAACATGTCCTCTCGTAAGGAAAGGATTAGTTCCCTACTTCCCTTCCTTCAAGCTCGCCCACAAACACATGGTGCCGCCCCATGCCTTCCCGTCTCAGCCACACTTCATTAGTAGCATCGACAATCTACAACCACGTGCCGCCGAAAATCCCTCCCCCCTTCCTGCCTCCTAGCAATTGATATCTTCGCTAGATTGTTATAGTTCTCACGTTTAGTTATTGTTTTTTCTTCCTTGGTTGAAAAAAGAGTGATACTGATTGTTCAGCCGACTTCCTAGCACGTGTTTCTGAATCAGCCCCAATGTATATTTTGGGTGTGTTATTGTTTGTTTTCATAAGGGTGGTCTGTTTATTAGAAAAACTGTTAATATATGACCTTCGCCTTCTCGGCTTCTCGTAAAACAAAGGGTAGGTACATGGTGCAAAATACTGATCATCTTTGTTATTTATCATAAGGAAATTTTCAAAGTCACCCGAATTCTCAACTTGATGCAACTCGCTTATTTGAATATTGCAAACTAACGAGGGCACATGTACTCAGGGTTAAGAGCTTATCTCTTCCTTGTTTTGTAGTTTAACGAGTGATGCAATACCACTATATATCGATCTTCTTTTCCTTTTAGTTCCTTATAGCTAGGTTCATACTATTGGTCTTATGTATTCAAATTTTCAGTCATATGGAATCTTATTTTCCAATTCATTTTGTAGAACGTGGGGGAAGATGCTGAAAGAATCCCGTGTAAACAGTCTCGATGGTTCCTTTGTCATACAAAGCGATTGAAGCTTCAGATTGTTAAAGAACACAAAGTTGACGATAGAGTAAACTTCTTCCTGCAATAATGTGAGAGACTCCGAGCAGCTAATGACAGGAGGAAGAAATGCCCCTAACTTTTTTTGGAGCATAAACAGCAGGTAAGGCCCCTACTGCGCCATTTTCATTCATTAATTAAAGGAAGCTATTTAAGGATGATTGTGTAGAAGATAGGCGACAGATAATACAATTCATCGTTGAATACAATTCACAAACATTTAATGATTATATTAAGTACCTCATGTTCCTACCCGGAATGGTCTAACTAAACTCTTATCAGAAGGAGTCAAACTAATTGTACCATCACTTATGTAGACAGCCCAGTAGAACATGAACGGAACACTTGTGCAAAACAGTAGGTTAACAAGACATTTTTTATGATCTACAGTACTTTTTTTGAGAACAGCGCAGTTGTATTATCATTTAGTCTTGTCATCATCTTGACTGTGCTTCCCGAATCTATAGCTTGTTTTCCTACAGACTTGCATCATCACAACTTCCTGTCAGGAGATGAAAATCAACATCAGAATATTGCCCTTGCGGTCCCCAAAACAGCCGTGGAGCACCCTTGAAGAAGGCCATAGAGGCAGAAGCCACCGAATATTTGCAATTCGAAGCAAGTCGCCTGAGAGGATGAATCCTCTTCTACCATAAGCGACGGCATCTTCCGTATGGAATTCCAGAGAGCAATGAACTTGATATGCTGGTAAGATTCACAGCTTTACAAAGAATCCACTAGAAACCAGAGAATACAGCTTAAGCACCTACCAAATGAACGCGATTACAAGGAATCCACAAGAAACTAGAGAATGCAGCTACAGCTTAAGCACCTCCCAAATCAACATGGTTGCCAGGAATCCGCTAGTTACAAGATACTTGTACTTGTACCATAGTAAGTACATGGAAGAATGCAGAATACAAACTACCAGACGTGTATCAGAAGTCAGAACTACAGCCTACAGGATGTGTTATCAGCTTAGCATGGTTGATTAACAAAAATACACAGGCAACAAGGGTGAAGATATATTGAAAGCATAATGCTAAAGATAGAGAGAGCTTTGCTATAAGAAAAGGTCACGGCAAGTTCGGTTAGAGATAGACCACTAGAACATGAACGAAACACTTCTGCGGAACAGCAGCATACACATAACATCTACAGTACTTGGATAATGACGTGGTTGTATTATCATTTAGAACACAACCGAGAGAGATTATTTTCATCATCTTAGCTCTGCTCCTCAATCTATAGCTTGTTTTCCTACAGACTTGCATCATCAAACCTTCCTGTCAGGATACACATATCAACATCAGAACATGGCCTTGCAGTCTCCAAAACATCCGTAGAGCCACCCTTGTCACAACTAATTATACCATCCAAATGATTTGCAAAAATGTTGTCTCTCTCAGCATCAAAAAATATGTAGTCGACATCCAATGGGTTTGGAAAATCACCATCATTGTCAACATCGTCCACTTGAAAGTCCCGGCCACCAAGGTATTCATAATAAGTAGGGTGCACAATCTTCTTTTTGTTAGTCTCACAAGCAAAGCAACTCCCTATAATGGTAGCATTGCAAAATAAGGTGAGTAAAGATTGTTCAAAAAACAATACACATATCTTGCTAAAGAAATCTACAAAATAAGGTCAGTATTTCAAATGCACATGATAAGAACACAGCATACCAACCAAATAACACAACCAGACATTCCCCCAAAAATGAATAATCCAGGCAAATTCTGGATGTACCCATTACCCAATGAGGCAATTCCCAGCAAGTGCCTTTGTAGACAGTGGAATAAGCATGACTTGTTTAAGTAGCAGTGTTAATAAACAGATGACAACAAGAAAATGTTTTTAAGCAATGCTAGAAGCCGTCACTACGTAAGACAATCAAAGCAGTTAAAACTCATCATGAACACATAATCAGTGTAAAAAACAGAGAAAAGGTAACTGTTTAGAATGCTCACAGAAGGGAGGATTTCTAAGATTTCTAGCTGTTTATAGTGCATGGTGGCTACTAAGCCAAACAGACGATGGATGTATTTAAGAAACTGGAATTGAGAAAATACCTATTTCCCTCAACGGATCAACTATCACGCACAAGCGGATACTGCTGTCGTCAATAGCTGGAACAAGTGCCTCGGTGAAGAAGAGGAGAGGGGTGCCTAACACAGAACCAGATTCCTGACGATGTGCAAAGAAATTGATGTGGTAGCAGTTATCCAATCTCTCTATCTTGAGCAGATTCACACCACACACAGAATGAAGAGCAAACTGTTCCTCGGATTGCAGTGAGTACTTGCGCAATGCCGCTGCCACGACTTTGAGCACTGCCTCTTCTGTGGCCTTGAACAGTTTCTTCTGAGATGAGATTACCTCAAGAACCCCTGGGCTGATCACCAAGGAAGGCTGCAGAAGATCGTTTGGCAGGTCAGGTACCAGTGATTTCTCAAGGCGCCTGATGTCCATAGGTGAAAGCATGTGTGTCGTGCGCAGAAACAGGACAGTGTCTCGTTCTACAGTGGGCAGCACGGACGATGAGAACAGCACAAAGGCGGCCGGGTTGGGGTGCAGTGCTGCGTTGGCGGCCACCTGGAAGGCGCCATGGGCCTGCAACCGCATCGCTCTCTGTGCGCTGGATCTGCTGGTCCGGTTTGCCAGGGCGACGGCGGCGGACAGATCGGCGTGGGCGGACATTAGATTCCAAAGCGCGTCGCCGGTGGAGAGCTTCGGACAGAAGTGGCGGAGCGAAGCTACCAGTCCATCGAGAGAGCGGTGGCACGCGCGGACGATGCCGTCGTTGCTGATCATGTCGGCATCGATCCGGTCGGCGTCGCGGAGTGGGAAGGACGCGGCGTACCAGACGGAGCTGAGGATGATGTTGTGGACGGGGTGGAGGGGCCCGTAGCAGTGGCCGGCGACGAGGAGGCCGCGCGCGAGGGTGGCCCGGAGGTCGGCCGCGGGCAGCCGCGAGATTGCCTCGAGGTAGTGGCGGTGGATGAGGCTCAGCAACCTCCGCCTCATAGCGCTCATGTCCGCCTGCGCCCAGGCCTCGCCATCCTCCTCCCCCGCCATGGACGGTAGCCCACGCAGCCTGGGGTTTTGCGCGCGGCGGTGCGACCGAGGGTTTGCCCCCCGAAAAGCCCGACGAGGCGACGAGGAGAGGAGAGCGGCCGTCCGGTTCGGGGGAGAAGCGACCGGTCGGTTGCTTCAGCCAGCCAGAGTCGGACGCCCGAGAGCCGAGATGCCGTTCGTGTAAGGACCGTAGGGTAAAGTCCATTTTATTGTGAATAGAAATGAAGAGAAGTAACTACTACCTCCATTTTAAGGCTTAAGATTTATAATTTTATTTTTTATGTAAAAAAGGTTTTTATTTTTTTCAAAAGATCATGTTTTTAGAAAAAATATTAATATTTAAAATCTGAAATACATACCCTTTGATAAATCATGAAAAATATATTTACATGATACCTACTATATAACATCATATTTTTTTGAACTTTTTTTTAATTTGGTCAGACTTTCAGTAGCTTGATTTTTTTTTAAAAAAAGTCTTAAACTTTGAAACCAATGTAGTAAGGAAATTAATATAATAAAGATATTCGCTACCATTTTAATTCTAATTGTTCACCACTTTGTTAAGGGCAACTCAACGGTGCTCCAAAACGGATATGGCCTGTCCAATACTGTCTACCTGAACAATATGTAGAACTGACGGGTTATTTCTAACGAATTGTTGTCCTTTTTTTCCCCTTCACCCCTGTCCAATAATAAGGAGAAGAGCGCACACATGTCTAGAATCGTGGTCCATCTAGTAATGAGACATGTGCATGAAAATAAGTTACATCGAAATAAACTTAGGAACTCGAATTTAAAGTTCCAAACAAATTCTAAAAATATTTGCATGTAACCAACAAGGTATGCCACCCATGTGTAGAAAATCAATTCCGCGCTAGGCGTCCCCCGGACGATGGGGGCTTCCCATCGTCCTGGTCCCCCGTGCGCCACGTGTCCCCCAAATAGCTCAAAATCCCGCGTTTTGCTGCAAAACATCCCGTTTTTGCTACATATGTCCCCGCTTTTGCTTCCGAAGCAAAAAAACGGTTCGTTTCAGAAATAGAACGTCTCGCCGGAGACCTCGTCGGAGACCATGCAGCAAAAAAAATGTGCTAATGCAGCAAAACCGACTTCGCCGGAGACATCGTCGGAAAAACTCATGGTGACTCACGGAGACCTTGTAGCAAAAAGTTGACACTATTGTAGCAAAACCACAAGACGGTTGTAGCAACAAAGTTCTTCTAATGTAGCAAAAAAGTGACTTCGTCGGATACATGGCCGGAGAATTTAGTCGGAAGAGCTCGCCGGAGAACTTGTAGAAAAAGCTAGATCATTGCCGTTGGCGAACAACGGCTGCCCATGGAAGCAAGCTCGACCCATTGGCGGCAACCACGGCCGTCCATGGAAGCAAAGCTCGGCCACCGCTGGAAGCAAGCTTGGTCACCCGTGGAAGCAAGATTGGTCCCCTGTGGAAGCAAGCTCTCCCACTGCCGGAAACAAGGTCGGTCGCCGGCAGCACACGACCCCATGGCGCAAGGTTGGCGGGGTTGGTCGCCTGTGGAAGCAAGCTCGACCACCGCCGAGCAAGGTCGGCCGCCA
Organism: Avena longiglumis; assembly: GCA_030063025.1. Classification (NCBI taxonomy): domain Eukaryota; kingdom Viridiplantae; phylum Streptophyta; class Magnoliopsida; order Poales; family Poaceae; genus Avena; species Avena longiglumis. The sequence goes on along the minus strand of CP125973.1, from coordinate 99,662,125 downwards.
AAGACCATTACAACGGAGAAAGGCGCCGTGCCTCGATAACACCGTCGTCTGGCGGAGCGGTGTCTTCTTGACACCTCGAGGTTAATCCATGGTGGGGAGAGGACAAATCCATGGCGGAGATCGATGGGAGCAATTGGATGGGGCGATGGAGGGTTTCCGGTGGTTGGAGAGGCGTCGGTGCCCGCAGTTGGTCGTGCATGGCTGGGTAGTGGCGAACAACGACTGAGCCAGAGCCGGTGATGAGCGGTGCATTGCCATGGAATTTTGGAGCTCATGGCGGTGCTAGCTATGCAGAAACACAAGAGAAAAGGGAAAACTGGAGATGAGTGCAGATAAGACGGGTCATGAGTGGTGGGTCCTATCGCTGTCGCTTCACGTGGAGGACGCGCGTGCGGTTGGCGACCCGGACGATGCATCGTCCGGGGGATGAGAATCATTTTCCATACAAAATACCTTATATTGTAGTCTCAGCAAAAATGACAAAATTCAGATCTAGATATGGTGAACGGTACAAAATTGGTTATAATTTTTTTTCAATTTTGTCATTTTTGCTGAACCCAAATTTTAAGTATTTTGAATTGAAAATTTGTACGGTCATGTACGTCTTTGGCACATGCGAATTTTTTTTGAACAGTTTTTTCCTAATTGTATTTCATTGGCACATACGTCCTACTTACCTCATATTTTCCCTTTGTTTTTTCATTTCTCCTGCTCGTTGATCTCTTTTCCTTTGTCATCGCACACGCACCCCATCGGCCCTCGCAGTCATGCTGCCGAGAGCTCCAAATAGGATGAAGGCGCCTGCTCTGAAGGGGTCCTTCGTCGAGCCACGCAGGAGGTAGGAGACGAAGATGAAGCCCGCGTGGGTGATGACCGGCGAATGGACGGCTGACTGCATGTGACAGAAGTTCGTGATGGCTGAGCGAAACGGACGGCGCAAGAAGGCTAACATCAAGAAGACGACGGTTGTGGTGGCTACGCATATTGCGACGTTCATCACGGGCATTGTCGCTCCTGGCGTCGGTAGGAGCCAAGGTTGCAGCACGTCCGTGTCAGTGTTCGATCGGGAAGCACGTTGTCATCTTCTCCGGGCTACTTCCACAAATGCGCCGCCACGACGCCACTCTCAAGGTTCACTCCCGAGTACACTAACAGAGGCGACAACATCAACAACAACTGTGACAACATGCAAGCAAGAAGCGACGGTGTCTGAGAAGAAGGAGCCGACGGACAAGCTGATGTATGTCAACAACGGATGTTTGGTTGTTTTCGATTTGATTTCCGCCTAGCTCGATGTTGTAATATTATGGCGCGAACGATTGTTATCTGGTGACAGGTACTTTGAACTCTATGGCCTTGAATATTCGTATATTAATTAAATTTGCTTTTCCAAATCTGTTTGCGGACTGTTTTTAGACATCTTACTCTGAACTCTATGGTCATGAATATTCATATGTTAATTAAATTTGCTTTTTAAAATCTGTTTGGCAGCCTATTTTTAGACATCGTATGCCATATTAGAGAATAGTGGCATACTGAATTTTGATATTAGGTTTTGTTGTACTCCCTTCTTCTCGAAATACATATCGACAATTTATCTAAATACCCATTTGTCCAATGTTTTGGTGTATATATATATATATATATATATATATATATATATATATATATATATATATATATATATATATATATATCCAAATCTAGACAAATATTTCAAGAGATGGGAGAGTATCATTCATGATATTTCTTCACCCCCTTATCCTCTTGCCAAAGAAACCTAAGCCTATAAAAATCTAATTTCTCTTACTCCTTTAGGCAATCTTAACAAAGACCGCATATAACTTTCCTCAAAAAGAAAAAAATAAACACATCGTATAACTTGTAACATTGCACGCGGGTTTCAATAGGCACAAGCGTATCAACAAGAGAGAAAACTTTACTTGCCAATGGTTAACATGTTCTCTACTTTTTTTATATAGGATTCCAAATACTCTTAAGCAATATTTTAACATTTATAAGAATTTCCAAATATCTAAAAGGAGTACTCCTCTTTGACAAGTACTCCCTTCGTCCCGTAATAAAAGAGTTTTTAACTTTTGTGAAACGAATGCATCTAGATGCTAAAAGATATGCGTAAGTTTATTCTAAATCTACACACTAAAAGATGTTTAGATACATTTATTTTTTTAAATCTAAAACATCTTATATTTTGAAATGGATGGAGTAGTATTCTAATATAATCACCTCGTTTCCGGAGTAGTATTCTAGTATAATCACCTTGTTTCTACAGCACCACAAAACAGAAACCTTCTAAAAAAGAGCAAAGTAACCAGACGTTGGCATGTATCAATGAAACATGTATAGGGAAGCCAACACTAAGATCCTTGAAAATCACTAGTAGATCATGACATAATTATGATCACTAAGATACTAGAAAATCAGGAGATCATGACATACCAAAGGCCAAAACTTCCAATAAAAATCAAGGGCGTGTTTGGTTGGGTCGACGCCCCGTTTCTCGCACGGCACGGAAAAAAATAAGCCCGTTTGGAGAGCTGGGTTGCACTGAGTTGCTGCACCACACGATTCTTAAAACAGGCCAAAATTTGGCCCGCTGAAAACACCGAAATTGGTCGTTTCCACGCAGCCAGGACCCGGCGAGTGCCGCGTGCCTATCGCTTGCACGCATGGGGAAGCGCGAGAGACGGGACGTTTTCTCCTTAACCCCTAGGCCACTCCGCTCACCGCCCAGTCCCACTCCCCTCACCACGATTACCGGCCATGGCCGCCGCTCCTCCGCCTCCCCACCTCTGTTCCGCGGCCTCAGCATTGGCGAGGTGAGCGCGCATAGCCTATTGGTTGTCGTTCAATTCGAGAAGCTCGTCGGCGCGACGAGGCGGCCCTCGCGAGAGATCTCAGGGCACCCGCGCACATATGCTCGTGCGGAACTAGGGTGGCCACGGCGGCGACGGCCGCGTCGCCTACAACCGTGGAGGAACCGACATCTGTGGCCAGGCAGGCTGGAAAAGCCCCCGACCAGAGTCAGGATTACCCTCGTCTCCTTGGATAGGGTTTTTCTGCCCGTGCCAGCGGCCCCAATCCCCGCGCCAGGGCTTCTTCTCTTGCTTTGGCGGCGCATTCTACAGCTTCCTCCTCATCGATGGCGCCACCGCCGAACAGGGTAAGATCCTGATCTACATAGCGGTTAGGGTTTGGCCCCAAATCGACGGCGGTTAAGGCTCGATCTTCGGTAGTTGTAGAGCAATTTGGGGCTTTAGTTAGTATGTACCAGCTACCCGGTAGTTGTAGAGCGATTTTACCCGATTCCTCAATTTGGGTGTTGTCCTAGGGCATTGCCCGATTGGGGAACGTATCCGATTCATCAATTTGGGCATTGCCTGATTGGGGATACTAGAGCATGTTTGTACCATGATTCCTCCATGTTTGTACCATGTGCATTGCCAAATTTGTCAATGATGCTTGCTCCCATTTTGTTACTGACCTTGTTTTGCTTCCTACCAAGGTGGTTAAGTTTGAATGCGATATTGTGGGGAGGGGCTGGCCCCCCCCCCCCCCCCTCGTTGGGTTATTAGGACGTGCTCCTGATGCGGCTCAGTTAACTGTAGAGCCTCGTTGGGAAACCCCAAGAGGAAGGTATGATGAGCACAGCAGCAAGTTTTCCCTCGGTTATGAAACCAAGGTTATCGAACCAGTAGGAGTAAGGAAACAACTCCGAGGTGTTACTAACAACTTGGAACATGCACAACACAAACTCAAAACTTTGCCCCAACTTACAGTGAGGTTGTCAATCTCACTGGTTTGCTGAAAACAAAGGATTGAACTGTTGGAATTATGCCCTAGAGGTAATAATAAAGATGTTATTATTATAATTCTTGTTCATGATAAAGTTTATATTCCATGCTAGAATTGTATTAAGCGGAAACTTTAATACTTGTGTGGTTTGTGAACAACACCGTGTCCCTAGTATGCCTCTATAGACTAGCTCATTGATTATTGATGGTTAAGGTTTCCTAACCATAGACATGAGTTGTCGATTAATAATGAGATCATATCATTGGGAGAATGATATGATGGACATACCCAAACTAAGCGGAGCAATTAGATCGTGTCATCGTGTTCATCTTTGCGAAGCTTTTCTTATGTCAAATATTGTATTCCTTAGACCATGAGATAATACAACTCCCTGGTACCGGAAGAAAGCTTTGAGGTCATTAAACGTCATCCTATGAGAGGGTGATCATAAAGGTGTCTCTCAGGTGATCGGAAAGTACCTGTTGGGTTATATGTATCGAGATGGGATTTGTCCCTCCCAAGGTTGAGAGATATACTTCGGGCCCACTCGGTAATCGATATCAACACCGCTTGCAAGCATGTGGTTAAGGAGTTAATCACAAAGTGATATCGGATTATGGAACGAGTAAAGTACTTGCTGTGAACGAGATTGAACTAGGTATGACGGTACCGACGATCGAATCTCGGGCAAGTAAAATATCGCGCGACGAAGGGAATATATATATATGGGATTGATTGAATCCTGGCATCGTGGTTCATCCGATATGATCATCGATGAATGTGTGGGAGTCAATATGGGTTTCCAGACCCCGCTGTTGATTATTGATAAAAGATCATGTCTGCATATTCTCGAACCCGAAGGGTCACACACTTAACGTGTCTCGACGCTAGGATAGATTGGATAATTGGTTTATGAGTTTTTGTTTGGAGTCTCGGATGGGATCCGGGACATCACGAGAGGTTCCGGAATGGTCCGGAGAATAAGATTCATATAAGGCAATGCAGTTTTTGGAGTTCGGAATTGTTTCGGGTTAATCGGTATTGTACCGGAAGCTTCTAGAACCTTTCGGAGGGGGACCAACGTGGCCCCACCTACCGGGAGGGGGCATGGGCCTATAAGGGAGTGCCCTAGCCTCATTGGGCCAGGGGCACAAGGCCCCATAGGGCCCAGCCGGCCAAACCTAGGGGAAACCCTAGGAGAGCTTCTAGAAGGGAGGGAAACTTGCCCCCACTCCTCCCTCCTTGGCCGCCGGCCCTAGGGCTTGGGGGAGGGGCAAGGGCTGGACGCCCACCCCTCTATATAAAGAGGGCTGGGGGCGCACCCCCTCCCACACCTCCTCCACAACCCTAGCCGCCCTGCTGTCCTCCTCTCTCTCTCTCCCTCCCGACTGCACGTAGGCGAAGCCCTGCTGCAGAAACTCTCCATCACTTGCACCGCACCGTCGCGTTGTAGATCCAATCCGTCTCTCCACCATACTTGCTGGACCAAGGAAGGAGGAGACGTCGAGGTGCCGCACGTGTGCATCTCTCGGAGGCATCGCCACTTGCGGTGTTAGATCGGATCGGATCGCGAGGAGGAGAAGCGAGTGCGACTACATCACCCATGTTCCGACGAACGTTCCACTGTGCGAATCTTCAAGGGTATGAAGATCTCATCTAATCCCCCTCGTTGATTGCATCTCCTAGATTAGATCTTGGCTTTTCTGTTCGCATCCGTAGAATTTTTTTGATTTACTATGCTGTGAAACCCTTAAGTGGTATCAGAGCTAGATCTATGCGTAGATGTGTTTCACGGGTAGAACGCAACATGGTTGTTGCGGGCGTTGATGTTTTCTATTGCAAGCCTCTTGTTTGTGTTCTTCTTATGACGCGGGATAGTGAGATCGAAGCGGTCCAGGCCAACTTTACGCGACGTCGTTCGCGAGACCGGCTCCGCACTTGACGTGTGGCTTGTTCCACACATGCGGCTGGTGGATGCCAGTTTCTCTTACTATAGTTGTCATGGGATTTACACCGGAGTTTGTCAACCATAATATCACCGTTTTGGCTTTCCGTAGGTAAGAATCGTTCTTAGCATGCTACTCCCATAAGCCACGTAAAACATGCAACAACAAAGTAGAGGCATCTAACTTGTTTTTGCAGGGAGTGTTTTCTGTGATATGGTATGGCCCAAGATGTGATGTGTGTATTGTATGCGATGATCATGTTTTGTAATGTTTCACGACTTGCATGTCGATGAGTACACAACCGGCAGAAGCCATATGGTTGTCTTTATAATTGTGTATGACCTGTGTGTCAACTTTTTATACGCCATGTAATAGTTTCACTTTATCGCTAAGTAGTTAGCAATAGTTGTAGTTGCTATTCGTGGTGGAGGCAATCATGGTGGAGTGATGGAGATCATGCCGACACGCACAAGATGGAGATCATTGCGCGAAGATTGGCTATACCATGTCACATAAAGTTATATGCATGTGATGTTTATCCTTTTATGTATCTTATTATGCTTAGATCGCGACGGTAGCATTATAAGATGATTCCTCACTTAAAGATCAAGATAAAACTGTGTTCTCCCCATGTATGCACCGTTGCGAAAGTTCGTCGTGTCCTAGCATCACGTGATGATCGGGTGCTATAGACTCTACGTTCACATACAACGGGTGCAAGCCAGTTTTGCACACACGGAAATACTTGGGTTTGACTTGACGAGCCTAGCATGTACAGACATGGCCTCGGAACACATGAACCGAAAGGTTAAGCATGAGTCATATGAATGATATGATCGACACTTTGTTGTCCACCATTGAAGCCACATCTCTTCTCGTGAAGATCGGATTAGGTGTGGTGAATTTGGATCATGTTCACTAAACAACTTGAGGGATGTTGATTTTAGTGGGAGTTCATCTAGTAATTTGATTAAAAGTTGAACTAGTTATCATGAACATAGTCTAATTTGTACTTGCAAACATTGTAGATCAAATGGCTAAGTCCAACTTCAACTTCAACGTTTTTGCTGAGAAAGAAAAGCTTAGAAATAATGGGTCTAACTTCACCAACTGGTTCCGCAATCTGAGAATCATTCTCTCTGGCGGTCAAAAGGACTATGTCCTTGAGAATGCACTAGGTGACGCCCCTGCTGTAGATGCGCCGGCTGATGAGAAAGTTGTCTATCAGTCGCGCAAAGATGATTATGGTGTGATTAAGAGCACCATGTTGTTTGCTATGGAATCAGACCTTCAAAATCGTTTTGAAGACTATCCCGGGCCCTTTGAGATTCTTGAGGAGCTGAAAACTATGTTTCAGACTCAGGCCCGTTCTAAGAGATATGATATCTCTGAGAAATTCTTTAACTGCAAGATGGAGGAAGGGAGTTCCGTTAGTGAGCACGCCATAAAGATGTCGGGCTACACTCAACGCCTTGAGCAACTGGACTGCAAGATTCCAGAGGAGATCAAGATTGACAGGGTTCTGCAATCACTCCCTCCCAGCTACAAAAGTTTTGTAGTGACTCATAATCAGATTGGTTCCACTGATACGATCACCGAGGTCTTCGCAAAGTCAAGGCTGCGAGGTGGACATCAAAAGGATAATCATGTGTTGATGGTCAACAAGCCCCCACCTTCAAGAAAGGTAAGGGTGCAAAGAAGCCCTTCAAGAAAGGCGGCGCAAGCGCGTTCCCGCCGAGAAGAAGATCAAGTCCATACCTAAGCCGATCGAGTGCTTCTATTGCAAGGACAAGGGTCACCGGAAGCGAATCGTCTCAAGTACTTAGCGGACAAGAAGGCTGGCACCATCAAAGGTATATTTGATATACATGTTATTGATGTTTTCCTTACTAGCCCTCGTTGTAGTGCCTGGGTATTTGATACCGGTTCAGTTGCTAATATTTGTAACTCGAAACAAGAGCTACAGAATAGACGGCGGCTTGCGATGGATGAGGTGACGATGCGCGTTGGCAACGGATCAAGAGTTGATGTGATGGCCGTCGGCACGCTCTCCTTAGTTTTACCTTCGGGATTAGTTTTAAACCTTAATAAGTGTTATTATGTGCCTGCGTTGAGCATGAACATTATTTATGGATCGTGTTTATTGCAAGACGGTTATTCATTTAAATCTGAGAATAATGGTTGTTCCATTTATATGAGTAACATCTTTTATGTTCATGCACCTGCTATGAATGGTTTATTTCTTCTGAATCTCGAAAGGGATGAAACACACATCCATAACATTGAGGCTAAGAGATGCAAAGTAGATAGTAATAATACTACTTATTTGTGGCACTATCGTCTAGGTCATATTGGTGTAAAGCGCATGAAGAAACTCCATTCTGATGGACTTTTGGAGTCTCTTGATTTTGAATCATTTGACACATGTGAACCATGCCTCATGGGCAAGATGATCAAAACCCCGTTCTCCGGAATGATGGAGAGAGAAATGGACTTGTTGGAAATCATACATACCGATGTGTGCGGACCGATGAGTGTTTCGACGCGCGGTGGATATCGCTATTTTCTCACTTTTACCGATGACTTAAGTAGATATGGGTATATCTATTTAATGAAACATAAATCTGAAACATTTGAAAAGTTCAAGGAATTTCAGAATGAAGTGGAGAACCATCGTAACAGAAAGATTAAGTTTCTACGATCCGATCGTGGAGGTGAATATTTGAGTTATGATTTTCTCACGCATCTTAAAGCAAGCGCAATTGTTTCGCAACTCACGCCACCCGGAACACCACAGCGCAACGGTGTGTCTGAACGCCGGAACCGAGCCCTATTAGATATGGTCCGATCAATGATGTCTCTTCGATTTGTGTTATCATTTTGGGGTTATGCATTAGAAACCGCTGCATTCACTTTAAATAGGGCACCATCTAAATCCGTTGAGACGACACTGTATGAACTATGGTTTGGTGCTAAACCTAAGTTGTCGTTTCTTAAAGTTTGGGGATGCGAAGCTTACGTCAAGAAGTTGATGCCGGACAAGCTCGAACCCAAAGCGGAGAAATGCGTCTTCATAGGATACCCTAAGGAAACTATTGGGTATACCTTCTATCACATAACCGAAGTCAAAGTGTTTGTCAGAAGAACGGTTCCTTTCTTGAGAAGGAGTTTCTCTCGAAAGAAGTGAGTGGGAGGAAAGTAGAGCTAGACGAGGTTATTGAACCTTCTCTTGAGTTGGAGAGTAGCGCAGACCTGAAATTGTTCCAAGCGTCACCGCACCAACAATAGAGGAAGCTAATGACAAGGATCATGAAGCTTCGGACGATGCTACTACTGAACGTCGCATGTCGACAAGGTCGCGTGCCCCTCCTGAGTGGTATGGCAACCCTGTCTTGACTGTCTTGTTAGTAGAAGACAGTGAACCTACGAACTATGAGGAAGCGATGATGAGCCCAGACTCTGAGAAATGGCTAGAAGCCATGAAATCCGAATTGGGATCCATGAGCGAAAACCAAGTATGGACTTTGGTGGACCCTCCTAGCGACCGAAAGGCCGTTGAGTGCAAATGGATCTTCAAGAAGAAAACGAACGCGGATGGTAATGTTACCGTCTATAAAGCACGACTTGTTGCGAAAGGTTTTCGACAAGTTCTAGGTGTTGACTACGATGGGACTTTCTCTCCCGTAGCGATGTTTAAGTCCATTCGGATTTTATTAGCAATTGCTGCGTTTCATGATTATGAAATATGGCAGATGGATGTCAAGACTGCTTTCCTCAATGGCAACATTGATGAAGAGTTGTATATGATGCAACCCGAAGGTTTTGTCGATCCTAAGGATGCTAGTAAAGTATGCAAACTTCAGCGTTCTATTTATGGACTGAAGCAAGCATCTCGGAGTTGGAACCTTCGTTTTGATCAAGTGATCAAGAGCTTTGGATTTGTTCCAAATTGCTACGAAGCTTGTATCTACAAGAAAGTGAGTGGGAGCTCGGTGACGTTTCTGGTACTATATGTGGATGACATATTGATTATTGGAAATGACATCAACATGCTTAACGATGTGAAGAGTTATTTGAACAAGTGTTTTCAATGAAAGACCTAGGTGAAGTCGCTTATATATTGGGCATCAAAATCTATAGAGATAGACAAAGACGCTGATAGCTTTAAGCCGTACATACCTAGACAAAGTTCGAAAAGGTTCGTAATGGATAAGGCAAATAAAGGTTCAAAGGCCTATGTTGTCGTAAGATATTGAGCAAGGCTCATTGTACACACGGTAAATGATAGGGAAGCTATGAGCAAAGTGCCTTATGCCTCGGCCATAGGTTCTATCATGTATGCCATGTTGTGTACTAGACCGGATGTGTCCAATGCTCTTAGTTTGACGAGATATCAAAGTGATCCAGAGTGGAACATCGGACAGCCGTGAAGAACATCCTAAAGTACCTGAATAGGACTAAAGAAATGTTCTTAGTCTATGGGGTGATGAGCACACCGTCGTAAAGGTTACGTCGACGCTAGTTTCGACAATCGACAACGATGATTCTAAATCTCGACAAGATACGTTTATATTTTGAATGGAGGAGCCGTGAGTCGGAGAAGCTGCAAGCAAAGCGTGATCGCGGGATCTGATGAGAAGCGGAATACATGGCTGCCGCAGAAGCGTCAATTGAAGGAGTTTGGATCGAAACTTCATCATCGAGCTTGGCGTGGTTCCAAGTGCATTGGACCCATCGGATATATTGTGTGACAACACCGACGCCATAGCACTCGCTAAGGAACCAAGATATCATCCAAAGACCAAGCATATCAACGCAAGTTTCATATAATCCGAGATTATATAGCGATGGAGATCTCAAGATTAGCAAAGTACATACAAATCAATGTCGCAGATCCGCTGACTAAACCTCTTCCGCGTAAAACATGATCAAGACCTCGGCCATGGGTGTGAGATTGTTGCCAAATGTAAACTAGATTATTGACTCTAGTGCAAGTGGGAGACTGTTGGAATTATGCCCTAGAGGCAATAATAAAGATGTTATTATTATAATTCTTGTTCATGATAATGTTTATATTCCATGCTAGAATTGTATTAAGCGGAAACTTTAATACTTGTGTGGTTTGTGAACAACACCGTGTCCCTAGTACGCCTCTATGGACTAGCTCATTGATCAATGATGGTTAAGGTTTCCTAACCATAGACATGAGTTGTCGATTGATAATGAGATCATATCATTGGGAGAATGATATGATGGACAGACCCAAACTAAGCGAAGCAATTAGATCGTGTCATCATGTTCGTCTTTGCGAAGCTTTTCTTATGTCAAATATTGTATTCCTTAGACCATGAGATAATACAACTCCCTGGTATCGGAAGAAAGCTTTGAGGTCATCAAACGTCATCCTATGAGAGGGTGATTATAAAGGTGTCTCTCAGGTGATCGGAAAGTATCTGTTGGGTTGTATGTATCGAGATGGGATTTGTCCCTCCCAAGTCGGAGAGATATACTTCGGACCCACTCGGTAATCGATATCAACACCGCTTGCAAGCATGTGGTTAAGGAGTTAATCACAAAGTGATATCGGATTACGGAACGAGTAAAGTACTTGCTGTGAACGAGATTGAACTAGGTATGACGGTACCGACGATCGAATCTCGGGCAAGTAAAATATCGCGAGACGAAGGGAATATATATATCTGGGATTGATTGAATCCTGGCATCGTGGTTCATCCGATGTGATCATCGATGAATGTGTGGGAGTCAATATGGGTTTCCAGACCCCGCTGTTGATTATTGATAGAAGATCATGTCTGCATATTCTCGAACCCGCAGGGTCACACTTAACGTGTCTCGACGCTAGGATAGATTGGATAATTGATTTATGAGTTTTTGTTCGGAGTCTCGGATGGGATCCGGGACATCACGAGAGGTTCCGGAGTGGTCCGGAGAATAATATTCATATAAGGCAATGCAGTTTTTGGAGTTCGGAATTGTTCCGGGTTAATCGGTATTGTACCGAAAGCTTCTAGAACCTTCCGAAAGGGGACCAACGTGGCCACACCTTCCGGGAGGGGGCATGGGCCTATGAGGGAGCGCAACTGTCCGAAGTACTTAGCGGACAAGAAGGCTGGCACCATCAAAGGTATATTTGATATACATGTTATTGATGTTTTCCTTACTAGCCCTCGTTGTAGTGCCTGGGTATTTTATACCGGTTCAGTTGCTAATATTTGTAACTCGAAACAGGAGCTACAGAATAGACGGCGGCTTGCGAGGGATGAGGTGACGATGCGCGTTGGCAACGGATCAAGAGTTGATGTGATGGTCGTCGGCACGCTCTCCTTAGTTTTACCTTCGGGATTAGTTTTAAACCTTAATAAGTGTTATTATGTGCCTGCGTTGAGCATGAACATTATTTATGGATCGTGTTTATTGCAAGACGGTTATTCATTTAAATCTGAGAATAATGGTTGTTCCATTTATATGAGTAACTATGGTCATGCACCTGCTATGAATGGTTTATTTCTTCTGAATCTCGAAAGGGATGAAACACACATCCATAGCATTGAGGCTAAGAGACGCAAAGTAGATAGTGATAATACTACTTATTTGTGGCACTATCGTCTAGGTCATATTGGTGTAAAGCGCATGAAGAAACTCCATTCTGATGGACTTTTGGAGTCTCTTGATTTTGAATCATTTGACACATGTGAACCATGCCTCATGGGCAAGATGATCAAAACCCCGTTCTCCGGAATGATGGAGAGAGAAATGGACTTGTTGGAAATCATACATACCGATGTGTGCGGACCGATGAGTGTTTCGACGCGCGGTGGATATCGCTATTTTCTCACTTTTACTGATGACTTAAGTAGATATGGGTATATCTATTTAATGAAACATAAATCCGAAACATTTGAAAAGTTCAAGGAATTTCAGAATGAAGTGGAGAACCATCATAACAGAAAGATTAAGTTTCTACGATCCGATCGTGGAGGTGAATATTTGAGTTATGATTTTATCACGCATCTTAAAGCAAGCGGAATCGTTTCGCAACTCACGCCACCCGGAACACCACAACGCAATGGTGTGTCTGAACGCCGGAATCAAACTCTATTAGATATGGTTCGATCGATGATGTCTCTTACTGATTTGCCGTTATAATTTTGGGGTTATGCATTAGAAACCGCTGCATTCACTTTAAATAGGGCACCATCTAAATCCGTTGAGACAACACCGTATGAACTGTGGTTTGGTGCTAAACCTAAGTTGTCGTTTCTTAAAGTTTGGGGATGCGAAGCTTACGTCAAGAAGTTGATGCCAGACAAGCTCGAACCCAAATCAGAGAAATGCGTCTTCATAGGATACCCTAAGGAAACTATTGGGTATACCTTCTATCACAAAACCGAAGGCAAAGTGTTTGTCGCAAAGAACGGTTCCTTTCTTGAGAAGGAGTTTCTCTCGAAAGAAGTGAGTGGGAGGAAAGTAGAGCTAGACGAGGTTGTTGAACCTTCTCTTGAATTGGAAAGTAGCGCGACCGAAATTGTTCCAGGTCACCGCACCAACAATAGAGGAAGCTAATGACAAGGATCATGAAGCTTGGACGATGTCACATCGAACGTCGCAGGTCGACAAGGTCGCGTGCCCCTCCTGAGTGGTACGGAAACCCTGTCTTGACTGTCTTGTTGGTAGAAGACAGTGAACCTACGAACTATGAGGAAGCGATGATGAGCCCAGACTCTGAGAAATGGCTAGAGGCCATGAAATCCGAATTGGGATCCATGAGCGAAAACCAAGTATGGACTTTGGTGGACCCTCCTAGCGACCGAAAGGCCGTTGAATGCAAATGGATTTTCAAGAATAAAAAGGACGCGGATGGTAATGTTACCGTCTATAAAGCATGGCTTGTCGCGAAAGGTTTTCGACAAGTTCAAGGTGTTGACTACGATGAGATTTTCTCTCCCGTAGCGATGTTTAAGTCCATTCGGATTTTATTAGCAATTGCTGCGTTTCATGATTATGAAATATGGCAGATGGATGTCAATACTGCGTTCCTCAATGGCAACATTGATGAAGAGTTGTATATGATGCAACCCGAAGGTTTTGTCGATCCTAAGGATGCTGATAAAGTGTGCAAACTTCAGCGTTCCATTTATGGACTGAAGCAAGCATCTCGGAGTTGGAACCTTCGTTTTGATCAAGTGATCAAGAGCTTTGGATTTGTTCCAAATTGCTACGAAGCTTGTATCTACAAGAAAGTGAGTGGGAGCTCAGTGACGTTTCTGGTACTATATGTGGATGACATATTGATTATGGGAAATGACATTAACATGCTTAACGATGTGAAGAGTTATTTGAACAAATGTTTTTCAATGAAAGACCTAGGTGAAGTTGCTTATATATTGGGAATCAAAATCTATAGAGATAGACAAAGACGCCTGATAGCTTTAAGCCAGAGTACATACCTAGACAAAGTTCTGAAAAGGTTCAGAATGGATAAGGCAAAGAAAGGATCAGTGCCTATGTTGTCAGGTAAGATATTGAGCAAGGCTCAATGTCCAGCTACGGTAAATGATAAAGAAGCTATGAGCAAGGATGATTCTAAATCTCAGACAGGATACATTTATATTTTGAATGGAGGAGCTGTGAGCTGGAGAAGCTGCAAGCAAAGCGTGATCGCGGGATCTACAGTAGAAGAGGAATACATGGCTGTTGCAGAAGCGTCAAGTGAAGGAGTTTGGATCAGGAACTTCATCACTGAGATTGGCGTGGTTCCAAGTGCATTGGACCCACTAGAGATATTGTGTGACAACACTGGCGCCATAGCACTCGCTAAGGAACCAAGATATCATCCAAAGACCAAGCATATCAACCGCAAGTTTCATATAATCCGAGATTATATAGCAGATGGAGATCTGAAGATTAGCAAAGTACATACAGATCTGAATGTCGCAGATCCATTGACTAAACCTCTTCCACGTGCAAAACATGATCAGCACCTTAGTGCCATGGGTGTGAGATTGTTACCAAATGTAAATTAGATTATTGACTCTAGTGCAAGTGGGAGACTATTGGAATTATGCCCTAGAGGCAATAATAAATATGTTATTATTATAATTCTTGTTCATGATAAAGTTTATATTCCATGCTAGAATTGTATTAAGGGAAACTTTAATACTTGTGTGGTTTGTGAACAACACCGTGTCCCTAGTATGCCTCTATGGACTAGCTCATTGATTATTGATGGTTAAGGTTTCCTAACCATAGACATGAGTTGTCGATTAATAATGAGATCATATCACTGGGAGAATGATATGATGGACAGACCCAAGCTAAGCGGAGCAATTAGATCGTGTCATCGTGTTCATCTTTGCGAAGCTTTTCTTATGTCAAATATTGTATTCCTAAGACCATGAGATAATACAACTCCCTGGTACCGGAAGAAAGCTTTGAGGTCATCAAACGTCATCCTATGAGAGGGTGATCATAAAGGTGTCTCTCAGGTGATCGGAAAGTACCTGTTGGGTTGTATGTATCGAGATGGGATTTGTCCCTCCCAAGTTGGAGAGATATACTTCGGGCCCACTCGTGTCGATATCAACACCGCTTGCAAGCATGTGGTTAAGGAGTTAATCACAAAGTGATATCGGATTACGGAACGAGTAAAGTACTTTCTGTGAACGAGATTGAACTAGGTATGACAGTACCGACGATCAAATCTCGGGCAAGTAAAATATCGCGCGACGAAGGGAATATATATATGGGATTGATTGAATCCTGGCATCGTGGTTCATCTGATATGATCATCGATGAATGTGTGGGAGTCAATATGGGTTTCCAGACCCCGCTGTTGATTATTGATAGAAGATCATGTCTGCATATTCTCGAACCCGAAGGGTCACACACTTAACGTGTCTCGGCGCTAGGATAGGATAATTGGTTTATGAGTTTTTGTTTGGAGTCTCGGATGGGATCCGGGACATCACGAGAGGTTCCGGATTGGTCGGGAGAATAATATTCATATAAGGCAATGCAGTTTTTGGAGTTCGGAATTGTTTCGGGTTAATCGGTATTGTACCGGAAGCTTCTAGAACCTTCCGGAGGGGGACCAACGTGGCCCCACCTGCCGGGAGGGGGCATGGGCCTATGAGGGAGTGCCTTGGCCGCATTGGGCCAGGGGCACAAGGCCCCATAGGGCCCAGCCGGCCAAACCTAGGGGAGCTTCTAGAAGGGGGAGGAACTTGCCCCCCACTCCTCCCTCCTTGGCCGCCGGCCCTAGGGCTTGGGGGAGGGGCAAGGGCTGGCCTCCCACCCCTCTATATAAATAGGGCTGGGGGCGCACCCCCTCCCACACCTCCTCCACAACCCTAGCCGCCCTGCTTCCCTCCTCTCTCTCTCCCTCCCGACTGCACGTAGGCGAAGCCCTGCTGCAGAAACTCTCCATCACTTGCACCGCGCCGTCGCGTTGTAGATCCAATACGTCTCTCCACCATACTTGCTGGACCAAGGAAGGAGGAGACGTTGAGGTGCCGCACGTGTGCATCTCTCGGAGGCATCGCCACTTGCGGTGTTAGATCGGACCGGATCACGAGGAGGAGAAGCGAGTACGACTACATCACCCACGTTCCGACGAACGTTCCGCTGTGCGACATGAAGATCTCATCTAATCCCCCTCGTTGATTGCATCTCCTAGATTAGATCTTGGCTTTCCCGTTCGCATCTGTAGAATTTTTTTGATTTACTATGCTGCGAAACCCTTCATAAACATATAGTGTGGAAGATAATAGTTTCTTGTAGAAAGTAAACGGTAACAGTAGATGATGTATCAATGATAAAGATTGGACCGAGGTCCACAGTTCACTAGAGGGGTTCTCCTTAAGATAGAACATGCTGGGTGAACAAATTACAGCGGGGCAATTGACAGATTGAGAAAGCATAACAATGCATATACTAGACAGCTTGACTCCTATGAGATTTGATTGGGCATTACAACATAATACTTAGACTGTAATCCAACTACATCTATGACTAATAATCCAACTTTAGGTTATCATCCGAACCCCTTCCAGTATTAAGTTGCAAGCAACAGATAATTGCATTAAGCAATGTGTGTAAAGTAAACAATACAATTTTTCCATGAACAAAGGATTATTGTTTGATGCCTACGCACTTCTATTCTTGTAGACAGTTCTTGGGCCTCCAAGTGGAGAGGTTTGTAGAACAGCAGCAAGTTCCCTTAAGTGGATTACCCAAGGTTTATCGAACTCAGGGAGGAAGTGGTTAAAGCTACCCCTCTCAAGCAACCCTGCAATCAAGATACAAGAAGTCTCTTGTGTCCCCAACACACCCAATATAGGTGCACTAGTTTGGCGAAGAGATAGTGAAATACAAGTGGTAACGGTGCTAGAAAATATCTTGACGGTGAGGTAAAGACTAAAGCAAGCAAACATGCAACAGATCTAGATGCAAACGGTGTTTCAATGTTTAGAAACAAGGCCTAAGGATCATACTTTCAGTAGTGAACACTCTCTCATAAATATATTCTCTTCATGATACTACTCTTAACTACTCTCCGGTTGGGAACTCTAATCCATGGTAGGGCTATAACAGCACACCTCAAAGTCCGCCTTCCCCAATCTAGATAACCTCACACTGTCACCTTGAGCGCTAGATGGTTCCAACAAACACCACAATTACATAGAGACATCCAACTCCAAATATAACTCATAACAAATATTCAATCTAGCCAAAGTGCCACACACGGTATGCACGCTGTCACTTTCACACACGTGGGGAAAAGCATAGATCTATTAAAGCACAAAGAGTATTTATGTAGATTCAAACCTAAGTGCCACCATGGCATGCACACTGTCACTTTCACACACATGGGGAGAGCAGAGATCTATTGAAGTAATTGAGTAGCAAGGTAGATCTACTTGATTACAAAGCTCATGACCACAACAAGATCATGCATAGATAGAGAGATGAACACATAGCTAGCGGTAGATCCCTTAGCCTCGAAGGAGAACTACTCCCTCCTCGTGATGGGAATCAGCAACGGTGATGAAGATGGCGATGGAGATCGATGGAGATGGCTCCAGGGGCACTTCCCCATCCCGGCAGGGTGCCGGAACGGAGACTTTCTGTCCCCCGAATCTCCCCTTCGGTGGCGGCAGCGTTGCGGAACTTTTTTTTGGAAGTATGATGGATTATTTAGGGTTTTATCCCCGGGGGCTTCTTATAGGCGCAGGAGGCGAGGCTAGGAGGCGGTCGAAGGGCCCACACCCTACCCAGGCACGGGGTAGGGCCCACCCGTGCCTAGGGGGGTGTGTTGGCCCTGGTTCGCCTCCCCGTCTCCCCTCTGGACTTCGTGTCGCCCACGGTAAAATATTGACTTTGGCGTTTGTCCCGTCCAATTCCGAGAACATTTCCTTACTAGATTTTCTGTAACCAAAAACAGCAGAAAACAGGCAACTGGTACTATGGAAACTTGTTAATAGGTTAGTACCAGAAAACATGTAAAAAACACCTCAAAGTGTAGACAAATCAAAGCAAAGTAGATACTAAACAAGCATGGAGCATCAAAAATTATAGATACGTTTCCGACGTATCAAGCATTCCCAAGCTTAACTCCTGCTCGTCCTCGAGTAGGTAAGTGATAAAAAGAATAATTTTTGAGGTGACATGCACCATCTAAACCAAGATCAAACCATTTGCAAGCATTGAAAGCTGGGATCAAAGAACTCTAAACATGTGCATGAAAGATGGAGTTCTAACAATAGGACATAGTAACTATGCATGCAACATGAAAGGTTACAAACAAAGATCATGAATAACATGCATTGAAAAACGTATGTTTGTTTCACATACAGAAAACATAGCAGAGTGGCAATCAGTTTGTCCCTCATAGATTAGCAATATAGATGCATAGGACACCTTCAAAGTTCACAACGGTGACTAGAAACAAATAGCACAAGAACAAGTAATATCACAATATGCATCAATCAATAAGCTTTGGAATAGTGCACACAGAATGACAACTATGCTCTCTTAATGGTGCCTAAAGGTAGAAGGTGGAGACTCAAGTAATGCTGGTAGAAAAGCCTTTTTGTAAAGGAAGCAGGGATTTCAAGTTTCAAAAGGAGCTTCCAAAAATTACGGTACTTGTTAGCTTTCAGACCTCATTGCCCCTATCATAAGCATCTTGAAGTGATTAAGGTTAAAGTGAACAAAGATGGAGTATATGCTTGACGAAGTATAAGTTGGCAATCTCAAGTCCCTAGAATACGAGGGCCACACCTCGTGCTACTCAACTTTAGTCACCTGTCAGTTCTTGTCATTGTAAGTATTTTCATATCATTGAGAACCGCCAACGGGGTACCCCTTGCACATGGTACAGGAGTTATCCCATAACCAAAATGACAAGGCAAGCAGACAATGAGCATCTCAGGGATCTTTTTGTTTACTATGTGCATAGCTTTTTATTGAGGATGTTTCATAGATAGCTCACTATGGTGATGCTGCAAGTTTCCACCATGATTAGGCATGGCTTAGGCTAGCGGCCCAGGCGTTTCTCTAACACAAAATACAAACTCCATGGACTTACAAGCTCCCTCTTTATTTCACACTGGTGACATCCATAGACAAAAGAGCATGATATCAACTGAGTACAAAGTACAAGTTCAATGTTGAAAATGTTCCCCGTGATAGCACGGTTCTGCTAATTTCAACGTATAAGTGCAAGCATATACAACATAGATGACACAATGGTTCAAGTTTATTAGGGGCAAAGAATAAAAAGTGTGCCATCGAGTTTGTGAGGGTTTTAATCACTAAGTTTTCACATAACAAAATAGTTTTAAATTGGAAGATAGCTGAAAACAAGAATATACTTGGAATGGTGTAACACACCATGCATAGGAATTTATAGTGGACACTTTGAAAAACTTGGTTTCTTGGGAGTTGGAAGCATGAGTAGAACTTACTCATACAAGTGGAGGCTAGCAAAAGATTGGGAGCAACCAACTAAGAGAGTAATAATGGCCATAATCATGTAGAGGAACAAAACATTACTAATCAAAGCATAGAGTGGTACTACAAGTCAAGGACTAAATGATCATAGAGGCTATGGTGACTTGTCATAGTCATAACATGGTATGAGCATGTGCCAAGTCAACCCAAACAAAGCATCAAAGGATAATACCGCAATACTATGCTTTTGTATGCTAAAACAACACATGATTCCTTCAAGGCACATTAATCAATCATAATTGTTTAGAACAAGTCATGATACAACAATAATCACTAAGCATAAGGTCAAAACAAGATCTAGCATGACATGATAAAGTCTAAGTCACAGTCAAAATAAGCTCCCTTTTGTACCACTATAAGCATGAAACTTTCTACTCTTTTCCAACACCAAACAACTTATTTGAAACAAATCACAAAGATAATAATCAATAAAGATAAGTGAGATTGTCTCACAAATCCACAAAGAAGAACTAAAAAGTTCTAAGCTGAAAGCACAAGAAAACTAAGGCTGAACGCAGTGCTAGCAAAAGTGAACACTCCCAAAACAATAAGAGTGAAAACTAGAGTGTTCTAGGCAATGGAAACAGAGTGTGTCTCTCTCCAAAAGAAGTATGGTGTAACCAACCAACTTACTCAAGAAAACTAAGAAAACGAAAACCAAAAAGAAAACTAAGACGCTCCAAGAACAACACAACAATTCATGAAACAATAAAAACGAAGTGTCTAGAAAGACCTGAGATTTTTATTGATGAAGAAGGGGATGCCTTGGGAATCCCCAATCTTAGACGCTTGTAACTCTTGAATATTTCTTGGGGTGACATAGGGTGGCATCCCTAAACTTGAGCTTTTGTCCATTCTTCATCTCATTACATCATTCTTTCTCTACACCTGCAAATTTTCCTTCATACAAAACTTCACACAATCTTCATTAGCAACATAGTGTATTCAAAAGATAATATACCTTTAAGTTTAGTTTCAAAACAGCAAAACTTTCACTAAAGACACAAGCTACTGTAGCAACTCCTTCAAAAAGCTCAATTTTCCAAAAGGAACCCAAAAAGGAATCAATAAGAAGCAAATGCAAATAATGGCGTAAATCAAAAGCAGACAGTGGTAGAAACCGATTTTTTCGAAGACCTTCTGTTGATCAAATCAAAAAGTGTTGAACTGAAAGTTACCTAACATACTAGGGGATTTATTTGTAAATTTTCAGCTCAATCCGACTTACAGAGACTGCTCACGAATTTTTATGGTGGAGGACAGAAATCTGTTTCGGGACAGCAACTCCCCAGATCTTACTTCCCTCTCATTAGAGGTCATTCTTGGCACAAAAAAACAAACAAAAAGGATAAGGAGTGGTCATTACAGAAGAATAAATTCCAAGACTCAAGAAAACTCTTGGGTTATCTCCCAACAAGTACTTTTCTTTAATGCCTTTAAGTTAGGCTTGATAGTTTGAGAAGATGCTCATATAAGAAATATCAATTGAAGTAAAAGAGAGCATCAAGAATAAAATTCAAAACACATTTAAGTCTAACCCACTTCCGATGCATAGGAATCTTGTAAATAAACAAGTCATGAAAGAACAAAGCAACATGCATAGGAAAGCAAAACAAGTGCAACTTCAAAATTTTCAACATAAAGAGGGGAAACTTAATATTGTACATAAAACCATGTTTCCCTCTCTCATAATAACTTCGAGTAGCATCATGAAAAAATTAACAATATAACTATCACATAAAACATTCTTATCATGAGCCACATGCATAAAATAATTATTACTCTCCACATGAGAATAGTCATTCTTATTAATTGTAGTGGGAGCAAATTCAGCAAAATAGCTATCATTAGTATTCTCATCACCATAATCATCAAATATAGGAGGCATGTCATAAACTCATAATCATAATTAATTTTCTCCTCAATAGTAGGTGTACTGGAAATATCACATTCATCATTGTAATCATCATATATTGGAGGTTTGGTATCATCATAAGCAATAGAATAGCTATCTTCCAAAGCTGGGGAACTAAAAAGATCATTTTCATAAAAAAATAGCTGCCCCAATCTTAGACATTTCCATAGCATTAGCAACAAAGGTGTTCAAAAATTTCATACTAACAACATTTCTATTAGCATGCAAATAAAGTTCCATAGGTTTTTAAATTTTCTCTTCAAACACTTCATGTTCTAACTCAAAATACACATTATAAAGCTCTCTAATTTTGTTGTTGTTTTCCATTAAGCCTAACTAGTGAAAACAAGAAACAAAAAGACAAAACTGCAGAATCTAAAGGAAATAACTTCGAGCACTCACACCGGAGGATGTGAGTACCTTTTACCTTACCTCCCCAGTAACGGCGCTAGAAAAGAGCGTGATGTCTACGCACTTCTATTCTTTTAGACAGTTGTTGGGCCTCCAAGTGGAGAGGTTTGTAGAATAGCAGCAAGTTTCCCTTAAGTGGATTACCCAAGGTTTATCAAACTCAGGGAGGAAGTGGTCAAAGCTACCCCTCTCAAGCAACCCTGCAATCAAGATACAAGAAGTCTCTTGTGTCCCCAACACACCCAATATAGGTGCACTAGTTCGGCGAAGAGATAGTGAAATACAAGTGGTAACGGTGCCAGAAAAGAGCTTGACGGTGAGGTAAAGACTAAAGCTAGCAAACATGGAACAGATCTAGATGCAAATGGTGTTTCAATGTTTAGAAACAAGGCCTAGGGACCATACTTTCACTAGTGAACACTCTCTCATAAATATATTCTCTTCATGATACTACTCTTAACTACTCTCCGGTTGGGCACTCTAATCCATGGTAGGGCTATAACAACACACCTCAAAGTCCGCCTTCCCCAATCTAGATAACCCCACACTGTCACCTTGAGCGCTAGATGGTTCCAACAAGCACCACAATTTCATAGAGACATCCAACTCCAAATATAACGCATAACAAATATTCAATCTAGCCAAAGTGCCACACACGGTATGCATGATGTCACTTTCACACACGTGGGGAAAAGCATAGATCTATTAAAGCACAAAGATATTTATGTAGACTCAAACCTAAGTGTCACCATGGCGTGCACACTATCACTTTCACACACATGGGGAGATTAGAGATCTATTGGAGCAATTGAGTAGCAAGGTATATCTACTTGATTACAAAGCTCATGGCCATAACAAGATCATGCATAGAGAGAGAGAGATGAACACATAGCTACCGGTAGAGCCCTTAGCCTCGAAGGAGAATTACTCCCTCCTTATCATGGGAATCAGCAAACGGTGATGAAGATGGCGATGGAGATGCCTCCGGGGGCACTTCCCCGTCCCGGCAGGGTGACGGAATAGAGACTTTCTGTCCCCCGAATATCCCCTTCAGTGGCGGCGGCACTGCGGAACTTGTTGTGACCTTGGATCAATAAAGATCCTAAGTCCCTGCAATTTACATGCTAGTCTCTGGATCAATAGCTAGCACTCACAGTCGATGAATTGTAAAACACAAAGTCATTATTACACAGAGAATCCAGAGTATGAGTTTATTACAAATTTGCTTAGCATTAAGCTAGCTCAAAATAACAGCGGAAACATAAAGTATCTTGAGTCCATCAACGCCCCAGGCTTGTTGAGTGTAGACTCGCGATCCCTACGCACCTTTCAATCTTCAGATTCTGCACATAAGACGTGCAGCCAACAAGTTGGATCAATACTTTGAATGTATTGGCAAATTACACCAAGGAAAGAAAAGACTAACTCTACATGCAAAGCTAGTTTAGGCTGTGGAGTTCATTTGCGCAAAGCTATTTTTTCATAAGTATGGAAAAGAATAGAAGATTTCCCTACTTTGTAAACATTAGTTTAAGTAATATATGGTCGAATGGCACACGAGGATATTACTCACCAAGTGTCCAAATAACCTATCACTTGGATACTACTCACCAAGTTCCCAAAACCCTCCCAATAGCGATATGACTCACGCCTTGGGTTTTTAGAAAAACTTAAGTTTTGAAAGAGATAGAATAAGATCCTTCAGAGGCTCCATCCTTCAGACGCTCAAGTGTTCTTTTCCATGAACTTGGCCGATCGATCAAATTGCAATACTCTCGAGAGTTTGTGAACTTTACCCACAATCCATGATCAAGTCCTTTTACAGACAAGACCATGGCGAGGCTTTCCCTTAGTAGCCCCTCTACCTTCTGGATCCAACCGTGCCAATAACCTCCAAATGTTGGTACCCAGGTGAGGTTTCCCACTAAGTACTAGGCCAATACAGAGCCCATATGTATTGTGCCTGCACTGGAAGCTTCTGAATTCTGAAACATGGCAGACTTCTTTGATTCCTGGACAGCCGTCCTCCACCAAAATCTCACTCGTTGTCCCGACAACCATTACGCCCAGAAGAAAACTTAGTTTTATTTTGAAGTGGATTTGAGAAGAAAAGTTTGCTCAAGAGAGCCTTTATACTTAGAAAAATTCATTGTCTTTCGAACCCCCCAACGATACTTTATATATATAGCATAACAAGCAATACTTAGCAAAAACAGGGGTAACCTATTAGGAGGGGGGAAATCCTAAGTATAGATCTACTCATGGCATACTACAAAATCATCGCACTTGCAAAATAATACTAAGGAAAATACTACTAGAACATCCTACACATGCATACTACAGAATTTGAAGAACACATGCAAAGAATCAAAACTGGGACAAAATATGAACAAGTGGTGTAACTTGCCTTGATCCGAGCAGCACTCTACACAATAGTACTCCTCAGCGCACTCCGAACAATCTAACGAAACACAAACATAGATCTAATCATAACTTGCACAAAATAATGCCATAGAGATAATATAATATGCATGAATGCAACATGGTAATTGTGCAAGATTGTTTCTAATTTGAACTAGGTATCCTTTTGTGTTGCTAATGTGTTGTGGATGTTGTTAGTATTATTTTCCCACGGATTTTAATTAGTTTGGATCATTACTTTAATTTATAGGCTCATAAGGAGATCCAACCATCTAATCAGCCCCGAATCATATCTAAGGATCTTAAGCAAGGTTTTATAATTTTAGTCAGTAGGCATTGTAAAAACAAAGCCAATGCAACAAGAATCAACTAAAACGGAGTTCTAATTATTTTTCTATGGATTAAACACTCCAAACTAGATATTAAATCCTACACAGAAAATATTACTGCAAACTCGCAGAATTATTAAAGATCTGTGTTCTACACAATTTTGTGAATCCAACGGTATATCATACGCCATTTTTGGCCAAACGGTTGAATTTTTATGAATTTCGCAAGTTTTAGGTATAATCTGCCAATTCAAAGACTAACCCTAATAGGATCGCGATAAGTGGCAGTTCCCGATTGGCCCAGCTAAGCGAAGCGGCGCTGACGTGGAGCGCTGTCGCGACTTGCCACGCGGCACAACGTGATTCGCTAATACCCCTTCACCATAACTTCTAATCTAGACCGAACGATCCCGATCTAACGGACGGGGGTGACGGTGGCGTCTTAGAGGGGAATGACGGCGGCGTTGGGCCGCGGGGGCGTCGGTGGCGATGGGCCGCGGGGGCGTCGGTGGCGATGGGCAGTGGCGTCTTGGTTGGTCCCTAGGGCGATGGAGAGGTCGACGAGATGCAGCAGCCCTCCGCGGTCCTCCTCGCACAGATAGCGTCGTCCCTCTCTTCCTCCTCTCGCCGCAACCCTCCGCGAGCTCCGGCGACGCGTCGGCGAGCGATTCCCAGCGACGTGCTGCACAAGGGGAGAGAATAAAAGGTCGGGGTGAGGCGGTGGCGCACGGGGAAGCGAGCTAGGTGATAAAGGGGCAAGGGGCGACGGGGACGGTGCTCAACCGTGAGCTCCGACAATGGCGGCTCGAAATTGGCAGCGAATCGGCGTGTTTTGCTAGGGTTTTTTGAGGGGGAAACGACGAGAGGGGATCGGGCTTTTAAGGACCAGAGACTTGGAGGAGGGGTGGCTGAAAGTAGTTGGGATTCGTGGTCTATCCGCTCGTCGTTCGCGGCAGAGGAGGAACGTGTTCGTCGTGGTTTCTATGAGGATGACGACGGGGTGGGGCCCCCGCGTCAGTGGCTGCGAGCTGCGGGCTGGCGGCTTGGGCGTTGCTGGTCTGGCGGCGGTAGATAGGTTGCGGGCCGGCCTAGCTGGCCCGCTTAGGTTAGTTAAGTTTTTTTTATTCTGTTCTTTTTTTAATTTTCTGTTTCACTAAAACTTTAATAACTTTGGCATAACAATCCCAAATTTAGTGAGACCAATTTCTAAATTTTTGTAATAATTAGGTGGTCATCATAGGACTAGAAAATATTACCTTTACAAAGTTTTTAGGAAGGTCAAGAAAGATTACTTCATTCTTGCTCACAGAGGAATTTTTACTGGGGTTTTATTAGGGTTTGATGGTAGGGTTTTGATGAAATTTAATTTGTAGGATGCAATGATGCAAGGATGATGCATGCTTCTAGTAACATCTTAATATAAAATCTGGGATGTTACAAACCTACCCCCCTTAATAAGAATCTCGTCCCTGAGATTCGGGTTGGCTGGCAAATAGGTGTGGGTGTTCCGCCTTCAAATCTTCTTCACGTTCCCACGTGGCTTCTTCCTCAGAATGGTGATTCCATTGGACTTTGAAAAATCTAATAATATTGGTACGGGTAATCCTTTCGTCTGTTTCCAATATTTTGATTCGTTTTTCCTCATAGGTAAGGTCGTTCTCCAACTGAACCTCTTCTAGGGGAACTATATCTCTTAGCGGTGTTTCGACCATTTCTGGGTGGCACTTCTTTAGTTGTGACACATGAAACACATCATGAATAGTCAGTCCTTCTGGTAACTCCAACTGATAAGCAACTTCCCCTCCACGGGCCAAAACCTTATATGGTCCTATGAATCGTGGGGCTAACTTACCCTTGATTCCGAACCTCTTAACTCCTCGTAGTGGTGAAACTCGGAGATACACACGGTCCCCTATTTTGTAGGTCACATCTCTACGCTTGGAATCAGCATAACTCTTTTGTCAGGATTGGGCTACCTTTAGCCTGTCTTGAATCTGCCGTACCTTTTCCTCGGCATCCTTGATCAACTCAGGACCAAACATGCTACGTTCTCCAAATCCAATCCACAACAGTGGGGTTCTGCATTTCCTGCCATATAGAACTTCGAACGGAGCCATCTTGATACTTGTTTGGTAATTGTTGTTGTACGGGAACTCAGCATATGGCAGGTTGGCATCCCAACTAGACCCATAGTCTAGTGCGCAAGCTCTCAACATATCCTCCAAAATCTGGTTCACCCTTTCTGTTTGGCCATCTGTTTGAGGGTGGAAGGAAGTACTGAATTTTAGTCTGGTTCCAAGAGACTCATGCAACTGTCACCAAAACTTTGAAGTGAACTGGGTGCCTCTATCTGATACAATCCCTTTGGGAACACCATGCATACTTACAATCCTTGACATATATATCTTGGCAAGCTTAGCACTTGTGTATGTGGTCTTTACGGGGATAAACTGAGCCACCTTGGTGAAGTGGTCCACCACTACCCAGATAGAATCGAACCCTGAACGAGTCTAGGGCAATCCTGTGATAAAATCCATGTCTACCTTGTCCCACTTCCAGTCGGGTATGGGTAGTGGTTGCAGCAATCCGGCCGGTTTCTGGTGCTCGGCCTTAACTCTATTGCATACGTCACACAGGGAAATATACTCGGCAATTTCTCTTTTCAAATTATTCCACCAGAATCTATCCTTCACATCCATATACATCTTCGTGTTACCCGGATGAATTGATTATGGTGAATCGTGAGCCTCTTGTAAAATCAACTTTCCGATATCGGAGTCATTGGGAACGCACAATCGCTTTCCATACAAAAGGGTTCCTTGTTCATCCAGACGGAAGTCTTTTGCCTTCCCTTCACCTATTTTGACTCTTATTTCATCCAACTCCTTATCTCCCTTTTATGCTTTCTTGATTCTCTCTTGAAGAGTAGGCACTATTTCCATAGTTGCTGCGTGTCCTTTCGGAACTATTTCTAGCCTGAGATCTTTAAACTGCTTGCATAAATCCTCTGGGAGTTCCCCTGCGGTAAGTCCATTCACATAAACTTTATGACTTAAGGCATCAACTACCACATTCGCCTTTCCCGGGTGGTACTGTAACTCCAAGTCATAATCCTTAATCAGTTCAAGCCATCTTCTTTGCCTCATATTCAACTCCTTTTGGGTGAATATGTACTTCAAACTCTTATGGTCCATGAACACATCACAATGTTTGCCCATGAGGTAGTGTCTCCATACCTTGAGTGCAAGTTCCAAATCATGTGTGGGGTAGTTGTGTTCGTGGTTCTAAAGTTGTCGAGAGGCATAGGATACCACCTTCCCATCTTGCATCAATACACTCCCAAGTCCTTGCCGAGAAGCGTCACAATAGACATGAAAATCCTTTTGGATATCAGGGAGACACAGAACTAGTGCCGTTACGAGGCGTTTCTTCAATTCTTGAAAGCTTGCATCACATGCATCGGTCCATAGGAATTTCTTTTCCTTCTTCAACAGTTCTGTCATGGGTTTTGCTATTTTGGAAAAGTTTTCAATGAACCTCCGGTAATATCCTGCGAGGCCCAAGAAACTCCTAATATCTCCCACATTCTTGGGTGACTCCCATTCCATTACGGAAGCTACCTTACTAGGGTCTACGGCAACTCCTTTTGCCGACACAACATCACCAAGAAAACCCACTTCCTTTAACCAGAACTCGCATTTGCTGAATTTGGCATACAACTTGTGTTCCCTTAGCTTCTCCATGATTAGGAGCAGGTGCTTCTCATGTTCCTTCTCATCCTTGGAGTATATAAGTATATCATCTATGAATACCACGATAAACTTGTCCAAATATTCCATGAACACCTTGTTCATCATGGTCATGAAGTATGCCGGGGCATTGGTTAGTCCAAACGACATCACGGTGTACTCATATAATCCATATCTTGTGGTGAAGGCTGTTTTGGGCACATCTTGTTCTCGAATCTTTAGCTGAAAGTAGCCTGATCGCAGATCGATCTTTGAGAACACACTTGCTGTGGCATCCCGCAAAACCACTACTAGAAAATCGCGTTGAATTTGTGCATTGCATCGTCATCATCATATGTTGTTTGTCTAAAACTGTTTTCGCAAAGCCCGATTTGTTTTCTAAAAACGCCCCGTCTTGTTTTCAAACTCAAACCCGGGTCGCCGGAATATTTTTGTTGTCTATTATTGGTTTGCAACGGTGCGATTACATTAAATAAAGCATGTAATTGTTTTAGCGGGGGCAGTCGAACGGGCCGTTTCGACCCGAACGACCACCCCCAGGAATTACAAACGGCCCACCTCCTAAATTCCTAAAGCTACCAACTATCTACCCCAACCCAGCCTCCACCTCACCCCACCCAATGGCAGCGCGCCACCTCACCTCCTCCCTCTCCCTGAACCACTCCCAGGCTGCCACGCGGTCCACCTCCTCTCTCTCAGCTCTCTCATCCCATCACCGCCTGGTCCACTGACTCGCCACGCCCCGCTGCACGACAACCCCCACGCCCGTGACCTGGTCCCACCTCACAAGACGCATCTCAGCGGCGCCTTGAACCTCTCTCTCCTGCTCGCCACCTCGCCACGCAGCTCTCCTCTCCGCTGGGCGACCTGCCCCGAGTACGTCGCCCATGAGCCCTCCTCCTCCTCCGCCGACCGGCCGCCAGTGCGCCTCGCCGCCCCACAAGCTCTTCCCGACCGCCCCCACCTCCGCTCCGACCACGCGCGCCTCAGACGCCGCCGCCTCCTTCGCTGGCGCCCTCCTCGCCTCATTGCGCGCTGCCATGCTGCCGCCGCTCCACCAGCCACCTCTCCGAGCCCGCAAGACGCCTGCAGTCCTCGCCCTTCTTCCCAGCTCGACGCCAACCGCGCCTCGGCCTCCTCCACCTACTCCCGCCCCGAGCCCGTCTGCCCTTCTGCAGCTGCCGCCTGGCCACGGAGGCCGCCTCCCCCGGCGCGAACCCGCGACCCCGCCGCCTGGCTCCTCCGCTTCGGCCACCACCGCGCCTCCCCGCCCGGCCGCGTCCCCGGCCTCCGCCTCCACCCTCGCCTGGGCCCTCCTCCTGCCCCGTCCGCTGCCCCGCCGCCTCGACGCCGGGCGCCTCGCCCCTAAGCCCGTCAAGCGCCTGCACCACCACTCGTGCAGCCCTGTCTGCCTCGCCATGAGCCACTGTTTGATGTTGTTGTTGTTTGAAGACATCATCCGTTCAGAGCCTTGTGGATCATGCGTGTGTCCCCGTTGAACAAGTAGTGTGGCTTCCATGCATTGTTTGGCCTCTCCTGCTCGGGACTAACGACCGTGGAATCATCAAGACCTTCCGCCAAGTACTCCAACCCGGACGCCAAAGTTCGCCGAGAACCCGAGCATGCCAATTCTTCGGCCTGGAGGACACATATGCGACAAGTGCTTCTCGAGGATGCCAAGCACTTCACCCCGGATGCCGAGAACCGACGCGATGGCGCGGACCCAACAAGACCCTCGCAACGGCAAGACCGACCCGACTTGAGAACTCGACAAGACCGTCGCTACGACAAGAACGGCATCGGCCTGGAAGAATTCGACATGCCCCGACACCGAACCAAGACCTGCTTCCCGGACGCGACAAGAACTACCCCGATCCGAGACCCTAACCCCGTAGTTCGAGAACGACCCCGTCAGAACCCTGGACCCCGAGACCGGACCCTGGACCCTGTCGAACCCCGGAACCCCCGGAACCCCAAGATCGTCGAGACCCCTAATGTGTGACCCTTTTCCTTGATACCCTATTTTTACAAATGATATCAACTTGTTGCATTAAATCATTCATCTCGCATGCATATCTGTGGTTTGGGGGCCTTATGCCGATTCACCATATAATTAAATATGGGGCCCGTATGCGGGCAAATCTAGCCTTATATTGGCCTCATTTAAACTTGTGTAGCGAACCGGTATCTTATCTTGCCTTGTTAAAACAACATTTAAATTGCGGGGAATCTAAACAACATGAACCTATTAATTAATTGCCGGGACCACGGTTCCGCTGAATATGACCTAATTGCATTGCACCTTGCCATGCCATGCATCATACATGCATCATGCCGATCTTCTGCCGTTGTATTAAATATTGCATCCGGTGTTTATTCTAGTGTTCTGCTTCTTCGCGGATAAGGCCGTTGAGTTGATGTGAGCTTCGCCCCGATCTTCGGTTGAACCCTTCGACAATGTTTTCAGGCGAGCATCTCCCTCTTTCTACCTATATTACTTTATAGTCTTTATTCCCCTCCTGTTGATCTATTGCTATCTGTGTTGCGATGCTTTAGTTCCGTACCTGTGATATACCGTGCAGCCCTATATTGCCTTGGACACATCCTATTACCTGTTGTTTGGTAGATAGTTGGACTTGCGCGTCGTAGTTGCTTGATCAAGTGCTGATGTGTGTCGTCATATGCCACAGTTGATGATGTATTGCCGCATGTCGCTGTTGGAGATGATTCTAGTTTTGCTTACCGTTCACTTTAATTTCTGTTTAACAACTAAAATTGAAATAAGCAGAGGCATCGGTGGGTGATAGAAAATATTTGGTTTCCGAACGCCCACTTGTGTCCCGTAAGACCCCGAGTACTTGATACATGTTCCTTGATTTATCGCGCTATCCACATCCGGGAGGTATATGGGACCCCCGAGCGAGCTTGATTCATCTTATTTCTTGGGGCCACAAACTAGTTTGAGGTTTTATTTACGATCCTGTACTTATGCCATGCTACTTATGTATTTACGTTTGCGAGGAGCACACTGTCTTGTTTAGTTAAGCGGAGTGTTTTCAGTATCGACAAGCCCAGCCACACTTTGGGTTCCCCGCTTCATGTACCATCGACGCAAACCTTGAGTCCGTCTCGGAGTCAGCTAGCTCCGTTGCGGGTCTACTCAATGGGGTGGCCCCCTGAAATAATTCTGAATCCTGTGATTGTTCAGTCGTGAAAGCCTCGTTGGGTTTTGAGTTGGTTTTTCCGAGGTTGATCGAGCGTGTGTTGCTCTTGGTGCACCCCGGCCGGGTAAAACTTTCTGAAAGCCGTGTCCGCGGATATGGACGACTTGGAGCACAGTATCTCGATCATAGACAGGCATAACTAAAGTTTATTGCTATAAATTTGACTTTATAAGGACTAGTAATCAGCTTCACTATAATGGAATGACTAAATAAAACTGCCCACAATTGCTTGTTTGGATCGTCGCTTGCGACCATTGTACCTGACTAGTAAGTATTGCAACTACAACGGAATGGCTGAATAAAAGTACCAACAACTGCTGGGTTTTGGGGTTATCTCATGCTAATGGTATCTGATTAGTAAGTGCTGCAACTATAACGGAATGGTTAACTAAAAGTGCCCACTGCTTATTTTTATCAGGATGACTATCTTTAACCTGACTAGTAATTGCTGCAACGATAACCGAATAAATAAAACTGCCAACCGTGTGAGTTCCTCGGCTGACTTCCTTGTTTGGTCTCGAGGGGGAAACGCCAGGAGGGGTTTGTTTGATAATAGTATCAGGTTGGATCCGAATAGGTCTTCCTTACCCCTCTCTGATAGCCGCCAGTTGTATCGAGTCTCTATAGGTGGTTTAGTGCATCTTGCCAGCCGCTTGATCCACCATACCTTTGTAGGCGAGGACCGCGAATTCTAGCCTCGCCGTGTCTTGGCCTCGATCTTGACGCTCTTTTTCCTTTGCCCTTTGTCGGCACCTTTTGTTTAAGCAGGTTTTGAGATCGACGCCGTTAGTGGTTACCCTTCCGGCTTGGCAGGGTCATGGACGCCATTGGTTATTCTTCAGGGCTCTTAGCCCCATTTGCATCTTGTCCGTAGTCGGACGCCCCATCGTTTTCAAGGTGATTTGGATCTTTGTACCGTATTTTTGTATTCTTGACTCTTTGAGTCGCTGTTATATATATCTGTTCTGTGGGTCCCATCGAGGACTGTTGTGTAATGATATTACTTCGTTTTCCACCCGCACGAAAGTGCCTGGTGGGCACCTTTGAATCGTTTCTATGCGGGTTTGGCGGGTTTTCTCTAAAACTTGCATAGGTCCGATTCTGAGGGTGTTACACTTGCTCCCTTTAACTGATCAAACAGGTCATTGATGTTAGGCAGAGGGTACTTGTTCTTGATCGTCACTTCATTCAACGAGCGGTAGTCCACAGCTAGCCTCTTGGTTTTATCCTTCTTTTCCACGAATAGGACAGGTGCTCCCCAAGATGACGCGCTGGGTTGAATGAATCCCTTGTCCAATTGTTCCCTAAGCTGTTTCTTGAGTTCCTTCAACTCGTCCACATCCATCTTGTATGGTCTCTTAGCTATCGGCCATGTGCCTGGCATCAAGTCAATGAGAAACTCGATATCACGGTCGGGAGGCATCCCGGGTAACTCTTCCGAGAATACATCCGGGTATTCCTTCACAACGGTTACATCTTCCAAGCTAACCCCTTAAGAGAATTCACCATAACTTCCTTAAGAGAAAAGTTTGACTTGATATGAATCCTTTTCCCTTCCGGTGTTGTGAGCGTGACAGTCCTTTTGGCACAATCTATGACTCCTTCATATTCGGTCATCCAATTCATGCCTAAGATTATGTCTAAACCTTGTGACTCCAGAACCACTAGACTTGTGGGAAAGATGTGTGTCCCAATCCTTAGTTCTAACCCTCGGCAACCGGAGTTTGCCACTATTTCTCCTCCAGGAGAACTTACTCTTAGGGGAGAATTTATAGTCTCTGTAGGTATCCTACCTCTATCCACAAATACCCTTGATGTGAATGAATGCGATGCACCAGTACCAAAAAGAACAACTGCGGGAATGGAATTGAGCTTGAACTTACCAATCATAGAGTCTGATGCATCGCAAGCATCCTCCATAGAGACATGATTCACCGTGGCTTTGACAAACGGATTTGGCTTCTTCCTGTTTCCATTACCATGGTTGTGCCCATTGCTATTCCCATTCTTTTTCTCGGGGCAAGTAGTTGCATAGTGCCCTATCTTGTTGCACTTAAAGCATATCACTTCACTGAGATCCTTTCCATTGCTGCCATTTCCATTGCGGTGTTTATGTCCATTGTGTTTGTGACCGCCATGGTGATGACCGTTATGGTTGTGGCCATTATTGTTATAAGGTGGTGGTGATGAAGCGCGCTGATTCTGGTATAGAACAGAGTGTTTGTGAGGGTTAGACTTCCTCTTGCGGTTCTCTATGCTCTTTCTCTTGGATTCAACCACAATGGCCCTGTCAAAGAGCTCCTGAAAGTTGTCAAACTTTTGAGCCACAAGCTGCATTGATATCTCATCATTGAGTCTCTTAAGAACTCCTCCTGCCTCTTGGCATCAGTGGAAACATCATCGGGTGCATAACGAGCGAGCTTGTTGAAAATCTCACCATACTCAGTGACAGAACGGTGCAACTGGTGTAAGTCGCGAAACTCGCGCCTTTTTAGAGTCATGACACCAGCAACCACGTGATGAGTGCGGAAAGCTAAATCGAACCGATTCCAAGTGATAGCATCAATATCCGGGTGGGTGACTTGGTAGTTATCCCACCATTCTGCCGTAGGTCCTTCAAGCTGGTGCGCGGCATAACACACCCTGTCGGCTCCGACAGCTTGAATGGTGTCTAACTTCTTGTTTATTGTGCGGAGCCAGTCATCCGCAATGATTGGTTCAGCGCTGCTAGTGAAGGTAGGTGGGTTCAACCTCAAAAACCGAGTCAAGCGATCCTGTTGAGGTGGCGGTGGAGGTGGTGCGTTGTTGTTGTTGTTTTGCATGTTCTGAGTGAGCAGTTGGATCAGCTGGTTCTGAGTGGCCAAAAGTTGTGCAATCTCTGGAGGAATTTCGGTGTTCGCATGTCTTGACGGCATCTGTGGGGTTTGAGCAACAAGTTAAGAAATAGACAGAAAGACTAAGTAGTAAACTCCTACCCTTATGAAAACACACAAGGCACACAAGACACAGATAGCACAAGTTTAACATAGAAATCATCCAAGTTTAACTAAACCAAACATGTATTGGTATTTATTACAATCGCGAATAACGTTCTACTATGGAACTTAAAGGTGGTCCAGCTACTACACATCTTCCTCGCCTTCCTCTTCCTCGTCCTCGAACGAGTAGCCTTCCTGCTCTAGGGTTGTCTTGTACAGCTCCATCTCCTTTGTGGTGGCTTCAAGCTTCTCTTGGAGGTCCTTTATCTCATCCTGCAGCTTCTTGGTAGTGGCTTCTAGCTGTTCCCGAAGTCCCTCCTTCTCGCCTTGCAGTTCCTCCACTAGACTTGAATTTTTTGCGGCTTCGAGTTGCTTTTCCAAGTCCCTCTTGGAGGCACGCACATCATTGATTATCTTGCAAAGGCCCTCGGTTTGTACTTCAGTTCCCTCGATTTCCTGTTTGAGTTCCCTAATCCTCTTGTTTTTATTTATCACCCTCTTCTCTTGGTTAGCGAACTTCTTCTCTTGGTCCTGGAACTTCATATCTTGGAGCTTCATTGCCTCCTCCCGCTGCTTGATTATTTCCTCCTTCTCCTTGATGAGGGTGCATAGCTCATCGTTCCTTAGCATCTCGAGGAAGCTGCCTTTTTCAAGGTCATGGATGTGGAACTCCAAGTCTTGATATTGGGTCCTTCGGTGCTTGGTAGAAGTCCTTTCCTCAAAGGTTAACTCCATGGGAATTCCTTCCTCATCTCGCCTTCCAAAAAGGCCGCCGCAGTGTCCTTGGAGAACCTCATGATGGCGTCCACATAGGCTACCAATGAGCTGCTGCAAGCTGATGCTAAGGGCCTTCTCCTTGGAGTCGCTAACGATGTGGATTGCTATGTCCTCCTCCGAGTTCTTGCCTCACTCTTGTCCTGGCTAGATGACTTTGACTCCCCAGCAGCCGTCCTTGTGGAGTTTCCTCATTGTGCTTCCCTAGATTGTTGGCAGGGAAAGGTCCAAACACGTGAGGAGATCCATGAGGCATCCACCAAAGCGAAGGGACTCGATGTTCGCGACGGTGTCATAGATAGAAGAAAGAAGATTAGATGCTTAAACAAGTAGAGGAAAGCAGGTACTAGAAGTGCGAAAGCAGGTTTCCCACTAAGTACTAGGCCAAGATAGAGCCCATATGTATTGTGGCTGCACTGGAAGCTTTTGAATTCTGAAACATGGTAGACTTCTTTGATTCCTGGGCGGCCGTCCTCCACCAAAATATCACTCGTTATCCCGACAACCATTCCGCCCAGAAGAAAACTTAGTTTTATTTTGAAGTGGATTTGAGAAGAAAAGTTTGCTCAAGAGATCCTTTATACTTAGAAAAATTCATTGTCTTTCGAACCCCCCAACGGTACTTTATATATATAGCATAACAAGCAATACTTAGCAAAAATAGCGGTAACCTATTAGTAGGGAAAAAATCCTAAGTATAGAGTTACTCATGGCATACTACAAAATCATCGCACTTGCAAAATAATACGAAGGAAAATACTACTAGAACATCCTACACATGCATACTACAGAATTTGAAGACCACATGCATAGAATCAAAACTGGGACAAAATATGAACAAGTGGTGTAACTTGCCTTGATCCAAGCAGCACGCTACACAATAGTACTCCTCGGCGCACTCCGAACAATCTAACGAGACACAAACATAGATCTAATCACAACTTGCACAAAATAATGCCACAGAGATAATATAATATGCATGCATGCAACATGGTAATTATGCAAGATTGTTTCTAATTTGACCTAGGTGTCCCTTTTGGGTTGCTAATGTGTTGTGGATGTTGTTAGTATTAGTTTCCCACAGATTTTAATTAGTTTGGATCATTACTTTAATTTATAGGCTCATAAGGAGATCCAACCATCTAATCAGCCCCGAATCAGATCTAAGGATCTTAAGCAAGGTTTTATAATTTTAGTCAGTAGGCATTGTAAAAACAAAGCCAACGCAACAAGAATCAACTAAAACGGAGTTCTAATTATTTTTCTATGGATTAAACACTCCAAACTAGATATTAAATCCTACACAGAAAATACTACTGCAAACTCGCAGAATTATTACAGACCTGTGTTCTACACAATTTTGTGAATCCAACGGTATATCATACGCAATGTTTGGCCAAAGGGTTGAATTTTTATGAATTTCGCAAGTTTCATTTATAATCTGCCAATTCAAAGACTAACCCTAATAGGATCGCGATAAGTGGCAGTTCCCGATTGGCCCATTGCTTAAGCGGCGGCTGTGTACATTGTCGCGACTTGCCACGCGACACAGCGTGATTCGCTGATACCCCTTCGCCACAACTTCTAATCTAGACCGAACGATCTCGATCTAACGGACGGGGGTGACGGTGGCGACTTACAGGGGAACGACGGCGGCGTTGGGCGGCGGGGGCGTCGGTGGCGATGGGCGGCGGCGTCTTGGTTGGTCCCCATGGTGATTGAGAGGTCGATGGTATGCAGCAGCCCTTCGCGGTCCTCCTCGCACAGATAGTGTCGTCCCTCTCTTCCTTCTCTCGCCGCAACCCTCCGTCGGCGTCCGCGAGCTCCGGCGACGCATCGGCGAGCGATTCCCGGTGACATGCTGCACAAGGGGAGAGAAGAAAAGGTCGGGGTGAGGCGGTGGCGCATGGGGAAGCGAGCTAGGTGATAAAGGGGCAAGGGGCGACAGGGACGGTGCTCAACCGTGAGCTCCGAGCTTCGGCGGCGACAATGGCGGCTCTAAATTGGCAGCGAATCGGCGTGTTTTTCTAGGGTTTTTCGAGGGGGAAACGACGAGAGGGGGTCGGGCTTTTAAGGACCAGAGACTTGGGGGAGGGGGTGGCCGAAAGTAGTTGGGATTCGGGGTCTATCCGCTCGTCGTTCGTGGCAGAGGAGGAACGTGTTCGTCGTGGTCTCTACGAGGACGACGATGGGGTGGGGCCTCAGCTGGTCGGTCAAGTGGCCGCTTGGCGCTCTTGGCCATCTTGCAGTAGATAGGTTGTGGGCCGGCCTAGCTGGCCCGCTTAGGTCAGTTAAGTTTTTTATTCTGTTCTTTTATTAATTTTTTGTTTCACTAAAACTTTAATAACTTTGGCATAACAAGCCCAAATTTAGTGAGACCAATTTCTAAATTTTGTAATAATGAGGTGGTCATCATAGGACTAGAAAATATTACCTTTACAAAGTTTTTAGGAAGGTCAAGCAAGATTACTTCATTCTTGCTCACAGAGGAATTTTTACTAGGGTTTTGTTAGGGTTTGATGGTAGGGTTTTGATGAACTTTAATTTGTAGGATGCAATGATGCAAGGATGAGGCATGCTTCTAATAACATCTTAATATAAAATCTAGGATGTTACAGAACTTTTTCTGGAAGTATGATGGATTATTTAGAGTTTCTCCCCGGGGGCTTCTTATAGGCGCTGCAGGCGAGTCTGGGAGGCGGCCGGAGGGCCCACACCCTACACAGGCGCGGGGTAGGACCACCCGCGCCTAGGGGGTGTGGTGTCCCTGGTTCGCCTCTCCGTCTCCCCTCTGGACTTTGTGTCACCCACGGTAAAATATTGACTTTGGTGTCTGTTCTGTCCAATTCCGAGAATATTTCCTTACTAGCTTTTCTGGAACCAAAAACAGCAGAAAACAGGCAACTGACACTGTGGCAACTTGTTAATAGGTTAGTACTAGAAAACATGTAAAAAGCACCTCAAAGTGTAGACAAAGCTAAGCAAAGTAGATACTAAACAAGCATGGAGCATCAAAAATTATAGATACATTTCCGACGGATCATTGTTTTATCCCTAGTAGCAACAACACATCTACAACCTTAGAGATTTCTGTCACTTCTCCAGATTACTACAGGCATGAACCTACTATTGAGCATAAATACTCCATCTTGGAGTTGCAAGCATCTACTTGGCCAATATAGCTACTAACAGTGGAGAGCATGCAAGATCACAAATAACACAGACATGATAGAATCAATAATCAATCTGACATAGTATCTCAATATCCATCGGATCCCCGCAAACACAACATTTATGATTACAAATAGATGATCTTGATCATGAACGGAGCTCACAAGATCTAAACATGATAGCACAAAGGAGGAGAAACAACCATCTAGCTACTGTATGGACCCATAGTCCAAGGGTGAACTACTCACGCATCACTCTGGAGGATGGCATTGTGATGAAGAAGGCCTCCGGGATGATCTCTCCCCTCCGGCAGGGTGCTGGGAAGAGCTTTAGATCCCCCCGATCTATGGACGATGGTGGCGGCGGCTACAGACTGTTTCGTGGAGATTTGATTGGGTGCTTAGGGTTTCTGCATTGGGTGCTTTTACAGGCGAAACGACAAGGTCGGTGGGTGCCCGAGGGGCCCACACCTAGTGGCG
This sequence comes from Avena longiglumis, assembly GCA_030063025.1. Lineage (NCBI taxonomy): Eukaryota > Viridiplantae > Streptophyta > Magnoliopsida > Poales > Poaceae > Avena > Avena longiglumis. Next base: position 99,622,878 of record CP125973.1, on the reverse strand, counting down.
GCGCCCCCTTGGGTCGCGCGGCCCTAGGGTGTGGCCACCTCGTGGCCTCCCTTCGGCTGCCCTTCGGACTCTGTGTTCCTTCTGGTAAAATATTGGCTTTGGATTTTGTCCCGTCCAATTCCGAGAATATTTCCTTACTAGCTTTTCTCAAACCAAAAAATAGCAGAAAACAGGCAACTAGCACTGCGGCATTTTTTTAATAGGTTAGTCCCAGAAAATGTATAAAAATACATCAAAGTATAGACAAAACATAGCAAAGTCGATACTAAACAAGCATGGAGCATCAAAAATTATAGATACGTTTACGACATATTAGCTCCCGACCAATTGCTGGAAATTCAAGCCGGTGGTCCTAGGCAGGGTGGAGGCGGCTTCGCAGCCGCAGAGCAAAAAGGGCCGGCAGCCAAATCTTGGCCACTATCCTATCGGCGAGATCCCTCTCTAAGTCATCTAGCTGGACTTCGCGGACCTCCACATGATGGTGATCTCGTCGGCATTTCGGTTTGGCCTAAGGACCTAGATCAAGCATCCGCAGCCGCTGCCGCGCGTCGTGTAGGTCACGGCCTGCCGATGGTGCGTCGAATGGGTGCAGGTGGAATGGTTCTCTAGCCAGGTCGCCTTCAGGAAGAACTAGCCGGAGCTGGTCTACAAGTACGACCTGAGCACGACGACATCATCGAGTTCAAGCCGAAGCCCTTCGTCATCAATATGACGATCAACAAGGCAGGCTCCTCCAGCGCCAGGTAGTACACCTACCAGGACCATGGCTAGCCGACGACACCCTTCATGTCGATGCTTGTAAGTTTGTATGTAGTACTGGTAGTTGATGATGGACAACTAGTTATGGTGAACTAAGTAGGCAGAAGTCTCTTTTGATCAGGGGTGAAAACCCCTGGTGGTGGTTCAGGGGCATGGTATGCCCCTGTTAATGGTCAGTTTCATCAGGGGTTAAGCCCCTGGTGGTGGTTCAGGGGCATGGGATGCCCCTACTTGATGGTTCTTTTGATCAGGGGTTAAATTTAGAACCCATGATTGCTAACTGTTATGGTGACTGTTAAGACTTTTATGGTGATCATGTCAATGTGTAGGTAGCAATTTTATGTCTACGTATGGATTTTATGGTGATCATCTGAATTTGTTGTGTGTGCATATTGACTATTCTTGTGATCATGTGCTGTGTGTATGTTGTGGTGGTAAGATCATCAAATTTGAAATAGGTGATCATAACCCATATGATCAGATGCAAAGCACCACACCAAACACCTTTGAAATACATCATCAGAGAAAAAGAAATCTGGCCAATCAAACAACTGGGCCTATTTGAAGGAATCCAAACAACTGACCCAACTTGTCCCAAGTACAATGTCCCCTCATGCAACACCTAATGGGTCAAGTGGGAAAAATAGGAAATTCCGGTCCAAGCAATCAAACACGCCCCTATAGGGAAGCCATACGGGCCAGATGCTTTATTATTTATCATGTTCTATATAAAAAACAATTTTAATTTTATCCAAATTCAAATATTTATTTCAAGATTCCTATATCGACATCATCTCAAAAATTCCAAATGCGACGACAAAGAAATTTTTAAAATATTTACAAGACCAAACCTCTGTTCATATAAAATGATACCTAAGCAAGGATGGCTGTCCCAGAGATGATTACATGGTTCCCTTCAGTCTGATGCAAACTCGAGAGAAGTATTCTCTGTCTACCAATTGTCTTAGTCATAAAGTGTAAGATATTACTCCCTCCAATCCAAATTTATGGACTTAGGTTCGTTTACATATGGACGTATCTAGCAAATTTGAGTCAATTAATTTGGATCAGAGGAAGTATCACAATCTAAAAATTGCAACTCATCACCTCTATAGATCTAAATTAGCTTGCAATTGACTCCTGATTCATACAACCTGCCCTGTTGCCATGTCATTACACAACACAGCTTCTCTTTTTGTTGGGAGGATAAACCAGTGAAAATGAAAGTATTTTAGTGTCTAAAAACTATTTACAAGTGAGGAATCACACATCGATTAGTGCATACAAAGCAACAACCTCATAGTTCCCTCCATCCATAAATAACTGACTTGGGTTTGTCTATATTCGAATGTATCTAGACACATTTTAGTGTATAGATACATTGAAATCTAGACAATTCCAAGTCAGATATTTCTTGATAGAGGTTCACTCATGTTTGGAGTGAATCTACACACTAAAATAAGTCTAGATATATTTTCTTCATAAACCTAAAACATCTTATATTTTGAAACAACTGTAGTAGTTATGGTATCCCATTCAGACTTTACCCAAAGGAGAATCTAAAAGGCCAATCAGTACAAATTAAAGCAAAAAATAAGAATCTGCAGACAATCAGAACCTAAGTTAGCTACCTAGCAGAAGGATTGAGCAGCAAGATATGATCGTCAAGCCAGATTTCTGGCTCTTGCACGCCGTCAAACTTCGGATTGTATGAAGGAAGTTTGAAGCCTCTAGGCATCCGTGTTTGCCTTATGGCTCTGCTGAAGCACCTGGCGCCGCAGAGTTTGGTGTCCTCGTCCTCGGACTCTGTGGAGCATGCGTGCTTCGTGCCTGATCTATTGATCTTGCGCTGGGTGAGCTCGTCGTGAGCATCGTAGTTATGGCTCCTTCACCGCGGGCTGCGGCGTGGCCACGATAGGTCGTGCTCGTCCTCCTCGGATGAGGGTGTTCGGCTTTGGGTGAATTTCACCGCAGCCTTTTTCTTCGGCTAAGGGGTTCGTTCGTTGATCAACGTAGCTCCCACAAGTATGAGACCTACAATCGCAGATCTATGGATCGCATGCCTAGGATCCCTTGCAGGTGGTGAATTCGCTGCCAAGTATGTGGTAGCTGCCATGACCGCAGCTTGCGGTGTTTTGGGAATGACGTTGCCCTGTGGCACCATCGTCATGAAGGACGGGTCGAGTGCCCTGTTGGCCTCGCGCATGGCGACAGGATCCATGTGGCCGTTGTTGCCTTTCGAAGAGGACCCACCAATGGAGAGCACGGCTCGTCGAGCGCTCGATTCATCGGCTATTTGCTGGTGCTTCTTGAGCTCCCTTTGCTGCTCGATTTATCGACTGTGCTCCTTTACGAGGATCCAGTGGTATCCCATCAGCATGTTGCATGGGAAGTCGAGCGGCAGAGGAATGGTACCCTGCACAACTTCTCATACTCTTGCCCACTGATCATCATTGAGGTTGATCTATTGGCGGACGCGATTGATGCCCTCGGCGGTTTCAAGTGGCCCGTTCCTGTTGGGATTCAGCGGATGTGTGCCGTTGGCAGCATTCACGGCGTTAGTAGACTGCGAGTCAGGGGCGGAGCCGGTGACTCTTCTTCGTTGTTGACGTGACCATAGACAATGTCCGTGCACATGTAGTGATGAGGGAGGCCGTTCCTCCCGCAGCTTTCGGATTCGGAACCGTAGGTTCCTTCGTTCGTAGAGGGGTCACACTGATCGGAGTTGCATATGTTGTTGTCATCCGAACCGCGCGTCGGTGATGGTGCGTCTAGGACACCAATTGGTGGTACCGACGAGGTAGGCACGATCGCTAGAGGCGACACTCATTCAGGAAGGCAGAGGGTGCCGATCTGGCCAACCTGGAAACAAAAACTTCCAAACATCATCTCGACTCTGTCTCCTACGGAATGGAAATCCTTGTGTGTGGCTAGAGAGTGAGTGGTGAAGTCGAGGGCGCCAAAGAGGAGGTGGTTCTCCATTGAAGAGGAATCGAAGATCACAGCAGATGAAGTCGTCACGATCGCACGATCAACATCCCCAGTTCCCATAGACGGCGCCAATTGATGAGGGTTCGACTCGTTAATGCTCATTGTTATGGACTTGGGTTTCGGAGAAGCTGGAGATCGTGAAACGGCTAACAGGCAAGCAACACGGGGACACGGTGTTTACCCAAGTTTAGGCTCCCAGAGGGAAAACCCTACTCCTGCTTGTCTGTTCTTGATTGATGGTGAGTTCGAAAGTTAAAGGGGTGCGTAGATGCAATCGGGCGTGAGGTGTCTGCTAGGGTTATAAGGTGCCTCCTAGTCGTGCCCTCCTAGCCTTTATATAGATAAGCTAGCACCCAGGGGTAGGTCGATTCGGTTACAGATTAGGTTTGAACCCTTTGAAATTCTATCCATAGATAGTCATGTTCTCCAAGAAGACGCATCTGTGTGGGCCTTGGTGAAGGGAATATTCCCGAGAGGCAATAATAAAGTGGTTATTATCGTATTCCTTATTTATGATAAATGTTTATTTTGCATGCTATAATTGTATTAATACGGAAACATTAATACATGTGTGTTTAATAAACAAAAAAAAAGTTCCTAGTTATGCCTCTCTCATAAACTAGCTCGTTGATTAACAAGTTTCCTGATTATGGACATTGGATGTTGTTAATAACGAGGTCACAACATTAGTGTAATGGTGTGATGAACATTCATCTGAAGTATAGCATTACGATCAAAGTCATTGAGTTTATATAGCTATAACAACTTACGACGTGATCCTAATCCTTAGACCATGAGATCATGTTAATCACTAACACCAGAAGAGTTTCTTGATAACATCAAACGTCACACCGTAACAGGGTGATTTTAAAGATGGGTTCAGAACTACTAAAGTGTTATGTTGAGGCCCATGGATCGAGAGTGGAATTTGTTCATCCCAATGATGGATAGATATGCTCTGGGCTCTCTCGATGATATCACATTGATTAGCTTGCAAACAAGTGATTTGATCACTAGAATGTTATATCACAGGAACGAGAAAAGAGTGCATGTCAGTAACGAGATAAAACTAGGTATGGATATACCGATGATCGAATCTCGGACATGTAATATATCACGAAACAAAGGGATTCAGATACTAGCATAAAAGGTTCTCGCGATCACAAGAATGTCATCGCTGAATGTGTGGGAGTCAGTATGGGTCTCTAGATCCCGCTTCTGATTATTGATCCGAGAGGGGTCTCGATCATGTTCGTATTATTTGCGAACCATAGGGTTACACACTTAAGAGACACCGACATCCATTTGGAGCAAAAGTTTCATGCCGGAAAGAATAACAAGCGCATGAATTTATTTCACTAGATACCAAAACGATTTTTCGGGTGAAATTGCAGAAAGTGTTTTTGCATGTGAAATAAAATACTAGCAAGGTGTTATATGTGAATGTTTGTCATTAAAGTAATTGACAAAATTCTGAATAAATAAAAGGAGTTTTATTTAATGAGAGTTTGCATTAAATTTGGTGGAAATTTAATGGGAATTTGAGTGAGTTTTTGAGTGGAGGGAATTGAAAGGCATTTGTGTGAGTGGAGTGTCCACCCACATGAATGAAACGAGGGGAGGGGAAGCCCCATGGCTGGGCGCATGGCCCTTTGGGTGCCCCCATCTCCCTATATAAGGATCCCCCTCCCTCTCTCTCACTCACACCTCCTCGTGAAGGATCTCTCTCCCCCTCTAGTATTTATCCCCCATGGTCTCGGACTAGCGAGATACATGTTCCCAGTGGATATTCGGCAAGTAAGAGTTGTGATTCCGCTGCATCGCTGGAGCGAGGAGGCAGAGGTTGCTCGGTGCCTCGGACGTGTGTGCGAGCACGGATGCGTCGCTGGTTTGCGGCGCTAGGACTTCCTCTCGATCTTGAGATTAGCAAGAGATCGTCTACATCAACCACGAGTTTAGACTCGTTAAGCTTTGTTGGTCTTCAAGGGTATGTTCTCTATGGATATACATACGCCCGCTGTTTGTATCTAGTAGATAGATCTTGGTACATAGTTGTTCCCATCGTAGGAAAATTTTTGTTTTCTATGTTGCGAACCCTACAGTGGTATCAGAGCCGGATCTATGCGTAGATGCTTTGTATGGATAGTACACATATGAGTATGTGGGCGATGATAATTATTTTATTGCTTCTTAGTTGTACTTTGGATATTGGTGGCATAGTGAGATGAAGCGGCCTAGACAAACTTTACATATCCTCGCACATGAGACCTGTTCCACGCTTGACATGCAACTAGTTTTGCATAAGTGGCTAGTGGGTGTCTGTCTCTCCTACTATAGTCAATATCTAATTTGCAACGAGTTGTAAACAATTCGGTTATCCTTGTTGTGGTTCATGTTCGTAGGTAAGAACGGTTCTTTCTTCGAAAGCCCTAAGCCACGTAAAACTTGCAATTGATAAATTAGAGGTGTCTAGTTTAGATTGTTGTTGGGCTAGTGTCATGATATGGTGATGTTGTAAGTAGAAGTATAAGTCGATACTCTTACAACACGTATAACATGTAAGTTCCATAGACCTTGGCCTTACACATAGAGGTATAATGGCGATCATACCATGATGCACATGATGGAGATCAAGTGCAAGAACCATATCATTTCGCTTATTAACATGTGATGTTTGTTGCATCTTATATTGCTTGTTTGGCGTTTTATTAGCATAATAAGATGATCCCTCATTTAGATATCAAGATAAAAATGTGTTCTCCATTAAGTATGCGTCGATTCTGTTTCGTCGCTCCAAGACATCACGTGATGATCGGGTGTTCTTGGATCCACGATCATATTTCGGGTGTAAGACAGTTACACACGCGAATACTAAGGTTCTTACTTGGAGAGCCTAGCATGTACAGACATGTCCTCGGAACACGGACCAAAAGGTTAAGCATAATTCATATGGAAGATATGATTCCCATTTGATGCTCGCCTTTGAAGCTACACCGACTCACGTGATGATCGGACTTGGTGTAGTGGATTTGGTTCATGTAATCACCAAAAAGGCACGAGGGATGTCGTTTTTGAGTGGTAGTTCATTTCTAATTTGGATTAGTAGAACTCAATTTATCATAAATTAAATCAAAGTGAATTTTTATAATTTCTTGTAGTCATTGGCATTCGTTCACCGCCTTATGCTTACTTGTAATTGAGATAATAGAACTATAGAATTCTAGATATTTACTTTACGAACTGGTATCGTATTGTGTTGAGTGTCAATCTAAAGTTTAAAGTCCTATTGCAAACTTTTAGCAAACTCTGTTTACTCCGTGAAATTTGATAATTAGTATTAAATCGAGAGTAATAATTCCAGTGTTAGTATCTTAAGTGTCATGTTTGCCTCCATGATTCTTGATTGTTTTTAAATATCAAGGTTTTCTAGGAGCTGAAAGAATTGTTTCAGAAACCATCATGTGTGGCAGATATAACGATATCTGAAGTAATGTTTTGGTTGCAATATGATAGAGTATAATGTATGTTCTCATATTGGATGAGAATTTGCAAAGGTTGGAGATGCTAGACATCCTAATCATCCAAAAGGGTTTTGGAAAGTAACGTTATACTCACGATTCGTCTTTATAAGCTACATTAGCTTGATCATGAAAGTCGACATGATAAGGATGAATAGAAGATGTATGTAAAGTGTTTACTACACTAAAATATTACTAAAGAATGGATTTTGAAAGAACGCCGATCATTTGATGATGGTGATCTACTTCAAAGTGCGAGTCCAAAGGTATTATTATTTGAATATACACGCTTTGGAATATGTGTCATGTATATTGTTGATGTTGATAGATTCTTTTAAAAGGAAAAGGAAATGCTAAAATATAATTTATAAAATATATTTGGCAGAAAAGAAATTTTTGGAAATATCCAATTTAGGTATATAGATGATATACATGTTATGGTTGTATTCTTTGCTTGTCAAACAATGTGGTTCTTGGGTATCGGATACCGAATTGGTTGGTATGAAATTTCATACGGAATGACGCAATTCATGAACCACAATGGCCTAAGTAACTAGCAAGAGAATATGTGATGATGTTCATCGAAAACAAACAAACCGGTGTTTGTATTTCTTGTTGACATCAAAGCTTGACTTCAAGATTTTTTTTAATAATTGTTATTTAAATCAGGTATTATGAGAACAAAGGTTGTTCAAATAATTACCGTATTCCATATAAGATGGATGATTTATAAATCTAGTTGGAGAAATCACATCCATAAAGCTGTAACATCCCTAAAATCATGATTTCAAAGATTGCATATCATTCATGCATGCATATAGTTTTGAGATCAAATTTCAAACTCATTTCAAGAAAACAGAAGCACATAGTGCTATCATTTTATGTGAGCAAACTTAAATCAAATGGCCATCCCCATTTGAGAGCTTGAATGTTTTAAACCAAGATTTTTTGTCTCCCTTGTTGATTGGTTTGAGTGTGGAGTTAGAACAAAATTTTACAAAATAAAAATGGGTTCAAAACCATTTTCAATCTTTTGCAAACCAAGTGCTAAGTCACTGTTATTTTTGTCTTTCCAAAAATGACCAAGCCAACTCAAAGTGACCACATGGTTTTATGCCAGGTTTTGTGAATGTTGCACACTGCAAAAATCCAGAAAAGATTTGAATTCAAAAAGAGTTTGAATTCATTTGAAAACCATTCCTGAAAATCATTCTGGAAAAAGAAAAGGGAATAAGAAATCTAGCTGGGCCTGGCGCCACCATTCTAGCCCAACAGGCAAAGCAGCCCACCCGGGCCACTCTTCTCTCTGTCCTCTCACACCCGCGACGAACCAGCCCCGCAGCCACTGAGCACTGGGCCCTCTCCACGTCAGCGTTGTCTTCCCCAATTTCTCGCTCGCAGACACCTCTCCGCCGTTACCACCGTGCAGTGACGCCGCGATTAAAACTCGCTTAAATTCCATTGATTCAGCGCGCAATCCTCGCCCCGCTTCTGGCTACTTAAACCCCTCGCCGCCGCGGTCATTTCCCCCCACTTTCCTCGCTCACTCCGCCACCAGGCTACGCGCATTCGATCTCAAAACCCCGCAACACCGACGACCTCCGGCGACTGATTCCGGTGAGCTTCGACCGCCCCCCTTTCTCTGGTTCAAACTATCATGACCAACATGTTCTTGCGAGTTCCCTGATACCTTTCGTTTGCATTCTCATGACCCAGCTCGTCGTCATCATTCACGCATAGTGATGTAACGCCGTCTAACTCCGACGAGCAATTGAGGTATAAATCCGACCGCCCCTTGTATTCTCCTTGATCCGTTAGTGTTCGCCGTAGACTTGCGCACCCTATGATGCCACTGGTTTATGCTAGGGTGACCCAGAGCGTCGCTAACGTCTTCTTCACCATGCATCCGACGCTGTGCTCAACTCCGACGAGGATTTCCGGGCGTGCCAGTGCGCCCCTGTCCAAGCAAAGACCACGTTGAGCTTCCTCGTGACCGTGCGAGTCTGGTAAGCCACGCCACACACCCCAGCCCGTCCTGTATTCGCCGGACCATCGCCAAGATGGCGCCACCGCGCTGCGACCATTTGCGCCGCCCATCCTTGGTCACGCGCTTAGCAGCCGTAGGATCTAGATCCAGTGCTCTAGATTAGATCTGCATCGAAGGGGTAAGTGACAATTTGAGCCGTGCGCGTTAAGTTAGATCTGACGGTCCACGCTGGTCGATCCAAGAAAAGCGGTACCGACGAATCAGAGCGCGACGCGTGGCTAGGGTTTAGTTTAAAAATAGAATTTGGATCAGATTTATATCCAAATTTGATTTGCTTGTAACTTTTGATTCCCACGTTAGATTTTAGCAAATTTTATACCGTTGGAATCAGGAGAACAAGCCCTTTATGTTTATGAAATGTGTTTAGTGTTTAGTTTCTGTTAAAATGACTTTATTTGCAGAAACTTGTTTAGGACTATTTTGTGTATAGGAATTGTTTAGGAATTTGTTTTAGTGTCAAATAAACTTGGTTAAGCAAGTTTTTAACTTGGTTATGATTCAGTACTATGCACTTGCTTGGTTGAGTTTTAAAAATCATCACTTAGCATTTTTGCATGCATGCATATATTTATGTTTGTATATGAATTGTGTGTAATTTTGTGCTACCATTCTTTGTGTAGACTTTGGTGCTAGTGATTGTGATTGTGAAGAGTGCTACTCTCCCAACTACCAAGGCAAGTGGTAATTCATGAATATTTCTATCCCTATATTTTCATACAAGCATTAGAAATATTTTGCTAAGTCTTGCATGTTACTATTTTTTCCAAATGCCATGTTGGGAAATCCTAAGTAGTTGTAGAATTGCTAGGAAATTTCTAAGTTAAGTTACTATCTATGCCATGCTTAGCCTACCTAGTAGCAAACAAGGGTTGGTAAAATATACATGCTATGGTGAAAATATTTCTAAGTCTTTGGACTAATGTTTTCTTAATAAAACAACTAAGTCAATGAATCACCTGGGTGGAAAGGGACTTGATTGGTGGTTTTTGGTTGAGTGGTTACACAAGGCCCATGGCTATGGTTGCCTTGTATATCTCACTTGTGGAAAGCCACCCAGGAATAAAGGGATTTTAGTGGCCAAGTGTTGAGAAGCTTCTAGTGCAGCCACTTGGCAATATGGGCTCTGCCTGGATCACATAGGTTGCTAGAACTTAGCCATTTGGACAGTTGGTGGTAGTGGGGATGATAGGTTGGAGCGCGTCCATTTGGTCTAAGGAAAGGCTTCTGAAAGGTCCTGTCTTGGGAAACCAAGTCTGGTGGGGAAAGTGCACAACCTCTGCAGATGGAAAAATCTAAGTACTTAGCCAAGTCCATGGCAATGGACAACTTGAGCATCAAGGCATGGAAGCTATCAATAATCTCATCACTCCAACTTCTAAGTAAAAACTTGTGGGTGAACAAGGGTGAAGGACCCCAATGTCTATTGGTGGTTTCTTGGGAAAAGTTTTGACAAAGAAAAACTTAGTGATTTCAACTAATAGGAAAAACCTATTTTGAGCAAAGCAAGCCAAGCTACACTTAGCCAAAATGCATATAGTAATGTAGTCCACCTAAATTTTACTAAGGTATCACTTGCCAATACTATTCCAAAGTATTGACCCACTGTGGCTGTAACTTGTGATGTTGCAGGTTACTCTGATGAGGATTAGGTGTCATGAGTCTACTCTCAACATGTTTGCCCATGGCACATGAAGATGAAGACTTATATTTATTTACTTATTCAAACTCTTGTATTAGGCATGTGGCCATGAGTTGTAAAGACTATGTTATCTCTGGAATGGATGTAATAAATGACCTTTGTATATGTGTACTTCATCTTAAACTATGGATGCTAGCAATGATCCAGGGACTAGCATTGCAATCACAGGGATCCTTTTCATTTACAAAGGAGGGATCTTACAGATGGTATCAGAGCACGGTGTTTCCTGTAGGATTATGACCCTAGGAATGGAAACCACTAAGGAAAAAATTTCAACTTCTACACTTGTCTATTCTTATCGTAAACTTTTCTAATCTTCTCTCTCATCTCTATTTGTAGATGAACTCCATCAACGAAGCCATGAGGAAAGGACCACTCATGACAATGACTTTGGAGTGTGAGACAGAATTTCCCAAGGCTCTCAAGGACCTCATGGTTGCATTGGAGATACAAGGTGCAGCTGTGTACAAGGGTTTTCCAGTGATGGATGAAGGAGTGGAATACTGGTGGGTGCAACTTCACTTGTATAAAAACAAGGAAGACAACCATCAGGAAAAGGGATTCTGCATGTTCACCAATTCAGTGGTGCACCCTACATTCTTTGAATCAGCAAGGGATGCAGCTTGGAAGACCATCAAAGAACTTGGTGATAGAGTCAAGTGCAGAATGCTCAACCTCCAAAATGATCTAAGGAAGGAGAAGGAATATACCCAAGAGTTGGAAGCTACCAACCAAACCTTAAGAGGAGATATTATAGACTTAGTGATGGAATCATGTGAGCATGATAGGCTAATTTCTTCTAGGAACATTGTGTTAGCCAACAGATCCAATGAGATAGGATTGTAAACGTGCTTCATTAGTTGGACCACCACCTATCACCCTATTTTCCAAAATGTTGCTTTAAAATAAGATTGAACCTTGGTTGATGTAATGGTTTCATGTATACATGACTTGTGTGTTTTGATTCCCAAGGATGTGTATGTGATGTTATGTCTTTTGTTTTATCTTGTTTTGTGTTGTTCTAACTTTTCTATCTTATAAATAGATGCCTATTACCATCAGCACTATTGAGGAGTTCCAGGTTACCCGCTTTGGTCCTCGTATCGTTGAGCTTACCACTTTGCTCAATCTCCCTCTTCCCACCATCATGGTGCATCCCCTCACCAAGTTTGAGAGGAAGGATCTCTAGGGCTTCAAGGTGAACCAGCACGGACGCCAACAGAGCCTACTACGGAGGCCATCGTCTTCAAGCTTATGCACGATGACAGGGAGAGAGGCCTTGAGGTAGTGATGCAGGATCTGATAGGACGTCTGCTAGGACGACACTCCCGACAGGTTAGAGACACCCACTTCCACGTCTTCAGAAGACGTGATGAGGATGGAGAGTCCATCGACTTCGAGGACGATTCGACGGACGCAGCAGAGCCGATACTGAAGGGTTTCGTGGCATAGTAAATCAAAATTTTCTACGGATGCGAACAGAGGGAAAGCCAAGATCTAATCTAGGAGATGCAAAAAACGAGATAAATTGGATTAGATCTTCATACCCTTGAAGATTCGCACAGCGGAACGTTCGTCGGAACGTGGGTGATGTAGTCGTACTCGCTTCTCCTCCTCGCGATCCGATCCGATCTAGCACCACAAGTGGCGGTGCCTCCGTGAGATGCACACGTGCAGCACCTCGACGTCTCCTCCTTCCTTGGACCATCAAGTATGGTGGAGATACGGATTGGATCTACAACACGACGGTGTGGTGTATATGGTGGAGAATTTCTGCAGCAGGGCTTCGCCTAAAAGCAGTCGGGAGGGAGAGAGGAGGGCAGCAGGGCGGCTAGGGTTGGAGGGGAAGGTGTGGGGGGGTGGTGCGCCCCCAGACCTCTATATATAGAGGGGTGGGCACAGCCCTAGCCCCTCCCCCAAGCCAAGGCCGGCGGCCCCAAGGAGGAAGAGTGGGGGGCAAGGAAACCCCCCTTCTAGAAGCTCTATCTAGAGTTTAAACCTCTCTTGGCCGGCTGGGCCCTATGGGGCCTTGTGCCCCTGGCCCAATGCGGCCAGGGCACTCCCTCATAGGCCCATGCTCCCTCCCGGAAGGTGTGGCCACGTTGGTCCCCTTCCGGAAGGTTCTAGAAGCTTCTGGTACAATACCGATTAACCCGGAACAATTCCGAACTCCAAAAACTGCACTGCCGTATATGAATATTATTCTCCGGACCACTCCGGAGCCTCTCGTGATGTCCCAGATCCCATCCGAGACTCCGAACAAAAACTCATAAATCAATTATCCAATCTATCCTAGCGTCGAGACACGTTAAGTGTGTGACCATGCGGGTTCGAGAATATGCAGACATGATCTTCTATCAGTAATCAACAGCGGAGTCTGGAAACCCATATTGACTCCCACACATTCATCGATGATCATATCGGATGAACCAAGATGCCAGGATTCAATCAATCCCATATATATTCCTTCGTCTCGCAATATTTTACTTGCCCGAGATTCGATCTTCGGTACCGTCATACCTAGTTCAATCTCGTTCACAGCAAGTACTTTACTCGTTCTGTAATCCGATATCACTTTGTGATTAACTCCTTAACCACATGCTTGCAAGCGGTGTTGATATCGACACGAGTGGGCCCAAGTATATCTCCGACTTGGGAGGGACAAATCCCATCTCGATACATACAACCCAATAGATACTTTCCGATCACCTGAGAGACACCTTTATAATCACCCTCTCATAGGATGACGCTTGATGACCTCAAAGCTTTCTTCCGATACCAGGGAGTTGTATTATCTCATGGTCTAAGGAATACAATATTTGACATAAGAAAAGCTTCGCAAAGACGAACACGATGAAACGATCTAATTGCTTCGCTTAGTTTGGGTCTGTCCATCATATCATTCTCCCAATGATATGATCTCATTATCAATTGACAACTCATGTCTATGGTTAGGAAACCTTAACCATCATTGATCAATGAGCTAGTCCATAGAGGCGTACTAGGGACACGGTGTTGTTCACAAACCACACAAGTATTAAAGTTTCCGCTTAATACAATTCTAGCATGGAATATAAACATTATCATGAACAAGAATTATAATAATAACATCTTTATTATTGCCTCTAGGGCATAATTCCAACAGTCTCCCACTTGCACTAGAGTCAATAATCTAGTTTACATTTGGCAACAATCTCACACCCATGGCACTGAGGTGCTGATCATGTTTTGCACGCGGAAGAGGTTTAGTCAACGGATCTGCGACATTCAGATCTGTATGTACTTTGCTAATCTTCAGATCTCCATCTGCTATATAATCTCGGATTATATGAAACTTGCGGTTGATATGCTTGGTCTTTGGATGATATATTGGTTCCTTAGCGAGTGTTATGGCGCCAGTGTTGTCACACAATATATCCAATGGGTCCAATGCACTTGGAACCACGCCAAGCTCAGTGATGAAGTTTCTGATCCAAACTCCTTCATTTGACGCTTCTGCAACAACCATGTATTCCGCTTCTACTGTAGATCCCACGATCACGCTTTGCTTGCAGCTTCTCTAGCTCACAGCTCCTCCATTCAAAATATAAACGTATCCTGTCTGAGATTTAGAATCATCCTTGTCGGTGTCGAAACTAGCGTCGACGTAACCTTTTACGACGAGCTGTTCATCACCCCCATAGACTAAGAACATTTCTTTAGTCTTATTCAGGTACTTTAGGATGTTCTTCACGGTTGTCCAGTGTTCCACTCCTGGATCACTTTGATATTTGCTCGTCAAACTAAGAGCATTGGACACATCCGGTCTAGTACACAGCATGGCATACATGATAGAACCTATGGTCGAGGCATAAGGCACTTTGCTCATAGATTTCCTATCATTTACCGTAGCTGGACACTAAGCCTTGCTCAATATCTTACCTGACAACATAGGCACTGAACCTTTCTTTGCCTTATCCATTCTGAACCTTTTCAGAACTTTGTCTAGGTATGTACTCTGGATTAAAGCTATCAGGCGTCTTTGTCTATCTCTATAGATTTTGATGCCCAATATATAAGCAGCTTCACCTAGGTCTTTCATTGAAAAACACTTGTTCAAATAACTCTTCACATCGTTAAGCATGTTGATGTCATTTCTAATAATCAATATGTCATCCACATATAGTACCAGAAACGTCACCGAGCTCCCACTCACTTTCTTGTAGATACAAGCTTCGTAGCAATTTGGAACAAATCCAAAGATCTTGATCACTTGATCAAAACGAAGGTTCCAACTCCGAGATGCTTGCTTCAGTCCATAAATGGAACGCTGAAGTTTGCATACTTTACTAGCATCCTTAGGATCGACAAAACCTTCGTGTTGCATCATATACAACACTTCATCAATGTTGCCATTGAGGAAAGCAGTCTTGACATCCATCTGCCATATTTCATAATCATGAAACGCAGCAATTGCTAATAAAATCCGAATGGACTTAAACATCGCTACGGGAGAGAAAGTCTCATCGTAGTCAACACCTTGAACTTGTCGAAAACCTTTCGCAACAAGTCGTGCTTTATAGACGGTAACATTACCATCCGCGTCCGTTTTCTTCTTGAAGATCCATTTGCAATCAACGGCCTTTCGGTCGCTAGGAGGGTCCACCAAAGTCCATACTTGGTTTTCGCTCATGGATCCCAATTCGGATTTCATGGCTTCTAGCCATTTCTCGTAGTCCGGCTCATCATCGCTTCCTCATAGTTCGTAGGTTCACTGTCTTCTACTAACAAGACAGTCAAGACAGGGTTGACGTACCACTCAGGAGGGGCACGCGACCTTGTCGACCTGCGACGTTCAGTAGTAGCATCGTCCGAAGCTTCATGATCCTTGTCATTAGCTTCCTCTATTGTTGGTGTAGGCGGCACTGGAACAATTTCAGGTGCTGCGCTACTCTCCAACTCAAGAGAAGGTTCAATAACCTCATCTAGCTCTACTTTCCTCCCACTTACTTCTTTCGAGAGAAACTCCTTCTCAAGAAAGGAACCGTTCTTTGTGACAAACACTTTGCCTTCGGTTCTGTGATAGAAGGTATACCCAATAGTTTCCTTAGGGTATCCTATGAAGACGCATTTCTCCGCTTTGGGTTCGAGCTTGTCCGGCATCAACTTCTTGACGTAAGCTTCGCATCCCCAAACTTTAAGAAACGAAAACTTAGGTTTAGCACCAAACCACAGTTCATACGGTGTCGTCTCAACGGATTTAGATGGTGCCCTATTTAAAGTGAATGCAGCGGTTTCTAATGCATAACCCCAAAATGATAATGGAAAATCAGTAAGAGACATCATCGATCGGACCATATCTAATAAGGTTCGATTCCGGCGTTCAGACACACCATTGCGCTGTGGTGTTCCGGGTGGCGTGAGTTACGAAACGATTCCGATTGCTTTAAGATGCGTGAGAAAATCATAACTCAAATATTCACCTCCACGATCGGATCGTAGAAACTTAATCTTTCTGTTACGATGGTTCTCCACTTCATTCTGAAATTCCTTGAACTTTTGAAATGTTTCAGATTTATGTTTCATTAAATAGATATACCCATATCTACTTAAGTCATCGGTAAAAGTGAGAAAATAGCGATATCCACCGCGCGTCGAAACACTCATCGGTCCGCACACATCGGTATGTATGATTTCCAACAAGTCCGTTGCTCGCTCCATCATTCCGGAGAACGGGGTTTTGATCATCTTGCCCATGAGGCATGGTTCGCATGTGTCAAATGATTCAAAATCAAGAGACTCCAAAAGTCCATCAGAATGGAGTTTCTTCATGCGCTTTACACCAATATGACCTAGACGACAGTGCCCAAATAAGTAGTATTATCACTATCTACTTTGCATCTCTTAGACTCAATGTTATGGATGTGTGTTTCATCCCTTTCGAGATTCAGAAGAAATAAACCATTCATAGCAGGTGCATGACCATAAAAGATGTTACTCATATAAATGGAACAACCATTATTCACAGATTTAAATGAATAACCGTCTTGCAATAAACACGATCCATAAATAATGTTCATGCTCAACGCAGGCACATAATAACACTTATTAAGGTTTAAAACTAATCCCGAAGGTAAAACTAAGGAGAGCGTGCCGACGACCATCACATCAACTCTTGATCCGTTGCCAACGCGCATCGTCACCTCATCCCTCGCAAGCCGTCGTCTATTCCGTAGCTCCTGTTTCGAGTTACAAATATTAGCAACTGAACCAGTATCAAATACCCAGGCACTACAACGAGGGCTAGTAAGGAAAACATTAATAACATGTATATCAAATATACCTTTGATGGTGCCAGCCTTCTTGTCCGCTAAGTACTTCGGACAATGCGCTTCCAGTGACCCTTGTCCTTGCAATAGAAGCACTCAGTGTCCGGCTTAGGACCAGACCTGAGCTTCTTCTCAGCAGGGGCAACGCGCTTGCCGCCGCCTTTCTTGAAGGGCTTCTTTACACCCTTACCTTTCTTGAAGGTGGGCTTGTTGACCATCAACACATGATTATCCTTTTTGATGTCCACCTCCGCAGCCTTCAGCTTTGCGAAGAGCTCGGTGATCGTATCAGTGGAACCAATCTGATTGTGAGTCACTACAAAACTTTTGTAGCTGGGAGGGAGTGATTGCAGAACCCTGTAAATCTTGATCTCCTCTAGAATCGTGCATTCCAGTTGCTCAAGGCATTGAGTGTAGCCGTTCATCTTAATGGCGTGCTCACTAACGGAACTCCCTTCCTCCATCTTGCAGTTAAAGAACTTCTAAGAGATCTCATATCTCTCAGAACGGGCCTGAGTCTGAAACATGGTTTTCAGCTCTTCGAGAATCTCAAAGGGCCCGGGATAGTCTTCAAAACGATTTTGAAGTTCCGGTTCCATAGCAAACAACATGGTGCTCTTAATCACACCATAATCATTTTTGCGCGACCGATAGACAGCTTTCTCATCGGTACCGCAGCTTGCGTTAGGGGGTCACCTAACGCTTTCCCAAGGACATAGTCCTTTTGACCGCCAGAGAGAATGATTCTTAGATTGCGGAACCAATTGGTGAAGTTAGACCCATTGTTTCTAAGCTTTTCCTTCTCAGAAAAAACGTTGAAGTTGAAGTTGGACTTGGCCATGTGATCTACAGTATTTGCAAGTACAATTTAGACTATGTTCATGATAAATAGTTCAACTTAATCAAATTACTAGATGAACTCCCACTAAATTCAACATCCCTCAAGTTGTTTAGTGAACACGATCCAAATTCACCACACCTAATCCGATCATCACGAGAAGAGATGTGGTTTCAATGGTGCACAATGAAGTGTCGATCATATCATTCATATGACTCATGCTTAACCTTTCGGTTCTTGTGTTCCGAGGCCATGTCTGTACATGCTAGGCTCGTCAAGTTAGACCCAAGTATTTCCGCATGTGCCAAAACTGGCTTGCACCCGTTGTATGTGAGCGTAGAGTCTATAGCACCCGATCATCACGTGATGCTTGGACACGAACTTTCATAGCGGTGCATACTTGGGGAGAACACAGTTTTTATCTTGATCTTTAAGTGAGGAATCATCTTATAATGCTACCGTCGCGATCTAAGCATAATAAGATACATAAAAGGATAAACATCACATGCATATAACTTTATGTGACATGGTATAGCCAATCTTCACGCAATGATCTCCATCTTGTGCGTTCCGGCATGATCTCCATCACTCCACCATGATTGCCTCCACCACGAATAGCAACTACAACTATTGATAACTACTTAGCGATAAAGTAAAGCTATTACATGGCGTATAATAAGTTGACTCGCAGGTAATACACAATTATAAAGACAACCATATGGCTTGTAACACCCTCAGAATCGGACCTATGCAAGTTTTAACGAAACACGCCAAACCCGTATAGGAACGATTCAAAGGTGCCTACCAGGCACTTTCGTGCGGGTGGAAAACGAAGTAATAACATTACACAACAGTCCTCGATGGGACCCACAGAACAGATATATACAACAGCGACTCCACGAGTCAAGAATACAGATATACGGTACAAAGATCCAAATCACCTTGAAAATATGAAGCGTCCGACTACGGACAAGATGCAAATGGGGCTAAGAGCCCTGAAGAAATAACCGATGGCGTCCATAACCCTGCCCAGGCCAAGCCGGAAGGGTAACCCTGCTAACGACGTCGATCTCAACCTGCTCAAACAAAAGGGGTGCCGACAAAGGGCAAAGGAAAAAAGAGGAGCGTCGATCTTGAGGCCGATTACGGCGAGGCTAGAATTCGGCGGTCCTCGCCTACATAGGTATGGTGGACTGAAGCGGCAGCATGCACTATACAACCTATAGAGACTCGATACAACTGGCGGTTATCAAAGAGGGATAAGAAAGACCTATTCGGAACCAACCTGATGCTACCATCAAACAAACCCATCCTGGTGTTTCCCCCTCGAGACCAAACGAGGAAGTCAACCGAGGAACTCACACCGTTGGCAGTTTTATTTATTCAGTTATCGTTGCAACAATTACTAGTCAGGTATAGATAATCATCCTGATAAAATAAGCAGTGGGCACTTTTAGTTAACCATTCCGTTGTAGTTGCGACACTTACTAGTCAAATACAATTAGCATGAGATAACCCAAAACCCAGCAGTTGTTGGCACTTTTATTTAGCCATTCCGTTGTAGTTGCAATACTTACTAGTCAGGTACAATGGTCGCAAGCGACAAACCAAACAAGAAATTGTGGGCAGTATTATTTAGCCATTCCATTATAGTGAAGCTGATTACTAGTCATTATAAAGTCAAATTTATAGCACTACTTTAGTTATGCTTGTCTATGATCGAGATACTGTGCTCCAAGTCGTCCATAACCGCGGACACGGCTTTCAGAAAGTTTTACCCGGCCGGGGTGCACCAATAGCAACACACACTCGATCAACCTCGGAAAAACCAAATCAAAACCCAACGAGGCCTTCACGACAAAGAAATCACAGGATTCCGAAATATTTCAGGGGGCCACCCCTTGGAGTACACCCGCAACGAAGTTAGCTGACTCCGAGACGGACCCGAGGTTTGGGTGGACGGCTGTGAATGACTGGGAACCCAAAACTGGGCTTGTCGACACCGCGAAAACGTGTCCCGATCCTAAACAGTACAGGTGCTCCTCGCACAATCGTAAATAAAGCAGTAGCATGGCATAAGTACAGGATAGTAAATAAAACCTCAAACTAGTTTGTGGCCCCAAGAAATAAGACTGAATCAAGCTCTGGCTCAGGGGGGTCCCATAATCCTCCCGGATGTGGATAGCGCGATAAATCAAGGAACAGGTATCAAGTACTCGGGGTCCTACGGGACACAAGTGGGCGTTCGGAAACCAAATATTATCTATCACCCACCGATGCCTCTGCTTACTTCAATTTTAGTTGTTAAGCAGGAATTAAAGTGACCGAAAAGTAAAGCCATGATCATCTCCAACATCAACATGCGGCAATACACCAACAACTGTGGCACTTGAAGACACGCAACAGCACTTGAGCAAGCGACTACGACGCGCAAGTCCAACTATCTACCAAACAACAGGTATTAGGATGTGTCCAAGGCAATATATGGCTGCAAGGGATATCACGGGTACGAAAACTAGAGCATCGCAACACAGATAGCAATAGATCAACAGGAGGAAATAAATACTATAAAAGTAAGATAGGTAGAAAGGGGGAGATGCTCGCCTGAAAACATTGCCGAATGTTCAACCGAAGATCGGGGCGAAGCTCGCATCAACTCAACGGCCTTATCCGCGAAGAACCAAAACACTAGAAGAAACACCGGATGCACTATTTAATACAACGGCAGAAGATCGGGCATGATGCATGTATGATGCATGACATGGCAAAGGTGCAATGCAATTAGTTCATATTAAGCGGAACCGGGGTCCCGACAATAATTAGATGGTTCATGTTGTTTAGCTACCCCGCAAATTAAATGTTGGATTAGCATGGCAAAAGATAGCACCGGGTTCGTTACACAAATTTAAATGAGGCCAATATAAGGCTAGATTTGTCCGCATATGGGCCCCATATTTAATTATGAGGTGAATCGGCATAAGGCCCCCAAACCACGTGATAATATGCATGCGAGTATGACAATTTAATATGCAACAAGTTTGTATTATGTTATAAAATAGGGTTTCGGGAAGGGGTTCACACATTAAGGGGTCTCGACGAACTTGGGGTTCCGGGGTCCGGGGTTCGGTCTCAGGGTTCGACGGATCGGCCTCGGCAGAACATTCTCGAGCAACGGGTAGATCTTGGCGCATCCGTGGTCTTCGGTCATGTCGATGGTCATGGCGTCCGGAAGACGATCTTGGCGGTCTTCGGGGTACCTGAGGAGATCTTGGCGTTCCGTGGAGGCGATATCATCGGTTCCTCCTCAAGGCCTTGGGATTCGCGCTTCGGGGATCGGTGACGAGCTTGTGCGGTACCAGGTACCTCATAGCCCTCCTTCGGTTCCTTGATGTCGATGGAGCTCTTGGACCTTGACGTCGTGGTGACGGTGTGCTTAGGGGTCTTGGCCACAAGGGAAGTAGAACTTGGCGATGGGGTCTTCGGGTCCGGACTTTGCCTTCGGGAACAGGGTCTTGCGTTCCGGTCCTCTTTGGGTTGGGGTTCTCAGTGCCGGTAGATCTTGGCGTACCACCAGCTCGAGCTGGCCCTGAACACGCATACACGCACGGGGAAGGACGCGGAGCTCGGGTCCGGACGGTGACTGCGCGGACAGGGAGAGGGCGCCGCGGTCGACGGCGGTACGCAACCATCCAGAGGCGGCGCGGATGGGCTTGGCAGGGCCGAGCGGCCTGGCGTGCACGGGCTTAGAGGCGAGCTCCAGCAGGAGGGCACGTCGGCCCCGCACGCGGGCAGAGGCGGGCCAGAGAGAGGTGGCCGCCGGTAGGTGCACGAGGCAAGAGGACGGCGTCAGGGAACCGTGGCCGCGGAGGACGCTGGGCGCGCGGGGGGGGCAGCAGAGGGCGGACGGTGGACGGAGGTGGAGCACGCCAGAGGCGGGCGACGGAGCCATGCGGCCGGGCCAACACGGCCAGGACGGGCGGGGAGGCGGACCGGCGAGATGGAGAGGAGGGCCAACGTGGTGGCGAGCCGGGGCCGGGCGGAGGAGCCGACGGCGGCGCAACGTCGTCTGCTGGAAGGGACGCCGGCCAGACGAGGCGGGCGGTCCGGTGCCGCTTAGGTGGAGGCGGCGGCAGAGGCGAGGTGGAGCAAGGCCGAAAGGGATCGGAAGGGAAGGAGGAGAGCACGGAGGGCGAGGCGCAGAGGCGGAGCGGCTCGCCGGCGACGGGGTGCGGCCGCGCGGGACAGGAAAGAGAGGAGGAGGGGGAGGGGAGAGGGAGCTCCGGCGAGCGGCGGTGGAGCAGAGGGTCGGGGGGAGGGGCAGGCGCGCGAAGGTGAGGGAGGGAGTTGGGCCGGCGGGAGCTGCCAGAGAGGAGAGGAGGAGGAAGACGAGCGCGGGGGAAGAGCGCGTGCGGGAGGAGGGAGCCGACAGGGGTGCCAGGGGTGGGGCCCAGGCGCGGGGACAGGGGTGGACCGGATCGGGTGTGTGGCTGTGGTGAGGGTGTTGTGTGGTGTGAGCTGGTTGGTGGGGTGGGGAGAGAGGGAGAGAGGCCAAGTGGCAGCGTGGGATAGGGTAGAGGGAGGGGAGAGGTGAGGTGTCATGTGGGGATTGGGTGGGGTGATGTGGAGGGGGGTGTGGGTAGATTAGGTTGGGTAGGCTAGGGATTTTAGGCGGACCGATTGTTTGAACTGGGGTGGTCGTTCGGGTCGAATCGGCCCGTTCGACTGCCCCCACTAAAATAATTTAATATTTTTATTTGTTTAAAACAAGACTTCTGCAAACAGACAAAACAAAATATTCCGGCGACCCGGGTTTGCGTGTTGAACAAAGGCGGGGCGTTTAGAAAACAAAACCAGGTTTTTCCGAAAATAGTTTTATGCAAGCAAATGCAAGATGATGACGATGCTCAAATGCAATGTGGCATGATGACATGAGCATGCGGTCATGATGATGCAATGCACAAAAACGACGCGATTTTCTAGTAGTGGTTTTGCGGGATGCCACAATTCGACACCACTAACAATGGATCTTGCCCTCGAGATCCGCCTCATGGTACCGGAAAGAAGGTCGGCGATCTGAATCTTCTCGCTTCGTGTAGATCCTCGCGACAACACTAACGAGGGTTCCTTCTTCATCTTGAAATTGGCGACACCACCAACAATGGTCGGGGCTCACGTCCATTGAGAGAACACTCCGGAGAAACAAAGGACGGAGGTAGAGGTACCAACAAATAAAGCCACCCCTAACTTCGATGGGAAAACGGAACCGATGCATTCTCATCCACTTCAATGTACAAAAGCGAATAGGAGGGGTAGTCGGCATGGGGGCCAATCCATCACGCACCCAAACTATTACTCTGCACAATCAGTAGAAAAGCGTGCAACCATTCTCGGAATCAGACTGACGATCTCGACAATCGAGGTTCAGAAACAAAGGAGTGATGCAGACTCTGCATCGGATCTGGCGTAGATGAGGTCGTCGCGTCGGAAACACCGGAAGGCACGAGAAGGAACAAAGAGAAGTCCACTGTGGCATCCCGCAAAACCACTACTAGAAAATCGCGTTGATTTTTGTGCATTGCATCATCATGACCGCATGCTCATGTCATCATGCCACATTGCATTTGAGCATCGTCAACATCTTGCATTCTGTTTGCATAAAACTATTGCAGAAAAACCTGTTTTTGTTTTCTAAAACGCCCCATCTTAATTATCACGCAAACCCCGGGCCTCCGGATTAATTTGGTTTGTCTACTATCGGTTTGCAAACGGTGTTTTAAAAACAAATAAAATATTATATTATTTTAGTGGGGCAGTCGAACGGGCCGGATAGACCCGAACGACCACCCCAGTTCCAAAACGGTCCACCTACTCAGCCCCATCTAAATCCTAAAGCTACCAACCTATCTACCCCCACCCACCGGCCACATCACCCCACCCAATCCCTGGCCGCCACCTCACCCTCTCCCTCCCCTCTAACCTATCCCCATCTGCCACCTAGACTAACCACCTCCACTCCCTCACCACCACAGCCAACCAACCCACCCCACTTCCCCCACACACGCACACCACGCGACCCTCCCTGTCCACACAACCTCTCCCTGACCGCCTGGACCCCGCCCGGCCCCACTCTGGCCGTCCCCACGCGTCCCACGCGGTGCCCGGCCCCACCACGCGCTCATCCTCCCCCAGTTCCTCTTCCTCCTCGCGTCCTTCTCCCTACCCCGACGTCGCCGCTCTCCCTCTCTCTCCGGCGCGCATGGCCATGGCTGGCCAACCTCCTCCGCCACCCACCTCTCCATGCCGCCCGCCCACTTCCGCCGCCCCTATCCACCTCACTGGCGCGCAACCCCTCCTCAGGCGTCCGCCCGGCGAGCACCGCCTCCCACTGCCGCATCCCGACGTTTGCACCGCCGCCTCCTCTCCTCGTCGGCGCCGCGGCATCCACCGCGCCCCGCCCCCTCAGTTCCTCCTCCACCGCTTGCTCCCGCCTCATCCCGCTCCGCCTCGCCGTCTGACGGCCTCCCGCCGCCTCCGCTCCTGCCTTCAGCCGCCGTCCTCCCGACCCACATGGCGCTGGCACGCCTCGGCCGAGCCCGCCGCCTTAGCGCTCGCCGCCTCCTCGCCATTCGCCGCTCCCTGCTTCAAGATCCGCCTGCCGGCGAGCCTGCCACACCGGCCGCCCGTCTGCCCTCCTCCTCCCGCCCTTCTCGCCGCCGCCGCCGCTTTCTCTCTCTCGGTGCCTGCCTCGAGCCCGGCATAGCTGCCTGCCCCGCCTTTGTCGTGGGGCCCTCCCTCCTGTGTTGACCGCCTCCACGTTTTCCTCCGGGTTCAGCAGTGCCCACGTCTCGCCCCTGCTACTCCTTTGTCCAGCATGACCCTAGTGTCCTCTGTTGCATGCTTCGGGGTGTGAATGCTGGGTGTTTTGGAGTTGTGACGGTGGTGACCAAGTAAAGATGGTGTTGTGCCGACAAGGTGTGTTGATGGTGTGGTGCTACAACCAGGACTTCCCCTGGCTTGGGTCGACAAGATCGACAATGGATGATGAGACCCGAAGTATCCCGACAAGATCCTTCTCATGGACGCCAAGATCTCCCAGTGCCGAGACTCGGGTCCGACACCGACAACTGAAACCGTGGACCGACAAGGTCGACCTCCCCGACGCCATGATCTTCGTCGCGGACGCCAAGACCCTCGGACCCGAAGATCGATCCCGTACCGGTGCCGCGCCATGAACTCCGAAAACCCCGGTACCAGACAAGTTCGCCATCGACCTCGAGTTCTCCTACACGGATACACCGAGTTCTTCAACGAGGACACCAAGGCCGTCGACATGACCCGAAGACCCCGGACGCGACAAGATCTACCCCGTTATCCAAGAACGATCCCGTCGAGACCGATCCCGTCGAACCCCCCCGGACCAAGGTCCGCCGAACCCTGGACCCTGAGACCGACCCCGAACCCTCGGACCAAGATCGTCGAGACCCCTAATGTGTGAACCCTTCCCGAAACCCTATTTTATAACATAATACAAATTGTCGCATAATAATTGTCTTGCATGCATACATTCATGTGGTTTGGGGGCCTTATGCCGATTCACCATATAATTGGATATGGGGCCCATATGCGGGCAAATCTAGTCTCATATTGGCCTCATTTAAACTTGTGTAGAGAATCGGTGATATATTCTGCCTTGTTAAACAACATTTAAATTGCGGGGTAGCTAAATAGCAGGCTGTTTAAATAATTATGGGGACCCGGTTCCACTTAATATTGACCTAATTTACTTTTTACTTGCCATGCCATGCATCATACATGCATCATCCGATCTTATACCGTTGTTTTAAATTGCATATTGCATTATTCTAGTGTTTTGCTTTGCTCCTTTGAATGATGAGTTGAGTTGATGAGTGAAGTGTGACCCGATCTTCGTTTGACAATGTTTTGTTTTTTAGGCGAGACTTCTCTTCTTTCTATCTATATTATATTTCCCTCTTTATTTCTGTTGATGCTATACATTATTGCTTGATTGCGCGATGCTTTAGTTTTAATATATATATATATATATTACACTTGAATGGCTATTTAAATAATTGGTAGATAGTTGGACTTGCGCGTCGTGGTCGCTTGCTCAAGTGTTATGTCGTCGATTACCGTTGATGTATTGCCGCATGTTGATGTTGGAGATGATCATAGTTTTATTGACACTTTATTAATCCTGTTTAACAACTAAAATTGAAGTAAGCGAGGCATCGGTGGGTGATAGATAATATTTGGTTTGAGAATGCCCTTGTGTGTCCCGTGGGACCCATTACTTTCCTCCTTCTTGATTTATCGCTATCATCCATCATCGGGGTATATGGGACCCCACTGAGCCAGATTTAGTCTTATTTACGGGGGCCAAACTAGTTTGAGGTTTATTTACTATCTACTATCTTATGCCATACTCTGCTTTATTTAAATTGTGCGATGCACAATAGCATCGCTTAGGTTTAGGTAAGCGGAGTGATTACGCAGTATCGACACCCGAAGTTTCGGGTTCCCCGGTCGCTTCTGACCATTATCGCCAAACCTGAATCCGTTGAGCGCTAAGCTTAGGTTCTTGGTAAAGACTCAAGGGTGGGAATATTTATTATGCTGAGATTGTTGCTTAGTCGTGAAAGCCTAGTTTTTGTTTTTTTTTTTGGTTTTCGAGGTTGATCGGCGTGTGTTTATTGGTGCAGGGTAGCCGCTGAAAAACTCGACGTCCGCCGTGTCGGACTTGAATGGACCGACGACGGTATGATATCTACACAAGCATAACTAAAGTTCTTGCTATAAATTTGACTTTATAATGACTAGTAAACTTCACTATAATGGAATGGCTAATAATACCTGATTGCTTGTTTGGATTGATTGTCGCTTACCATTGTATATGACTAGTAAGTATGGCAACTACAAGGAATTGGCTGATTAAAAGTACCAACAATGCTGGATTTTGGGTTTACATCATGCTATCATGTCAGTAATTCGATTTGCAACTTCAACGGAATGAATAACTAAAAGTCCCATCGCTTTTTATCGATGATTCTCTAAACCGACTAGTAAAGTGCCGCATAACTATAACTGAATAAATAAAATTGCCAAGCATCAACTCGACTTCCTCGTTTGGTCTCGAGAAACACGAGATGGGTTTGTTTGTTAGTATCAGTCGGTTCGAATAGGTCTTTCTTACCCTCTCTAATTGCTGCCAGTATCGAGTCTCTATAGGTTGTTTTAGTGCATCTTTGCCGCCGCTCGATCCACCATACCTTTGTAGGCGAGGGCCGAATTCTAGTCTCGCCGTATCTTGGCCTCGACGCTCCTTCTTTTCCTTGGCCCTTTACCGGCACCCCTTTTGTTTAAGCAGGTTTTGAGATCGACGTCGTTAGCGAGGTTACCCTTCCGGCTTGGCACAGGCGGTTATGGGCGCCATTGGTTATTCTTGTGGCTCTTAGCCCCATTTGCATCTTGTCCGAGCTGGACGCTCTATCGCTTCAAGGTGATTTGGATCTTTGTATATTATATATGTATTCTTGACTCATGGAGTCGTGTTGTATATATATCTGCTCAGGTCCCATCGAGGACTGTTGTGTAATGTTATTACTTCGTTTTCCACCCGCACGAAAGTGCCTAGTGGGCACCTTTGAATCGTTTCTATGCGGGTTTGGCGGGTTTCGCTAAAACTTGCATAGGGCCGATTCTGAGGGTGTTACATCCACCAGACGAAGGGTTCCTCGGATAGCATGAAGACCAGATGTAGCAACACCTTTACCAAAGGAGGAAGCGAAACCCTGAAGGTACGACAGAAACCCAACCACGAGAATTCCTGGACTCGAAGAAAGAGAAGAGAGCGGATTCAAAACGCGTAGAGATAAGAGGAGAATAGCAGAGGGGTAAGGAGTAAAAGCAGACCTAACCAGAACTATCCAACCGATTTTGCAAAAATAGTTTTGACACTCTACTTCGGCCGTTAGCTAGGTTATCCTACAGGCTGGACTTGTGGGGTATCGCAACTGCTGAGCTCTGATACCACTCTATAACACCCTCAGAATCGGAACTATGCAAGTTTTAACGAAACACGCCAAACCCGCATAGAAACGATTGAAAGGTGCCCACCAGGCACTTTCGTGCGGGTGGAAAACGAAGTAATAACATTACACAACAGTCCTCGATGGGACCCACAGAACAGATATATACAACAGTGACTCCACGAGTCAAGAATACAGATATACGGTACAAAGATCCAAATCACCTTGAAAAGATGAAGCGTCCGACTACGGACAAGATGCAAATGGGGCTAAGAGCCCTGAAGAAATAACCGATGGCGTCCATAACCCTGCCCAGGCCAAGCCGGAAGGGTAACCCTGCTAACGACGTCGATCTCAACCTGCTCAAACAAAAGGGGTGCCGACAAAGGGCAAAGGAAAAAGAGCGTCGATCGAGGCCAAGACAGCGAGGCTAGAATTCGGCGGTCCTCGCCTACATAGGTATGGTGGACTGAAGCGGTAGCGGCAGCATGCACTATACAACCTATAGAGACTCGATACAACTAGCGGTTATCAGAGAGGGATAAGAAAGACCTATTCGGAACCAACCTGATGCTACCATCAAACAAACCCATCCTGGTGTTTCCCCCTCGAGACCAAACGAGGAAGTCAACCGAGGAACTCACACCGTTGGCAGTTTTATTTATTCAGTTATCGTTGCAACAATTACTAGTCAGGTATAGATAATCATCCTGATAAAATAAGCAGTGGGCACTTTTAGTTAACCATTCCGTTGTAGTTGCGACACTTACTAGTCAAATACAATTAGCATGAGATAACCCAAAACCCAGCAGTTGTTGGCACTTTTATTTAGCCATTCCGTTGTAGTTGCAATACTTACTAGTCAGGTACAATGGTCGCAAGCGACAAACCAAACAAGCAATTGTGGGCAGTATTATTTAGCCATTCCATTATAGTGAAGCTGATTACTAGTCATTATAAAGTCAAATTTATAGCACTACTTTAGTTATGCTTGTCTATGATCGAGATACTGTGCTCCAAGTCGTCCATAACCGCGGACACGGCTTTCAGAAAGTTTTACCCGGCCGGGGTGCACCAATAGCAACACACACTCGATCAACCTCGGAAAAACCAAATCAAAACCCAACGAGGCCTTCACGACAAAGCAATCACAGGATTCAGAAATATTTCAGGGGGCCACCCCTTGGAGTACACCCGCAACGAAGTTAGCTGACTCCAAGACGGACCCGAGGTTTGGGTGGACGGCTGTGAAATACTGGGAACCCAAAACTAGGCTTGTCGACACCGCGTAAACGTGTCCCGATCCTAAACAGTACAGTGTGCTCCTCGCACAAACATAAATAAAGCAGTAGCATGGCATAAGTACATGATAGTAAATAAAACCTCAAACTAGTTTGTGGCCCCAAGAAATAAGACTGAATCAAGCTCTGGCTCAGGGGGGTCCCATAATCCCGGATGTGGATAGCGATAAATCAAGGAACAGTATCAAGTACTCGGGGTCCCACGGACACAAGTGGGCTCGAAACCAAATATTATCTATCACCCACCGATGCCTCTGCTTACTTCAATTTTAGTTGTTAAGCAGGAAGTAAAGTGACCGAAAAGTAAAGCCATGATCATCTCCAACATCAACAGGCGGCAATACACCAACAACTGGGGCACTTGAAGACACGCACAAGACTTGAGCAAGCGATCACGACGCATAAGTCCAACTATCTACCAAACAACAGGTATTAGGATGTGTCCAAGGCAATATATGGCTGCAAGGGATATCACGGGTACGAAAACTAGAGCATCGCAACACAGATAGCAATAGATCAACAGGAGGAAATAAATACTATAAAAGTAAGATAGGTAGAAAGGGGGAGATGCTCGCCTGAAAACATTGCCGAAGGTTCAACCGAAGATCGGGGCGAAGCTCACATCAACTCAACGGCCTTATCCGCGAAGAACCAAAACACTAGAAGAAACACCGGATGCACTATTTAATACAACGGCAGAAGATCGGGCATGATGCATGTATGATGCATGAGATGGCAAAGGTGCAATGCAATTAGGTCATATTAAGCGGAACCGGGGTCCTGACAATAATTAGATGGTTCATGTTGTTTAGCTACCCCGCAAATTAAATGTTGGATTATCATGGCAAAAGATAGCACCGGTTTCGTTACACAAATTTAAATGAGGCCAATATAAGGCTAGATTTGTCCGCATATGGGCCCCATATTTAATTATGAGGTGAATCGGCATAAGGC
This sequence comes from Avena longiglumis, assembly GCA_030063025.1. NCBI lineage: Eukaryota > Viridiplantae > Streptophyta > Magnoliopsida > Poales > Poaceae > Avena > Avena longiglumis. Next base: position 99,592,417 of record CP125973.1, on the reverse strand, counting down.
CCCCAAACCACGTGATAATATGCATGCGAGTATGACAATTTAATATGCAACAAGTTTGTATTATGTTATAAAATAGGGTTTCGGGAAGGGGTTCACACATTAAGGGGTCTCGACGAACTTGGGGTTCCGGGGTCCGGGGTTCGGTCTCAGGGTTCGACGGATCGGCCTCGGCAGAACATTCTCGAGCAACGGGTAGATCTTGGCGCATCCGTGGTCTTCGGTCATGTCGATGGTCATGGCGTCCGGAAGACGATCTTGGCGGTCTTCGGGGTACCTGAGGAGATCTTGGCGTTCCGTGGAGGCGATATCATCGGCTCCTCCTCAAGGCCTTGGGGTTCGCGCTTCGGGGATCGGTGACGAGCTTGTGCGGTACCAGGTACCTCATAGCCCTCCTTCGGTTCCTTGATGTCGATGGAGCTCTTGGACCTTGACGTCGTGGTGACGGTGTGCTTAGGGGTCTTGGCCACAAGGGAAGTAGAACTTGGCGATGGGGTCTTCGGGTCCGGACTTTGCCTTCGGGAACAGGGTCTTGCTCCGTCCTCTTTGGGTTGGGGTTCTCGTTTGTAGATCTTGGCGTACCACCAGCTGGAAGCCCTGAACACGCATACACGCACGGGAAGGACGCGAGCTCGGTCCGGACGGTGATCGCAGACAGGGAGAGGGCGCCATGATCGACGGCAGACGCAACCATCCGTAGGCGGCGGATGGGCTTGGCGAGCGGCCTGGCGTACGGCTCGAGGTGAGCTCCAGCAGAGGGCACGCCGCCCCACACGCGGGCGAGGCGGCTGCAGAGGTGCCGCCGTAGGTGCACGAGGCAAGAGGACGGCGTCGAGGAACCGTGGCCGAGGACGCCGGGCGCTGGGGCAGCAGAGGGCGGACGGTGGACGGAGGTGGAGCACGCCGAGGCGGGCGACGGAGCGCAGGCGGCAGCGCGGGCCAGACGGAGAAGGTGAGCGGGACCGCGAGATGGAGAGGGGCCGACGCGGTGGCGAGCGGGCCGGGCAGGCGGAGAGGGCCGGCAGCTGGGCAGCTTGTCGTCGCCGGAAGGGACGCCAGCAGACGAGAGGCGGGGCGGTGCCGCTTGGGTGGAGGCGGGCGCCGAGAGGCAGGGGCGGAGCTGGCGCGAGGGACTGGCGGAAGGGAGGAGCGCGAGGGCGAGGCGCAGAGGCGGAGCGGCTCGCCGGCGACGGGTGCCTGGGACAGAAAGAGAGGAGGAGGGAGGGGAGGGAGCTCGAGCGGTGGAGCAGAGGTCGGGAGGGGCGGCCAAGGTGAGGGAGGAGTTGGGCGGGAGCTGAGAGAGGAGAGGAGGAGGAAGACGAGCTGGGAAGAGCGCAAGGGAGGAGGGAGCCGGCAGGGTGCTGGGTGGGGCCAGGCGCTGGGACAGGTGGACGGATCGGTGTGTGGCTGTGGTGAGGGTGTTGTGTGGTGTGAGCTGGTTGGTGGGGTGGGGAGAGAGGGAGAGAGGCCAAGTGGCAGCGTGGGATAGGGTAGAGGGAGGGGAGAGGTGAGGTGTCAGGTGGGGATTGGGTGGGGTGATGTGGAGGGGGGTGTGGGTAGATTAGGTTGGGTAGGCTAGGGATTTTAGGCGGACCGATTGTTTGAACTGGGGTGGTCGTTCGGGTCGAATCGGCCCGTTCGACTGCCCCCACTAAAATAATTTAATATTTTTATTTGTTTAAAACAATACTTCTGCAAACCGATAGCAGACAAAACAAAATATTCCGGCGACCCGGGTTTGCGTGTTGAA